>CM062817.1:334837995-336037995 GCA_031772625.1 Pinus tabuliformis
TCCTTTCCTTTTCGCTCTATTGGTCTGTTTCGATGTGCTTGGTTTTTGGGCTTGTGTCCACTGATCGCCCTTGTCTTTTTCAGCTTCTTCCTCAACTTTCTTCTTGCAGTTTAGAGCAAAGTGTCCATAGCCATGACAGTGTCAACACTTGAAGGGAAGCTATTCATAATCAAGTTCCTGAATGTGAGACCAGCTAGCTATGGTAGGCTTAATAGCCTTAGGCAACCCTATCTCTAGATGGACTTCAACACATATTCTCGCACACGAGTATTGTTCTCTCCTTTCAACCCTATCAATGTATTTTCCTAGTTTGTTCCCAATTGTTTCCATGGATTCTGAGTTCTAGCAATGAAGTGGTAAGTGAGGTAACCTTACCCAGACAGGAACAACTGAAGGAGTATCCTGGGAGGGATCAAAGTCCGACGTCCATTTATTCAAATAGAGCCCTTGGGGGCCCATGAAATATGGACTGTTTCGGAAGATAAGATCTGTATCTTCTGCTGATTCAAAGACAAACACATAATATCCTCTGCCTACCAGATGACTTTAGATTCCTTCAGAGATAAGGGGCCTCTAGTTTCTCTGGACCCATCCATTAATGGCTTTGGGAGAGGGCTAGAGACCCATACATTGACCAATAAGCCCTTGCTCTACTAGATTCAGCATAGTTCAACATGGATGTTATGCAAGCAGTTCTACAGAGGGGATGGATTCGACTTTCTTAACAAACTTCTATTGATTCGAGCTAGCTTTCCTCTTGCCACAGGAGGCTACCAATCATTTGAAGGCTACGATTTCAGGTGGGAGGGGAGATCGAGGGCCCCCTCTGGCATCCATGCTGAACGACTCAGTTTTTTACCAGAAGAAGAAGCTAACCACGTAGAGCTTTCTCTACTCTCTTTCTGGTTGGCCTCAACAACAGGAGGATACCGAGGGAGGGTTCTGTAGAAGTAGCAGTGACTAGGTCAAGGTTGAGCGTGCTCTAGAGCTCAACTCATTAAAAATCATCAAAATTCCACACATTTTTAAAGTGTAAAAGTGATGATGATTTTCCATCATTTGGTCAACAACAATGATGTTTGGTCATGTTTTGAGTCGTATTTTGAGTTGGATGTTAAAACTCTAAAAGTGATGTTATGTTTCCATCACTTGTCCACACAATAGTGTTTGGCCTTATGAATTTAAATCATGTGTTGTAGTGATGATGTGTTTTCCATCACTTTTTGAAGCAACCATGATGAGTTGGCCTTGTTGTCATATCTAGAGTATTATGTTCGTCTTATTGTAAACTTGTCCACTAAGTATGTGTTATAAACTTGTGGCAAGTAGGGGACGTTTGGGTATTTAGCTTAGTCATGTTATTCAAAGCATGCGATTTGAAAATAATGTACAATAGTTTTCATAAGTAGCAGGTGTCGGCTCGTCACTTAAGGCTTCGAAGAACAAAGGTGAAGGAGATGGAAGCAAGACCTTTTTAGGAAATTTGTGATGTAGACAAGGTATAGAGAAGGATGCAGATTACTTTTTATGATTTTGGAGGACAAAAAGCTCCTCAGTGGGGAGGATTGATCTAGGTGAATCTTCAGACACCATGGCATGAATGCTAAAAAATAGAAGTCTTTGGAATGACTTCAAACTAGGACCAAATCGAAGAGCTCATCTTCCTGATCATGGAGGTGTGAACAATTCATCAATCTGAGTCCAGATGATGAAGTTATTGCCTGAAGAAGGATCCTTTAGTCCTTAAGAAAATGAGGAATTTCCTTTGAAAAGGGGTCTTAAGCCTTGAAGGCCAAATCAAAATCCGAGGTTGCATATGGGTGGATTTAAGCTTTGGGCCATGGAACCCCCAATCATTGATATCTGATCAGATCGGATCAGCAGATCATAGGCAATCACAATTGGAGGACTTACATGTATATTGGCAAGCAGACATGTGATCAGTGATCGGCGTCGACATATACCATGTATCGGCAAAGGACCCTAGGTTGATGTGATAGCGATATGTGATTTAATCTCAGCCGTTGGATCTGAAAACTGATCAACGACCAGGATTTAATCGGGAGATCAGTGGGCGATGCGATAAGTGGGATGCGATTTATTTAGACCATCTGATCTGAAACTGATCAACGGTCCATATCTAATCGGTGACATCGGTGGTTGGCAATTGACACCTTGTGATCCCGACTTTTGATATATCCCAGACTCAATAACTTTATAAGTCATATTTTATAAATTTTGAAATCTGAACTGTCGGATTTTTCAATGATTTTCAGTGTTTTTCAGGTTTTTGCCTAATCGTTTAAAATGATAAAAGGGCCTAATTTCAAAGGTTTGTTGCATGCTGATAATTCTATGAAAATGGCTTCCATTCTAAGCCAACATACCTCCACTTTAGATGCGGCCTTGTCCCAAAATGTGTTATAAAATGCGATGGGTAATAGAGAGCAGGTGGTGGCATGCCAGAGGAAGAGAGCTTGTGCTAGAGAGCCCAAAATCCTGTTAATGGTGCCCAGAGCATGGATACACAGAGCTAAGGAAGGTGAAAGACTATGTAAACAGTGGGTGAGAGTAGTATCACAGCAAGCCCAAGAGGTTTCGTGGAAAGGCGCGAGCAAGAAGCCCGAGAGTTTGCATGCCAGAGAGAGCTTGAAGCTAGCGCAATGCTTGAATCCCAGAAAGCCACAAAGTCGATTAATCTATAGCGTAGACAACCATAGAGGCCCAGCACTTGAAATTCAGGCAGATCCAGAGTGGCAACGACATAGCCAGTACGCTATGAAGCTAGATAGCTGAGAGCTATAACAGCCGAGAGCCAGAGCAGTTCCTCTCTTCATGATCAATTACTCTTCTTGTGATCGATTCATCTCTTTGATCAATTCTTCTTGATCTTGGATCAATGCCTCTTTGATTGATTCTTGTGATTGATTCATTTGTTGATTAATGCTTCCTTGATGGATTCCTCTCTAATTGCTTATTCCACTTGCATAGTGATGCCATGAGATCAGTGTTTTCGCAAGCTTCAGAACTTTGACAGTTGCTTTAGAGTAGTGCTTCTTCATATGGCCATTTATAGTGATACCATGACAGATTGGGAGTGAACTGTGCCTGTGCATTGATGATGTGAACAGATGTTCATTGTGGATCATTTTATCCACTTCTTCATTCATATCTTTAGATGGCCCGTGGTTGGTGTGAGGTATATGATTATTTCATATATTTCTTCTTTTACATTATGTTGCAGATCCTAGATTGATATTGATGCAAGATCTTCTTTATTTTCATGTTGTCATGATTCCTTGCTTCATGTTATGAGGAATCTTCATATTTTGTACTTTATGCTTTGAGATCCCTTGTTGTATGTTTCAGGGATGCTCTTGTTGTCGTTGTGCATGTGTTTCTCTTTGACATCCCTTTTGTGCCTTGTTGGTACACCATGCATGTTTTGTGTTATACTGATAGGAGTTTTGATGGAGAGTTCTAGTTGTCGAATATCTCTTAGAGCCACTCCTACGTGAGGGCATTCTTCCTTGTATGATAGAGACAGAAAACTCTTGTGTATATCACTTTTATTGAGAGCACCTAATGCAGCGGCCTACACTACCTTGACTGGGGCTCAGAGACATAGTCCCTCTTGGACGAACTCCATTAACAACGGCTTATGTTTCCATGTGCTGATGATTATAATGTTCCTCTTCTTTTCTGCATGCACTTGGATACCTTAACTTTCTTTTAAAGAGAAATTTTAACACATCACGAAAGTAAAAGGTCTTGGTAAGGTCCTTCTTCACACTCGGACCTGGATCAAGGACCCTACACAGACATGGTATGACTTTCCTTACTTGGAAATGGACGACGGCATTGATGCAGTCCTTGATTGCTGGCTGGTAGAGTGGCGCACTACCTCAGACTTGGCGGTGGGGGCGAGCAAGTTTGCCGTGCAGTGCAAGAAGGAGGAAACTAAGCTCAAGATGGTGCAGCTAGCCGAGAAAAGGAATAAGGAGGCTACTGACAAAGTCTACGTGGAGAGCGATGGCACCCAATAGATAGGTGGAATAGAGTGAAGCTCTGACAAAGGCATGAGGTAACCTTTGCCCGACACAGAGGAAGAAACGGATGAGCAAACAGAGTAGCATGGAACGGACCCATAGGCGACGTCCGCCTGCATCAACGGTCCAAGGGAATAAGAGAAAGAAGGGTCGAGGAAGAAATCCAAGGCCACTAAGGCGTCGTTGGACCCAATCACCCTCACAGAGGATGATTTGCATGACATTGGAGACACAGTGTAGGATGTCACTGAGGAGGCACTACAGCAGTTCGAGCAGTAGCAACAGCTACTCTTCGGGGCCATCCAGA
Source organism: Pinus tabuliformis (assembly GCA_031772625.1). Taxonomy (NCBI): domain Eukaryota; kingdom Viridiplantae; phylum Streptophyta; class Pinopsida; order Pinales; family Pinaceae; genus Pinus; species Pinus tabuliformis. The sequence goes on from CM062817.1 coordinate 334,842,352, forward strand.
CAGGTTTGCAGGAGCTACAAACCCGCGCATCACAGGCTGGCATGGTGTCTACCAACGTCACTATTGATACTTTAGAAGCTACCAAGATGCTGCGTGTGAAGGTCAGCATGATAGTGCTGCCGGATGGAGCACTGACCACAGAGAATGAAGCTGATAGGCCCACTATCAGCACCCTCAAGGGAGCAGGGTTGAACTTGGTAGTGCTCCCTAGGAAAGTGCTTCACCAATTGTAGGATGGAGTGATCACAGACATTAGGGCCCACGAACACTACGCTTTATAGGTGATCAACGAGTAGAGTATTAATAATGAATAGATGGCCATATAGCGAGACTCTGCCATCACCGTTGTGACCGAGGTAACCAACCGAAACAAGCGCCTAGTTCAAGTCGTGGAGGAGGCATGCTGAATGGTCCCGGAGTCACCCATTCTTTAGGAAGAACCGGTTGAGGTGTGCATCTGCAAGCTTGCTATAGGGGTGCACGACGCTCACATAGAGTTGGCTAGGGTTCAGCTAGAGTTGAACCTACAAATTACAGAATTACAGTTGAAGGCCTAACCTTCAACTCCGCTAGAAGTAAAGGAGCACCGTGCAACCACTATCACAAAAGTGATAGCGGCGGTAGACAAAGTAGTAGCAGGACGCACAACTTTTTGAATAATCCTTTGAGGTACTAACAAGCCTGTAGGAGGACCCTAATGTCTAGTGACTGGAGACAAAAGCATGAGAACTGCAGCAACACTATGACGAAGTAAAAGGTACAACGTGAACCATCTCTCTCACACAGAGACTGGCGAAGTTGCAGGAGGCCAAGTAGTTGAAAGAACATGTAGATGTCGTGCAGCACAAGGAGGCAGTGTTGAAGGTGTTTTTGAAGCCTTCGTTGGATGAGGCTTATTCCATCCCAGCCTCTATTGAGGGCAAGCTTGCTAACCTGCAAGCAACTCAGAAAAAGCTTGAGGTCAACAGTTCAGGATTAGTGACCGAGCAGATGGTTGAAGAAGTGAAGTAGGCGGCTGCACAGTGCACTGCCAAGGATGTGGTCATATAGGTCGAGTTGGGAGGTCTTCCCACCAAGATCTCCATGCCAGCAGAGTGACTCGAGGGCGAGTCACCATGTTTGTGTTGGGGAACTATTGGGAATGAGTTTCCCTAAGCACAGTTTTGGGGCTAAAAGCCCATGTTTTGGGTCAATTTTGTAATAAAGTAGTAAAGTCTTCGCATTTTGTGGTCTCAGAGTGCGAAGGTGTCAAGAGTCATAAAGGGTTGTCCACCCTTATTTTGTAAAGTGAAAAGTCGGCTGCAAAGATCCACCCATGGTCTACGAACCATGGAATTGTATAAAAGGAGCTAAGTAAGTAAGCTCTAAGAGGTCTTAAGTTTTATAGAAGATAGCGAAGAATGAAGTGAAGAGTCTGGGTAGAGAAGTCTAAGTGTTTTGTGTCTTAGCGTAGGTAGAGGCTCTGCAGCTGACTATGCAGAGGCCTAGGTGGAAGTCCGCAGCTGAGTGCACGGACCCCTGTAGCTGTGTTCACTAGGTGGATAAAGTCTGTATTAACTTGAAGATATCAATAAAGAGAAGTATTCTGCAATTTCTGTGTGTTTATCTCCTATTAATGCTTCTGGTTATATTTCATTTTGGGTTTAATTTACAATATTTATGTGATGCACGAATATATGTGATTATATTGGTTAATCAAACACAAGTAAGAATATCAGTTTATGCAGCTGTTATAGACATTTTTGGGCACTGCAACCCCAAGCATAAATGTCCATAAACTAAGGGCTCCTAAGTCCCTAAAGGTGTTTTTCCAACCCCTAAAAGAACAAGGTCAACTGATTACAACTTCTCCCAGAAGTTCTCCATGAAAAACCATTCAGAACTGGTCAAAACAGGACCATTTCTCCTGCTCCATAGGCAAAGTGCGTTGCATCCCACCTAAATACACACAGTAGGTGCATTGCATTTCAAAAAGCTCTTCTATGGGGTGCGATGGGCGAGAAGGGACAAATGGCAGGGTCAATCCGCGAGGTGGAGAAGCATGGAATCTTCCATAAACTTCTCCTGTGACACTTGCCTCTCTGAATTCGACCAAGGATGAGTAAGAGATCATCAATCTCTAAGTGGAATCAAGAAATATCAGAGGGGGGACACTAATCAAATCTCAAAAGCTGACTCTTCTCCCTTGTAGACATCTATATATGGATCCCTCATCCGAGAGATCCAGAGGCTGGAATTTTGTATCTTGTAAGGAAGTGCTGCTGGTTTATTGGTGCAATATCATAGTGTTGGGTGATATATGATTTTCATGAGGTGAAGAAGGGCTTCTTGCTAAGAGGATGATGCTGGTTCAGAACAATTGGTTGTAACTCTCTTGGCTCTTTCTTGATTATCAATAAAGCTATTCAAGTTTTCCTCCATGCTCTTGTGTGATTTATGTTTTATGCATTTGTATGGTCAATTTACATCTGATCCTAAATTGTTTATGATAATAGATATTTATTCTCGTATAGTGTTATGCTGCTTTGATTCTACAGGTACTCTGTGAACTTGGGTATATAAGAAAGCAAGTAGCAAAGGACTATCGGAAGAGAGAGGAATCGAGCAAGGAACCAAGCGCAAGACAGAGGTTGGTCTCCTTTATTCTTCTCTCATCTATTTCTCATAAAGGAAAATGAAAGTAGTTTTACTTTGTTTGTTTCTAAGGTAGCTACCAGCCTTAGTGGGATTAGTAGTTCTGCATAGACACTTTTCCCTGTAACAAAATGGCGACTTCGCTGGGGAGAGAGTAGATTGCTTGTTCATCTACATTTGTTTACTTTATAAACTTACAGACGGAGCCTGAAGTCAAGCCAGATAGCCTTCGAATTGCATTTGCTATGCAAGTGCAAAGTAGATCAACGCTGCTTCAGTCAATCTCCGGGTTTTGTTTATGAATTAAACAATTGATTTACAAGCTCTCTAATTGCCCTTGTGGTGGCTCTAGTAACCTCCTTAGATCTACCCCTGTGATTGATTTACTGATTACCACTTGCTCGGTCAAAATCCCTGAACTGAACTGCAAACTGTGACCCGGAACCCAATCAAAGTCTCGTCCCTGGTCTAGCACACTGTCTGTTCTATGAACCTCAAATTCAGCGCACTTCCTGAGTGTAGTAGGTGTGTTGCATTTCAATTTCACTGTGTTACAAGTGCGCTGATCAGACAAGGCCTTGTTCTTAAATTTTGGTTTCTGTGTTCACTCTTTTCAGATCTATTCAGGAGTTTTGCTACCTGTAGTCAGTACACCTCTGTTTTAAACCCCTTTCCTTTCTGATATTCCGCCTCCATTGTGCAAAGAACTGTAAATGTTTTTATGTATTTTTTGAGTCATTTTCAATTCTCCTTTACAAAGAAGTAGCGTAATTGTATTGTCGTTTCTTGATTTGAAAGTGTCACAAGTGTCGTTTTCAGTCATAGAAGAGAATCTGATTGTTCTTGATAGTCGATTACCCTATTACTCTTGTATTTGATCTGAATTAGTAGTTTTTCTAGTGTCGAAAGCAAGTTTTCAATTCTGAATCACAAAGTGTTGTCATTGTCCTCATTTTGTTTTGAAAAGAAACTTGTTAGTAATTGTTGCTTTGAAAAATAATTCAGATTTGCGCATTAGCTTTCTTTTTATCATTTACACATTAAGAAGGCTGAAAACAAATACATGCATGTGCATTTGCATTTAGACTGTTTGTTGGTTTGATTTAGGACAGTGCATATAGTGTGTGCTCTATGCTCTTTGTTGAAAGAATATTGTCTCTCTTTCCTTAGTAGCTAGGATTTTCATTTCACAAAGAAGATAAAATCACTGTTTATCATCTTAGATTGCATTTTAGGAATTGTACATTTACATCACGCGGTGAACCTGAAAGGCAAATTTCTTAGGCAAGATCAACCATAAAATAAATTTAATGAATCTAACAATGCTTTGGAACTAAACACACAACATCTAGAAGTCTAGGCTAGAGACGTATTCCGGCGTCGTAAAGCTTGGTAACTGTTGTTTTCACTGTTGGTTGGGTGATTCCTCCACTTTGAGACGATAAGTGCCAGTACGGACTTGTGCTCCAACATACCGTCGAGTATATTTTGCGAGACCACAATAGGCTTAATCCTTTATCCATAGGAAGCCATGTCTGCCGCCCTATCGATCGCAATGCACTGACCACAGCATTCGGGAAGATTGACTGCCGTATCGTAAAAAGTATTATGCAGTTTTGCGATTGGTTTGGTAATCCCTCTGTCTAGATTTCCAAAGCAGTCCCTTTCGTTCCTTTTCAAACTCCTTAATGGAAAAGGTCCATCTCAGCACTTGTCACTTCAGGCTCATTAAAAATCGAAGGCGACTAGAGTCATCTTTTGTTTTTTCTCGACTCTTAAAAATTGAAAAAACAAGTTGTGTCAAAGCGTCTAAAATTTATTTCAAACGGAATAATCATCACCTTTCCTACGTTGGTCTTAGGTTGAGAAAAATGGAGTCCACCAACCAAGGAGTTCCCCTTGGAGGAAATCCTAGTCCCTTCTCCTCTTGGGGAGATGTTGGTGCACCCCATATGGCCACATTGTCGCTTCCAGGATTGACAATCGGCTTGCCCGTATGGCTTTTCTCAACCTCCGTCATTCAGAACACCATGATTCCTGAACAATTGAGTCAGCAACTAAACGATTCCAGAGTTACCCCCAAACCCTCTACTTCGTCCAATTCTTCCTCTCCTCCTTCCTCTTCGCTTGATGAAGCTGGTAAAGCCAAAAATCAAGTACCTAAGAAGAAGAAGGAAAATAAGAAGAAAGAGAAGAAGAAGAAGGAGCCAAAGGCGAAAACGGGTAACCAAGCGTCGTCTAGCGAAAATCCACACACTGCACTAACCAGGCCTAACTCGCCATGTGTCATTTGCAAAGGAGACCACTATCATAGAGATTGTCCTTGCATCCCTCGGATCTTAAGGGACCGGTCTCCTTGTTTGCACAACCCGATGTCGTCAACCTTTGATGATCATGTTGAAAATACACCATCGACTAGTGAAAGTGAAACCCCTGACAAAAAGGAAAATGCAAATTTCCCTGTAAACTGTGTGAAGGCGATCACGCCGTCCACCTTTGTCCCTTCTTAGATGAGACTAAAAGAGTTTTGGACGACCGTCCGGTTTCACCGTTACGGCTCCCTCCTGGATATAAGAAACTCTTGCCAAGTCTGTCACTAGTTGAAAATCCGACTGACACACCCTTGTGGTCGGCCGAAGTATCTATCACTGAAGAAAAAACATCTGAATCCATACCAGACGAAAGTCAAAAGGTCGAGGCGGCAGTTGACCCAGTCTTGCCTTCAGAGGTTCCATCTTCAGATGATACAGCCACCGAAGAGAACAAGGATGACACCGTCCAAATTATTTTCGTAAGCACAGACTCCGATGAACATGGGGGCAGTTCACCCATTCCTTTACCGCAGGAAGGAAGTTCATCAGAGTCGTACCCGGTCGTCTATTTGGTCCCACCTCCAAGCAACCTAATTGTTTCCTTTGATTGGAATCTACTAGGCAGACCCTGTTTACCAGCTAGTATACCATTCCGAATCATTGCTCAAATATATAGAATGGTTATGGCCGGTACCATCATAGATGAAGGGGCTTCTATGAGTATCATTTCCTCGACTGCTTGGAAAGCGCTTGGTTCGCCATCACTTTTGCCTGAGATGAGAAATCTAACAGGCTTTAACAAAGGAACCAGTCGACTGTTAGGGATCCTTCCCAATGTGCCCATAACATTGAGAGGGAAAACCATTCACATGAACGTAATGGTAGTCCAAGGACCCCTGGATTATAATATACTCCTTGGGCGAGACTATATTTATTGCATGGGAGCCATTGTCTCCTCACTCTTTAGAGTAATGTGTTTTTGCACGAAGGAAGAGTGGTCAAGCTCGTAGACCAGCTTTCATTCCCTGGTTCACGCATAGCAAATAGTCATATACCATCCCTGAATGGTCTTTTCACGCAAGGAATGCCTCATCAATCCCCAGTCCGTCCACTTGATGAGCGCGACTGATTCGGGGGACATGACTGAAACCCAGGGGGCATGCACCCTGGTCTGCTTTGGCAGGAAAACTTCAGGTATAGCATAGGTTTCCGCGAAGGATATCTGACTAATCTGACACTCCCGTCCGTCTAGGAAAAGGGGGTTAGACTGGAATAAGATTCCCTCGTCAAATCTATGTGAGTGGAGGCGTCTGCGCCACTCGCCTTTGTCTATTTCGGTAGACATCGCCGAAGAAGTGTTTTGTTTGTGGTACAAATAGAACAATCTTTGGTAACCTGAAAGAGGTAGGCCTTTTTTGACAAAACAAATGTTTTGTCTGTGAAATTGCGGGGTAACCTTGAAACTCTATGTCTCTATACCTGGGGGCATGCAAACCTTTTGGCATGCAAGCGAAGAGCGACCATTTATTTTTTAAATTTGTAGGTCCTCTAACCCTTTAAACTCGTAGGATTGGTCGTTTCCTAACTTGCATAAAGAAAGGATGTGGGGAAAAGCTTTGAAATAATGTTGTTTTTATATATGAGACATTCTTATTATACGACTGGATTAATCGAGCAGTTTTAACGCGAACTTCATGCTCGTTAAAAAATAAACATAAGCAATGAGCAAATATTTCCCCCAGCATTTAAGCTCATTAAAAAATGAACCAATTTCCGGTAAATAACCATTGTGAATGTAGTACTTCAGCCTTTGAAGCCTTGGTCGTGTTCTCATCATCACCTCCACTCTGTATTGGCTGATCATTCACCTCCACATGATTTTTTACCCCTTTTGAGGAACAACTATGAAGAGTGATCCTATTAGCCATCCTTGTAACACTGCCGTGATTGGGAAATTCCAAACCTTACCTGGAATCAGCTGCTACCGAATTTATCACTTGTTCCTCAAAAACAAGTCTCCTTTAAGCTCTTTTCAACTGACTCGTAAAATATGAAAATATTGCCGAGCCATTGGCCTCTCCAGCTCATTAAAGTGACCGGAAGTGCCATCCCTCCTTTAGATTTTAATCTTTTTGGACCTGAGGGATTATTACACAAAAAGATCGAGCGCTTGTTTTGTTCAGCTCGTTAAAAGTACTGAAAATTCATCCCTTCTGTATTGTTTTATACTTTTTCAGACTTAAGGGATTAGATGATGAAAAAGGATTTTTGGAGTTTCCTATACGTCCCTTTTCAGACTCTCTAAAATTGAAAAGGACCGAGTTATCTTTGTCATTAAACTCGTTAAAACCTAATAGCGACAAACTTGTCCACAACAGACAAGAATGAGTTTCACTATCGCTAGGCTCGTTAAAACATAGCGATGGGTTTGCCCGATGGGAAAATTATAGAACAAGCATATGTTATTCTCCTCAAGCTTGACAAAAATAAAGAGGTACTGGTCAGCAATGACTGGGGAAAAATTGGGAAGAAAACTTGAAGAAACTTTGTTGGTAGCAAGTCGCTCTTGAACATGACACTTTCACTCCGCATTCTAGCCGGTTTGGGTTGTTCCGTTCACCGGTCACATCACCATGGTTCCATCACACCATCCACATTTGGGGTTAATGCTACCGATCCATCATGTCAGTGTTGCCGATATGTTCAAGAGAAGTCACTCAAGAATTCACCTGTGTCTTACCCACTGCAATACATTTACGCTCCATTCTTTCATGACCGCCACCCTGAACCTTATATCACCAAATCATTTTCACCTCCATTAAAATCATTTGCTCCGTTCCGTGTCATTAATGTGGGATTCATTAAGGCCCTCCTATGACGGATCACTTCTTGTCGACATCAGCTCATTATCCAAGAAGTCGATCTAGGAACACCCCTTTCAGTACTTTGAAGCTTGCATGCCTCAATGGCAAGTTTCTCACTTCCGGCGATAGGTTTACATCAATAGCCTTCGACCGAAAGATTTTGCGTGGTGTTCGACACCAAGTCCCTTATTCACACCACATGAATTGTATTGCAGTACCTTGAGGATCATTATCATTATCGGTGATTCCTCTCATGCCTGTTAAAAGCTTACATCATTGGCTGGTAATCAGGCGATGTCTTTCCATGTTCGACTCCAAAACATCTCTCACATGGATCGACTTGTACTTTGAGTGAAGATCAAATGAGATTGAAGACCCCGGATCTAGTTTCATCCATCCGGGCCGCGATATATATTCAGGAAAATAAAAACATTAAATGTACATCATTGCTGCACAGATAATCATCCAATCCAAGGGATGATGGCTCTACCAGAATCATCAGTCTACACTCAGACGATTGTCTGTCCTATGTACATGAAAATGAATTTATAAAGCTGAGCATGGGAATGCCTGCCTCAGCTAGATCATGAAAATATTATGAAGATAATGTATTGTGTTGTATCTTATTGCAGGTCTCCTTCCGGCTTGAAAGAACTTCGGATCGTCATGATAAAGCATTTCACCCGACATCAAAAAGATTAACGACCTCATGCTTTAGGGGGCAACTGTTATAGACATTTTTGGGAACTACAACCCCAAGCATAAATGTCCATAAACTAAGGGCTCCTAAGTCCCTAAAGGTGTTGTTCCAACCCCTAAAAGAACAAGGTCAACTTATTACAGCTTCTCCCAGAAGTTCTCCATGAAAAACCACTCAGAATTGGTCAAAACTGGACCATTTCACCTGATCCATAGGCAAAGTGCGTTGCATCCCACCTAAATACACACAGCAGGTGCGTTGCATTTCAAAAAGCCCTTCTATGGGGTGAGATGGGCGAGAAGGGACAAATGGCAGGGTCAATCCGCGAGGTGGAGAAGCATGGAATCTTCCAAAACTTCTCCTGTGACACTTGCCTCTCTGAATTTGACCAAGGATGAGTAAGAGATCATCAATCTCCAAGTGGAATCAAGAACTATCAGAGGTGAGACACTAATCAAATCTCAAAAGCTGACTCATCTCCCTTGTAGACATCTATATATGGATCCCTCATCCTAGAGGTCCAGAGGCTGGAATTTTGTATCTTGTAAGGAAGTGCTGCTGGTTTATTGGTGCAATATCATAGTGTTGGGTGATCTAAGCTTTTCATGAGGTGAAGAAGGGCTTCTTACTGAGAGGATGATGTTGGGTCAGAACAATTTGTTGTAACTCTCTTGGCTCTTTCTTGATTATCAATAAAGCTATTCAAGTTTTCCTCCATACTCTTGTGTGATTTATGTTTTATGCATTTGTATGGCCAATTTACATCTGATCCTAAATTGTTTATGATAATAGATCTATGTTCTCGTATAGTGTTATGTTGCTTTGATTCTACAGGTACTCTGTGAAGCTGGGTATACAAGAAAGCAAGTAGAAAAGGACTATCGGAAGAGAGAGGAATCGAGCAAGAAACCAAGCGCAAGACAGAGGTTGGTCTCCTTTATTCTTCTCTCATCTATTTCTCATAAAGGAAAATGAAAGTAGTTTTACTTTGTTTGTTTCTAAGGTAGCTACCAGCCTTAGTGGGATTAGTAGTTCTGCATAGACACTTTTCCCTGTAACAGCGATGCTATGCTAACTGTGATTGTTTAGTAAGATAAGTAAAACACTTAAGATAACTTGGTTACCTGTACAATACACTGTCATATCAGCGCAGAAGTACCTAGGCCGTGGGCTAAGGCTGCGCGAAGGTCAATCATACACCTTTTTAGAGGTACTGAAGGGTGGGATAAAGGGCTAGACTAATAGAGCCCTAATGCTTAGTGACCTGCACGCAAGTAGGAACATAGGGAATAACCTGACATCACGACCATCTCAGGGTGCAGAAACTTGGTTCTAGCATCCTCCCATACTACTTCTAGTGAGAAATCGGTCTGTGCTCCACAGGATGATGCCAAAAGGGCTAGTAGTGTAGGGATTTTTATGGGTAACTAACGTTGAACCTGGGTGAAGCCTCACATAGCCAGCAGGTGGTGACCATACACCAAAGTGGTTGCCATCAAGTCCATTGGGGGATATTGTTGAAATTATGGCTAATATGTTGTTCTTGATGGTAACCTACTTGACAAATTTGTCAACATTGTGATAACAGGATGATTATGTGGACTAGTACATATGTTACAGGTGATATGGGGAAAGGAATGTCAGTTTAGAGATAGATGGATGGTAAAGGTAAAGTTTGAGAAAGTATATGCAGATCCTAAGAAGGAAGGTCGCGTACATAAGTAGGTATTGTGATGAAAAGTTGTGTACATAATCTGCATCATGATAATTTGAATACCAGGGGTGTTTACCATCGTAATGACCCATAGTAATGTGTGTGATGACGATTATTTCATCCCATCAAAGAATGCCAACGATATTACTAAGGGATTGGACTAAGGTATTGGCTTAAGCTAAATATATATAAGGATATGGCGATCAAGGTGTTATGTGTGCATGTAATGGGTTATTCATGTTTTATTTGATGTAAAACAAATGTGCACTAGGGAGAAAGGAGAATACTCAGATTTGAAAGATCTGAAGTATGTTGATATATATGCTTGATTTACTTACTTGTTGCAAATGTTTAAGTACTTAACATTGATGTAACTGTGACGACAGTAATACTATGGTCTAAATGAATTATTGAAAAGTATGTAGTATTAATAGTAAAGGTTTCAGAAAGTGAAATTGTCATTGCAGCAAAAGATTTTTAGATGTATATGTAGGTATGATTGGGAATAGTTGCGTACATACACAGATCCATTTCTGTAGGGTTGCGTATATGTTTTGAGATAAAGTTTGTAGTATGTTGATATCTATACACAAGTGTTATGCATGGTAAGCACGTACATACGTCAATATGTATTTTGGAAGTCACGTACATGTACTAGGGTTCTGCAATAGGATTGATGATCACATTTGATCAGTTTTTTTCTACTTGTTGTTATTTGTCGATGATGCCTCTATCATGATAATTTTTGTTTGACAGTTTTTATGGGGATGAATTGGTTATAGAATGGAATGTTGATTAGTGATGATGCTAGAGTGTCATGATCTATAATTTGTTCAATGATTTTTGATTGATTGAACACATGATTTAGTGATTGTTTCAGTGCTATAATTATTCATATTCATTGTTAGTAATTTGAGATTCGTACATAGGTCCTATACAGTTGAAGCACATATATACACGAGTGTGTTTTAGAACAATAGCGTATACATTCTAATGCATGTCTGATCAGGGTTTGCAAGAAAAACACTGTGTTTCTGTGATGACGAACAATGTATGGTTTGGTATATTGATGAATGGTTGTCAATTGGTATGATCTAATGGTTTATATATGATATGGAATGGTTTGATCTAGTTGCAATGGTTGATTGAGATTCAATGATTAGTTTTATAATGATTTAGTGATTTGGTTGGTTCTGTGATTAAAGATCAGATTCAATATTTAGTTTGGTATTGGATTTAATGATGGGTGTGTGTCTCATTTGAAAATATGATGAAAGGTGGCCTACAGTTTTGACATTTTTGTTCAGGTGGATCGAGTATGAAATATTATGAAACATGATCCACAAAGGGTGTTGAGGGTTGGATCCTTCAGTGAGGGATTCAAAGCTTCCTTCAAGTGGTAGCTGATAAATTTGTGCAGTGGGTAGGTGCTCACTTTTGGTAGGAGCTGGTAAACAAGATCAAGGGGTTGTAGCTCCTTTCCAGTGGTTGTTGGAGAACTAAAGAAGTTTGTAGCCTTTTGCAGGTGGGCACCTACATACTGGTAAGACTATGCGCCGATACAAGAATGTAATGAATTTTTCCTAAGAGTAAAGGAACAAGACAAATTTGACGACAACAGTGGTTTTCTCCCGCATTGGGTTTCCACCTTAAAATCTTGGTGTTCTCATGTGTTGTTGTGTTCCTTATGTGTGATTTTTTATTATGATATTTACTGCATACTTATGTCTGATGAAATTAATAATGCATTGATTATAGATAAAGATTTGATGGAACTTATGAAGAATTCATTAACTATATATACATGGTTGTCTTTAATTGAAGTCACATACATACATTGGTTGGTTAAATAATTGTACCGTACATAATTCAGAATAATAAATTGAAAAGTTGAAGTGATTTTAAAATACTGATTCACCCCCTCCCCCTCTCAGTATTTTACCTAACACAATACGACACCGCGAATAAAGTGGCATGGCCATGCACCAGAAATAAACAAAACCATAAATCAAGCATAATCAATACCTAAAAGACTGAAAGAACAAAAATAGAAATAAACATCATGAACCAATCACAAGGGTTCCTAGTGCTTCCAATGGAAATCTAAACCCCATCATTCTTCAATATTTCATGGCAATCTCTTTTGCCATGCAATCCCCTATAACATACTGCCATAGACACATAATTGTTAGTGCAAAAATAAATATAACAACATACTAGTTACCTTACCTTCTTATGTGAAGCACACTTCCTGTAACTAAACACGTACATATATCATCTCTTAAGGGACTCCAATTCCCTTGACGGATCCATCTATAACTAGAAACTAGTTGTTATACCTGTCAAGTACATGTTCATGAATATAACACATATCCACATAATGGCAGACAAAATCAATGTTAATAATACTTCTTGTATGAAAAGCACTCATTCGTTTGGAACTGTGGTTTCTAAACATATCCAAAAGAATTCTCACCCAATTAATTTCTTTTACCTTTTTCCTTCATGCAATGAAGTCTTATTATGAGCTATCACATCACCCAACTTCTAGTTATATAAAAAAATAAATTATTACCTTGTCACGCTAATGCCAAGAATATTTCTCTGCAACTATTCACACATGTCAGCCACATGTTCCAAAGATCAAGACAACATGTCTATTGATTTGAAATCATCCTCTACCAAGACTAACAACCATGTAATGATAAACAATCAACTCACAGTCATCAGTCATAACACTACAACTAGCACCCACTTACACTCAAGTACATATCAGCTGTCTCAACACATATGTGTTAGTATAACCATATTAAAACAAGATCATTCCTTCATACAATCTTATAAACACATGCTCATATCATGCAATTAGTCAAACATTCAAACAACCTGTAAACATACAATGTTAGATCAACCAAATAGACAACATAATTAACTCATACCTCAATGTATCTTGAGGGAGGCTATCACATATACACAAGTTAGTCCAAATTAGTACAACACAATATCACAAATGTATTGACCCATACCTGAATGTCATAACCATAACCATCTGTACAAATCAGTCCAGATTAGAAAGATACATATAACATCAAGATCTCAAATGCAACAACACCAATCATCACATGTATTACCACAATGGATATAACAACAAGTTAACTACCATGCATGACTAACTGACACACGTGCATAAGACCGCATTGATAAATAACATCTATCATGCATGAAATCACAAATATAATAGAATGGAAGGCATGTACATAAGCATAATGCATATAACAACCATTAACCAACATACCTTCATGCCCAACATAAAAACTTGTATGTGTTAGTGTCAGTTAGTTCTGCCTGTCACCATTGATCAAGTATGCTTTTACCAATTTTTGTTAGGGATCTCAAAGTCAAATTGTATTATGTCACTAAGTTTTCAGCATAAAATTTGGTCACTGGTTAGTGTGTCTAGGATTATCTCTATTCTCTCAAGAATTTCACATGCTGGTCACTTACATCACTCAGCTGAGTGTTTCATCATTAAGAGAATATCATCATCATGTCAGTGATCACCATCATGATTTCACTTAGTCTAATGTCTCCATTAGGTCATTATGTTTTCAAGGTCATGTTGAGAATGTTGGATCTTCCAACATTCGGGGGATCACCCCAGTATGAAGTCCCACCTAGACCTCACACCATTTGGTGTGGCAGTCCCATCTGGTACGATGACCCGGTTTCCATTATCTTAAGGATTTGCCTCAACTTTTGCTTGTCAGCACAGGAGAGTGGTCTGGTTTGTCTTTGAGAAGTGAGGTTCGCATTCCTGGTGAGTGTAAGTGTCACTTGTGTCAATCGTTCTTTCACTGTTGAGGGAGAGGATGAGAGTGAGTTCTAGGTCGATTGGAAGTAGTCCCAATGCTGCTAGGAACACACAACACAATAGGACGTACACAACTTCCGGCGGAGTAGTCCACACATATGCGGCAGTCACAACACACAAGGGAAGATAACACGTATAACACTAAGTGGATTAGTCCACACGAGTGCAATGGTTGTTTACAACAATTTTTATGTGAAAGTTTTGTCTGATGTCTGGTAGAGTAGTATACATGGGCAAGACAATGTTAACAACATATACAACACATTTCCATTAACAGATTATGTATTACAACAAGTGAAATAGTTCAAATGTAGAACAGAAGTTAAAGCAACATGCATCAAAAGTGTTAAAGATTAGTCTTACAATAGTTACAATACATGTGTGAAACAGTTCCAAGACACATCATTATGCCATATATCACTAACCCCATGTGAGGGGCATTGGAGCCACTTCTTACTCCTCAAAGAAAAGATTACAAACTTTATTGGTTATGTGGGAGGAGATGAGGTGAAAAAATCCTTTCCATGTACAAATGAGGGGGTATTTATAGCCAAGGGTGAAACTAACCCTTATGGTTGTTCAACTACCCTCATGACTGTTTGAATTCCATGACGTTTTGACTTTACATGACTCTTTGTACAACAAGTGGGTCTCTTGGACTTCCACATTACATTACATTGATTTGACAACATGGCCCACAGTCGAGATGTGGACAACATGACTCGACATGACTGTGTTGGTACATTCGTGCTACTATTGGAGTGCATGTCAAGTTGCAGTGTTGTTAGGTGATGGATGTCTTCATGGTGTGTCATAGCTTCACCTCTGCACGGAAATTTGCGCAGAATCTTTGATGGTCGTTGGTTCACTTAATGTTTCTTTAGCACATTACTCCTTGCTTGTATGTTGGAAGTCCTAACAAGCTCATCTATTCACGAAAGGCCATGTTTGTCTATTCATCCATATGTGAGCAAATATTGCATATTTGCTTATCCGTCCATCCATAAACACATCTCTTCGCATGCAGAATTCATTCACGAGCACATCCCTTCACATGTATCATTCATTTTCCCATTGGTGAACCTATTCTTCTACATGTGCTCCCTTCGTTCATCCCATTCGTCGTCGCGCCATGTTTGTTGGTGTACCTGTACCTACAGTCACTCATGATGAGATGACATCAAATCCAAAAACCTTCTAGTATACCATGACACATGATCATTTCAGATGCAGGTGGCCAGGAGAGGTAGTAAGGTTGCGAGGTGGGATAATGGCTCTGGGCACTGCTCATGAAAACTACGCAAGAGTCACTGGGTGATGGAGATGGGAAATCCAAGTTAAGAGTCACTATCCACGAGGTCTGGCTCAGCTAGAAGGAAAAATTGCGCAAATTTTGGGAGGGACAATCCAGGCTGTAGGAAGGCAAGGCAGACATAATCTGTGCATTTTCTGGAACGAGTGGGTAGCAAGGGCTTGACAAGAAAACTTTGTGCAATTTTTTAGAGAACAGGTCGGGCTGCGTGGAGGATCAACAGCCAAAAATTGCGCTTTTTGTTTTGGAGGAACTTTCTGGGAGCTTGGTAGCCAAGACTGCACAATTCCTGGAGGGAACTGGTAGGTGGCTACTAGGTCAATGGTAGCATAAACTGTGCAATTCCCATGGGGAACTCGCAATCAGTTTTTGGAAGCTTAGTAGCAGAAACTACATAATTTCTGGAGGGAACTATCAATCTACTGTTAGGAGCTACTGGCGAGAGAAACTACACTGAGGCTGGGAAGCTAGCCTGCTGATCATATTTTCATAATTTCTAAGCTGAGTGGACTGCTAGGCAACAGAAGGCCTACTCATGAAAACTGCGCAATTTCCTAGATGAGTAGTCGGTCGTCTGTCGGGAGGAATGACTGAGAAAAATGCACAATTTTTTGAGGGAGACAGGGATGGGCACTAGGTGACTATCCAGCTTGCTTGTGCAATTTCCTCAGTCAACAAAGTGAGCAAGGTCAGTAGCCTTTATGCAATTTTTTTAGGGGAGTCAGTCCCTGGGTGGCTAGCATGAAGGTTGAGTGAAATGCTTGCGAGCAGAGAAGCTTGAAAATAATTTCTTGGTGCTTATGCGTTGTTCTAGGTGAAAGTCGATCAAGTCGATGGTGGGGTGATGGTCTGGCTGTCATAGGGGATTCTGGTCATCATAACTTCAGCAAAACGACTAACTTTGTGAACAAGTTAAAGATGAAAATGTGGTCTTACAAACATACACCATCATGACTTGACGACGAGATGAATCAAACCAACTAGATACGCATGTTCAACATGATTGAACGATGTGCAAGCGACAAGTGTGACACTCATGAATGATCGTTGATTGATCATGATGATGCTTGCGCAATAGTGAATGTGACTCCATGTGTGAGTGCGGCAGATGTTTTCATAGCGAACATAACATGTACACACGAGTGAAGACCTTGAGCATGACCGACACATGGTCGCAAGGAAGACATTGACATCACATGCAAAATCTTAGGTTTAATGAACAAGAAAGGTAGACGTGAAGGCTCACACGAGCTCATGAAGTGAACTTGATTGTATGAAACCATCAAGTGAAAATCTCAAGGGAGCCTCTGAATTTGGGTACAGGCCAAAATTTTGGAGGGTGGTTGTATCCGCTACAACACTTGGCAACACACTAGCAGAACTCCAACTTCTCTGCTTTTGTCCATTTATAGTACAAAGCCTTGGTCCCTTGGGGAGTATTGAATCATTGTGCAGATTGCTCTAGCTTCCCAATTTACCCCATGGACATACAAGGTTCTCCTTTTTCCAACTCAATCAAGCACAATCAAAAGTTTAGCTTGATCACATTGTTTCGAATCTAGGAAGGGTAGTTTAGCTCACGAGTTAAATTTTTTCAGAGTATAAGTTTTCATCTCTGGTGTTGCTTCACTGCCAGCAAGCTTGGACAGTACCCTGGTGGAGTCACACAGGAACACACACATTGATCCACTACCAGCGAGCCTGGTTAGTACCCTCGTGGAGTTGCATGCTTCACCTCTCTGCGCAGGAATCCTTTCTCTTCTTTCGCCTTTGTATTTTTCAAGAGGACTGTGCATAGGCACTTATTTATTTTGAGACGGAAGAAGGATCCCAACTTATTAAGAGTAGAAGAGGTTATTCCTTTAGAGAAGAATGTAAGACCTCTGACATAGGTTTTCTCATTTAGATTTTCCCCTTCTCCATTTCTACTAGTTGGGTGAGCTTGAACACATAGAGCAGAAGATTGAGTACAGGCATGGGGCTTCTCAGTGTGGACACAGGTTCATGGTTGGACCAAAACTTCCCTTGCAGATGGTTCATATTTTCCTTCAAGAATTCATTGGCCAAATGTTTTAACCAAGCATAAAGAAGATGGACACAAGATTGGCCAAGTGCTATAGTGTCACAAGTCTCTTGCTATCTCAGTCGCATACTCTATTCAAAATCCAGAACGTAATAGTTGGAAGCGTTTATATTTGGAAAAAAAAATAGTAATATATCAAGAAAATAAAATGAATGTAAACAAAAATAGCAAGGAAAACAAACAAAGAAAATCAGAAGTAGAAGAAAAAGCGAAAGCAAAGTGAGTAAGCAAACACACAAGAAAGAAAACAAAAAAGCATGGAAAGCAAGAAAGCAAACAAGCATGCAAGTAAGAAAACTGAAAGCAAACACTACTCCTACTCCTAAGTTAACAGTGCATGGGCCTAATCACGTGAAGTGATATTTCCAATGCAGCCATTAGCGCATTGGTTTACCCATGTTGGTGAAGGCTTGGTCTGCGAGAAACCCAATTGTGTGAACTAGCAAATGTGAAAGATACAACAATGAAGACAGACACACTCCAACCTTACAAGCGTCCATAGAAAAAAAGGATTGAAAGCGCACGTCATGCACTTTGTGGACTTGCCATGGTACTATGATACACTACATGTAGATGTTGATTGTATGCATTCCCTTGACCGTGATATGCAAGAAATGTGGGAAAGGTTGCACAAGTGTGCTTGTTTTGTAAGATTCTGCCAATGCATGAGCAATGGGATCATGTAGTTCGAGTGGAGGAAGTAAAATATGAGTGTTATATTGATATTGAGTGCATACAGATGAGTGATGAGGAGCCTTGAGTGTTTGAACAATTTCCTTATCAGAAGTGATACCAACCTCAGGACAGCGAGGGCCTAACATAACCATCAGCTCGGGCTGAAGTGCCTCGACAGCCTGTGGAGTTTCGACTTCATTGACAGATGGATATTTGTAGACTAGTGGCTTAGATGGATTAGCAACGAGTGAATCAAAATAGTGATCGGATGATGAGGTGAAGATATAACGACAACAAAGACTAGAAAATTTAGGATGTTGGTCAACATCCTCATGGTTTAATGAATCACACAAAGGGGTAGATGAGAAGGGAGGATGTTCACCCTCTGTATTTCCGGAAAGAGAAGATGAAAGACCAAGTGGATTTTTGATGAATGATTGGTCCTCTCTGTTGTTGGATGATGGGCTGACATACGATGTGTCTTACGAAATATCAAAAATGGGTGCATCTGTGGATGGAGATACACATGAAAAATCAGGGATGGAAGGATCAACAAGGATGCTAGGAAAAAATGAAGGAGGTACGTATAGACAGGGATGGTCCCCTATTTCTGGCGGATGTTTAAGCTCCCCGTCATGCTCTTCATGAATGCCTACACATGTTGGTTGTGAAACACCAACTCCATCAATAGATCAATCCTCATTCAAAACAAGTGTAGAGTCCGAAATGGAAGAACACAAGATAGTGTCATCCGAAGGATGATCAAAATATGAAGATGGAGGTTGAGGTAAAAAATACATGTGATGAGGTATGGGACTCACAACCAAATCTCCATGAAAATTAAGGGAAGTGATGTTTGGAGGATGTGACAACTGAACTGGTGTGTGAGCATGATCCTCAACATCACTCTGCAGTGGCAGAGTTGTTTGATGAGGGGATGGAGGATAATCACTTGTGACAGTGACCACATCTGTCTGTGATTATGCAGCTCCATCAACGCAGAATACTGAGTGAGGCTTGATTTCAAAATTATTCTTGGGACGAGAAGATTTCTTAATGCAGTACTCAAATCGGTCCCAAAGATAGAAAATTTTCATCTTGCTCTTCGGAGTTTGAAACTGCAAATCACGGAAGCGCTACCAAAAATCCATAGTTGATTCATGCGGAGCCTTCCGTTTTTGTAACAGTTTTTGGTCAAGATGTTCTAGATCAAAATGATAGAGAGTGTCTTCAATGAGATCACAGAAGTGCTCAACCAAGTACACGTTGTTAGCCGGCAGGCTGCACAACCACCAATGTGGGGATTCGCGAACTGTGTATGAAAGAAGTAAATTGGCCTATTCATTAGAACATCCATCTTCCTCATGAAGCATGGAAAGAAATTCATGTAAGAACCTAGGCTAGGCCACTTCGCCTTCACCGCCATGTGTAAGTGGACAAGTGATCGAAAAACTCGCTCGTGATGGTGACATCTTCGTGATTCGAAAAACATTGCAGAGGGAGAAGAGTGCAAGAATCCATGATAGATATGCAAAGGTTCAAAACAGGATGAGAGGACACAACTTGTAAGTTGGCCCTCCTTCTAGTGCCAGAAATGTTGATGGTGCTAGATCAGCCAACATTTAGGGTATCACCCCGATATGAATTCCCAACTAGACCTCACACCATTTGGTGTGGGAGTCTCATCTGGTACTGATGGCCCGGTTGCCATTATCTTAAGGATTTGCCTCAACTCTTGCTTGTCAGCACAGGAGAGTGGTTTGCTTTGTCTTCGAGAAGTGAGGTTCACGTGCCTGGTGAGTGTAAGTGTCACTTGTGTCAATGGTTCTTTCATTGTTAAGGGAGAGGGTGAGAGTGAGTTCTAGGTCGATTGGAAGTAGTCCTAATGTTGCTAGGAACACACAACACAACATGATGTACAAAACTTCCGGTGGACTATTCCACACGGATGCAGAAATCACAAAACACAAGGGAAGATAACACGTATAACACTATGGATTAGTCCACACGAGTGCAATGATTTTTACGAGAAGTTTTATGTGAAAGGTTTGTCTAATGTCTGGGAGAGTAGTCTACATGGGCAAGACAACATTAAGAGCATATACAACACATTTCCATTAGTAGATTATGTATTACAACAAGTGAAATAGTTAAAATGTAGAACGCATGTTAAAGAAACATGCATCACAAGTGTTAAATATTAGTCTTACAACAGTTACAATACATGTGTGAAACATGTTTGCCTCTTACTAGGCTTCTGAATTAAGCGAAATTTCCAAGACACATCGTTACACCATACATCACTAACCCGTGTGAGGGGCATTGGAGTCACTGCTTACTCCTCAAAGAAAAGATTATAGACTTTATTAGCTATGTGGGAGGAGCTGAGGTGAAAAAATCCTTTCCATGTACAAATGAGGGGGTATTTATAGCCAACGGTGAAACTAACCCTTATGGCTATTTGACTACCCTCATGATTGTTTGACTTACATGACTTTTAGACTTTACATGACTCTTTGTAAAACAAGTGGGTCTCTTGGACTTCCATGTTACATTACATGGATTTGACAACATGGCCCACAGTGGAGATGTGGACAACATGACTCATGGCACGAATCGACATGATAGTGCTGGTACATTCGTGCTGCTGCTGGAGTGCATGTTGAGATGTAGTGCTTTTGGGTGTTGGATTTCTTCATGGTGTGTCACAGCTTCACCTCCACATGGCGAAGTGTGTGAAATATTCGATGGTCATTTTTTCACTTGATGTTTCTTTGGCATGTTACTCCTTTCTTATATGATGGAAGGCTTGACAAGCTCATCTGTTCGTGAAAGGTGCATGTTCGTCCATTCATCCGTTCGTGAGAACATCTTGCATGTTTGCTCATCTGTCCGTTTGCGAACACATCTCTTCGCATGCATCATTCATTCAAGAGCACATCTATTCACATTTATCGTTCATTCATCTGTTGGTGAACCTTTTCTTTTGCATGTGCTCCCTTCGTTCATCCCATTCATCACCACACCATGTTTGTTGGTGTACTTGTACCTACAGTCACTCATCAAGATACGACATCAAATCCAAAAGCCTCCTAATATACCATGAAACATGATCATTTTAGATGCAGGTGACTGGGAGAGATAGCAAGGTTGCGAGGAAGGATGATGGCTCCATGCACTGCTGATGAAAATGTACAAGAGTCACTGGGTGATGAAGATGGGCAATCCATGTCAATAGTGACTGTCCGTGAGGTTTGGCTCGGCTGGAAGGAAAAACTGTGAAAATTTTGGGAGGGAAAATCTAAGCTGAAGGAAGGCAAGGCAAATAGAATCTGTGCATTTTTTGGAACGTGTGGGTAGAAAGGGCTTGAAAGAAAAATTTCCGCAATTTTCAAGAGGAACAGGCCGGGACGCATGGAGGATCAGCAGGCAGAAATTGCGTAGTTTTTTTGGAGGAACTAGCCAAGATTGCACAATTCTTGAATGGAACTGGCAGCTGGATGTTGGGTCATTTGCAGCAAAAACTGTGCAATTCCCAAGGGGAACTGGCAGTCAGTTGCTGGGAGCTTAGCAGTAGAAACTACATAATTCCTAGAGGGAACTGTCAATCTGCTGTTGGGAGCTACTTGTGAGAGAAACTATATTGAGGCTGGGAGGCTGACCTGCTGATCATCTCTGTGCAATTCTAGAGTTGAGAAGACTGCTCAGTAGCAGAAGGACTTCTCATGAAAACTACGCAATTTCCTAGATGAGCAGCTGGTCGTCTGTCGGGAGGATTGACTGAGAAATTTGTGCAATTTTCTGAGGGAGACAAGGATGGGCTCTAGGTGTCTGTACGACCTGCCTGCACAATTTTATTAGTTAGTAGAGTGGGTAAGGTCAGCAACCTCTACGCAATTTTTGAGGGGAGTCAGTCCTCGGGTGGCTACCAGGCCCAACTCTCCGGGTGGCCAGCATGAAGGTTGAGTGAAATTCTTGTGAGCAACTAGCTTGAAAAGAATTTCTTGGTGCTTTTGTGCTATTCTGGGTGATAGTCGATCAAGTCAATGGCAGGGTGATGGTCTGACTGTCAGAGGGGATTCTGGTTGTTAGAAATTCAGCAAAATGACTAAGTGTGTGAACAAGTGAAAGATGCAAATGTGATCTTACAAACACACACCCTCATGACTTGACAACGAAACGACTCAAACCAACCAGACACACATGTTCAACATGATTGACTGACGGTGAAAACAACAAGCATGACACTCATGATTGATAGTT
Source organism: Pinus tabuliformis (assembly GCA_031772625.1). Classification (NCBI taxonomy): domain Eukaryota; kingdom Viridiplantae; phylum Streptophyta; class Pinopsida; order Pinales; family Pinaceae; genus Pinus; species Pinus tabuliformis. The sequence goes on from CM062817.1 coordinate 334,864,780, forward strand.
AATCGACCATGACGACGCTTGCACGACAGTGATTGTGACTTTGTGTGTGAGTGTGACAGATGTTTTCATAGCGAACATAACATGTACACACAAAGTGAAAACCTTGAGCATGACCATAACATGGTCATAAGCAAGACATTGACATCACATGCAAAAGCTTGGGTGGAATGAACAAGCAAGGTGGGTGCAAAGGCTCACATGAGCACATAGAGTGAACCTGAGGGTATGCAACCATCAAGTGAAACTCTCAAGGGAGGCTCCGAATTTGGGTGCAGGCCAAAATTTTGGAGGGTGGTTGTAGTTGCTACAACAATTCACCAACACTTTCATTTCATGCATAAAAATCTATCATAGGATGAGTTGTGATAAGAAACTCCTTTCAATAAATTCTGATGTAATTTCATAAGTACTTCATAGCTATAGTTTCAAGGTTCAAAAAAAAATAAGTTTCACTATTCAAAGAAGATAAAAAAAATCCAGGTTACAAGTGTCCAAGGTTTCCAAGTTAAAAAATAATGAAAGTAATTTTTTAAAGAGACATGTAGGGCCCATTATCACTCAAAAGAATGTTATGCTATGTCTATAAAATCCCAAAAAACTCATACACATTTCATTTTCATTCCTATCTCATTTTTTTATCAAGATCATTCCTCCTTAGGTGAGAAAACACATGTTTTTTAGCTTAAATTGGAAAAATTTCTTGGTGCTGCAGATGGAAACACCCTACTATGTTTCTAGAAGAGGCACTGTGCATAGAAGCACTACGCTGTGCTTTGGCGCTATGCACCGGTGAACTGCGTTGTGCATGAGACATAGTCTCCCAAAAATCAGAAAAAAAAAAAAAAAAAAAAAAAAAAACCCAAATCAAAACTTCAAGTCTGCATTCCAGTTTCTTCATGCTCTAAGCCTCATAGGAAGTAAGTACAATCATTTCCCTCCTTCTTTTCCTTTGGAAAAATAAACAAATTGATGGTGAGTTTAGTCCTCTAGGGTTTGTATGAGTTTCATGTTTTAAAGCTTGCAAATGATTAGCTGGATCTTTAAAACCCTAAAATAACTATCCCTATACCTCTATTTGCATGCAAATCATCATCCCATCCACCAACAAAACGTTTCCCTTCAGTTCACTTCACCTCCCTACAAACCCTAGCCCTAATCTATCAAATTGGGTAGTTTCCCTAGCTAGGACCATGTTTAATTTTCTTTCTCATCTCCCTCATTCATTACCCTCGATTTTACTTCCTAAAGATTTCTAAAACCCCTGTCCATCTCCCAAAATTTCCTTACTACCATTTCCCTTCCCTAACTCCCTCATTTCACCACTTCACTCATTTCTCACTATTTTTTCCATTTTCTTGTCATCTAGGGTTTCGAAATGGAAGGAGATTCTTCACCATCAGAGAAGAGAAAACATCATAAAGGGGGAGGATTCTAAGGTATGAACCCACAAATTTCAATGAGATCAACTCTTCACCATTCATAAGACAGTTCTTTGAAGATGTCAACTTCCTAGGGTTTTTTCAAACAGTGGGTGAAGTAGATTTTGCATGAGTAGCTCACTGATTTTATTGCCACCAATCTAAAAGGAGAAAAATCCTCCATTTCAGGGATTGATTTTACATCCTCAGTTTCCACCATCTTTCTTCTCACAGGGATACCAAATCATGGGGAGTATTGGTTCAAATGAATGAGCCTAGACCTTGGGCAATACAAACCATTCTTAAAATCACCCTACAAAGAGGCTCATTCACACATCATTCCATTTAGATACCTATTGGAAAAGTATGCACCATTGATGAAGGTTGTGATAAAGTTTTTCACTTGTGAGGGGAGATTTTCCAGACTGTATCAATACCACATTAGGTTGCTAACGCACTTCACAATTGTGAAACCTCTTAACCTATGTAACTACCTATGTAGAAGTATCATAAAAATGTATGAAAAGGTGCAAATGAAAAACAAAGAGCATTACCCTAGACTTTTCCATAAAAATTTTATAAATGTTGTATTCCTCCATCAGTTGGCAAAAAAGAACATAACATGGGATACCTTTATTGAAACAGCCTTACAGAGGCATGAGACTACTTCACCAAGCCATAACCAAGACACATCAGCATAGCCTTGGAGATAGGGCCATCAAACAAATCGATTCCCAAGGCACCTAGACCTGAGGTGACCAAAACATACCAAAGAGGAAAAATAATTGTGTTTACTTCTCAAGTTGAAAAAAGGGCCAAGCCTTCCACATCAACACAATAGCGATCACACTTGCAGGATGAGGAGCTAATTGAGCATGATGTTGACCTAGTTGACCTGGAGGCAACAGATGAGCATTCAACCTTGCAACAAGATATCAAGGAGAAGGATTCCCAGATCAGAGAGCTCCTGGAAAATTTGGCAAGTGCCAGATTTATTATTTCTTTCCTTGAGCAAGAAAACAATCAACTCAAGGCCAAACAACTAATGATGGAAAGAGAGAAATCCAATATGTTGAAGTAAGAGGTAAAAGGTAAAGTAGTGCTAGAGCATGACGATCATGATGAACAATAAAAGTAGGTTGGAAAGAAGAGGCCTAGGACAAAGGGTCTCAAAAGGGCATTGCAAAAGGAAAGAGACCAAAACCTACTAGATGAGGATTTGGATATTGAAGACAGAATTGTTATGGAAATCAACGAAGACAAAAAATATTGGCTAGGAAAATTCAATGGCCATCTACAGAAGTTTCTTGACAAGGCTAATAGGGAAAGCCAGATGTTGAGGCACATGGCACACCACTACCAAACCAGAAATAAGATTTGCAACATCAAGGTCAAACGAATGCAAAACAAGCTGAAGGAAACCATAAAAAGAAAATATGAGAAAGACAACTTGGAGATGCTTTCTGAAGAATCCATGATAGCATAATACACCTCATTTAGCACTTCTGGACCAATTTTGGGAGTTTCTTTGAGCATTTTTGGTTTATGATGAAATTTGGTGCAAATTCAGAAAATACACTTGTTACAGAAACGCAGAGCCTTGGCGCTGCGCTTTTTCCTTAGAGATAAAAATGACAAGTGGCTTGAATTTCCTGAAATATGATGGCCTCCTCTTAAAACCCATTTCCTCAAATTTTTTAGGTAGGGCTCATATTTTGAGAAAAATGGGTCAAAAATCAACATTATGCCCCTCTTTTTGACACGCATTACACTTCTAGAGACACCTTGGGAGAATGCGTTTTTGAAGGTTGCCCCATGGGCCATTTTCAAAAATTCAAGATGTTATGGAAATTATATAGAGAAGGCTAGTTTACCTTTCTTTAAGATTTCAATTTTGACTTTAGGACGTCACCTCACAGTGGCCTCAAACTTGGCACTACGCTTCTACAATTTTCTGAGATTTTAATTAAAAATTTCACTGTGTAATTTCTTAGATTTTCTAGTTTGAATTGGGTAAAGGTAACTTAATGATGTAACTTCAATAGTTCAAAGTCTTGATGATGTAATAATGACCTTCTAAGCTTCTCAGACCCTACACTACATTGACCAAACTCTCAAATCCATCACAAAACATTGCTATCTTGCTCCTCCTTATGCCTGCCATTGCAAACGTCTTAGGCCTTGACCTAGCTGCTTTTTCTCATCCCTAATGCAGCAATCCAAAAACCCTAAATTTCCAAAAATTCATGTGAAACTATTATATCTAGCCTAAAATCCATTTTTCTTCCAGTCATTTACTGTGAAATCCTTAAAGAGATCCCTCTTTGATTTAGCAGGGCTAGTTTCTGAACTGCAAGTGGTTTGAGGTTACCTAATTCGATTTCCTCCTCAACCTGGGACATTGCAGAGGATAACATTTTGGCACCATTACCTAGGAAACAACTAATATATCATTCATGGGATTTCTTATATTAGAGCATTCAAGACTAGTTCTGTAGGTGACAATTTCCAGTATATAAAAAGAAGGTTGATTTAAGAAATTATATCAAGTTTAAGGTGTAAAACATTATGGCTCCTAATAGACATACATGGTCAAATCTTGACCCAAATCCACCTCTTATTTTTGATGACCCATAAAAACTACTTAGAAAACTCAAGTCACCTATTCCTAAAAGTACAACTCGAAAATTAGAAAGAACTAATTATTTGCCTGAAAATTTATTCACTATTGAAAATATTTCTTTTGATATTCAGTTTGAGATATTTCTTTTCAAATAAAAATCTGAGTCTTGCCTTTCTAAAGTGGTACTTGATCCTCTTCAATTTGATTCTCAACTCCTTTCTTCTAAATCCCTTTTTTCTAAAGTTGAGCATGAGTTGTGGTTAAACTTTGATAAACTCCAAAGTCTAGCTGACCAACTTCAAATCACCACTAAAAAAGATTACATCCAATATTAGCTTGAAAACCTAGCTACCACTTCATCCTTTTCTTCACCTCCAAATACATGACCCACTTCATCTTGTTGGAAATAATACTAAGAAGGGGGTGAATCAGTATTATTAAACTCTTTTCAATTTATACAAATATTTGTAGATCTGATTAATGAGACTTGTGTATACCTTCAGACTTATAATTTAATGAATTCTTCAGATGTGGATCATTAATCTGTGTGTTAGAACCATATAATCGTAAACAGGAACAAGAAAAGTAGAGAAAACAGTCACACCAAAGAACACAAGATATAAGGTGGAAACCCAATGTGGGTGAAAACCACCTGCTGCAATATGTCTCTATCTTCTTTCAATTAGAAACTTCTTTTTACAATGATCTTGTACTGGTGCAGTCTTATACCAGCACGCAGGCTTCAACCTACAGAAGGCTACAACCTTCTCTTTTCTCTCAAGGACCTTGTTTCATAAATTTTCAAACTGGATCCATGACTATCAATTAAACATCAAATAGATCTGCAATTAACCAACTTCCTTGTGCAACTACTGAATCAATGACTTCTCAGAACACAGTACCAGTAACCAGACACCAATTCAGAACTGCAGTAATAAGAAAAAGCAGCTAAAAATATTTCAAGAAAAGTCTGCAACTTCACCAATAGTAGCCTGCGCACATCCGCGCCTACTCTGTGTCAAATCTGCGGGCCTCCGCACCCACACTGTGTCGCTCCTGTGAACTTCGCACCTGTACTGCGAAAAAACCTGCGAACCTCCGCACCTGCACCTTCAATGGCCTGCGGGTCTCCGCACTTTCTCTTTGACTGGCCTGCGTGCCTCCGCACTTGAGCCTTGACTGGTCTGCGGTTCTTCGCACCTGCGCCGTGTCGCACCTGTGGTCCTGCTGGTATAGGTAATTTTCAGAGTTCGAGCAAACCCCAAACTATCAGATCTACAGATCTGATCATGTGCCACGAAGATCTCGACCCATCAGTAGATCCGTCTTATAATACTCAGGTTTCTTCTTGAATCAGATCTAGCTATCACTCACCAACTGATCACCAAAATTTCAGATCTTGCTCTTCTTAAGATATTCAACACATGAGTGCTCAGCCAAATGATCTCCTTTCCTTTTTATAGACAAGTGCTTACTCAAACCATGGACCAAAACCATAGAAACTCAATACAAGGGACCCAAAATCTGGGTTCAATACTTTAGAAGAAAAACCACGAACCAAAACCATAGGATCAAAAGCATCGGACAAATACCATGGATCATCCATAAGATTTCCCACGTGCGCGCGATTTTCTCTGCATGAAAGTGACTATACTTTACGACCGCACTTTTTGTTCGGTACACCTGCGAACATGTCCGAATCTTATGTTTGGGGAGCCTGCGGAACCTGCCTATGACCACAACTTAGTGAACAAGAACCTGCGAACCTCATTTTCTACAATTTTGAGTGCCTGAACTAAGATCTGCCACTTGAGTGAGTTGCCATCTGTGGAGCACTGGAAAGGTATGTTTTTGATGAACAATTTAGTGACTTTTCAGTAACAATTGTAACCCTTTCTGCATAAAGAACTTAAAGAAATAAAGAATTTTAATAGAATGTGTGAGAATTAGTATGGAAAGCTTAATCACTGATAATTGTTATCTTTCCATGCAGGAAAGGGTGGAAACGAAGGGATGCCATTCGAAAGGAAAAGATAAAGGGAGAATAACTGTTGTCCCTTTAGGAGGGAACCGAATGCGAACAAGATCGAATAGATCGAAGCAGAACAACCCTGGAAAGGAAGAAGAGTTATCAATTCGGCGGAACAGGGGAAGAAAAGTAAAGGATTAACGGCTTGGCGAATCCCTCAGGATCTTTGATCCTGAGGGATCGTTTTTTTGCTTATTTTTTCTACTTAGATACCTCCGCCGTTATTCTTATAAAAAGGGACAGCATTGTTAAGCAAGGCGATCTCCTTTTTCATATATGTAACTGTGAATTTCAAACTCAACTTTGATCATCGACTCTCACTAAGACTTGTTTTCCTGTATATTTGTTGATGCATTAATACAAATTACTTGGTGTTTATTTCATCTCTGCGTCTGGAGTAATCTAAGGCGGTGTACCGTTGGAAGCTAAGGGCCCGGCTCCGAAGGACACTTGCTTTTGTATCATTATAATTTGGATTCTGTGTGGTTTGTTTATCTTTATAGTTTGGTAATCTGACGTGTTTTTCATATGCTATTCCATGCTCCGTTACGGTTAATTCATTAATGGTTTCTTTCAAGAGATTTATGTAGTGACTCCGTATTGTATGAGTGAATCTTTTCAGAGTTGATTGCATGTTAGCAATTTAAGCCAACTGTTTCTGTTACAGAGTCTTCATATTGAATATTGTTGTATTGGATTCATTTGAAATCTCAATTATTGGAATCCAGAAGTAATGTTATTCTATTTGGAAACATAGTCATATTCATCAGATTGCTATATTAGCGTGGTGTGTGAGTATATGGTTGATGCTTGCTGTTCCATAACTTATCAGTGAAGTATATTTCATCCAATTTGCTTTAAGAGAGAAGATTGCTATTTGATTGCAGAATGTGAGTTTAATTCAATAGAGCAAGTTTAGTCTGACTCGTGAGATTTAGTTTATTGGATTGTTGTTCCATTTATTGCTGTTCCATTTACTGCTGTTCCATTTCAGATTTGCTGTTCCATTTCCTGTTTGCTGTTCCATTTTACTTTCTGTCGTTCCATTTACTTACATTTGTTGTCTTGATGTGAGAGAAGGTCTAAGGCTGTAGTGAGCCTCAGCAATCGCTGCCTAGCTCCCAGACCTAGGGTCCATGCTCTAATTTCCTTTCCATCAGTTTCTAGAGGGATGGGTTATCGCTTCCGTACCCTTGACTGATAAGCTGCTTTGTGTGATTTTATTCTTTTAGAGCAATTTAGTCATAAGTTTAGCATCCGTTTACTCTTCTATTTTCTAGACACTGTACTACTAAGCATTACTCTGACGAATAGCCTCGGATTGAGTTACTCTTTGCAATAACAAAGCGTTCCCGGATTGACTTATTAATGTGGCATAACTAGAGGTGAAAGAGACCCTTGTTATAGCTCTACATTTTGGCGCCATTGCCGGGGAAAGAGTATAGCCATTTTTCTTTTATAGAGTAGTGTATGAGTCTGCTAGGGGAGAGTTGGATTTTAAAAACGGAAGGTAAGAACCTGCGTACGGAGCATGTAAAAGCCCTGCTCCACCGTCCGCTTTCCTGGCAGAATTGTGGGTTGAATATAATTTGGTAGTTTATAGAGTGCATGACTAAGCATAAAAAGCCCGAAAAAATTATCAAACCTCCGTTCAAACCCGAAAAAGCCAAAGGGCCGGTGACCCTTGGCCGAACAACCTTCATAGACGAAATATATAAGAAAACTGAATCTCAGCCATCAGTAGGGTTCAGGAAAACCAATTCTAAACAACCTACTAGCTCCCTTCAGGCCGCAAGATCACCATCTGTAGCCTTCGCTGAGGTGCATAGTCAGACTGATGAACAGGACTTTCAAGAAATTGAAAATTCTATTCCAGAACGACTGCAGGAAGGGAATCTAAGCAATCTTTGTGAAGGAGAAGGGGAAACAGGAGAAGTTGAGGAGCCAAGATCTCCTCCTAGGATAATTCATCCATTAAAAAGCCCAGATAAAGGAAGCGCTGTAAAAATCATTGTTGAAGGGATTCAGTCTCCTCAAGCAACAGGGACTCTCGTTATTCCAGACGAAGGAAGTGCTATTAAAACAATCCCTGTTAAGGCCGTTCCTTCTCCGCCTAAGAATACCCTCTTAGAGATCCCGGAAGGTTACTGGCACATATTCGATCCCATGGCACAGAATCAGCCAAACACTCAAACTTCTACATTACAATATCCTATAGTGGATTCCGCAGCAAATGCTCCTATGAAAGCAATTCCCCTTCAACATATTCCTACATTTCATGGACTTACATCAGAGGACCCCGATGCATTCTTATTTGAATTTGATGTATTATGTAGAGGATATGATTACACCACTGACCCCCAGAAATTAAAGTTGTTCCCCTCCACTTTGAAAGGAGCAGCTTTAAGATGGTTTATGGGTTTAGGAGGTGGGGTTATAAACAACTGGGAGCAAATGAAAGAATCTTTCCTAAAGAAATATCAAGATTATTGTAGGTCTAGAGAACTGAAAGATGAAATATTTCAGATGACAGCTAGACCAAATGAAACACTAGAAGAATATGTAGAACGTTTTCAGTATAATTTATAAAGATCTCCATATGCATCATTACCTCTGCCTGATAATGTGTTAAAAACAGCATTGATTAGAGGCATGAAGGAACAATGGATTGAAACATTAAATATCATGGGAAAAGGGGATATTTATCAAGAAATTTTTTCTGACATCATTGATTTATGTATCAGGAGCTCGAGAGGTAGCACAAGGATAAAACCAGCAGAATATGATCGGTTTGTCAGAGATAACAAAATATCAACAGAAGGAGTAACACGTGTAGAACTTGGAAATTTATTAGAAAATTTTAAAACTGATATCCTGGGGACATTGACTACACAACTTGATATTGTGCAGGCTAAACAGAAGCAGATAGAGGCAGAACAGAATTTGGCGATCTTCTGCCCCCGATGTAGAAGAAAACATAGCCACAAGGAATGCCCACTGGATGCAGTTCAAACATGTGCTATCTGTACAAAAGATCATCTTACTGAAAGCTGCCCCTCACTTCCTAGATTGAAGGTAGTATATAAGGAAGCAGAAGAAGAACCAGAATCAGCATACTTCGTTAACCAGCATCGCCAATGGCAACCTAGGCAATCGGGTATGTTTTCAGACCCAACTTCTTCTTTTCAGCCTCCACACTATAACGCTCAGCAATATAGTATGTGGCAAAACCAATCTCAACCCCCACTTCCGAACTGGTCATCACATCCATTTCCTTCTCCAAATCCATGGATGAATCAGCCAAGCCAATTTGGTTGGTTGAATTTTTCTTACGCCCCACCATATTGGCAGAATAGCCCATATCCTCCACAATGGACCCCCCCTACTTCACAAAGTTCACCCTGGCAGACAAATTGGCCAAGATCGACATATCAGCCAACAGGTACTATTCCGCTCCCTCAACCGACTCTGCCAGCTTTGCAACAAAATCCCCAGTCTAATCTGAGACCGCAACTCCCAGCCCAACCCAATCCTAATCCTAATAATAGGCCGGTCCAATCCCTCCAAATTATAGAATCAGCAGAAATCGGACCTGAATTGAGGGAGTGCAATGATCTTCAGTTAAGATCTGGACGTATAATAGAAACAGAGGGAGATAAAACAGTTCACATTGAAGATCAGTTACCAATAGAACAACCGTTACAACAAGAGGGTGCAAATAAGGAGCAGACTCATCATCAAGCGAATACGCCCTCTCCTCCCTTCCCAGAACGATTAGTCATACCACGACCTGTACAATATCCAGACTTTGACATTCTGGGAGAGCTAAAAAACCTGTACATACGAATTCCTTTCCTCCAAGCCATACAAGACATCCCTATATATGCAAAAACTATAAAATAATTGTGCATAAAAAAACCAAGGAGGAATGTAACCACTAACCCAAGAGTCCAAGTAGTCGGTACTTTATCTGACCTGTTATCAGGAACACCCATTAAATATGAAGATCCAGGAAATCCAATCGTAACTGTTCAAATCTATGGCCAGACTTTGACTAATGCTTTAGTTGATTTAGGAGCTGCAATTAATATTTTGACAACTTCTACTTGCCAAAAGCTCGGTATTACATCAGTAGAACCCACTTCTACTTTGTTAGAATTGGCTGACCGATCTGTAGTTCGACCGGAAGGAACTCTATACAATGTCATGGTCTCTATAGATTCTTGGGAATACCCAACTGATTTCTTGGTAATTAATCCAAAAACCCGACTGGATGGACACCCGCTAATTTTAGGCAGACCTTGGCTTGCTACCGCCGATGCTTACATTGGTTGCCGGCAGGGGAATATGACCATAACCAAAGGACCAGATATTAAAAATCTAGTTCTATACCCTCCAGCACAGCCAAGTCTTACAATGATAAAAACTAACCAGCACCTTGTATCATACCTTACTGACAATATCAGATCACCATTGACTATACAGAAGGCCCTAGACTTTAAAGATCAAACAGAAGATGATGCCATCAATAACTTCGTTAGTCAAACTGAATTTAGACCTCATGCACAGTGTTTCATGATAGAGGCTGCATTCGATAGCGAACTAGAAGAAGATCCCTTGAAAGATACACATGACCAAACGATACCTGTGACTTCTGTTGCCAATAGTAAGGTAGTGGAAATTGAACCGGGAAAAACTCTAAACATCAATGCTAACCTTACACCGGACCAAGAAATAAAACTCATCCATCTGTTACGGAAGCATCAAGAAGCATTTGCGTGGGATTACCCTGATATGAAAGGGATTGACCCCCAATTGTGCACCCACCATATTTACATAGAAAAAGATGCGAGACCTGTCCGTCAACCGCAAAGAAGACTCAACCCTCATCTAAAAGATGTTGTAAAAGTAGAACTTCAAAAGCTTTTAGATGTTAATTTTATCTATCCTATTTCTGATAGTAAGTGGGTCTCTCCACTTGTGGTGGTACCCAAGAAGAATGGGAAATGGAGGATTTGTGTGGATTATAGAGAGTTAAACAAAGCCACACAAAAAGACCATTTTCCCCTCCCATTCATAGACCAAGTATTGGACACTTTAGCAGGAAAGAAATTCTTTTCTTTCCTGGATGGCTTCAGTGGATACAATCAGATTCAGATTGCCCCTGAAGACCAGGATAAAACTACCTTTACTTGTCCTTGGAGAACATTTGCCTATAGATTTCTACCCTTTGGCCTATGTAATGCTCCTGCCACATTCCAAAGGGCCATTCTTAGCATCTTTGCAGATTTAATAAATGATGGACTTGAAGTATACATGGATGACTTTACACCATATGGAGATGATTTTGATCCAGCTCTGGACACTCTAGAAGAATTCCTACAGCGTTGCATTGATACCAGGCTTTGTTTAAGCCACAAAAAATGTTATATGATGATGACCGAAGGGCTCATTCTAGGACATTTCGTCTCAACAGCTGGAATTCAGGTAGATCCGGCCAAAATTCAAATACTTTTGCTTATTCCCACCCCCACTACTCAGACAAAGGTACGTAGCTTTCTTGGATTTTCTGGGTATTACAGACGATTTATAGAACATTACTCACACATTGATTCACCTTTATATGCATTAAATGGTAATGTTGATTTCATGTGGACAGAGAAATGCGACCACGCTTTCCAGGAATTAAAGAAGCTTGTATCAACAGCTCCAATCCTTCGAGGACCAAACTGGAATTTACCATTCCAAATCTCATCTGATGCCTCAGACACAGCAATCGGTGCAGTCCTTGGGCAGGAGGAGGATAAAAAACCATATGCTATTTATTATATCAGCAAAAATTTATCCCCTGCTGAATTAAATTACACTGTCACCGAAAAAGAATTCCTCGCTGTAATACATGCTGTCAATCAGTTTAGACATTATATTACAGGCTATCCCGTTGTTTTATATACAGATCATTCTGCTATCAAATATTTAGCGAATAAGCCTGTTACAAATGCTAGAATAACAAGATGGTTGATCTTATTGCAGGAGTTCGATATCACAATCAAAGATAGATCCGGCAAGGAAAACCTTGTAGCTGATTTTCTCTCACGAATACCAAAATCAATTGAGGCAGCAGCAGTGGAAGGCCAATTTCCGGATGAGCACCTGTTTGCTGTTGCTGTTCAAACACCTTGGTATGCTGATGTTGCCAACTACCTTGCAGTAGGTAAGCTACCAAAACACTTAACCCCTAATGAATGTAAGCAGATTGTTCAGAAGAGTACGCGGTTTTCGTGGATCGGGGGTTATTTGTTCCACACAGGGGCAGACATGCAAATTAGGAGGTGTATTCGAGAAGATGAAATTTTCGACATCTTAAAAGCTTGTCATAACCGACCTTGTGGGGGACACTTTGCCGAGAAAAGAACAACACATAAAGTATTGCAGACAGGATACTACTGGCCTACAATTTTTAAGGATTCGAAGAAATTTATTCAAGCCTGTGACAGCTGCCAGCGAGTAGGACAACCTGGTCAAGCCGACGAAATGCCTCTGAGGCCACAATTAGTCATTGAACCATTTGAACGATGGGCTCTTGATTTCGTTGGACCCATCAACCCATCATCAAATCAGAGAAAATATATCTTGGTAGCCACAGAATATGTTACCAAATGGGTTGAGGCTGAAGCGTTGCCTAGAGCTACAGAAGATTCGGTAATACAGTTCCTGTTCCATTTGTTTGTATGATATGGCCTTCCGAGAGAAATAATTATAGATGGAGGACCACAATTTTCCAGAAACAAATTAGTTGCAACACTTAACAATTATCACGTCCAGCACAAAATTACTACCCCATATCACCCGCAGGCGAATGGGCAAGTAGAAAGTAGCAATAAGGTAATAGAATCAATTTTAACAAAAACCATTGCTTCACATAGGCGTGATTGGGCCGCTCGACTACCTGAAGCACTCTGGGCTTATAGAACCACCTGGAGAAGTACCACTGGTTATTCACCCTATCAATTGGTGTTTGGGAAACAACCTATTTTCCCCATAGAATTTGAAATCCAAACACTACGAACTGCACAGGAAGTTGGCCTAGATTTAAGTGAGGCACAAATCAATTGACTACAGCAAATTAATGAATTGGATGAAATAAGGCTCTCTACATTACAAAATACAGCACTTATTCAGCAGCAGCGAGCTAAATGGCATGATGCACTTATCAAGAACAAAGTCTTTCATGAAGGAGACTGGGCTCTGTTATATGACTCTCGGTTTCAGGATTTCCCGGGGAAACTGCAGACCCGTTGGTTGGGGCCATATGAAATCCAGAAAGTACATGATAATGGGACCCTTACTCTCATTACAATCGATGGTTCTAGATATGCATTCAAGGTAAATGGCCACCAAGTTCATCTCTATCGCAAGCCACTCACTCGGGAATCCTTCTGTGAGCAGCTACGTCAAGACACTGACATGGAAATTTTAGGAGAGGAAGTAAAATCTTCCTCACCTATAATTCAGTAAGGAATGCATTTTTTTGACTTGTACATAAGTTCTTGTATATACGTTTCCTTAACATTTCTTTGATCTTTCTTTCTTAAGTTTGCTTTTTACAGTTAGCGTGTCGTTGTTGTTCCTTTTCCAAAAGGAACAACAGTGGCTTGTTTTTGTGTTTTTGATGTTCCTTTTTCAAAAGAAACAGCAGGTGTGAGTTTTTGTTGTTCCTTTTCAAAAGGAACAACACTTTTGGGGTTTTGCTGTTCCTTTTCAAAAGGAACAGCAGTTGAGAATTTTTGCTGTTCCTTTTCCAAAAGGAACAGCAGTTGCTTGTTTTCGTGTTTTTGCTGTTCCTTTTCCAAAAGGAACAACAGGTGTGAGTTTTTGTTGTTCCTTTTCAAAAGGAACAACACTTTTGGGGTTTTGCTGTTCCTTTTCAAAAGGAACAGCAGTTGAGAATTTTTGCTGTTCCTTTTCCAAAAGGAACAACAATTGCTTGTTTTCGTGTTTTTGCTGTTCCTTTTCCAAAAGGAACAGCAGGTGTGAGTTTTTGCTGTTCCTTTTCAAAAGGAACAACACTTTTGGGGTTTTGCTGTTCCTTTTCAAAAGGAACAGCAGTTGAGAATTTTTGCTGTTCCTTTTCCAAAAAGGAACAGCAGTTGCTTGTTTTCGTGTTTTTGCTGTTCCTTTTCAAAAGGAACAACAGTTGTGAGTTTTTGTTGTTCCTTTTCAAAAGGAACAACATTTCTGGGTTTTTGCTGTTCCTTTTCAAAAGGAACAACATTTATGAGTTTTTGCTGTTCCTTTTCAAAAGGAACAGCAGTTGAGAATTTTTGTTGTTCCTTTTTTCAAAGGAGATAGCACTCATGATCTTCGGCTGTTTCTTCTCAAAGAACGGCATCCCAACTATTTGTTTGCATGGATTCTTCTCTTTCAAAAGGAACACCATAGCCATGTCTTTACTCTCAGTGATGATTCATATTGAGGATGCTTTTCTTCCATGATCTCTTCAGTCTTTAAGATACAGCTATACACTTATGCAATGAACATCAATTACAACATGCCCAAGTCAGCAGATCATAAGATCGTTATCTTTATAAGAGTCTAGTATTGATAAGAGGACAAGAGGAGGGACATACTTACTTCTCATCTCCGTTGTCATTGACTTATTCCCATTGTCTTGGTTGTTTATCTTTATCATGGCGATTTCCCTAAAATTTTTCTCTGATTATTACTCAGGAATAAGAACAAGAGGATTTATATCTTCCCGTTGGGATGATAAGACTTCTTCCACCATTCCCACTCTTAAGGAGTGCTGAACCACCCTTATGTGTAAATAAATAAGAAAAGTGCTTTGCAAAAGAAAAAATGATGAATATGGATTATTAATTGTCAAATGCAGGATAGGGGGTCTCATCAAGAGCCAGCCTACCATGATCATCAGGTTGGAAGCGAAGTGGCATTCCCAGTATGGCCACCACACCAGGGATATGGTCCAAAAGGTACACTAAATAAACAGACCTTGGAACAGGGGGTCTCATCACGAGCCGTCCTGCCCACGTTTCACACCTTCCTTGTGAATGGCATTATGGCTAACTGGTTACCAAGCCAGCATAATGGCTTGCGTTTTGACAAAATACTTTTTATACACATAAAGGATCATGGTTCCGGGGATGAAATAAACAACTCTGCCAAGGTTATGAACACCTGTCGGCAGCAGAGCTCTGTTAATGGTATCGAAGTCATAATGGTTACACCAACAGGGATGATATTAACACCTCTTTGTCTCTTCTATCCTATGAATAATTCATATTTTATTTCCCGATGAACATATCGCACGAACACTCATTACTACCAATCATGGCAAAGGAACTGACAATGACCTCTGGGGATTTCGTACGATTAACAGACGTCCCATCCCCCGGCCTCGCATCATATTACGCAGGCTCTCATGTAAAACACGATCCACCTTTTTGCCTCGATTTCGGTATTTCGTTGTCCATCTAAAACATGGCGTAATTTTATATGTTGTTCCTTTATGACTGGTTACACGATGGCTGCTGCTCCTCTATTTGATGGTTGGGGCAGCCCATCACATCGCGGGGGGGAAGGTAATCTCATTACTCCACGAGTTACGTGTCAGCACACCATTCGGGGTAGATAGTGTACAAAAGTATGGCATGGTTTAACGGTATGATAATTCTATTTTACGCAAAGTTGCCATCCTCAATCCATTTTTGTTGCATACTCTGTTTTTTCGCGACGATCACCTTCTCTATAGCACAGGCAGTTGCTGTTCCATTGGAAATCCTTAGTAGAACCATGGGAGGAAAGGCAGTCCGAAGCGAACCTCAGGAATTGACAGTCTCTGCTGCTGCCCGGGATATCCTGGAAAAGGCTGGATGGCTGAATTATTTCAGTCGCCTACAAGAATCAAACGAGACAGTGGCATTAGAATTTCTGCAAAACTTGCAGGAGGACTACTCCATAGTGAGAGAAAGGTGGATTGTGGTCACTGACGATGTAATTGCAGAAGTCTCAGGACTACCAGCCACCGGACCTGTATGGACGCTAAGGAAAGAAAGACTGCAAAAGATTATGGAGATTTTTCAGGATGAAGGCCAAAACTTGACAGTGAAGGGGAAGGGAGTTCTGCCAGCAACGTTAGGAGAACCCTGGACCGAACTAGCAAGGATAGTACAGAGCTACATTACTTACGAAGGAAGGAAGGACGTGGTAAGACCACGCCATCTTAAACTCTTAGCTGTTTTGAAAGAAAAATGTTCTGTAAATATGCCTACACTTTTAAATTCACTATTGCATGATGCGGCCCGAAGCCTGAAAACGGCACAGCACGTAGAAGCAGTTGTTAGCCACCATGGACTGATTCGATTGATAGTGAGCCATAGTCTCACTCAACAGCAGAGCAGCTGGGAGGAGCTCGTTGCATTGATTGAGGGGAAATTGGCTGCACCATCCCCAAAACCTAAAAATTCCTCTAGCACACCAGAGCGATCAGAAAAACGCAGAGAAGTGGCAGCAGGAAAACGTGTTGCTCCAAAACGTAAGCATTCTTCAAGTACACCGGAGCGACCAGAAAAACGCAGAGAAGTGATTGCAGAAAAACCTGTTGCTTGTACACTTGAACAACCTGAGAAACCAAGAAAATCTGTCCGGCTAGCTCGAATTTGAGGGAGGCTGGAAAAGATTCGGGAAAGCACCAACCAACCAATTGAGATTATAGACGAACCCCCAGAACCAGAAGGAGGACCTTCCGAAGAAAATGCTGGACAATCTGGGGGCGAGGCTGAGCAAGCCGAAGAAGGAGGTGAGGAGAGAGAAGTGCACTCTGAAACAGAAACGGAAGCTGAACACTCCAAGACAGTCACTGAGCAGGTCAATCGGGAGGAGGAAGTAGTACAGCCAGAAAGCAGCCCGCTGCGAGACCCTGTGGGCGAAGAAGAATTGGCCGCAATCCTGGCCAGTTTGGGGGAATATGGCCAACCCTCCAGCCCAGCAGGTCCTCCCGATGGACCTCCAGAGGAAGACATACCTGAAGATTCACATGCAGAAAAGGAAGGAGAAGAAAACCCGCCCGTTCATGAGGAAGAAATAAGGGACACCAACCGGGAACAATCTGTTCCCATGGCACCAGAAGAAACTCTAGAGAGAGTAGGAGCAGATTTAAGGGCCAGTCGTAAACCCTCTGCTGAGGCAAGGGAAATCAAGAAATTAAGGACTAAACAGCAGAGGCTGCTGAACACTATAGCCTGGCTCCGACAGCAAATTCAGATTTTGAAAGCCAGTCTGAGGATACAAAGGACCACAAGGAAAAGAAAGAGGACCACTGCAGCAA
The DNA here is from genome assembly GCA_031772625.1 of Pinus tabuliformis. Lineage (NCBI taxonomy): Eukaryota > Viridiplantae > Streptophyta > Pinopsida > Pinales > Pinaceae > Pinus > Pinus tabuliformis. Next base: position 334,882,197 of record CM062817.1, read on the forward strand.
AATCCCGTAGAACAAGAAAACGAAGGACTTATAGTCGCCCTGTTGGTCGAAACCCGGCTGGAAGACCTGCTGCTGTTCCAATTGTCACTGAAGAACAGACTGCTGTTCCAAATGACGCTGAGGAACAAACTGCTGTTCCAATTTTTACTGAAGATCAGACTGCTGCCCCAAATGATGTTGAGGAATAGACTGTTGTTCCAATTAAAAATGAGGAACAGACTGCTGTTCCAATTGATAATGAAGAACAGACTACCGTTCCAATTGGGACAGAGGGACAGGATGACGTTCCATTAACATAGGAACAACAGCAACCTTTCATTCATGTTAAGAAAGAAAAGGAGAATAAGGAGATCCAAACAGAGGCACCGCCCTCAGGGGTGATCCGGGTTCTGAACTCCAAACAGTATAACAAAAAGGTTCAGGTAAAACTCCCGGCCTCTACGGCCCTATGGAGAAAGGATCCAAAAACAAGAACCTTGCACAAGATGATGAAGCAAGCTCAGCAAGAAGCTGAACAGTTGAAGGAACAAACAGTCCCCCGGGAGAAATATGAAGAATTGCAACAGCAACTTCGGGATATTAGTCAGTCCGAGAGCCAGGCCTTCGAAGGCTGGCAAAAGGAGCAAGAAAAGGTTGCAAAGGTAACTCGTCGATTAGATATTGTTGTTAGGCAGATGGACACTGTGTGTTCTTTGTATAATGACGTTCTGGCCTGTAGGGCCCCTGCTAAAAACTATGCTTTATTTTTTCTTGAACGATATTTACGATTAAAGATAAAAGCTGTCAGGGCAGGCACCCCTATACAAATCAATACTGTTAATGATTTCATAGATTGTTGCAAGCATTATGGAGTTAAGGTTCAAAGATTATTATGTGAATTTTACTTGCATAACCTCGTGCTAGACCAGGAAACTGATTTAAATCCTGGCCCTTTTGTTGGGGACATCCAATTGCAAGCCTTCGTTTCATTCGGGGTTAATCAGCTAAAATGGCTCAGGGCTTATAACACTTTTTAGAGACAGGAAAATAGCCTATACTTGTGGGTAAGAGTCGAGCCTAGAGACCCAGTACTCATATGGAGAGCACATAGGAACCTTATGAGAACCCCAGGTGTTATGGAGACATTAGGACCCATGCATGAGGACCTAATCCGACAAAATCTGGAATATTTTCTGACTATTAAGGACCTTGCCATCGATGCTGCAAAATTCTGATACCAGACTTCGAACCCAAACATCCAGCTCAGAGAACCGTTCAGATATGAAAATTTTGAGCTAGCTGCCAGCCGACTAAACCTTTATGGCGAGCGTATTTTGCAAGCAGGGTCATCCTGGTTAGGGTATCGATTTCGTAGTCCAATTATTTGGCACCCTGCACCCAGATATCAGGCCTTGTATGAAATGCCTGAAGGTCAAACAAATCAGTTCTTTGATGATCTAGTTGCTCATCACGGCTGTAGGCCTCCACACGAGGTTCCCTCTCCAGCCTATTCTCTCACCGCCTTGCATGTCAACTATAATGTTTTCATGAGGGCATGAAACAGGGTAAGCAGGGGAGTGTGTGGATCACTGGAAAGGTATGTTTTTGATGAACAATTTAGTGACTTTTCAGTAACAATTGTAACCCTTTCTGCATAATGAACTTAAAGAAATAAAGAATTTTAATAGAATGTGTGTTAATTAGTATGGAAAGCTTAATCGCTGATAATTTTTATCTTTCCATGTAGGAAAGGGTGGAAACGGAGGGCTGCCATTCAAAAGGAAAAGATAAAGGGAGAATAACTGCTGTCCCTTTAGGAGGGAACCGGATGCGAACAAGATCGAATAGATCGAAGCAGAACGACCCTGGAAAGGAAGAAGAGTTATCAATTCGGCGGAACAGGGGAAGAAAAGGAAAGGATTAACGATTTTATTTTTGCTACTTAGATACCTCCGTCGTTATTCTTATAAAAAGGGACAGCATTGTTAAGCAAGGCGATCTCCTTTTTCATATATGTAACTGTGAATTTCAGACTCAACTTTGATCATCGACTCTCACTAAGACTTGTTTTCCTGTATATTTGTTGATGCATTAATACAAAATACTTGGTGTTTATTTCATCTCTGCGTCTGGAGTAATCTAAGGCGGTGTACCGTTGGAAGCTAAGGGCCCGGCTCCGAAGGACACTTGCTTTTGTACCATTATAATTTGGATTCTGTGTGGTTTGTTTATCTTTATAGTTTGGTAATCTGACGTGTTTTTCATATGCTATTCCATGCTCTGTTACGGTTAATTCATTAATGGTTTCTTTCAAGAGATTTATGTAGTGACTCCGTATTGTATGAGTGAATCTTTTCAGAGTTGATTGCATGTTAGCAATTTAAGCCAACTGTTTCTGTTACAGAGTCTTCATATTGAATATTGTTGTATTGGATTCATTTGAAATCTCAATTATTGGAATCCGGAAGTAATGTTATTCTATTTGGAAACATAGTCATATTCATCAGATTGCTATATTAGCGTGGTGTGTGAGTATATGGTTGATGCTTGTTGTTCCATAACTTATCAGTGAAGTATATTTCATCCAATTTGCTTTAAGAGAGAAGATTGCTATTTGATTGCAGAATGTGAGTTTAATTCAATAGAGCAAGTTTAGTCTGACTCGCAAGATTTAGTTTATTGGATTGCTGTTCCATTTATTGTTGTTCCATTTACTGCAGTTCCATTTCAGATTTGCTGTTCCATTTCCTGTTTGCTGTTCCATTTTACTTTCTGTCGTTCCATTTACTTACATTTGCTGTCTTGATGTGAGAGAAGGTCTAAGGCTGTAGTGAGCCTCAGCAATCGCTGCCTAGCTCCCAGACCTAGGGTCCATGCTCTAATTTCCTTTCCATCAGTTTCTAGAGGGATGGGTTATCGCTTCCGTACCCTGGACTGATAAGCTGCTTTGTGTGATTTTATTCTTTTAGAGCAATTTAGTCATAAGTTTAGCATCCGTTTACTCTTGTATTTTCTAGACACTGTACTACTAAGCATTACTCTGACGAATAGCCTCGGATTGAGTTACTCTTTGCAATAGCAAAGTGTTCCCGGATTGACTTATTAATGTGGCATAACTAGAGGTGAAAGAGACCCTTGTTACAGCTCTACACCATCAAGGAAAACACTTGAGCAAACCTGTGCCAAGCCTGAGTCATAATGCCAACAATCTCCCCCTTTGGACTTGATGGCAACCCAAAGTTACTCAAGGTCTTTCCTCCCCCTTTGACATCAAGGGCAAAGGGTTATGCTCCCCCTGAGTGCATGCTGAAATTTCTACTTTGCTGTGTTGTCCAAGCTCCCCCTGCCATATAGGCAAGATCTGCAAGAAGATATTATGTAAAAGAAATCTGACATTATACACCATAACAGACCTTCCTATCACCAAAAACTCATACATACAACTCCCAACCAAGTGGGAATATATCAACATGATAAGCACATTACATTATCCATCCCAGGCATAGTGGGGCAACCAAGATAGGTCGTTACATGACCTTGACAAAAGAAATAGAGACAAACATCAGCAGCAAAATAATGCCAACAATGCATTATTAGAAGAATATATGCTCCCCCTGAACCTGTGCCAGCTGGTCTCTGAAAAATCCATAAACTAGCGAATCTACGTGTATACCCCATATGAAACTCATGTACAACCAACAATTTTTGAAACAGATAAGATTCAACAGCAAGATGATGCATCAACTACCCCCAGTTTTTGTCTGAGGTATTCAAAGGTCTCCCTGGGCAATGGTTTGGTGAGAATATCAGCAACTTGTTCCTTAGAGGGAACATACTCCAATTTGACTTTTTGTTCAAGCACTTGTTCCCAGAGAAAATGATACTTGATCGGTATGTGCTCAGTCTTTGAATGCATGACAGGATTCTTTGAAATTATGATTGCACTTGTATTATCACAGAAAATGGAGATAGGTGGAGTACAAGTGATTTGCATGTCTTGCAATGTTTGCATCATCCAAAGAAGTTGTGTGCAGCAAGATGCAACAACTACATATTCTGCTTCAGCTGTAGATAATGCAATGGAGCTTTGTTTCTTGCTGAACCAAGATACTAATCTAGAACCCATGAAGAATGCACCACCACTAGTGCTTCTCCTGTCATCCACGCTTCCTGCCTATTAGCCTCCTGTTGCAACAGGTTTCATATTTCATGATTGACAGTGGAAGTGCCAAAAATGTTCACCTTTTTCATGCTGCTAAAGTTCCATTTTTTAAGGTTTCTCAGTTAAAGGAAAGCCAAACAGTCTAAACTTGGTTTCCCTAGGTTTAAATTTCTTGCTTTAGAATATAGAGAGTTTATCTGTCCAAACAGTTTAAGCTTGGCAGATTAGTAGCTAGGAAGAGAACGAAGGAGCCCAACAGCTTAATCTGGGCCCTTGGAAGCAATAAGGGTAGTTTTTAGATAGGAGGGCAGTTTAAAAGAAAAAAGGCAATCAGGGTTTGCAAGTCTAAGTGCACCCTTCCGGAAGAAACAAAAAATGCTAGGTGTTGTAAATTGGCTAGGTAGCCTGGGGTTGCAGAAGCAAGATCATCTTCAGTTTTTGGGCATTGTCAAAGAAGGCTCATCTCATCAGTGGCAGAGGTATCAAAGCAGTGTTTTTCTGGCAGAATGTTGAAAAGCATGTCTAACTTCCCCTCACCTCCCTCTCAAAGTTCCTTACTAACATCCCCCTAAAGGACCTTGGGATCTGCCCAACAAGTCCTAGTCTTACTTCATTTTGTAAAACATTAAGTCAAGGTTTTGGCTTTCTTCATGAAAAGGAGCCACATTTCTTGTGTAAAAATCATGTTTTCATCTTTTACATAATCTCTATGTCTATTTTCACTTCATAGACTTACCATTGTTCTCTTTCCTTTTCCACTCCACCATTATCATATTAACTCCTAATTCTACTATGTAGCTCCCTAATTTCTTCCCTATCCCTATTCACTACTAAAACTATATGAAATCCCCAAAAAAGATATTAAATAGCCCCTCCCCTTGGCACTATAGCCATATTTCCTAAGTCCGGGGAATGCTAAGCTCGTTTGGGGCCTGGCATTAACCCTTCCACGTCCTAACCCAGGGTTAATATGACATTTGGTTAAATTAACAACCACTGTTCCCCCCCCCACACATAAACTTTACACTAAGTTCTTCCGCGCATACATTCCCTTTGGAATTAATTTGATATTCGATCAAATTAATAACCACCCGCGCCATTTGCAAACCCACTAAACCCATATAACCCAAAGTTTAAACCCCCGTAGCGCTGTATAAAGATTTAACATTCGGGCGGGCCCAGTGCATTATCATCCCGTCAAATCGTTGTTCCGACCACCGTCGGATCGGGCCCTCCCCATCCGATGGCTCTCGGCGATTTCGGAGGCGCCCCGCTGCTCGGCCGTTAGCTTCTGATGGCGAGGCGGTTTCTCCGCCGTACAAAAGACACTTGTCCACCTTCTATTACATCGGAAGGGCTCTGACGGATACCGCTCCTGTACAGAAAGCGGTCCGATGAAACCGCTTTCAGCCTTCTGTACGCGCGCCCCATGTCACCTATCCTCTTCTACGTGTCTGCCTTGTCACCGCGCCATGTCACCAGCCCAGTTGACCGCCACGTCACCCTCCGTACCCAGCCCGCCAATGATGTCATGCTGACGTCATAGTTAAAAAGCGCCAAAAGTGTCAAATTATCATAAGAACGCGCAAATCGACCGTTTTATGTCATTTTCACTGCTCAGTTGTGGGAACTCTCTGCATGCTATTTTACGTTGTTTTCCGCCCAAGTACAAAATTCGATCAAACGAGCCGCTGCCGCCTGCAAATTTGTCGCCATTGCTCTCCATTGCACCTGCTCACTCGCTACCGGTGCCATAAATCCAGGTATTTACCCGAAAAAACGCCCGTAACCCTGTTTTTATATTTTCTCTGCAAAAATTGCCATTACACCTAAAACTCACTTGAAACCCATTTAGCACCCACGACACTCTCCTCTCTGCTCCACTATGTAACCTGTTATACGTCCAAATCCTGGCAGCTCTGTCGTCCCCTGATAAAGTTTCCATTTAGCTCAAAATCCAGCTCCAATTTGTCCGCAGAACCGCTGAAGACAGTCTACTAAAGCCCTCTAATTTCCTCCCTCTCAGTGAATTTATTGCAGAACCTTGCACACTCTGCATTTCATTGAATTCTGCTCATCAAAACATATCTGCACAGAGCTTAAAACTCTGAGTTCCTGGCCCGGAAAACCATTATCAGAATTCCGGTTTTTGCTGAAATACTGGCCTAATCCAGCTGTAATTATTGTCGAAACATGGAGACCCCAGTTGCCCTGAATATTGCACCACTGAATGCTCCACATAGGGACTTGGAATGGCTGCCCCTTGCTGACAGGGATTATCAAATGAAGGAAACAGTTGAAATAAGCAACAAATATCACATTGAAACCTTCTGTGAGATAAGGAGAAAACACAGAAGCGGTACTGATGACATGGGTATCTGGGAGTCCAACTTGCCCATCTATTATCTTCCACAAGTGAATGTATTCCCAGACTTCATCCATCAGTGTTGTGAGCATTATGAACCCACTCAAAGAGCAGTTTTGGCTCCATCTGGGGCTGTTTTGTTTCACATCACCCCTCAATCCATAAATGAGATGCTAAGCTTTGAGCCAACCAAGCCTCTGGTGCCCCTTTCTATGAATCTTCTACTTAACCAAGGCACCAAACTGCCCAGCTCAGAGGTCACGAGGATTGGCCAATTATTCATGCTCCCAGATTACCAGCCCCGGCAACCTCCTCCTTATCTACATGTCTGGTTCAATGAAACAGGGAGACTGCTAGTAGATATGATATCCTGCATCTTAGGATTCAATACCAGTGAGTATGTTGATGAGGTAATCTTGGTAATGCTATCCATGTTTACTCCAGGGTAGCCCCCTGCTGTCCAGTATGATTATGCTACCTTCATAGCTGACAAAATTCATGAGCAATTCATGAACCTGGAGAGAGAAAGGGTGTTTAAATATACTTCCTACATATATCACTTGTTGTTGTACTATCAGCCTGATAGTTTCCCGGTCTTCCTCAAAAGGTTGGATGCTAAGGGGAGGCGAAGGTCTGTAATATTTTGGTCATCAGTTTGCCACCATGTTTATTACTCTCCATACACCTACTGTGAGTTCATTGACCTATTTATATACCCAGCTTCCTCCTTACTGGTGAGCACTCCTCTCCCTAGACTCACTGATGAAATGCAAAAAATCCTGCAACTTTCCAAGACCTACAGTATTGGAGACTGGTATTTTTATCAACACCACACAGTAATCAGGATTTATGGGTGTGAGTTGGCCCCTTACAGACTGCCCAAATATGTCCCCATGAGACTCTTTGCCTTGGAATACTTCCGGCAGTTTGGTAATGCAGACATGCTTCACTTCTATGGCAAAAGCAAAAAGGCACAGCTGAAAATCAGACATCAATTGGGCCCATTTATTTTCAATAAAAGAGAAGAAGCCTGGAAGGAGGCAGACAAGATGTTGAAAGACTTTCTGTTATTGAAAACAAGTTTTTACTGGGCACCATATGACCCAAATCACTTTATCAGCCTTAGAAGAGTCAAGTACAAGCTTGCAGCATATGAACACTGTGATATCCCCCAAATTGAACAATTTGCCAACCAACTAGAATGGGTAGAGGGCACACTAGTTGAAGAACTGTCTGAGGAAGAGATAACAGAAAAAGCAATCAAAAACCTTGAAAAAGCGGTTGACTTGGAATCTTTTGGACAGGTGTTTTTTACAGCTCCTCAGCACCTTGGAGTAGGCACCTCATCTGCCACGGCCCCCAGCAACCAGCCCAACAGACTGTCCCACCAGCAGCAACAGACAAAGGTAAAGAGGTAGAGCATTCAGAGGAGCAAGTACACAATTTAGGACAACAAGAAAAAATGGCGGATCAACCGGTTTCTACTGATGAACAAAGTCAAGGGCAAGACTTTTCTACACAAACAAAGGTAACAGAAATTCTGGTGTTGCAGACACCTCTCAATGAAGAAAGATCAAAGAAAAGGGACAGACAGCAAGAGACACCTCCAGGCACATCCACAGAGCAGCAAGGAGAGAAAAGACAAAGGTTAAATCCTTTTTCAGAACAAGAAATGCCAGAGGCGCCCACAGAGCAGCAAGTTCCTCCTAGCATGGAGACATCGGCCAGCTCATTTCAGCAGGAGCATGAGAGGCAGCGTGGCGTGGAGGTGACATCCACAATACAACATGGCCGACAGCCCTCTGACATCAAAAAAGCATTTACTGATATCAAGGCTAGGAATGAGCCAGTGAGAATCCAACTGTATAATCAGTTAATAAGGATGGCTCCCACCAATCAGCAAAGACTAATGGCGGCCTATGACATCCAAGAAGGCAAGATGACCCTTGGTCACTTCAGGCCTACAACTCAACAACCCCAATCAGCTGCTGATTACATTAGAACCAATCTGGAGGTGTTTGCCAAGGATATACATCCAATGGACCAGATTGAATTGCACAAGCAGACAGGGGAAATGCTATATTCTACTCTAGCAGATAAGACATTGTTAGCTCACAAATTGCAAAATTCTTTGCACAACACTGCTGCCCAACTTGAGTTGGAAAAGGCTTCGTCACAGGCCAAGGACAATAGAATCAAGTCCTTGGAGGAGATTATCATAGAGATGGGACATGATCCCTCTAATCCCAAGGGCGTGCAAGCTCTATTAAAAAAGAGGGATGAAGACATAGCTGCCCTTAGGAAACAAATCAAACTGTCATCTACGTTGCATCCTCAGACTACAGAGGTAGCTCAACAGAAAGAAGAAAAGGATGTAGTAGCTTTACTCATGACCTTGCATAAAAGGTTGGCAGAAACAGAGACTGCCTTGGAGGCAGCATTACAGGGAAGACAGGGAGAGTTGGCCTCTCAGCCAATTCAAACAGCTCAGATCCTCACAGCCGCTCCTCCCACGACCAGCAAGACAGTCCCCCCTATTACTCCAGCAGTAGAACTCTAGCTGATATAAAGAAAATTCTATGGGCCAAAATCGGCCAATCCATTACAGACCAATGGCAATCCATTGAAACTATTCACGAGCAAATGGAGTTGATAAATTTGGCTCAGTTCGAAAACCAAAAGGCCAGAGCATCTTTGAGAAATATGCCCGAGGAAGCAAATAGGATGATCCAATTCTTAAATACTCGCACCAAGGGGCATCTGGCAGCATTAGGAATCAGTAGCAGGACTGAAACTATATTGCTAATAAAAAAGGTGTTAACCCTTAGGAACTTTGTGCAGGCATAGGATAGAAAATGCCAGGAGATGCAAGCTGAGGTGGATGAGTTCAAGGCAAAGATCATGGCATTACATAGCAGAGGACTACCAAGTTTGTTAACCAGTGCTAGAAGACTGCTGTCACATGAACTTTATGCTAACAGAGTCAATAATTTTGCTGCCAACCAAATCACAGCTTCCTCCAGCACTTCAGAAGGAACAGGGCCTCCATCAGGATAGAGTGTTTTTAATAAATTAGAAAATCTATTCTACATTGCACAAGAGATAAATCACCTGTTTGAATTCCAACCCACCTTCCATAGGTACACAGAAGCTGAGGAAACATTGATAAAGATACAAAGGCATCAGTTGCCTATAGAGGACTGGTGGAAAGGGATAAAAGAGATATTGCTCAGGTGATTTTGTTTATTAATTATTTTTGGTCAAGTTACAGGTCAGCATATAGAGATGGCAAGATACACCTGTCAAAGGTAGATCAGCATAGAGCAAAATTGAAATGATAATTACAGCTCATCAAATGCTAAAAATCCAAGCACGCAGGACGAAGACCCAGACAGCAGCAGGCAACGTACCAACATCAGGGGACACGCGCTAAATAAATGCACAGCAGGCAGCCCACTCACTCAACCTACAAAGTCAAAAGTTTTCTGACAAAAATAGACAGCTAGCAAGCTAATATTAACTGCAGTGTTTAATGTTTCATTTACTCCCTGGCAGGAGTTGGTGATGGAATTTATTGCTTAAAGAGTCATCACCTAGATATTTTGTAACCTCTTTTTTTATATATATACGACCTCTTGCACTGTAAAAGGGGTTGGTCGGCTAATGTATCCAAGAGAGACTCGCACTGTAATTCTGATATTTTTCTATAATCAAAGACTGCTTACAAGCTTGGAGAATGGACTCTTTGATGTGTTGTTAATGTTTCTGAAGAATTAAATGAGGAATTCTTGTGCTGCAAAATGAAACAATAAGTGTTCCTTACCTCTGTTATTTCATTTTCATATATGCTCAAGTCACATAACAAAGGATTGGTTTAGAATTTGCTTTGCTGCACTCTATGCCCAGGTTTTGTGGCTTCTTAATGTTTTCTTCTTGATCTAGACATAAATATGAATTCTGTTATGGCTCATATTGATCTATTTCACATATGAATGACTGTCATCTAGGAATTCTTAGCTGCTCCCAGATAGAGTTCATTCATCTTCTTTCTGCTAACCTGTTTGAGGGATTCTTTGTTGCCTCTCATTCCTTAGCCCTTCTTCATCCTTTTAAAGCTCGAAAGTTGTTTCATGAGCAGCTACCTTGCTCCTCATTTTTCTTATAACCAAGAAAACGCACCAGCAGTCTTACTCCATGACTCCATGCCCAATGGTTCGAAACTTACCACAATATGCATTGCCTCTCTGCTTGTAGCATCACCCTTCCCTCCAAAACACAAACAAAAACCCTGAACTCAATAGCTAGCCTAAAATCATCATCAACAAAGCTAAATCACAAAGAGAGAGCCCTCTCTGACTGCAGGTGGGCTAGAACCTGCAGTCCAAAGTTGGTTTGTGGTTACCTCGGCCGTATCCTTTCCGGAGCTTAAGGAAAACCTAAGTGATAACACTGCCCAATCCGCATCTGTGTATGCATGAAGTGTGAGATCTGTACCTCTAGGATACCATAAACCATAGTTTTGAGTTCCTTGAAGATACTTGAAGATTCTCTTAACTGCCTGAAGATGAGTTTCCTTTTAATTTGCCTAAAATCTTCCAACTATTCCCACTGCATGGATAATGCCTGGTTGGGTACGTGTTAGATAGAGAAGACTACCAATCATGGATCTGTAGGTTGGTTGATGTACCGCTGCCAATTCATCATTTGCGTTGAGGCTGCATCCTATCACCATAGGGGTACATACTGGTTTCAAATCCTCCATCCCACATTTCTTCAAGATCTGCTTGAGATACTTGGTTTGTAATAGAAAAATTTCGTCTTTGTTTTGTTGGACTTGTAAACCAAGAAAATATGTGAGCTCACCAAGCATGGACATTTCAAACTCCTTTTGCATCACCAAGGCAAAATTTTGACTCATGTCTTCTTCATTGCTGCCAAAGATGATATCATCAACATACACAACAAGCATTAGCAACTTTTCATTGTCAAGCTTTATATATATTGCTATCAGTTGATCCTTTTATAAAGCCTTGTTGATGGAGGTACTTATCCAACTAATAATACCACGCCTTAGGAACCTTTTTAATGCCATAGAGAGCCTTTTTGAGTCTACATACAAGTTTTGGATCATTTCCAAGAATAAACCCATCTGGTTTTTCAATATATACTTCTTCATCCAAGTCTCCATTCAGGAAAGCAGACTTCATGTCCATTTGAAATACTTTGAACTTTTGAAAGCTAGACAGAGCAAGGAACATCCTTATAGCCTCAAGTCTGGCAACTGATGCAAATGTTTCTTCAAAGTCTATGCCTTCTTGTTGCGCATACCCTTTACAAACAAGTCTTTCCTTGTTTCTAACCACATCCCCATTTTCATTCAGCTTATTTTTGAAATTCCATTTTGTCCCTATGACATTGTTATCTTTTGGTCTAGGAACCAACTCCCAAGTATTAGTCTTTTCAATCTGCTCGAGTTCTTCCTCCATGGCTTTGACCCAGCATTCATCTTTGCAAGCCTCCTTTACATTCTGTGGTTTAGTGGAGGAGAGCAATGCTAGATATTAACTTGAAGCTTCTGAAATCGTTCTCCTTGTTTGTACACCTGCCTCTTTCTGCCCCAAAATTTGAGATTCTAGATGGTTCTTCTGAACGTATCTAGATGGAGTCTTCCCTTCTATTCTTATATATTCTTTTGGTGCCTCATGGGTTTCTTCTTCATTATGAATCTGATTTGATGTTGACGGATAGTCTTCACCATCTTCGAAATCTTCAGATTTTACCTGCTTAGGAGTGTTTGCTTCTTCATCAACCACTACATCAATACTTTCAACAATCTTACCAAGTCTTTTATTGTAACAGTTGTAGGCCTTGCTATGAGGAGAGTAGCCAAGTAAAATGCCTTCACCGGCTTTGGGTTCAAACTTGCCAAGATTTTCATCAGTCCTTTTAATGTAGCATTTGCTTCCAAAAATTTTGAAGTATTTTACAGTGGGAGTCTTACCATACCAAAGTTCATGAGGAGTCTGAGTGCTGTTTACCCGGACGTTTGTCTTGTTGAGAATAGTAATAGTGGAAAATGCGGCTTCACCCTAGAAGGTCGCTGGAGTTCCAGACTCATCAAGCATAGCACGAGCCATTTGTTGAACCGTTTTGTTCATCCTTTCCAATAATCCATTTTGCTGAGGAGTCTTTGTAGTAGAGAATTCCCTTCTTATTCCATGTTCTTCACAAAAATTGAAGAATTCATCTGAGGTAAATTCCCCTCCTCGATCAAATCTGAGGCACTTGATTTTGCGATCTAATTCGTTTTCAACCAAGGCATTGAATGACTTGAACTTTTGAAAGCTTCATCTTTATACTTCATGAGTCCTATCCAACACATCCTTGAAAAGTCATCAATGAACAATATGAAATACTCTTCTCCTCGAGGTGACCTCTTCCTCGTTGGACCACATATATCGGTGTGGACAAGTTCAAGTGGCCTGCTAGCTGATCCTTCCTTCTCAGGGAAATTAGTTCTGGTTTGCTTACCAATTTGACATGATTTGCATATTGTATTGTCTGGAATTCTGATATCAGGAAGATCCTGAACTACCTGATATTTGCATGCTTTCCTTATCTGAGAGAAGCTAAGATTCCCCAGTCTTCTGTGCCATAGCCAGTGTTCATCATTCTTGCTTAAATAACATTGTTGTTGCCCTCCCTTGAGTACATATAGGTTATTTTGAGTTCTAATGCCTCTGATCACTGTTTTTCCTGTATCAAGCTCACGAACAATACATCCATTTGATCGAAATATTACGTCTGTTCCTTGATCACACCTCTGACTGACACTCAATAGATTATGCTTTAAGCCATCAATGTACATAACATTTCCAACCTTGACCTTTTCTTTCAAACGAACAGAGCCTTTACCTTTTATGTATGCAGGGGTGTTGTTTCCAAATGAGACCTTTTCCTTTTCTAAGGCACTATATGACTAAAGTTTCTCTCTATCACCTGTCATATGTTTCAAGTAGCCACTGTCGATGTACCATTGATTTTCTTGTCCTTCCGCATATAAGGCTATCCCACATCTTTCTGGTTGCACTTCTTTCTTTTTTCATATTTTGGAACTCAATGAAGCTTGCTCCTTCTGAGTTGCTTGCCGAAACCTGCTCCTGCATTTAGAATCTTCATGACTGAAGTTGTTACATATAGAGCATTCTATTTCATTTTCAAGAGCAAAGAATTTATTGTAGGTTCTTTTCATGATTCCTGTCATACTCCTTTGTTTTTGAGCTTCCCTAGTCATGATGGCCTTGTAGGCAACACATTGAGCAGCTTTATGACCAAAGTTATGGCAAGAGAAACATTGGCCATTGAAGAAATTCCTGTGATTATCAAATCTACCAACCATATGATTATAGTTCCCATCCATTCTTAAGCCAAATTGATAATGATTTACCTGTGATCTGTTGAGGCTTCTGTTCATTCTTGAAGTAAATTGCCCCTGATTTACTTGTTGATCTGCATTATGCTTTTGCTGTCGATTGTCCACTTGTTCACTTCTCCTTGCTGCATCAAGATAACTTTTGGAGGTGGATGGCTTCTGTGCTTTCTTCTGAGCTTGAGATGCTTCTTCAGAATATCCAAGACCTGTCTTGATTAGAAGAGAACGTTGTGCCTTGATAATCTCATCTAGAGTTTCAGATCCTTTAGTAAATCTGAGATTAAGGGCTTTTGTTTTCTCAATTTCTTTTCTAAGTCCCACAATTTCACATTCTAACTCTTCATTGTGTTTATCATTTTCAGCGAGTTGGAATGTTAGGGTATCTATAATCATATTCTTTTCTTCTAAACTAACTTGAAGTTTAGAGATTTCTTCATAAAGCCCTTCTTCATTTGTAGCATCCAAGAAATCATCATCTTCAAAAGCCATCAAAAGTCTATCATCATTACCTGGTTCTTCTTCATCACTATTTGACAATCAATCACTGTCTTCATGAGTGTAATAGCTCTTCTTATTTACATTCTGTCTTCTGTTCCATCTAACTAGTTCCTTACCTTTGTCTAGTTTATCTTTATGAGGACATTTTGAAGCATAATGACTGACTCTTCCACAAGAAAAGCATTTGAAAGGCAGATTACCTCTAAATCTTCCAGATCCCCGTTGGAGGTTCTTGACAAAATTTGATTCTTCCTCATCTTCTGATTCATAGTAATCTCCTTTTCTTGAAGTCTTGAATGTAGCTTCTCTTCTGTCTAATGGTGCTCCTTTTCTCATTTCATAAGCAGTTAGAATTCCGTGCAGCTGAGACATGGTAAGGCTCTGTAGATTCTGCTTTTCTTCTATGGCAGAAACTTTTGAATCAAACTTAGGAGATAAAGATCTTAGAACCTTTTCAACCAAAACCACTTCTTTTATTTCTTCACCCAAGTTTTTCATACAATTTACGATCTCATCTATATGTAGGAATTAGCTAGCCACACTTTCATCATTATGCATTCTGAGACTTTCATATTGAATTCTAAGAGTTTGTAACTTTTCTCGTTTTACCTGTTCATCTCCTTCATAGCTTAGAATGATCTTGTCCCATATTTCTTTTGCGCTTTTGAGCTGCATCACCTTGAAAAATTCTGAACTTCCTAATAGAGTATTGATAACCTTTGCATTTATTTCATATTGCTTCTTACCGGCTACATCTGTAGGAGTTGTTGATGGAAATGTGTATCCTGTTTCCACAATATCCCAAACTTCTATGCCAAGAGATTGAAGATAAGCAGTGACTCTTACCTTCTAATAGACGAAGTTGCTACCATAAAAAATCGGTGGCCTGATATATGCTTCTTTCTCGTAGTTGCTCATGATGATAGATCTTCCTTCAAACGATCAAGCTTTTCTTGAAGGACCTGCTCTGATACCAATTGTTGCAAATAATACTGAGAGGGGTGAATCAGTATTATAAACTCTTTTCAATTTATACAAATATTTGTAGATCTCACTAATGAGACTTGCGTATGCCTTTAGGCTTATAATTTAATGAATTCTTCAGATGTGGATCATTAATCTGTGTGTTAGAACCATATAACTGTAAAAAGGAACAAGAAAAGTAGAGCAAACAGTCACACCAAAGAACACAAGATATAAGGTGGAAACCCAATGTGGGTGAAAACCACTTGCTGCAATATGTCTCTATATTCTTTCAATTAGAAACTTCTTTTTACAATGATCTTGTATTGGTGCAGTCTTATACTAGCACGCAGGCTTCAACCTACAGAAGGCTACAACCTTCTCTTTTCTCTCAAGGACCTTGTTTCATAAATTTTCAAACTGGATCGATGAACATCAAATAGATCTGCAATTAACCAAATTTCTTGTGCAACTACTGAATTAATGACTTCTCAGAACACAGTACCAATAACCAGACACCAATTCAGAACTGCAGTAATAAGCAAAAGCAACTAAAAATATTTCAAGAAAAGTCCGCAACTTCACCAATAGTAGCCTGCGTACATCCGCACCTGCTCTGTGTCAAATCTATGGGCCTCTGCACCCACACTATGTCTCTCCTGCGAACTTCGCACCTGTACTGCGAAAAAACCTGCGAACCTTCACACCTGTGCCTTTAATGGCCTACGAGTCTCCGCACTTTCTCTTTGATTGGCCTGCGTGCCTCCACACCTGAGCCTTGACTAGTCTGTAGTTCTTCACACCTGTGCCATGTCACACCTGCAGTCCTGCGGGTATAGGTAATTTTCAGAGTTCGAGCACAACCCAAACTATCATATCTATAGATCTGATCATGCGCCATGGAGATCTCGACCCATCAGTAGATCCGTCTTATAATACTCAGGTTTCTTCTTGATTCAGATCTAGCTATCACTCACCAACCGATCACCAGAATTTCAGATCTTGCTCTTCTTAAGATATTCAACACATGAGTGCTCAGCCAAATGATCTCCTTTCCTTTTTATACACAAGTCCTTACTCAAACCATGGACCAAAACCATAGAAAATCAATACAAGGGGCCCAAAATATGGGTTCAATACTTTAGAAGCAAAACCACAGACCAAAACCATAGGATCAAAAGCGTCAGACAAATACCATGGACCATCCATAAGATTTCCCACGTGCGTGTGATTTTCTCTGCATGAAAGTGTGTGTACTTTACGACCGCACATTTTGTTTGGTACACCTGTGAACATGTCCACATCTTATGTTCTGCAAGCCTATGAAACGTGCCTATGACCGTAGCTTAGTGAACAAGAACCTGCAAACCTCATTTTCTACAATTTTGAGTGCCTGAACTGAGATCTACCACTTGAGTGAGTTGCCATCAAGGACAACACTTGAGCCAAACATGTGCCAAGCTTGAGTCATAATTCCAACACATCTCTTTTAAAATCACCTTCATTACTGTCATCATCTTTAACTACACAACTCGTTGTAGTACCTCTACTACATCTTTCAGCAGTCATGGCATGGTTTTCCCCTCTAATATTACCTGCTCAACTTGCTGCTCTACCTCAAAACTATGGCCAAAGACTCCCTCTTTTTTATGGAAGTTTAGAAATCACAACCTAGTAGCATGTTGATAAATTGGTACATTTTATCGATCTTGAAGAGATTGATGAAGAAGATGCTAAGATGAGAATCATAGCTTAGAGTTTTTTCCATAGATGATAAGAAATGGTTTTGCAATTTGGTTGTTAATTCTATCAATAGCTCTTAGTGGTTAATAGAGTTGTTCTTATCCAATGGCAAGAAAAGAAAAATCCACTACAGATTTTGGCTGAGTACAATTCCATGAAAAGAAACCCAAATGAAACAATGCAGGAATTCACAACAAGATTCAATATGGTGTATAATTACATTCCTGACAATATGAAACCTCCACCTAGTTTAGCGCTTCTCCACTATCCTGATGCCTTTGACCCAGACATGGCATATCAGCTTAGGGAGAGAGACCCTGCAAGTCTAGAAGAAATGCAGCGAAATGCAATAAGTGTCGAAGCTAATCTGCTCATCAAGAAATCTAAAACAAAACCTGAGAAACCTGAGAAGAAAGTTTCCTTTAAAGAAGAGTCCTCTTCATCTTCAAAAGTAAAACTTGACACTTTGATAAAAACTATGGAAAGAATGATGGAAAAAATGTCTATAGCAGATCAACAAGAGGAGCCTTCAATAAGGAATCCAAATTATCGAGGACAAAACCAACAACAGTTCAAAAATGAACAAAAAGAGCAGAAAAACCATGGTCCTCAGGGACAAGTCAGAACTCCATTTCAGAAAAATTACACTAAAGGGCAGGAAGAAGATGAAGAGGAAATTGTTGAAGAAAATCATTTCTTTGAGGAAAATGAACTACCTACTTTTCTGACTGAGGAAGATCAGTTTTCTCAAGAGCCTTTTATACCAAGTGATCAACATCTTGTACTTGAAAATGATGATCTATGGGAAGTAAAAACCAAAGAACACCAAAGAGGATATCAGAATGCTCTCAACCATTTGCAGAAGCAATAAAATTTAAGAAACAAACATGTACCTGTCACATTGAATATGAAAAGGAGGAATGCACACAAAGATACACAAGGCAAAGAAACAACCCCTGCAAATCAAAATAAAGAGAAGGAGATTGTCATATTGATTTAGGATAAAACCAATGAAGCCTCTACCAACAATGTGAGGAGGGATAAGGAGTTTCAATGCGAAAGTCATAAGAAGGAGTCTCAAGCTAAAGGGAAGATTGAAAAGAGGGACATCATTGCAAAAGAGGTAGATAAGAAGTCTAATATATTTAGTTTAGAGAATGAAATTTCCAAATTGAAATTTTTAATTCCTCTAAATAAATTAGTAAATAATGATAAGTACAAGTTTCAGATTGCTAAAATGTTGAAGGTAGACCAGATGTCGAATACAGTTAATGTTGTCGATGATGAACCTACAATTCTATTTGGTCTGGCCTTAGAGGGAATCCCTGAAGATAATGAAATCCCACCTTTCTATCCTAGTCTGAAACTTCATGATTTTATCCTCCATAATGCCATACTAGATTATGGTGCCTCACTTAACCTTATGCCAAAAGTTATTATGGAAAAACTAGGATTGAGTATCACCCGACCTTATCATGAACTCTATTCATTTGATTTGAGAAGAGTGAAATGTCTTGGCCTCATCAAAGTCTTAGTAGTGTCCCTAGACCAAATTCCAGCCAAGAATGTGTTGATTGACGTAGTGGTCACTGATATTCCTCCTCAGTTTGGCATGTTGCTATCACGGTCTTGAGGGGTAAAGTTGAAAGGAACCTTGCAACTTGATTTTTCATACGCTACTATACCCGTATTTGGGCAGCTTAGAAAACTCTACCAGGAGAAGAATATGAAATTCATGATTAGTACCAAAGAAAAACCAAATAATCACCCCATTCATGTTGTACATACTGATCTAGAGTCTTTCATTTTGTATAGTGATATGAATCCAGTAGATGATGATAGTCAGTTTGTAGAAATTTTAGAAGTTTCAGATGTTATAAGTAGTGTACAGAAAGTTTTGATTGCTGAAGAAAAGGAAAAGAATGTAGAGTGTTTATAGCCAGAAAATTCTCTTGAAAAGATAGTTGAGTCAGTGCAGAAAATAGAGACTATTGAAATAGTGAATCATCCTCCAAAAATCAAATAGTTCAGCTTTCCAAAGTTCTGTTTCTAGATGAAGAAGATGGTCTTTGGACTATGGATTTTGATGGTGTGTTGGGAAAATAAGGAGCTAAGATTGGCATGTGGATTCATGGTCCATTGCATCATTCATGTAAAATTCCACGCAATGTAAGGATGAGTTCTTATAAGTTTGCCTTTGGTTGCTCAAATGATGAGGTGGAATACAAAGCACTGACTGTTGGCCTTAAAATTTTGAAAAAGCTGGGAGCAAAGAAAATTTCAGTTTATGGCGACTTCGAGTTGGTAATTAAACAAGTGAAAGGGGAATACCATGCCAAGCATCCAAGAATGAGAGATTATCGCAATGTTGTCCTTGATATTCTTAATTTTTTTTCAGAATATACTGTCTTTGATTCCTAGAACTCAGAATATTATGGTTGATTCTCTTGCTATTGCAGCTAGTATGATTAAGATTCCCATCCACTTTATAAGAAGTATTCAATTCATGTTAAACATCGCCCAACTGTCCCTGATAATTTGAGATATTGGTAGGTGTTTTCGAACGACAAATAGATCAACAATTTTCTGCAAATGGAAGATGAATTTCTGAACTCCCATATTGATTTTTCATCTGATGAGCATGATCCATAAATTGAAGCAACCAAGGTTGAAATATTGCAGCTAAAAGACAATAATATTCCATGAGGTCTCGTACCTTTGGAAGAGTTATTTGATCATGATGATGTTGATAAAAAGCCTACTATGGCTCCCACAAAGAAAGGTGTTGAAAATGTGAACATTGGTACAACAAACAAGCCTAAGATGGTCAAATTGTCAAAGTCTTTATCTCCTGAGATGAAAAGTAAGTACATTGCTTTGATGGCAGAATTTTCTGATGTATTTTCTTGGGACTATTCAGATTTAAAGGTGTATGATAAGAACATCATTCAACACACTATACCGGTTAAGCCTAATCAAAAGCCATTTCACCAGAAATTGAGGAGGATAAATCCTAAGTTGCTACCATCCATTGAAAAAGAGGTAAATAGGATTTATAAATCTAGTATTATAGTTCCTATTCGATTTTCTGAATGGATGTCCAATCTTGTGCTGGTGAGAAAGAAGACTGGGGAGATTCGTCTTTGTATTGATTTCATAAATTTAAACAAAGTATCCTTGAAGGGAAATTATCCCCTGCCAAAGATGGATCATAGTCTTCAGATGGTAGTTAGGTCTTCCAAGATGTCATTGCTTGATTGATATTCCAGGTAAAATCAGATTTTGGTACATAAGGATGATCAATTGAAAACAACATTCACAACACCATGGGGTACATTCATGTATGCCAAGATTCCATTTGGATTAAAGAATGTGGGAGCAACATTTCAGTGGGCTATGGACATAGCTTTCGACAATGAAACAGATGCATTTATGGTTATTTATTTATATGATCTGACAATTTTTTCTAAATCTGATAAAGACCATTTACATCATCTAATAATTTCATTTCAGAAATGCAGAAAATTTGGTATATGACTAAATCCAAAAAAGAGCTTATTTTCCATGGAAGAAGGCAAGTTGTTGGGGCATATTATCTCTAAGGATGGCATTCGCATTGACCCTACAAGAGTTGAAACCATTCAGCAATTATATTTCCCAAGGAACAAAAAATAAATTCAGCCATTTAATGGGAAAATCGACTTTTTGAGGAGATTCATTCCAAACCTTGTTGAACATTTGAGACAATTGACAGACATGCTGAAAAATATAGCGAGGTAAGATGGTCTGTAGATGCCAAAACGTCTTCCAATGTAGTCAAATTTGCATTATCTATTTATCCTACTTTAATCGGTCTTGATTATACTTCATATTTAGTCATCTTTTCATTCGCCTCAGAGCATACCTTAGCAGCTGTCCTAATGCAAAAGAAAGATCAGAAAAATGAATAGCTTATAGCATTTTTCAGTCAAACAATAAGGGATGCAGTGCTGAATACAATATAATTGAGAAGCAAGTTTTGGATTTGGTGAAATATCTCAATGATTTTCGAGTATACATTTTTCATTCTCACGCCATAGCTTATGTTTCGACAACAATAGTAAAAGAAGTTCTTATGTATACAGATCCAGAGGGTATGTGGGGAAAATGGATCGCAGCCATGTTAGAATATGATTTGGAGATAAAGCCCACAAAGCTCATCAAGGGACAAGGTTTGGCCAAGCTCATGGTTGAATCTAATTTGCATGCATTAGATATCAATCTGATTGTCTCTCTTCCTGAAGAGGAAGTAGAAGATTCACAATTATAAGTGTCTGACATGTTCATTTCATCTCCATGGTACTCCGACATAGTTTATGTATTGCAGCATTTAAATCCTCCATGGAAGTTCCCAAAGGTAAAAGTAGATCCTTAAATTTGAAAGCTTCAAAATATTGTATTCTTGATGGTGTTTTGTTTTGGAAGGATTTGGTTGGTGTGTTGCTGAAATGTCTAATCGAAAATGAAGCAAAGGATGTAATGATAGATTTCCACAAAGGAGATTGTGGTGGCCACATTTTCTGGAAAACTACAAAAAACAAAATTTTGAGAGCTGGTTTTTATTGGCCTACTCTTTTTTCTGATGTATATAAAATAATGATGAGTTGTCATGAATGTCATATTTTTTAGGGAAAAAGAAAAATTTTACCATTACCCTTGCAGCCCATTTCAATCAAGGCTCCTTTCCAACAATTGGGTCTTGATTTTATTGGGGAAATTTGTCCTTCATCATTTGCACAACACAAATGGACCCTAACAACCACAGATTGTTTTACAAAATGGATTGAGGCAATCCAAACTAGGCAAGCTACTGATTCCGTTATCATTCAGTTTATTGAATCTAATATCTTGTCTAGATTTGGCTTCTCGTAGAAGATAATCACTGATAATGTTGTTGCTTTCAAGTCCAAGAAGATGGTGGAGTTTTGTGCAAAGTATCATATTGTATTGGGGAATTCTACTGCTTATCACCTGCAAGGGAATGGTCTCACTGAATCTTCCAACAAATCTTTGATCAACATCATCAAGAAAGTTTTAGAAGTCAATAAGAAAAATTGGCATAAAAAGCTCATTAATGCTTTATGGGAAGACAGAGTCAATGCTAAGAAATCCATAGGTATGTCTCTTTTTCAGTTGGTAATTCATCCCTTGCTGTCCCGGTCATGAAAATTTTGCAAGAATTGGACTGCGAAACAAATGATATGCAGTGAAGAATAAGTCAAATGACCCATTTTCAACAAACTAGGGAGGAAGTTTTCAAAATACTTCTAAACTTCAGGAAAGAATCAAAAATATTTATGATCACAAGAGAAAAGAAGACAATTTCAACCTAGGTGATGTGGTTCTTTGTTGGGATGTGAGAAATGAAGAAAAGGGAAAACATGGCAAGTTTGAAAATTTATGGAAAGGACTGTACGGAATCTCAGCTTTTAGAGGAAAGAATTCTTATCTGTTGGAGAAAATGAATGGGCAATAGTATTCGGGAGGAATGATCAATGGTAGGCTTCTCAAGCACTACTATTCCTTAAGAAATTTCTGCAAATTTTCATTACCATTGTATATACCAATTTACTTTTCATGTCCAAGTGTGAAGTGGTTATCATAGGAGTTTGAAGCCCGAGGAGAAGGCCAAAAGGCTTCTTTGATCAACTGTTGGATTTATTTTTCTTTTAAGTTCATGTCATTTCAGATAGTCAGTGACTTTTTAGTTTGAGTTTATTCTTTTGCATTATTTTGGCTCCATTTCCCAATGAATAAGGCTACCTGGTCTACGGTGTTCTTAACACCTCAAAGGAGCTGTCATCCCCAACTGGAGCCAATGTTAGTGTCAGCCAGTTCTACTTGTCGTCAGTGATCAAATATGCTTTTACCAAGTTTTTATAGGGGTCTTAAAGTCAAATTTTATCATGTCACTAGGTTTTCATAATAAAATTTGGTCACTGATTAGTGTGTCTAGGATTATCTCTATTCTCTCAAGAATTTCACATGTCAGTTGCTTACATCACTCAGCTAAGTGTTTCATCATTAAGAGAATATCATCATCATGTTAGTCATCACCATAATGATTTCACTCAGTCTAATGTATCCATTAGGTCATTAGGTTTTCAAGTTCACCAACACTTTCATTTCATGCATAAAAATATAGCATAGGATGAGTTGTGATAAGCAACTCTCTTCAATAAATTCTGAGGTAATTTCATAATTACTTCATAGCTATAATTTCAAGGTTCCAAAAAAAAGAAGGTTCACGATTCAAAGAAGAAACAAAAAATCTAGGTTACAAGTGTCCAAGGTTTCCAAGGTAAAAAACAATGAAAGTCATTTTTGAAAGAGACATGTAGGGCCCATTATCACTCAAAATAATGCTATGATATGTCTATAAAAGCCCAATAAAATCGTATGCATTTCATTCGCATTCCTATCTCATTTTGTTATCGATCTCATTCCTCCTTAGGTGAGAAAACAAAGGTTTTTTTAGCTTAAGTTGGAAAAATTTTCTTGGCACTGCACATAGAAACATTGCACTACGTTTCTAGAGGAGACATTGCACATAGAAGCATTGTGCTGCTCACCGGTGAACTGCATTGCACATGGGACAGAGTCTCCAAAAAATCATTAAAAAACACCCAATTCAAAACTTCAAGTCTTCATTCTAGTTTCTTCATGCTCTAAGCCTCATAACAAGTAAGTACACTTATTTCACTCCCTCTTTTCCTTTGGAAAAACAAACAAATTGATGGTGAGTTTACTCGTCTAGGGTTTGTATGAGTTTCATGTTTTAAAGCTTGAAAATGATCAGTTGGAGATTTGAAACCCTAAAATAACTATACCTATACTTTTTTTTGCATGCAACCCATCATCCCATCCATCAACAAAATATTTCCCTTCACTTCACTTCACCTCCCTACAAACCCTATCCCTAATCTATCAAATTGGGCAGTTTCCCTAGTTAGGACCATGTTTAAATTTTCTTGCTCATGTCCCTCATTCATTTCCCTCCATTTAACCTCATAAAGTTTTCTATAGCCCCTATCCATCTCCCAAAATTTTCATACTACCATTTCCCTTCCCTAACTCCCTCATTTCACCACTTCACTCATTTCTCACTGATTTTTTCCATTTTCTTGTCATCTAGGGTTTCAAAATGGAAGGAGGTTCTTCACCATCAGAGAAGAGCAAACATCATAAATGGGGGAGGATTCTAAGGTATGAGCCCACAAATTTCAATGAGATCAACTCTTCATCATTCATAAGACAATGCTTTGAAGATGTCAACTACCTAGGGTTTTGTCAAAGAGTGGATGAAGTAGGTTTTCATGAGTAGCTCACTGATTTGATTGCCACCAATATGAAAGGAGAAAAAGCCACCATTACAGGGATTGATTTCACATTCTCAGTTTTTTCCATCTCTCTTGCCACGAGGATACCAAATCATGGGGAGTATTGGTTTAAAGCCATGAGCCTATACCTTGTGCAATAAAAACCCTTCTTGAAATCACCCTACGGAGAGGCTCCTTCACACATCATTCCATTCAGATACCTATTGGAAAAGTATGCATCACTGATGAAGGTTGTGATGAATTTTTTCACTTGTGAGGAGAAATTTTCTAGAGTGTATCAATACCACATTAGGCTACTAATGCACTTCATAGTTGTGAAACCTCTTAACCTATGTAACTACTTGTGTACAAATCTCATCAAAATGTCGCAGAAGGTGCAAATGAAAAACAAAGAGAATTACACTAGCTTTTTCCATTAGAGTTTGATAAAGGTTGTAGTCCTCCATAAGTTGGCCGAAAAGAACATGGCACGAGACTACTTCACCAAGACACATTAGCACAACCTATGGAGGTAGGGTCATCAAAGAAATCAGAGGAGGTTCCCAAAGCACCTAGACCTGAGGTGATCAAAACATACTAGAGAGGAAAAATACTTTTGTTTACTTCTCAAGTTGAGAAAAGGGCCAAGCCTTCCACATCAGCACAATAGGGATCACATTTGCAGGATGGGGAGCTAATTGAGCATGATTTTGACCTATTTTACTTGGATATAGAAGATGAGTATTCAACCTTGCTACAAGCTATCAAGGAGAAGGATTCCCATATTAGCGAGCTCCTAGACAATTTGGCAAGGGCCATATTTATCTTTTCTTTACTTGAGCAAGAAAACAGTAGGCCAAACAACTAATGATGGAAAAAGAGCAAGCAAAGATGTTGAAGCAAGAGGTTAAAGGTAAAGCAGTGCTAGAACATGGCGAGCATGATGAACAACAAAATCAGGTTGGAAAGAAGAGGCCTAGGACAAAGGGTCTCAAAAGAGCATTGCAAAAGGAAAGAGACCAAAACCTACTAGATGAGGATTTGGATATTGAAGACATAATTGTTATGGAAATCAACGAAGATAGATAATATTGGCTAGGAAAAGTTAATGGCCATCTAGAGAATCTTCTTAACAAGGCTAATAGGGACAACCAGATGTTGATGCACATGGCCCACCACTACCAAACCACAAACAAGATTTGCAACATCAAGGTCAAACAAATGAAAAACAAGCTGAAGGAAACCCTAAAAACAAAATATGAGAAAGACAACTTGGAGATTCTTGCTGAATTATCCATGATAGCATAATACACCTCATTTGGCACTTCTGGACCAATTTTGTGAGTTTTTGTTAGCATTTTTGGTGTTTGGTGAAATTTGGTGCAAACTCAGAAAATAAACTAGTTACAGAAACACAACGCCTTGGCACTGCGCTTTTTCCTTAGAGCTCCAAATGAAAAGTGGCTTAAATTTCTAAAAAGTTGATGGCTTCCTCTCAAAACCCATGTCCTCGGATTTTTCAGACAGGGATCAAATTTAGAAAACAGTCTTTCGGATTAATCACATTATAAGGATTAGGTCAGCGTTTTGAACCAACTAATGTGGTTCATTCTTAGAACAAGGTGAGAAATCAATCAATCTAAGAGAATAAATAGCATGGATGCATCATTGCTTAGATTTGAGAAAAATGAGAAAAAGGGGTCAAAAATCAACATTCTTCTCCTCTTTTTGACAGGCATTGTGCTTCTGGAGACACTTTGGGATAATGCGTTTCTGAAGGCCTTCCCATGGGTCATTTTTAAAAATTCAAGATGTTTTGGAAACTAGACAGATAATGCTAGTTTACCATTCTTTCGGTAAATTTTGACATCAGGAAGGGACCTCAAAGTCACCTCAAACTTTGCTCCACACTTCTGCAATTTTCTGAGATTTAATTAAAAATTTCACTCTGTAATTTCTCATATTTTCTAGTTTGATTTGGGTAAAGCTAACTTGATGATGTAACTTCAGTAGTTCAAAGTATTCATGATGTAATCATGAATAAATTAGCATGATAGGTTTTTTTATTGTTAATTATGCCTCATAAATGAAGAAAAACTCAAATCAAAGTCTAAGAGAAGAGTTTGTTTTTTACCTTCTCACTCTCACTTGTTGGTTGAGATATTCTTGGAAATTGTTCCACCACTCATGGATTCAACCCCTGAAGGTGGGGAAACTATTTATCTTAGTCTATATGTATCATTTTCTCAGTCAAAGAGAGGGGTTGGACATTTGAGGAGAGAATTTGTATCTAGTGCTTTCACTCAGCTAATCAAAGGAGCAGTTACAACTATTTTTCAGGAATTCATGTGCAGTGAGTTTGTGATGTTGTTTTCTTTCTATGTCAGTTTCTTATGAATGAATCCATCTTTCTTAACATGTTTTTCTTTCCTCAGTGATTTTCCTTATAGTTATGTAGGCATAATTCTTTATATTTAAAGCTTTGTTTATGTGGAAAATCATTTCTATGTTTCCTTCTTCTAGATTAATGAATTCATGGCATACATGCTCATTATGACCTTCTAAGCTTCTCAGACCCTACACTACATTGACCAAACTCTCGAATCCATCACAAAACATTGTTATCTTTCTCCTCCTTATGCCTGCCACCGTAAACCTTTGAGACCTTGACTTAGCCATTTTTTCTCATCCCTGATCCAGCAATCCCAGAACCCTAAATTTCCAAAAGCTCATCTAAAAATATTATATCTAGCCTAAAATCCATTTTTCTTCCAATCATTGACTGTGAAATCCTTAGAGAGATCCCTCTTTCGTTTAGTAGGGCTAGTTGTTGATCTTCAAGTGGTTTTAAGTTACCTCTTTCAATATCCTACTCAACCTAGGATATTGTAGAGGATAATAGTATGATGATTTGCTTTTACCGCAAGGTATAGCACTACAATGTTGCTCTAATAATTTTCTTTTCCTGCTCTATCTCAGCCCACACATCAACATCATAACATACCAACAACATCATGATGACGTAAGACCACAAAAATGACCATCACAATGCATGCATAACAATCACATAAACAACTAACATGCATGCATGAAAAACACATTTTTTCCATCTAGTCTAAGTGTCAAACCTAGGAGCTTTGATACCATTCTGTAACACCCTCCTCCCACATTTACCAAATTTAACTGGCCTACCCAGGGTAAAAATTTGATGAAGAGTTACTATGATATGATTCAACCTCCTAGATAACCTTAAGGGAATGTAATCAACAAACCAAAACCTTACTGACGTCCCTGGGGTGCTACAGGACCCCCAAGGGCTAAACCACCCTTCCAGGTGCCCAGAACCTGAGCTAACTTTTTTTTTCCAATGACCTGGAATCTTAGTTGTATGCACAAGCCTGAATCTATGTGATTTAAATCCTACAGTCACATGCATAATCTTGCAAGGGATAGACTGCAGTCTTTCTCATTTAGTTTTGTGCCTACAACTGTGAGATTTGAGCCACTTTTTCAAGGCTAGGATCCAGAACACTACCCAGAACTTGATGAGACTTTACAGAACAATAAATGACACAAATAAAAGGCTTCTAACATAAAACTTGATAAAAAAACTTGGCCTAACCTAGCCTAGCCAAGATAGACGTTTCGTCAACCACATAGAGAACACGTAATCTAGAGGTCATAAATACACATATGAACATAGGGGTATCATACTTATCTAATAATTTTCAAGAAGGTATGAGTGCTTCTCACCATGGTTGCATTATCATATATTAGGTCATACATTCATTAAAATTTCGTTTCCTAACAAAATCATGATGAAATCCATGACTAATATCTGTCATAAAACAATTCTTATAACCAATATATAACCAACAAATTAACAATGATAGAACAACCATTAAAATAACATAATAACCAAGCACATTTTCTCATAAAACTCAAGAGGAAATAACATTATTAATGTATGAAAAATCCAACCAAGTTAGGGACTTCCACGTACCTCCTAACCAAAGATTGGGCTAAACCAAATATTTCTTTCAACCAAACTCCTCCATGCCATATTCTAGGCATGAATGTGGGTATCACAACAAAACCAACTAGCTTTTACCATTTATTCCACCATTACGGATCAACGTATTCCTAGGCTCTAAACCCTCATCTATACAATGAGGCTTTATCGTGTATCCTGCCATATACCAGTTAAGGGATTCCTAGGCCCAAATAATTAACATACACTACCAGGCTTTACCGCAATCCCACCATATACTGGTCAAGGGATCACTACGCCCTAAATAAGAATGGATGCCTCTAGATCTCTCCACCTAAATGGTGAGGAATTTTCTTGTCTCCACCCTAAGGTTTTACTTTGTATCCCATCATTTTCTGGTCAAAGGATTCCTAGGCCTTTGGTAATTTTCCTGAGACCACCACACTTAACTTCAAACAATCCAACAATCTAGCTCAACCAAGTAAAAGAACCCCATCACACCATGCCTATCTGGAAATGGAAAGGAAATACCAAAAACCACAGTCACACCTAGAAAAACCCATGCTAATGATAGAAAGAGAACCAAATACAAACATGCATCTACCATGCATGCAGAACTAGCAAGGAAATCATACATGCAACTCAATACCTACAAGTAACCTGTTGTAGTAGCTTGATCCAAATTTTCATTCCTTTATCTTTGCTTTCCTTTGCCTTCCTTGCACTTCCTTTTCTTTCCTTTCTTTAATGCTAGAGTGCTCCAAGAAATTCTCTAAGTGTGAGAGAGATAATGGAGAGAGAGCTCCACCGAAATTTTTTCAAAAGACCATGAACTGATCCTCAAAATCCTTTTTATCAATGAGGCCTTTATTTTCTTCAATTTCCATTATTTTTCCTTCATTTTCTGCCTCACATGAAACCTATGACCTTTCACCTTACTTTTCTCATAGTTTCGATTATTTTCATAAATAAATGCCAATTAATGCCTCTTTTCCTTTTCCATGTCTTTTCCAATTTCCCCTTAGCCATAATAAACCAAATGAACACGCAGTTGGATTTCTTTCCCAAAATTTAGCTTGGAATACATGTCCCATGACCTTGGTCTTCGTTTTTCCTTTATTAACTTTATTATATGAACTTTTAACCCGAGGTTGTTACACAAAGCAAGTGGTACACCAAGCTAAGCATGTTCATTTCAATGACACACAAGAAAATTCCAAGAAGGGGTTGAATACAAGGAACCAAAATGAAGAAAAAGGATCCACAAGAAATGATGAAGCGGGCATTAGAAATCAACCAATGAATATGAAACCTCATAGAAAATTCACAAGTAAAAATTAAGCAGGTATTGAAGATGAACAAACGACTATGAAGCCCCAAGGGTTAGCTCAACTGATCAAATTAGTGCCTTGCCAATTGGGAGGTCGTGATCCAAATTGGATCCTCAAACAATTCCATGACTATTAAACTCAAGAGTGAATGACAGACTTCAAAAACTTGTGAATAATGAGCTATTAGGAAGACCTATGGATAATGGTAGTTTGTAAGCAGCACGGAACAACGAGGACCTCAATCAAGGCACGCTGACCGAGGTCCATGAAGACCGCGCAAGAGGTAAACTAGCAATTGGGAAGTTCAGATTAGAAAACAGAGGTCGTGTCTAATGCGCGATTAGTGGCAAAGTGCTAATCGCACATCGCTGGGAAAAACCCCTCGAGAAGGAATAGCCCCGATAACACGGTCACAAGGAGAACCCAAAAATCGTGGGAAAAGCGATGAAATGACAGGTGGGTCCCGCGCTCCAAAACCAATGGAATATCGGAGGCATTTTGGGTGGTAAGCGGAATTGTTAGAGGAACAAGCGATTCCATACGTTGATTGATGTGTGTCCAGTGGATGAGAGAGAAAACTGCTCTCATTGCGGGCTGACGTTCGAGCAAGTCAACCACACGATAAGAGTGATAACCATAGGATCCCGAGGCCCCAGATCTAACGGTAGAGATTGCGCTCGATGGGAAACCGGATTTGGAGGGAGGAAATAAGCCATGGCGCATAAAGGTTGAAGTCAAATTTGACTGTTGAGTTGACGGATGAATCATTACACAGAGCAACCGAAATACTGAATGGTTTGATGAAGAGTTGGTGTAGTTCGTGAGAGGACAAGTGGCCACTTCCCTGTGAGGCGTTACACAGTGGCGATGATGCAAAGGCAAGGAATTCCAAGCGAACAACAACAGGTGAATCAAAGAGGCGGAAGAGGAAGCGAACAGTCATGAGACAAATTGGCTTTAAGCCATGAACAAAGAACAGAGATGAGAGACAACAAGAAAGGAAGAAGGAGACAGAGAAATAGAATAGAAAGTGAAGCAAACATAGAGAGCCGAGCCTACCTACAGAGCTAAGGCAGCATCAAGCAAACAGAAGGCTTGAGAGTTTCAAGAAATCCCTGAGAGGATACCTGTTCGGAACTGAGTATCAAATTGGACTAATCCTGTTAAGACCAGTGAGGTCGAGACTTGGTAAGGAAGAGTCCATGTGCTCTAGTGGCTTGGGAGATCCAAGAACCACCCTACCAAGCCCCATATGTTTCAGGAGACTCAAATTGAGCTCCTCATTGTAAAAATTTTGCTTAAATACACAATAAAAGAAGGCCACCACTGAAAGCTGGACCATAGATGTAGCCCAGGAGGATTGGGTGAACTCCTTATTAAATCTTGTTTTGTTCTACTTTGCTTACTGTGTTTCTCTCACTGTTTTCCACTGTCTATTTATTTTGCAATCTTATCGATCCGTTGCCTAAGATAATATAGACACGCACACTAGCACATGAGTCTGTAATACCTTCATTCATTAATTAATTAACTAAGATCACTCACGAGTGATTTTCAAATCAAGTGGTATCAGATCTCTAGGCTGTTAAGGTTAGACAAGCTTGTGCTGGATTTCGCTGTTGAATGTTATCTAGATCAAAGCTCAAATTAGGAGAAGGAGAGTTGGTCAAAGCTAATCCTGAAATTGGGAGAGTTTATCCTCAAAAGACAATGTCAGAGGAAGGTTCTATGGGGCTAGACCCTCAATTCATAGATCATTTCCTAGCCATAAGGTCAATGGTAGAGGAAATGTATAGGGATTTTAGAAAACAAAAGGATGAAGATTCGTTGGGCTCCAAACAAGGAAAAGGGGAAGATGAGTCTCTCCTCCATGACCACTCAAAAGGCAAAGGGAAAGAAGAAAGCTTTCTCACACCTTCTAGTAGCCCTGAACATAAAAAGAAGACATCTTTGATTAAACTGGATGTTAAATTTGATTTACCAATATATGATGGAGAGTTGAATGCAGAAAAGCTAGACAATTGGATTAGACAAATTGATGTTTATTGCAGAGTGTAGAGTATTGATTCAGACAAGAGCAAGATTCAGCTAGCCAGCCTACCCCTTGGAGGCACTGCCTTGGTTTGGTGGAAAGGTAGGACCCAAGCCAACATGAAGAGACATGGTAAGACTATCTTTATCTGGAGTGAATTTGTTTCTGCAATCAAAAAGTAGTTCTATCCATTTGCCTAAATACAACAATCCATGATGAGCTGGCAAACTCTTCGACAGTTAAAAGGGGCAAAGTGTATAGGGATACACCCAAGAATTTAGAAAGAGAGCATTTATTCTAGGAATCTCATTAGACTCAACTGAGACTCTGTTGAGGTACATTGGTGGTCTACATAGCTACATGAGGCACACTATCCTCATGTTTAATCCCACTAGCATAGATGAGGTATATGTTCGAGCTAGATGATGAGCCCCCAAATTGGGTGACCTATTGGGCTCATTTTTCCTAATTATCCTTGTTTAGTCCTTGTTCAATCCTCCATTGTTCATAGCTTATGCATTATTTTTTAGTATTTTTATGTCATTTGTACGAATAAGGGTGGTCACTCTTCCTAGGTGGCTAACACGTGCTTATTTCAGGTTTTTTTGACACATGTTGGAGCAAAACCGAGCAATCATGGGCTAGAAGACAACCAATATTGAGGTGAGGATTCGTAGGGGGGTTGTCTATGACATTAAATAGCCCTTCCTCGGGATCTTCACCCCCAAACTCCGAGCTCACAGGCCACCAAAACCGGATCTTGAAGGCAGCCAAGCATATTTTGGAAAAGGGACTGTCTACTAACAGTTGGACAACCAAGTCCCCCAGATTTAGGAGGCCTGCTAGGGCCCTCGTGTTGTATAAACGATAAGGCCTCAGCCTTCATAAGGGACTTTTGAAACCATTGCATATTTTTGCACTACAGTGCTGTCAGCTTTAGCTCGTTTTCTTGTAGCCATTTTGGCATAACTCTTGACTGATGACTATTTTTTGATAATGATAAGAAGTCCTATTTCATATCAACTCTAAGTTTTCTATAAGAGCCGTAGCTCTCAGGGTTGGGCCCAACCTGAGAGCCTAGGGCCTCCTTTATGTACTATTATCTTTCCTTTAAGCATCGTTGTTTTCCTTTTGTGCATTTGCAAACGTATTTCTGTTAGGCAGATTAAGTTGTGTGGATTAACTAGGTCTCTGTTTATGAACAGAATGCTTCAGATTTTTTAGAATAGGTTGGTAGGATAATAACAGGAAAAAGGCTCAAAAAAAGGGTCAACAAACACTTTTGGTTTCACCTCTTCCTTATTGGATCAGGGGCTGGAATTGAAGTGATCGTGTTATCCCAAACAAAAACACTAGTTTGCTTTACCATGCAATCCTTAGTGTACCTGTTTTCATTTGGAGAAGTTGGTTATGTGTTCAGATCTCTGAAATGTTTCATTGCATAGTTAATATACATGGTTCTCTTTCAAATAAAGCTGCTGTTCATTCACTTTATTGTTAGTTAGATTAGGTTAGCTAAGACTTTGATTACTTGCACGACTTTGTTGATTCAGTTGAATGTATACGGTGCAGAGCATCTCTACCACTCTTTCATCCACCTAAGCTTCATTAGAGCCATCTGCTCCATCTCCTAGCTAGGTTCCTCGTCTCACATTTGTCCTCTTGCCCATGTAACCCTACCTTTTTGTGCAATCATTATTTCAGCCTTCTTTGAGCCAATTTAGCCATCTACACCTTCTCACCACTCCATCCACCAGTCCTTGGGCCACTTCAAACCCCTATCCTACCTCCATATCCATTCATGCATCTTCCCTCACTCACCCATCTTCCAAAATCCAATTTTTAAACATCTTGTAGAAATTTCTGAACATCCTGTAGAAATTCCTGAACATCTTGTAGAACCCCCACAGACTTCCTGTAGAAGCTCACAAATGAGGTTTCTTGATAGCCAAACTTTTTGAAACTCTCTGGAAGGGTGTTAGGGACTCCTTAGACCCTCTCTGAACCTTCCCGACCTCTTCCAAGCATTTATCCTCCTTGATCCACCCCTACACAGTCAAAGAACAGTGAAAGCATATGCATGATGAAATTGACGACTTAATCAAAAATACAAAAAGATGTTTTCTTCAGATAGAGGTAGTCTAGACATATGTATTTTACCTTAATAGAAGTAATGGAATCTCTTTCAGTAGTTTGCATTCTCTCCTTTGCATCAGTAGGACTAGCTGGTAGAATTAGGGTTTGTTAGGGTTT
Organism: Pinus tabuliformis; assembly: GCA_031772625.1. Classification (NCBI taxonomy): domain Eukaryota; kingdom Viridiplantae; phylum Streptophyta; class Pinopsida; order Pinales; family Pinaceae; genus Pinus; species Pinus tabuliformis. The sequence continues at coordinate 334,916,304 of CM062817.1, forward strand.
GCGTTTTCCTTCATTTTTTCAATCTCTTTTCGAAAATAGACTAGCTTCCTTCGAGTTAGCTTTCATCCATCAATTAAAAAGCTTCTTCTAAGAGCTCATAGAAGTTGGCTTAAGCTCCTAGCAGACTTATGCCAGCTGACCAAGTGATAGCTGCGGCAAGAGCTAGTACTTGTGCATACAGCACTGTCGCTTCCAAGTTTGTTACGAACTACCGGGTTGATAAAAGTAAAGATGGGAGTCCCAGGATTTGCAGCATTATTGCTGCAATACTGGAGCACACCATCTTTTTGGCGCTGTTGCCAGGGAAGCATCAGAGTGTTTTTGATTGTTGCTTTTCTTCTATTTTCCTACTCTCGCCTTCTGCTAAGTAGTTTATTTCATTTCCATTCTGCAATTTCATTTCTGCAAAAGTAAACTAGACATTTCCTGCTTTCGTAGATTAATATTTCAATTCTACAACCGTAGAATAGAATTTCAATTCTGCAAGTGTCGTCTAGTATTTCCTTCTCGCAATCTAATTTCAGCAAAATAGATTAGTCTTTCCCTGCTTTCATTTCAATTCCGAATTTTCATTTCTGCAAGATAGATTTTAGTTAGTTGAAATTCCATCTGTTTCAGTTTTGCAGGTACAAGCAGAAAAAAAAAGAAAAGAAAAAACAACCAAAAGTCCTTTCATGCCTCGTAGGAACAGAGATAATATCGGAAAATTCCTACCCAACACCCCCACCACTTCACTAAGTCACCCTTCACTCTTCTTTGGTGGTAGTGATCTAGAAGAACCTATAGGTGAACCTCCTGAGATATATGAAGATCCCATGACAGAAGAAGAGCAAGAAAATATTCCTTGTGAGACTATGGCTAACAACAGAAATGGTAGAGACGATGATGAAAGAATAGAAGGTACCTTCCCCATCTGAGAGACTAACGGGGACATGAAAATGAAGAACATAAGTCCCTTAGCCTTACCTCATTTCCATGGATTGACCACTGAAGACCCTGATACCTTCCTGTTTGAGTTTGTTGTCCTTTGTCGAACTTATGACTATACAGAAGACAAGAAAAAGTTGAAACTTTTTCCCTCCACCCTCAAGGATGCAGCATTACGCTGGTTCATGGGGTTACCTGGAAATAGTATCACTACTTGGGCTGAGATGCAGCAAGCCTTTAACAACAAATACCAGGATTACTGTAGGTCAAAGGAAACCAAGGGGGAAATATTTCGGATGACCATGGGAAATGATGAGTCTCTAGAGGACTATGAGGAAAGGTTCCAACTTAGCTATAAACAGGCCAGGTGCACACTTGACCCTGAATCTCTAAAGCTGGTTCTACTCCGAGGAGTCCCTAAAGACCTTCTAGATACCCTTCACATGCTAGCTGGAGAAGATATTTACCAACTACCTTATGAGGATATAAAGACTGTGTCTAGAAACCACTCTAGGGCAGCCCAGAAAGGAGGTAGGGGGAATCCACTTTCAGCTAGTACTACCTTCTCCAAGCATGAGTTTGCTAATCAGCTGGAAGACCTCAAAAGCGAGGTGAGACAGACCATTGCCATGCAACTTGATATGTTCCGAATCCAACAAAAGAAAGAGGAAGCTGAGAGGGATTTGGCCATTTTCTGTCCCAAATGTACAAGGAAGCACCCTAAGAACGAGTGTCCATTACACTCAATGGAGGTATGTTTCGTTTATGAGGAGAACCACCCTACAAACCAATGCCCAACCTTGCCCGGATTCAAAGCCATGTACCAAGGGACTGAGGCACCCACTGAACCTCTCTACTTCCTCAACCAAAGGGGACCTCATGGACCTAGACCTTACTAGTAGGGGATGCAAGGGACATCCCAATCTTATTATAGCCCCAACCAATCTGCTCAAATGCCTTCTTGGGGTCCCCCTGCTCATCCTTCCTAGTCTGCACCTCCTCCATGGTCTTATCCACCTCAATACCATTCTCAACCCACTACTCATTTGTTTCACTCACATGTCTAGCTACAGCCTCAGTGGAATGCACCTCAACCGGGGTGGAGGCCCCAATACAACTCTCCTCCCGCCATTCTACCTCAACCACCGGCTCAAGCATAACCATTACCTCCTGCTCCTCCAAGACAACCCCAGATGCCTGCTCAACCGAACCCGAACCCCAACAACCGATAGGCCCAACAGGTATACACTGGGGAAACAACATGTCCTACCTATGCTGTGGAGATCCAGGAGATCAACCTGCGATCCGGAAAGACCCTTCTAGATCGCCAACCTCCTCCCCCAGAGGACGAGGAGGAGAAACAAGAAAGTGAACCCAAAGCCATTCCACCCTTTCCTAAGCGACTAACAGTAACCACACAACCAAACCCAGAGGAGACTGAACTTCTGGGGGAACTAAAACAGTTGTGTGTGAAAATACCCCTTCTCCAGGCCATCGATGATGTACCAATATACAACAAATTGATTAAGGAGAAGTGTTTCAGGCACCCAGGCAGGAGAAAGAGAGATGCCTCGATGATCAATGTCATAGGACAACTATCTGATCTAATGTTGGGGCAAGTAATATGTCCAAAGTATTTGGACCCTGGGAGTCCTGTAGTTGATGTCCACATCAATGGCACCATTATCCCCCATACCTTGATTGATGTAGGGGCTGCCATTAATGTGATGACCAGGGACACCATACTTAAACTCAACCTTCAGGGTTCCTTAAGGAAGACTTCGACAGTCCTGCAATTGGCAGATCACTCCACCATGACTCCCGAAGGGATTGTGGAGGATGTCTTGGTCTCGATTGACTCTTGGGAGTATCCTGCGGACTTCTTAGTCCTTCAACCAAAGGAAAAGCTTACTGGATACCCCCTAATTTTGGGAAGGCCTTGGTTAGCCACTGTGGATACTTACATCAGTTGCCGAGCTCGAAACATGACCATCAAAAATCGTCCTATGTCCAAGCAGCTAGTCCTATACCCTCCTGCCCAGCCCTTGCTAGAACATGACTTACCGCTCTGGCTGGAAGAAGGAGTTGAGGATGAGGTATACTCTGCACCCTTGTGCACCATAGAAACCACTAGGGGAGGTCCTCAAACCGAGGATGATTTGATTGAGACCTTGATTCAGAATCCACCACCCAGTGCACTGTCCTTAGAGGAATTGGTGGAGGATACCCAAGCCAGCACCTTAGTGGACCTCTATGTGACTGATCCAACCTCTCCCAGAATTAAGAACGTGGAGTTTGGCCCCAGAAGAACTTTGAAGATCAGCTCCTCCCTATCTCCTTCCTAGGAGAAGGAGCTGTGTAGCTTACTGAACACACATTTAGATGCCTTCACCTGGAGCTATAAGCAAATGAAAGGAGTCCATCCTTCGGTTTGTACCTATAACATCTACATTAAAGAATATTGTAAACCAGTCAGGCAACCTCAGAGGAGAATGAATCCAACCCTTAAGCACATTGTCAAAGAAGAATTGCAAAAATTGTTGGATGCAGGATTCATCTATCCTATCTCCGATAGTGAGTGGGTCTTGACCCTAGTGCTTGTGCCCAAGAAGAACGGGAAGTGGAGAATCTATGTAGATTACTGAGAACTTAACAAAGCCACTAAGAAAGACCATTTCCCTTTTCCTTTCATAGATCAGGTGTTGGATGGACTGGCAGGGAAGAAGTTTTTCTCTTTCCTAGATGGGTTCAGCGGGTATAACCAGATCCAAATCAGCCCGGAAGACCAAGATAAAACCACCTTCACCTATCCTTGGGGTACTTTTGCCTATCGTGTCCTTCCCTTTGGGCTATGTAATGCTCCTGCCACTTTCCAGAGAACAGTACTTAGCATCTTCTCTGAGTTGGTCCATGATTCGGTAGAAATCTACATGGATGACTTCACTCCTTATCGGTCCAACTTCCAAGAAGCATTGACCAATCTGGGAAAATTTCTAACCAAGTGCATTGAGATGAACCTGTCCCTCAGTCCTGAAAAATGTGAATTCCTGATGACTGAAGGGACCATGCTAGGACATACCATTTCTCGCCAAGGACTACAGGTGGATCCTAATAAAATTGCTACCATCCAAAGGGTCCCACCTCCTCAAAAGGTAAGGGATGTTCGGAGTTTCCTAGGCTTAGCAGGATATTATTGAAGATTCATTAAAGGCTTCAGCAAGCTAGCCTCACCTTTGTTTGGACTCTTAGGGAAAGATGTTGAGTTTAAATGGACTGACAACTGTCAAGGGGCACTGGATGAGATGAAAGAAAAGCTGGCATCCGCCTTGATCTTGAGAGGTCCAAACGGGGCCCTGTTACACTAAAAAATGTCACCATGACTACTTACAGTTAGTATGGCTCAAATCAACAGTCATGCTACCCTCTTAGGCAAGTCTTATGCCTCTACTATCCATCTCAAACTCAAAGAAGAGAGAAAGTCTTGTAAAAAATGTGTTTATCTCTGGGGTCGCAGGTTCTCTCTAGCCTTACCTGCGGGGACACTCACAATGTTCACAAAAGTTGCGTCCTTGGACGCTCTGTATGTTAAGGGACAGGTGCGTCCTTCTGTAAAAGGCAAAATGCGTGAGTTTCATCTTAAAAAAGTTACTTGTGGTTACTTCTAGAACTTTCTAGAGGTCGGTTTGATGAAATGGATGCGCCTCCAGTTGGTTCATGTATCCCTATTAAGGAGGAACTTATCCCATCAATAAGGGAGCTATCCCACCCAAAGAGGGGGATTATCCCATTGATGGTGGACCTGAATAACCTCTTTACAGCACTATAAATAAAGACATTGAGCTAGAGGGAGGAGAGGTTGGAGCTATACATTTTCTTTGGGTAAATGCTGCAGGATTTAGGTCTTCCATTAGAGCCTTTGTGAGGAGAGATTGTCTTTACTTGATTCTACTTGGAAGAGGGTGAGCTTTGTCAAAGTAGAGGAAAACCCTTGATGGACCCTGGGAGGAACTTGCACAACACCAAGGCCAGGTTGTAAGAGTTTCTTTGTTTCGTTATTAATACAAACTGGTTTATTTTTCTCAATAGCTTGTGTTAATGAGTTATTTCATGTGTTCCTTGGTCTGCATGTTGAATATATGTTTTATTATATGAAATGCAAGTGCTTGGTAATTGTTTGATTGTTGGTGGTTGCAGGAATTGACTTGAAGGAGGAGCTCATCCGGATCGTCAAGAACGGACCTCAACAACAGCGTTTTGGAATAAGGTAAGCCTAAACACTTGTAGTTTTCATGTTATAAAAGGTGTATTTAGAGAAAGATCACTCCATTTTGTCTTGTTTGTCATTAGAATGTCTTAGACTTCTAGGAAGGTCAGCCGTGTCCGCACCCTTGACCAATTCCGTGTGACAAATTGGCGACTCCCAGTGGAGTCGCCAATTTGTCACACGGAATTGGTCAAGGGTGCGGACACGGCTGACCTTCCTAGAAGTCTAAGACATTCTAATGACAAACAAGACAAAATGGAGTGATCTTTCTCTAAATACACCTTTTATAACATGAAAACTACAAGTGTTTAGGCTTACCTTATTCCAAAACGCTGTTGTTGAGGTCCGTTCTTGACGATCCGGATGAGCTCCTCCTTCAAGTCAATTCCTGCAACCACCAACAATCAAACAATTACCAAGCACTTGCATTTCATATAATAAAACATATATTCAACATGCAGACCAAGGAACACATGAAATAACTCATTAACACAAGCTATTGAGAAAAATAAACCAGTTTGTATTAATAACGAAACAAAGAAACTCTTACAACCTGGCCTTGGTGTTGTGCAAGTTCCTCCCAGGGTCCATCAAGGGTTTTCCTCTACTTTGACAAAGCTCACCCTCTTCCAAGTAGAATCAAGTAAAGACAATCTCTCCTCACAAAGGATCTAATGGAAGACCTAAATCCTGCAGCATTTACCCAAAGAAAATGTATAGCTCCAACCTCTCCTCCCTCTAGCTCAATGTCTTTATTTATAGTGCTGTAAAGAGGTTATTCAGGTCCACCATCAATGGGATAATCCCCCTCTTTGGGTGGGATAGTTCCCTTATTGATGGGATAAGTTCCTCCTTAATAGGGATACATGAACCAACTGGAGGCGCATCCATTTCATCAAACCGACCTCTAGAAAGTTCTAGAAGTAACCACAAGTAACTTTTTTAAGATGAAACTCGCGCATTTTGCCTTTTACAGAAGGACGCACCTGTCCCTTAACATACAGAGCGTCCAAGGACGCAACTTTTGTGAACATTGTGAGCGTCCCCGCAGGTAAGGCTAGAGAGAACCTGCGACCCCAGAGATAAACACATTTTTTACAAGACTTTCTCTCTTCTTTGAGTTTGAGATGGATAGTAGAGGCATAAGACTTGCCTAAGAGGGTAGCATGACTGTTGATTTGAGCCATACTAACTGTAAGTAGTCATGGTGACATTTTTTAGTGTAACAGATTGCCCCCTAAAGTGCGAAGCCTGGAATAGATTAGGGTTTTGTAATTCTAGGAAGGGTGAAGCGCTTTATCATTTCAAGGATTGTCTTGTGGATGACCTGGTTGGAACCTGCAATTTTCAACACAAAATACATGTATAAGATTATATCATCACTGAGGTAGGCATTCCCAAAACTTTAACTAAAGGACTAACTACTCTGATACAGGAATGATCTTGTAGTACATCATTTTTATAGACTTTTGTAGACACAGTATGGACGCAGCCATCTGTTTATGATTAGTCTACATAGATAATGAATACAAAACTCCTTGCAGCCTGGATGGTAGAAACTAGATCCAGGGTCTTCACTTCTACTTCCCGAATTGGTACGATTCTAGCCATGTGATTAAATGATTCGATGTCGAACATGTTAGAAACCACTTGATTACCAGTCGATGATGTAAACTGTTAACAAGCGTGAGAGAGACCACCAGTAATGTCAATGGTTCTCAAAGTACCAAGCACAACCCGTGAAATGTGAATAGATGTTTTGATGTCGAACACTTCACGGAATCCTTTGATCGAAAGTCAATGATGTAAACTGACGTCAAAGGCGAGAAACCTGCCATTGATGCATGCAAACTTCAAGGTACTGTCGATTCCTAAGTCATCTTTCTAGATAATGTGCTGATGTCGATAGAAAGCGACCCGTTGCAGGCAAGCCCGCAACACGAAATCATTGTTCAAGTTGAAGAAATGTTGCTGTAAGGACTGACTCAGGGATGGTCAAATGGATGACAAGTATTTTGCAGATGAAAGTTTTGCTTGCAGACCTCTTGAACACATAATGACACGACAGATGGCTTGGTGACGAATAACTCAAAGTTAATCCCCGGAACCCGGTTAAAGACTTTCAAAGTGGTTTGGTCAGCTGTGAGGTAAAAGATTTCCCAACCCAGGTGAATGAAAAATGTCGTGTTCAAGAGTGGTAATAAAGTTTCTTTTGAGACAAAAGGTAACAAACAGGTTCATTCTTCTCTCTTTTCCCCCACCATTTCTGGCAAGTACCTCTTTATTTTTAACAAGCTTGAGGAGGATAACATATGCTTGATTATAAGCTCATCCTTCGGACGAGTCCAACCTAGTTTTGATTCGAACCCTAGGAAGGAGTGGTTCGTTCCTGTTTGTAATTGAACAGGTCCTTTACTGTGAAATGTTTAACGAGCCCAGTATAGGAGAAACTCGGTGTTTTTCAATTTTAGAGAGTCTGAAAAACTTAAGGAAACTCCAAGTTTAACTTTTTCGTAAATTTGTGTCCCTCAAGCCCGAAAAAGCATAAAATAATACCTGGGGGAACCGCTTGATCTTGCGACCAAGGAGTACTTTCATGGTTAGTGTCAATGACCTGAAAAGTAAAAAGTGATCAAGGACACGTCGTTTTATTTCCTTATCGAGTTTGAAACGACAAAAACCCGGCAATCTTTTCCTGATTTTGCGGTCAGAAAAGAGCTAAAAGGGGACCGTCTTTTAATTCCGTTTTAACGAGTGTAAAAGAAACGCTCGGCGATCTTTTCATGTTTTAGGAGTCAGAAAAGGGCTTAAAAGATGACTCTGAGGTTTCACTTTTTCGTAAGTTTTAATGAGTTCGAAAAAATGATAAAAATGTACTCATGGTTTTCATTTTTTCATAAGTTTTAATGAGTTTGAAAAAATGATAAAAATGTACTCATATGGCCGACTTTCAATTTAATTTACGAGTAGGAAAAGACGGAAAGAACTCGGCATTTTCATTTGTTTTATGAGAATGAAAGATAGCAAAATAATCTCGGTATTTTCATGAATTTAACGAGTCTTGAAAATAACTGAAATTGACTCGAGATAGGTTTCATTTTTACAAAAGCTTGAAACAGAGAAAAACTATGCTTCAGAGTAGTTTCATTTTTTTTACAAGGCTGAAACAGATAAAAACTGTGCTTGATGCCCCTTAAGCGTAACTGCTAGAGCGCATGCCCCCCAACTTCATTTCATTCAACTAAGTACAAGCTGGATGGAATGAAGATTCATGAATGAGATCGTTTGAAAGACTCGACCTAAAACTGTAAGAAAATTATGCAAAAACTGAAATAACTAACCTAAAAATACAACTTAACATCTAAGATCTAGTCAATCTCTCAACTCAAGTAGAGGAGGATTTGTTTCATTTTTTAAACGAGCTTGACACAGGAAAAGAACTATGCTCGGATTCGGTTTCATGTTTACACAAGCTTGAAACGAAAAACTATGCTTGTTACAAGTTCACATGCCCCCGGCATAATGATGCAAATCAAGGTACATGCCCCCCAAGCTTCATTGCATTCAATGAGGTGGATGGAATGAAGCTTTACTTTCAAAATCTTGGAAAGACTCGTGGGAGTTGTTTCATTTTTTAGTGAGCTTGACACAAGACAAGGAACTATGCTCATAACTACTTTCTACAATCTACCTAACAAAAACTCTACTCTAAAAACCTTGATTCATTTTTTAATGAGCTTGACACAAGACAAGGAACTGTGCTCTAAAATCCTTGATTCATTTTTTAATGAGCTTGACACAAGACAAGGAACTGTGCTCTAAAATCCTTGATTCATTTTTTAATGAGCTTGACACAAGACAAGGAACTATGCTCATGACTATGCTCTACAATCTACCTACTTAACCTACCCTTGTTTCATTTTTTAACGAGCTTGACACAAGACAAGGAACTATGCTCAAAAAGTTCGCATGCCCCCAGCATAATGATGCGAAATGAGGTACAGGCCCCCCAGGCTTCATTGCATTCAACCGGCTGGATGAAATGAAGGTTTACTTTCAATATTTAACTTGAAAAGGGAGTTGTTTCATTTTTAAAAAGGTTGACACAAGAAAAGAACTATCCTCATACCTGATTCATTTTTTAACGAGGTTGACTCAGTAACAGGAACTATCCTCAAAACTCTTGTTTCATTTTTTAAACGAGCTTGACACAAGATAAGGAACTATGCTCGTAACCCTACTTTCTACAATCTACCTACATATCCTAAAATCTAGCTGATTCATTTTTTAATGAGGTTGACTCAGTAAAATAACTGTCCTCATGCTAGCCTATTTCATTTTTTAATGAGGTTGATACAGGAAAAAACTATCCTCGTACACACTGATTCATTTTTTAACGAGGTTGACACAGTAAAAGGAACTTTCCTCGTACCATCCAATTTCATTTTTTAACGAGGTTGAGAGAGGAACAAACTATCCTCGTTCTCCTTGTTTCATTTTTTAATGAGCTTGACACAAGACAAGGAACTATGCTCATACACACTGATTCATTTTTTAACGAGGTTGACACAGTAAAAGGAACTTTCCTCACTACATCCAGTTTCATTTTTTAACGAGGTTGATACAGGAAAAAACTATCCTCGCAACATTGATCATGGCTTCCAACTGGAAGAAAGACATGTCAATGGACACGCCTTGATCATGGCTTCCAAAAGGTCTTCATCCGAAGGAAGAATAGTTTTTTGGAAGGAACACACGTCAAGGGACTCAAAAGGGATAAGAACATCGTGTTCAAATAATCCCATAGAGTTTTCCATGTCAATTACCGGATCTAAATCAACAGTGAGAGGCTCACTTACATCGGTAACTGAAAACATGGGACCAGTTGCCACATAATTAACCCGTGGCAGGGTAGATACCACTTGAGAATCAGGAACATTTAGGGGTGTCATATTATTGGTAGTTGAAAAAAGACTAGGGAACGAAAGCTGGTCTACAGTCACAATACTGCCATTGTGAGGGAAAGACATCACGCGAAAGAGTGTCGATACGACAGCTTTCATTGCATACACATAGTCTCGCCCAAGGAGTAAATTGAAATCCAAGGGACCTCGAACTACCATAAGATCAATACAGACAGTTTTACCTTCCAAGGTAAGAGAAAACTTAGGAAGGATCCCTAAAGGTTCACTAATGGTTCTGTTAAAAGCTTTCAGATTCTGCGTAATAGGAGCAAGCTGAGGGGAACCCAAAGCTTTCCAAACAGTTGAGGATAAAATACTAACAGAAGCACCTTCATCTACCTGAGTACGATGTATGTCCCTTCCACCAGCCTTGACAACGATTTGGAAAGGGATGGAGGAAGGAAGACGAGGTTCTGTCATTCTATTCCAATCAAAGGAAAAGACCTCAGTGCTTGGAGGGGGTTCTGTAGAAACAGGTGAAATGCCCCCTGGCATAGAAGAATCTGATGTAACAAGAAGAACCTGAGCGGTATGAAGTTCACTCTCTAAATGGAAAGTGGGATCGACCGAATGTGAAATTGAATCGACCACTTGATCAACTAATGGATCATCAACCTGAGTGACATGAGTTTCACTCCCCAATGGGAGAGTGTGATCGACTGTACTTGAATTTAGATCAATCACTCCGTCAGTTGACGGTAGGTTGGGAGAAAGTTTACGGTAACCAGGTGGAAATTCTTGCTGTGGAACAGTAAGGTTTTCCAACAATGTTGAGGCTTCATCCATGTGAGGGCAAATGTGAGTTTGATGACTCCCTTTGCATAACTTACAAGGAAACCTAACTTTACCCTTTTTCCCAGGAACCTGACTATCACTGGTTGATGGATCAATGGAAAGTTGATGAGATTTTTCTGACCATACTTCCAAGACCTTTGGAATACTAGGACAATTAACAAGGAAGTGGTCACCCTTACAAAGCCTGCAAGGGTATTTGGGTTTACGATGCATGTTGGAGTTTTCTTCAACACCACTAACACTTACAGTCGTGGTTGATTGGTTGACTTCTTTCTTAGCTTGCTTCTTCTTCTTCTTCTTCTTCTTCCCTTTCTTCTTCTTCTTAGCCTCCTGGTTACTAGCATCAAGGCTTTTACCAGGCGAAGAGGAAGAAATGGAGGAAGAAAAATTAGGCGAAGAAGGTAAAGGGTCAACAGAAGGTTGGTGATGTTGAGATGGTGAACTCTGTTGAGGTGAAGCATCCGGTTGAGATGGAACAATTGGAGTATTTTGGGCCAACGAAGTTGAAAATAACCATATCGGTAAACCTATTGTAAATCCAGGTAATGACAAAGTAGCCATATAAGGAGGACCAACATTTCCAAAGTAAGGAAAAGTACTAGGATTCTCATTAGGAGGGGTTCCTAGGTTGATAAATTCCGGAACATTTGCCATTATATTCAACTTCAGTGAATTTTATTAACAATTTAAAACTAAAATTAACAATTCACAATTCACACTTAACAACTAAAATTCACAATTCACACCTATGGTCTCTAAAAGTAAAAACAAACAAATTAACACGCGCTATCAAATCTAGGAGTCAAACCACACACAAACAGTAAGCTCTCCGGACCGAAAACACTAGTTGGTGATGAAGCCCAACCTCGCAGAATTCAGTACAGAAATGGCGGGCGGAACAGTTACCCCGGAAACCTGCTTAATGAATAGACCGGCACAAGTTCCTCCACTTTAACCGTCTCGAAGTGAAGTGAACCCCCCGGAAAATCCAAGTGAGTATAACCGACGTCTACTCCAGGTACAGTGGGACCTTCCCTCCACCGTCACCTCGGTAGAACCCTAAAGATTATGGTCACTAAGGTCACCAACAGTAACAAATACACCTGGGGGAACAGTCTAAACTCCGACAGCACGCAAGGGCAGAGTAGCAAGCTCAATCCCCTTACCGGCTCCTTGACAACAATCCAAGGTTTACCGATAAGTGACCCCTGGCTCCTCGACAATGGTTAATCCGAGGTTTACCGTTTGTAATACGTACTGTCTGGCGTCGTTCCCAACGAGGGGGGAATGATCCCCTCACTGGTTCGGACACGAGCTCGTGCTTCTCCTTTAAGAGGAGCTTTCCCAGAGTGCAATTGAAACAATTGGATTTATTCTACTCAAGATAAACTATCTGTTTGGTTTTGTAGTCTTGGAGAGTTAAGTACTCACCTACTCCAAGACCCTAGCCTAAGCTATGTTGGTGTTTCAGAGCCCTAGAAATGTAAAAATTACTAGATGAATTTTAATTAAGCGCTGTGTTATTAAGGCTGTTATTACTCAAATGGGTAAATGGAGATGAAACCAATGGTGTTATGACCCGACTCAACTGAATGCAATCGAATATGATAATGTAATCATTTCAATTCGATGAATCCTAACTAAAGTAAGGAGAGAGTTTCCATTCACTTCCAACAATGCAAAAAATTGATCATAAAGAGAAAATTTAACAAATTCTCTAATGCACTAATTTCATCAAGAAAAACTAATGCAAATCAATTCCAAACCAATTTTTATTTTTATTTTTGTGTAAATTCAAATCAAAGAAAGCTGATCTAAATCTACGATTGATTTTTCAGAATGTAAACTATGCAATTGTAATCTATGCACAATTCACATGAAAAGTATGCAAATGTAATCTATGCACATTTTTCATTCATATTCTGAAACTGAGAACTCTAATTATGCAAATGTGATCTATGCAAGAGAATTCTCAAACACAAGATGATTCTAATGTAATCTAAGAACCAATCAAGTGCAAGTCGAGAAAATTGGGTGAGAGTTCCAAAGATCAAAACATAAAAACACTCAAAGGCGATTAACACTCATACACAATTTAGCCCCCCCCGGCGAATGAGGGGGAAATTTTTTTGCAAAAACAAAAGCAAAAAGATGGAAAATTGTGAAAATACTGAGAGAAACCTCCAAGTAATGACCAAAGGAAATCAAATTAAGAATTTCTCAAAAAAGAGACTCAAAACACCCAATTGATGAAAGCTAAAAGCAGGAATGCTAATGAAACAAGTTCAGGTGAAAATTTTTGACAGGGTACTAAAGGATCTGGGCAGAAAACACTAAGAAAAATCAAAATCTAAAAGCAATTAAAGCAAAAAATGGAATTTTCCTAAATTTTACAGGAAGACGCAGGCAACCCGTTATAACAGGTGCGGGCCCGCTCTGTGCAAACGGCAACAGCGCGTCCAAAGACGCACTGTGCAGTACTCAGAGAGTGCGTCCTTCTGAAAAAGTTAAGAAAAACCAAGTCTAACTAAATCTAAAGCTAAGCCACCCAAATACTAATTCTCACAGTCAAAAACCAGAAAATAAAAATGATTTTCACAGAGCAAAGTTCACACAAAGGAAAAGACTTTCTCATTAATGGATTCCCCAGTGGAGTCGCCAATTTGTCACACGGAATTGGTCAAGGGTGCAGACACGGCTGACCTTCCTAGAAGTCTAAGACATTCTAATGACAAACAAGACAAAATGGAGTGATCTTTCTCTAAATACACCTTTTATAACATGAAAACTACAAGTGTTTAGGCTTACCTTATTCCAAAACGCTGTTGTTGAGGTCCGTTCTTGACGATCCGGATGAGCTCCTCCTTCAAGTCAATTCCTGCAACCACCAACAATCAAACAATTACCAAGCATTTGCATTTCATATAATAAAACATATATTCAACATGCAGACCAAGGAACACATGAAATAACTCATTAACACAAGCTATTGAGAAAAATAAACCAGTTTGTATTAATAACGAAACAAAGAAACTCTTACAACCTGGCCTTGGTGTTGTGCAAGTTCCTCCCAGGGTCCATCAAGGGTTTTCCTCTACTTTGACAAAGCTCACCCTCTTCCAAGTAGAATCAAGTAAAGACAATCTCTCCTCACAAAGGCTCTAATGGAAGACCTAAATCCTGCAGCATTTACCCAAAGAAAATGTATAGCTCCAACCTCTCCTCCCTCTAGCTCAATGTCTTTATTTATAGTGCTGTAAAGAGGTTATTCAGGTCCACCATCAATGGGATAATCCCCCTCTTTGGGTGGGATAGCTCCCTTATTGATGGGATAAGTTCCTCCTTAATAGGGATACATGAACCAACTGGAGGCGCATCCATTTCATCAAACCGACCTCTAGAAAGTTCTAGAAGTAACCACAAGTAACTTTTTTAAGATGAAACTCGCGCATTTTGCCTTTTACAGAAGGACGCACCTGTCCCTTAACATACAGAGCATCCAAGGACGCAACTTTTGTGAACATTGTGAGCGTCCCCGCAGGTAAGGCTAGAGAGAACCTGCGACCCCAGAGATAAACACATTTTTTACAAGACTTTCTCTCTTCTTTGAGTTTGAGATGGATAGTAGAGGCATAAGACTTGCCTAAGAGGGTAGCATGACTGTTGATTTGAGCCATACTAACTGTAAGTAGTCATGGTGACATTTTTTAGTGTAACAGGCCCTACCATTCCACATCCACACTGATGCCTCGAACAAAGCCATAGGGGCAGCCTTAGGACAAATTGAGGAGAAACTCCCATATGTCATATACTTCATCAGCAAAAACCTGTCCAAGGCAGAAATGAACTATACTGTAACTGAGAAAGAGTTCCTGACCATAGTCCATTCCCTAAACAAGTTCAGACACTACATCACCGGTTATCAAACATTTGTGCACACTGATCATGCTGCGATTAGATATTTAATGAATAAGCCTGATGTCAATGCTTGTATTATTAGATGGTTACTTTTGTTACAACAATTTGATTTGACAATTGTCGACAAACCAGATAAAGAAAATGTTGTTGCTAACTTCTTGTCTAGATTGGATTTCCCTGTAGGTGAAGAAGGAACAGTGGGTGACCAGATGCTAGATGAACATCTATTTGCTATCTCAGTACTCTCTCCATGGTTTGTTGATATAGCAAATTACTTGGTCTCAGCACAGTTCCCTCCGCATCTGTCCTCAAAAGAGAGGAGCAGAATTGTAAGGAAGAGTGCCCCGTTCACATGGATCAGGGGCAACTTGTTTAAGCTTGGTCCAGATCAGATATTGAGACGTTGTGTCAGGGAGGAGGAAGTCTTTGACATCCTCCTAACCTGTCATGATGGACCTTGTGGAGGCCACTTTGCAGCAAAATGTACTGCCTTCAAAATTCTACAGGCAGGCTACTATTGGCCTACTCTCCATCAGGATGTTAGAAGATATGTCAGCTAGTGTGACCGATGTCAGAGGATGGGGAAACTGACTCCAAGAGATGAAATGCCTCTCCAACCTCAAGTGACCTTTGAGCCATTTGAGAAGTGGGGCATGGATTTTGTGGGTCCTATCAACCCTCCTTCAAAGCAACGGTCTTACATCATTGTGTGCACCGACTATCTGACCAAGTGGGCAGAAACAAAGGCAATCAAAGTAGCAACAGAAGAAAAGGTGGCTGAGTTTCTGAGGGAAAATATCTTCTACAAGTTTGGCTACCCAAGAGAGTTAGTCACAGATCAAGGAAGCCAGTTCACCTCCAACCTGATTGAAGATTTGCTCGCTCATCACAAGATCAAGCACAAGACTTCCACGCCCTATCATCCTCAAGCAAATGGGCAGGTGGAAGTCACTAATCGAGCATTGGAAGGGATTTTGACCAAGGTTGTGAGCAGCAACATAAAAGATTGGGTAGATTGCCTGGTTGAGGCCACCTGGGCCTACAACACCACTTGGAAGACCACAACCGGTTTCGCACCTTATGAGCTGGTCTACAGGAAGAAAGTTTTGCTATCCATAGCGTTCGAGTACAATACATTGAGGGTGGCAGCTCAGCTGGACCTAGATCTCAGCCATGCTCAATGTGAGAGATTATTGCAGCTGAATGGGTTAGACGAACAAAGAATGCAGGCCCTCCTCCACTCAGAATTAGTTCAACTCCAGAGGAAGATATGGCATGACCGGCACCTTAATGAGAAACAATTCTAGTCGGGAGATTGGGCGCTGCTGTATGACTCAAGATACAAGGATTTCAAAGGGAAGCTGAGGACAAGATGGTTAGGACCATATACAATGGAGAAATGTAACGACAATGGTTCTGTCCTTATCCGGACCATTGATGAAGGAGCCATCCCCATGCTCGTCAATGGGCATCGACTAAAGATCTACAGGAAACCTCTTTCGAGGCAAGAGTTCATCGAAACTGTGGAAAAATCAATGCTAGTAATAGAGAAGGGTTCTGGCTCTGTTTTGGCCACACCTTGAGCATCATCAAAAAAAAAAAAAAAACCTTGGGTGAAAACCTCTCCGAGGCGCCCGAGGAAAATGGTAGGGGTGGAAACCTCATTGATGCACCCCTGCTGTCTCTCTGAAAAAGAATTTGAATAAAAAGACCCTTGGGTAAAAACCTCTCTGAAGTGCCCAAGGTAGATAGTAGGGGTGAAAACCTCATTGAGACGCCCCTACTTTCTCTTTTAAAAAAAAAGAAAAAAGAAAAAGAGAAACAGAAAGAGAGAAAGAAAAAGAAGGAAGAAACAGAGGAAAAAAATAAGTTTAATCCCTGGAAATTATTGCAGGTTGCAGGTACAAAATGCAGAAAGGAGGCCTCCCAACACCAGGACAAGGGTCCCTACCAAGTTACCAAGCATCCTCACATCCACTCCCTCCATGAACACTCATTTTTTCAGGGTTCGGACACAAGCTAGTTGTGGTTCAACCTTCTACAAGAAGCTGCAGGACTTTCTACAGGAAGTTCTGTATTTCTGCAGGAAACATCCTGTAGAGCATTTGGGCAGGCCAGAATCGATTATGGAGAGGGATTTGAAGCTTGAAGTTTGTTGAGGAGGCATGCAACCACTCTTTTCTTCCATCCTCCACTTGTTTCATCTCCTTTCACCACCATTGCCACCATCTGGTTGAATATACCTGCACAATCATACCAGAACCCTGTTTTATCAGATAAAAATTTGTTTTTTTCAAGTGAAAAATAAAGCATGCAGAGGCCCGCACACTTTACCTGTCAAGGCACCCTCAGGACCCTTCATCCATGAATGCAACTTTGTTTGTTTCAGCATGCACCCTGGGAGGAGAAACGGCTATAGGATGTCCTACAGGAATCTTGTAGTAGCTGATCTGGCTAGAGCACATACCATGGAGACACCAGCGGCTCACATCAAACGAAGCCAGTGCATGCAGCATTCACCACCACAGAGTCGGGTCTCAGGGTCTTGGAACCAGCATCAGCCAATGGAAGAGGAGCTCCAGCACCTGTGCGTGAAGCAGCAGCAAGCAAATCTGGCATTCCTTGTCCTGAATCCTGAAAAAAAAATGTCCACGGCTGCACAGGTAAGTGCCTAACCTTACTCGTCGAATTACATGAACTATACTCTAAAATTTGCATGACTGTGAGAATGGGCGGCTTGAACAAGGTTGGTGGCCATTCAACTGGCCACCCACAGCCAGTTAGATGGCCTCGTAGGATCCGAATGGGCTTGGTTATGCCAAAAAGACGGGCAGTTGACACGTGGGAAGTGTCCAGTCGGGGAGAATCGGCAGTATGACAGAAATGGCGGTGGTGAATGCAGAGGGAAGGATTCAGCGGTCAGAGACATGTTGAGGAATGATGGCTGTGACGTCGACCAACGGATCAGCCTGGACAGCTCACCCCCGCACCATGAATTCCGCAGCATTTCAAATTGGCCGGTCGAATAACTCACGGTAAATTGTTGTCATTCGCACTTGCAACCGTTTTTGCAGCTGAGTACGTGTCCTCCTCCATTGCAAGTTGTTAGCCCGAGCTTCTCGGTCTATTCCAAAGTCCTTATGTAGCTCAGACTCATCCATAACCATCGTAACGTCCTCCAGAAGCTGAGAAATCTTTCTACTGGAAGGTGCGGTACAGGAAGCCCGGCATTACGAAGAAGCTTGGACTGTTCACGTCAAGGGTGGAAATTCTTAGAGAGGTAGGCCCGAACATACCTTTCCCATGCAAAATAGTTCAAAAGGTGGTGAATTCGACATGTTGGGGTAGAGAAAAATTTAAAAGCAAGTCTGTCTGTGAATCCAAAAGCAATTTACTTATCGTTGCATGAAATTGTCTTCGTGGTTTGCGTCCAAGATTTTCTCCACAAAGTCTTGAGTTAAATTCCTCCTATAGAGAAGTGAGACACTGTCAAGGCTAACCGGTGGAAAAACTGTGAATGTTATATGATTGTGTGTATGTTGGAAACATAGCCCTGCACTCTGTTTAGAGAAATCCCGAGTCGTCCTTCTGTACACGAGCAGTCAGGTTTCAAAACAGAGGAACTAATACGAAGACGTCTGCAGATACCGTTTTTAACGCTCTGAGAAGGAAACACACCTAGAATTCCCTTTCTTCTCAAAGCACAAGCAAAAATGGAGTCTTTTTCACCATGCCAGGAGGGTTTATCCGAAAGGAACCCTCGGACTCCAAGAAACTCCGAGAAACCCCTGAGGTGGTAGACTTATTTTCCCGTGCACACTGGATGACATTCTGTGACAAACTTCAAGGTCACGATGATGAAATTACAGAAGAATTCCTAAGGTCCCTGAAGCTGAAATCGAAGACACTAGCCACTATCAACTTCAGAGGATTGACCCTGAGACTCACCCCACAGCTCATTAACAGAGTCACTGATCTACTGATGGGGGTACCCTGGGATAAGGAGGAGAGAAAATTGGGTCAAAAGGCTAAAATGGAGTTCTTCTTGCCAGAGGAAAAATTTTCAGAGGACAAGAATGGGGTCCGAAGAACTAGCCTATAGCCATTTTGGAGCGAAGTCAGCCTCCAAATTATGAAGTATATTACCTGTGAGGGGCGATTTAGCATCGTATATGGTTATCATTTCCGTTTGCTAATAGAACTCAGGCACCAAATGGATCTTCCCTCAGAAAAAAAATTGAGCATCCCCTGCTTCCTCCTGCAATCCTTGATCGAGTGTGCCACAAAGCTAAGGGAGGTGACACCAGACCAGTTGGCCCATTATGGGCTTATCAAGCTCCTCGTGGACGATGCACTCCATACTTACATTGTCCCTCTCTCCTGGGAAATATTTCGAAATATGTCTAAGGGTGATGACATTCGAATTTTGGCCGAGGAGCTCACTTCCTCTAGCAGTGAGGAGAAGGAGCACACCGAGACAGAAAAGAAAGCTAAAGGTCAAGAAACCCTGGGCAAACCACCAGAGAAAGAACAGAAAGAGCCATGAGAAAAAGGCCAAGCTGCTGAGGCCAAAACAATGGGTGGTAAAATAACACAAACACCTAGGGAGAAAAGACTGTAGAGCAGGGCAGAAAGGACCGAGAAAGTCCAAGCTAGTGAAGGCACCCCTAAGGCAGCCTCAGCCAAGCTAAAGGAAAAAGCACCCTCAGCCAAGCAGGCTAAAACAATGCCAACTGGTTCTACAGGAAGCTAGAAGGCCATTTCTACAGGAAGTCCAAAAATTGCTTCTACAAGAAGCCAGAAACCAGCCACTACAGGCATTTCTACAGGAAGTCTGAAGAAAGGGCAGCAGAAGGAGAAATTGGTTGAGATTCTAGCTAGGGAGGCAGCAGTTGTGCTAGCCACCCTAAACACCTCTCCCAAGCAGAAGGAAAAGAGAAAGAGGGAGCCTCCCCTGTACTTTAAGGCAAGAAGAAGTGTAAGAATTAAAACCGGAAGATCCCAACCTCCATCCAAAGAACCAATTACCATTGTAGACACCCCTACCACACCAAAGAAGAGGTCCCCCTCCAAGGCATCCATCACTTATGAGCGGGGAAGCCTGAAGACGTCCACCTGGAGGGAGAGAATGGAAAGGTTGGACACAAAAACCTCTCTACATGATGCTGAAACTATTCTACAGGAAACATTGGCTAGACTGAAGGAGACCGAAGAAAAGGAGGGTGAGGCAGCCAAATCACCACAGAAGGAAGAATTGGTCGATAACATTATGGAACCTAGCCCCCAGCCCAGCTTGGGCTCCTATTATAACTTCTTGGAGACCAGAAAGATCATTCCTCAGAAATTCACAGTGCCACTCTTCCTTGCACTAGAGGAAGAGAGGGTGAGGACCCACACTTGGATGAAAATCGCTAAGTCCAAGGGAGTAGCAGATATAGGTCCTCTGGAGGAGCAGCTCAAAGAGGCCAGAAGAGAATTAGCTATGGCGCGACATGTGGAGAGCATCCAGCAGGTCAGGCTACAGGAAGAAAATGAGCAGCTCAAACAACAGCTACAGTCACAGGGACAGAGGCATGAAGACAGGCCTCACATCTTGGGGAAACAAAAGCAACAGGAGGGGCCCACAACAGCCACAGATACCCCTTATGAACAACAAGGGAAGGAAGGGACACAGACTGAAATTGAGGCACTGAACCGACAGCTCCATGAACAAGAACTACAGATACATTCTCTAAAACAACAGTTGCAAGAAAAGGAGGCCCAACTGGCCTGCATGGCCAGCTGGGCAATAGAAGCTCTGCAGTGCAGGCAGCCTGCCAAATCCTATGCCCTTTACCTCAAGGACCAATGGTTATAGTTTCAAATCAATACCTTGGCTCAAAGGGGCATCACCCCTTTCCAAAATTATCATTAGTTTGCAACTTTATGTGGCAGCAGTTCATCTGAGGATAGGGCCAAATTGGCAGAGTTCTACTTGCACAACTTTGGCCTTCTAGACATGAATGCATGGGATCCTAACACGGCGATAGGGGATATCCAGCTTATGGCCATGGCCTCTTGGATGAGCCATGAGGAGAAGAGGGCAACAGAAGTCTGCAATATCATAGGCAGAGAGCACAGTGAGCCTCTCATGATCAGAGCAGAGCCAAATGAACCATCAGCAGTGATAAGCGTCCACCAGCACTTGGCCAACAGTCCTCAGGATCTGCCGGAATACATTAAGCAATAGGCTCAAGCCATTGCCCATTTTTAAGACATGGAGAGACTGTTGGGAGAAAACTATATGCATGCCTGCACAAGGCGGTGGAACACACTGCCTCACAGCCTGAAGATAAGGGAATACCATTCTCCCACTAGGATGAGGGAGGCCTTGGCAAGGGTACCTCTCTACAAAAATTTGATGCAAAACTTGCAGGCCAATTGGATTGGCTTGAAATTCAGTCCTCCTTTACTTCTGGGATTGCTAGAAGGAGTAAAGGAAGAGGAGGAAGGTAGGCAATGGAAAGAAGTGGAGAGGAAGGTTGGATTCCATGACTGGGAAGAGGATATCATAGCAGAGGCTTGGGACGTGAGGGAGGTGATCAAAGCCATGAAGGATGATGAGCTGGACTAGTTGCTCAGAGGATGAGCAACCGATTCAGCAGGGGGGTGATGATGAGCCCCCAAATTGGGTAACCTATTGGGCTCATTTTTCCTAATTATCCTTGTTCAGTCCTTGTTCAATCCTCCATTTTTCATAGCTTATGCATTATTTTTTAGTATGTTTATGTCATTTGTACGAATAAGGGTGGTCACTCTTCCTAGGTGGCTAACACGTGCTTATTTCAGGTTTTTTTGACACATGTTGGAGAAAAACCGAGCAATCATGGGCTAGAAGACAGCCAAGCTTGAGGTGAGGATTCATAGGGGGTTCTCTATGACATTAAATAGCCCTTCTTTAGGATCTTCAACCCCAAACTCCGAGCTCACAGGCCACCAACACCAGATCTTGAAGGTAGCCAAGCAGATTTTGGAAAAGGGACTGTCTACTAACAGTTGGACAGCCAAGTCCCCCAGATTTAGGAGGCCTACTAGGGCCCTCGTGCTGTATAAATGATAAGGCCTCAACTTTCGTAAGGGACTTTTGAAACCATTGCATATTTTTTCACTATAGTGCTGTCAGCTTTAGCTCATTTTTTTGTAGCCATTTTGGCATAACTCTTGACTGATGACTATTTTTTGATAATGATAAGCAGTCCTATTTCATATCAACTCTGAGTTTTCTATAGGAGTCGTAGCTCTCAGGGTTGGGCCCAACCTGAGAGCCTAGGGCCTCCTTTATGTACTGTTATATTTCCTTTAAGCATCGTTGTTTTCCTTTTGTGGATTTGCAAACGTATTTCTGTTAGGCAGATTAAGTTGTGTGGATTAACTAGGTCACTGTTTATGAACAAAATGCTTCAGATTTTTTAGAATAGATTGGTAGGATAATATTAGGAAAAAGGCTCCAAAAAAGGGTCAACAAACACTTTTGGTTTCACCTCTTCCTTATTGGATCAGGGGCTGGAATTGAAGTGACCATGCTGTCCCAAAAAAAAACACTAGTTTGCTTTACCATGAAATCCTTAGTGTACTGTTTTCATTTGCAGAAGTTAGTTATGTGTTCAGATCGTTGAAATGTTTCATTGCATAGTTGATATACATGGTTCTCTTTCAAATAAAGCTGTTGTTGATTCACTTTATTGTTAGTTAGATTAGGTTATCTAGGACTTTGATTACTTGCACGACTTTGTTGATTCAGTTGAATGTATACGATGCAGAGCATCTGTACCACTCTTTCATCCACCTAAGCTTCATCATAGCCATCTGCTCCATCTCCTAGCTAGGTTCCTCGTCTCACATCTGTCCTCTTGTCCATGTAACCCTACCTTTTTGTGCAATCATTGTTTCAGCCTTCTTTGAGCCAATTTAGCCATCTACACCTTCTCACCACTCCATCCACCAGTCCCTGGGCCTATTTAGACCCCTATCCTACCTCCATATCCATTCATGCATCTTCCCTCACTCACCCATCTTCCAAAATCCAATTTTTAAACATCCTGTAGAAATTTCTGAACATCCTGTAGAAATTCCTGAACATCCTGTAGAACCCCCGCAGACTTCCTGTAGAAGCTCACAAATGAGGTTTCTTGATAGCCAAACTTTGTGAAACTCTCTGGAAGGGTGTTAGGGACTCCTTAGACCCTCTCTGAACCTTCCCGACCTCTTCCAAGAATTTCTCCTCCTTGATCCACCCCTACACAGTCAAAGAATAGTGAAAGCATATGCATGATGAAACTGACAACTTAATCAAAAATACAAAAAGATTTTTTCTTCAGATAGAGGTAGACTAGAAACATGTATTTTGCCTTCATAGAAGTAATGGCATCTCTTTCAGTAGTTTGCATTCTCTCCTTTGCATCAGTAGGACTAGCTGGTAAATTTAGGGTTTGCTAGGGTTTACGTTTTCCTTCAGTTTTTCAATCTCTTTTCGCAAATAAATTAGCTTCCTTCGAGTTATCTTTCATCCATCAATTAAAAAGCTTCTTCTAAGAGCTCATATAAGTTGGCTTAAGCTCCTAGTGGACTTGTGCCAGCTGACCAAGTGACAGCTGCGGCAAGAGCTAGTACTTGTGCATACAACACCGTTGTTTCCAAGTTTGTTACGAACTACGGGGTTGATAAAAGTAAAGACAGGAGTCCCAGGAGTTGCAGCATTATTGCTGCAATACTGGACCGCACCACTACTCATCTAGAAGCTAGAGGAAAGAATGGAAACCAAGAAGTTGGGGGATCATCCCAACCCACTAAAAGCAAGAATAAGGAGAAAAGAAAAGAAAAATGGAAAACAAGGAAGGCTAACACTGCACAGAAGAGCAAGTCTTCATGTAATCACTGTAAGAAGGATGGGCATGATGATGAGAATTATTGGATTTTGCATCTGGAGTTGAGACCTAAGAAGTTTGAGGGCAAGAAGAAGAAGACTGCTACAGCTATTCAGAAAGATTTGGGGTCAGACTCAGGAGATGAAACAACTATTGTAGCCACATGTATAAAAGGTAAGAATTCTGAAGCTTCTACTAGTAATTCTGCACAATATACTATTGATGAAGAAAATCAGAGAAAAAGACATGAGCTTTTCCATATTTGAGATATTCCCAAACATCAAAAGACTGATACTTTGTTTGATAGTGGCTCACAAGTAAATTTAATTTCCAAAGCAATTGTAAAGAAGTTGGGATTATTGAGTACACCTCACAAGAAACCATACCCATTAGGATGGTTGAATGATAAAGCACAACTACAAGTGACTAGACAATGCAAACTCAAGTTTTCTTTTAGGTCAGTATCTGTAGATGAGGTTGAGTTAGATATAATTCCTTTGGATATATGTGGAATTGTTTTAGGAAGTCCTTACTTGTATGAGAAAAAGCTATTTTTTATAGAGCTGAGAACAAGTATCTACTCATTAAAGATGGAATCGAATATTGTGTTAGAGCTCATAAGCTCAAGAATAATTATACTCTCATAAACTTAGGGCAGATAAAACGAATGATAAATTCATGCAAACAATTCTTACTGATGGTTGTAAAGGAAAAGAAACCTGATAAAACCAATGTATTTGAGGGTTGTGATGCTAAACAGTAAGTTGATTTAGAAAAAGTTGTTTCAGAGTATGATATCTTATTTAAAGAACCTAAAGGTCTGCCACCCAAAAAGGAAATAGTGCATGATATTATTTTGCAGCAAGATGCTCCACTTCCTAACATTGGAATGTACAGGTTGTCTGCTTTAGAGAACACAAAAATCAAGAGGCAAGTGCAGGAGTTGCTCAAGAAGGGGTTCATCAGACCTAGCACATCACCATGTGGGTCACCAATTGTTTTGGTGAGAAAGAAAGATGTCTCGTGGAGAATGTGCATTGATTACCGAGCACTGAATAAGATAACAATAAAAAATCGTTATCCCGTTACTCACATAGATGATCTGTTAGATCAATTGAAAGAAGCCGTTTATTTTTCCAAGTTAGACTTGAATAGTGGATACCATCAGGTTAGAGTCACAAAACAAGATGCATGGAATACTACTTTCAAGACAAAGCAGGGATTGTATGAGTGGTTGGTTATGCCTTTTGGCTTAACTAATTCTCTTTCTACTTTCATGAGATTAATGAATGATGTACTCAGACCTTTTCTTGATGATTTTGTTATTGTGTATCTGGATGACATTATGATATTTAGCAAAACATGGGAAGACCATTTAAAGCATGTTAAGCAGACACTAGATGTTTTGAAAAGAGAAAAACTTTATGTTAAACTCTCAAAATGTGAATTTGGCAAAACATCTTTGAATTATTTGGTACATATAGTAGCGGGTGGTGAATTGAAGATAGATCCCTTTAAGGTGGTAGTCATTGTAAACTCGCCTAAACCCAAATCTGCTACAGAAGTTAGGAGCTTCTTAGGAGCAACACAATATTGGAGGAAGTTCATTTCTAACTTTTCCTTAATTGCAGCTCCCTTACATGCTTTAACAGGATTGAACAAGGTGTTTCACTGGGGAGGCAAACAGTAGAAAGCCTTCGACACCTTGAAAGAAAAGATTAGTACAACACCTGTACTAGCACTGCCTAATCTTCAAAGACCATTTGAGATCCAAACGGATGCCAGTGACAATGCCATGGGAGCAGTATTGACACAGCATGGTAAACCCATATGTTATCATTCTGAGACATTTAATTCTGTAGTAGTTAACTATCCTACATATGATAAATAATTGTATGCATTAGTACAGAGTGTGAAAAATTGTAAACATTACTTAATGGGAAAAGAGACAGTAATACATATTGATCATCAACCACTTCAATATCTACACTCCCAAACTAAGTTGCAGCAATCAAGACACTATAGGTGGATGGATTTTCTACAACAGTTTCATTTTGCCATCAGATATAAAAAGGGCATACAAAATAAAGTTGCAGATATGTTATCTAGACCCATTATAAATGCATCTACTATACTTAAGCATAATTCTGTGTTACATGAGAGCTACATTGAACAATATTCTCAAGATATAGACTTTAAAGATGTATATGCAACTTTAAGACAAGGCAAATGAAAAGAAGAATTGGATTATCATGTAAAGAACCAACTCCTATATCATTGTGGGAAGCTATGCATTCCACAAACTGAAATAGTAAAGATAATTCGAGAAGCACACACTTCTCTAATATCAAGTCACTTTGGGGTAAGTAAAATAGTTGCACAATTGCAAAGATTTTGTTATTGGCCAAAAATGAACGAGACAGTTTCTAGATATGTAAGAGGGTGTACTATGTGTGCTAAAAGCAAGCCCAACAATAGAAAACTAGGCTTGTACACTCCATTACCAGTTCCTTCTCATCCTTGGGAAAGTGTTCCTATGGACTTTGTTGGAGGACTGCCTACTAGGAAAGGTCATGATTATCTGTATGTTGTTGTGGATAGGTTTAGAAAAATGTGTATTTTGATACCTTGTAATAAACATATTATAGCTGAACAAACTACAAAACTGTTCTTTCAACATGTATGGGTTCATTTTGGATTACCCACTTCCATTGTATCTGATCAAGACACACGATTTGTGGGAAAGTTTTGGTCAAGTCTATGGGAACTGATGGACACCAAATTGAAGAAAAACATAGCTTTCCATCCACAAACCGATGGCCAGACAGAAGTAGTCAATAGGACATTGATCCAGTTGCTCAGGGGATATTGCAGTAAGCATCCTAAGCTTTGGGATGAACATTTGTGTTATGTGCAGCGTGCTTACAACCAAGCAAAACATTCTTCTACACAGAGATCTCCTTTTGAGACTTGTTTTGGTTTCACACCAAGGTCTCCTTTGGATTTTATCTTTGGTAAAGACACCAAAGTTGAGGGACACAGTGATGTGGACAAGGCAACTAGGTTGATTGAACAAATCCAAGAGATCCACTAGGAAGTACAAGAACAGCTGGAAAAGAGCTAAGCCAAATACAAGGCAAGGCATGACAAGCATCAGATGGAGCATAGTTTCCAAGTTGGTGACCAGGTCTGACTGTATATCAGCAAGGACAGAATGGAAGGTGAAGGTAAAAAGCTAAAGCCTATCAAGTATGGACCTTTCAAGATACTTGAGAAGATTGGTGAGAATGCTTTTTGCCTTCATCTACTAGCTTACATGCACATCTACTCAGTCGTGAATGAAGATTGCTTGAGATTGTTTGAACCTTCACTAATTAAGGATCCTGAAGAGCAGAGTCAATTGCCTTCTATTGATGACCTGTTACCTGAATATCTTAATGAATTGCAGGAAGACACAGTTCTGGACAGGAAGGTAAGGACGACGCATAGGGGAGATGTTGAGTACCTCAGAGATGGGCTCAAGGGTTCAAATCTGAGCAGTGCAAAGTGGATAGAGATTGGACAAGTGAGACAATTGTATCCTCACTTAGTCGATGCTTGAAACCTAACTTTTGGTGGTCCAAAAGCTTTTTCAGTGGGAAGGTCGTGATCTGAATTGGATCCTCAAATAATTCCATGATTGTTAAACTCAAGAGTGAATGAGAGACTTCAAAAACTTGTGAACAATGAGCTATCAGGAAGACCTCTAGATAATGGTAGTTTGTAACCAGCATGGAAAAACGAGGAACTTGGTCAAAGCATGCTAACCGAGGCCCATAGAGAATGCGCAGGACAAACTAGCAATTGGGAAGTCCAGATCAGAAAACAGAGGCCATTTCTGATTCACGATTAGCACATTGCTAGGAAAAACCCCTCGAGAAGGAATAGCCCCGAGCACATGGCCACAAGGAAAACCTGAAAACTGTGGGAAAAGCGCTGAAATGATAGGCAAGTCTCGTGCTCCAAAACCGGCGGAATATCGGAGGCGTTTCGGGTGGTAAGAGTGATTCCATGCGTTGATTGACGCGTGTCCGGCGGATGAGAGAGAAAACCGCTCTCATCGAGGGCTAACGTTCGAGCAAGTCAACTGCGTGATAAGAGTGATAACCGTAGGATCTGGAAGCCCCAGATCTAACAATGGAGATTTCGCTTGACGGGAAATTAGATTCGAAGGGAGGAAATAAGCCACGACGCATAAAGGTTGAAGTCTTGTTTGACCATTGAGTTCGTGGATGAATCATTACACAAAGTAACCAAAATACTAAACCATTTGAGGAAGAGCTGGCGCAATTTGTGAGAGGACAAGTGGCCACTTCCATATGAGATGTTACACAGTGGCAATGACACAGAGGCAGGGAATTCCAAGCGAACAACAATAGGTGAGCCGAAGAGGTGGAAGAGGAAGCGAACAGTCATGAGACAAATTGGCTTTAAGCCATGAACAGAGGACAAAGATGAGAGACAGCGAGAAAGGAAGAAGGGGACAGAGAAACAGAACAGAAAGTGAAGCAGATGCAGAGAGTCGAGCTGACCTATAGAGCTAAGGTAGCATCGAGCAAACAGAAGGCTTGAGAGGTTCAAGAAATCCTTGAGAGGATACCTGTTGGGAACTGAGTACCAAATTGGACTCATCCTATTAAGAAAAATGAGGTCGAGACTTGGTAAGGAAGAGTCCGTGTACTCTAGTGGCTTGGGGGATCCAAGAACCACACTACCAAGCCCCATCTGTTTCAGGAGACTCAAATTGAACTCCTCATTGTAAAAATTCTGCTTAAAGAAATAATAAAAGAAGGCCACCACTGAAAGCTGGACTGGAGATGTAGCCCAGAAGGAATTGGGTGAACTCCTTATTAAGTCTTGTTGTGTTCTAATTTGCTTGTTGTGTTTCTCTTACTGTTTTCTAGTGTCTATTTATTTTGCAATCTTATCGATCTGTTACCTAAGATAATATAGACACTCACACTAACACATGAGTCTGTAATACCTTCATTCATTAATTAATTAACTGAGATCACTCACGAGCAATTTTCAGATTAGGTCACGGGGTCAATTCTCCCCGAAGCCCTTGGGGTTAGGCCTAGTTATTGGCCGCATGGCTCAATTCCCTTAGGGGTTGATTAGCCCACATATTTTTGTGGACGTAGTGGGCACCCAATGACTAGGGTGTCAGTGAACCACACCAAAAAAAAGATGACTATGGCTCATTACAAAGAATCCACGAGTAATAATCAAGAAAATGTTGATCGACAAGGGAACATGGCTCCTCCAAGAAGTAACTTTAGAATATCAAGGTCTCCTTCTATATCTAGGTATCAAAATAAATTATTTGGCTAATATTTTTCATGTAAAAATTTTGGACACAAAGTGCATGATTTCAAAATCTATGGCATGGTTAGATATAGATAATTTTATCAAGCACCTAGTTGGAGACATGTGGACCAAATTAGAAGAATAAATTGACTATTTCCACAAGTATTGAAACCCAAGGTTCAATGCCATATATGTCACAATCAAGGTCATTTAGCATGAAATTATAGGGTAAATTCATGACGGTATAACATAAAAGGACTTCCTATCAATACTAGTATATGGAGAAGTGGTTAAGGAGGACCTCGATTAGATATTACTTCTCAGATATAATCCCTTGGAGAATGCTTCTTCAAGAACATCATTTGTTGAATCAAAAAATGAAGAAACAACTCTATGTATGAGGGTAGTATATGGACTATGAACCTTATATTGATTAGAATGGCTTGATGATGACATCTTAGATGTAAAGAAAGGATAAGTGAGTTTGACAGGTCTCCAAGATCGTGAATCTTATCTCAGATGTAAAGAAAGGATAAGTGAATCAATAATGTTTCAGGGGAAGGTATAAAATGTAGAGATGATAGGTACTTATAGATGATAGAAAGCATTATGAGATTTAGATCAAGTCCACAGGGAAGCACATGGTCTCAAGGGGATACTTTAGAAGAACAAGAATAATTGTGAGCAGCAATGGAAGCATGGTCTCAAGGGGATATTTTAGAAGTACATGGACAACTATGAGCATCATATCAAGACGAGATTATGTTAGAATGTAGCAGGAATACTGTATGGTTAGGTCCATGGGATCATCTAAGAGTAGATTATGGATTTTGACAAATACTTGTGCTAGATCATGTTCACCCATCAACATGGTAGTTTTAATAGACATCTACAACCCTTTTATATTCATGTAAAATGGTGGGTTATTACAAACATTGATACATTAACATTGACAGAAGGAATTTGGGTAGGGAGAGATTGTCAACACTGCATTTGCATCTGAGCAGGGTGAGATTGTAGACACTACATTTTCATAGGGAGAGTTATTGATTTATTTGACATCAAATGACCATCAATGTCTAATGGTGTTTCCATCAATAAAAAAAGAGGAAGATTGTTGCACATACTGTTTTCATTGATGATAATAAGATGTCATGAATGTTAAAGGGAAGGTTCAATACAACAATGAAATCATTCATGATGTCTAAGGAAGTAGCATAACTCTCCATGAATAAATATGACAACAGGATGTTTCATAGGATCTCATCACATGAAGATATAGGTACTTGAATTTATTTTAGTTTTTGATGTAGTTTTGATTTCTAAATGATCGTAAAACCTACCCGGTTGCATAGGTCTCCTTGATACCTTTCCAGCCGTATATCCTTCTTTGAAAAAACCCCTCCTGAATGAGAAGTTATGGCCATTTGAAGTTCAATATTTATGAAGGGCTCAACGACTATA
The DNA here is from genome assembly GCA_031772625.1 of Pinus tabuliformis. Taxonomy (NCBI): domain Eukaryota; kingdom Viridiplantae; phylum Streptophyta; class Pinopsida; order Pinales; family Pinaceae; genus Pinus; species Pinus tabuliformis. The sequence continues at coordinate 334,946,888 of CM062817.1, forward strand.
GGGAAAAAACCCAAACACCAAATGTGTTAACAAGTGCACAGATCTTGGGTGCATCTACGGTCCACGGATTAGATCAATGACAAATTGTGAGTGAACATGCATGATTATTTACCCTTCCAATAACTGAAAACCTTCCAGTTAATCCAATGATGATCATAAAACATGAATAGTGGATGGGATTGAAAGCTACACAATGGTTAACACATTCAACAAAGCCAATGGAATGAAGACACATGGAAAACATGTATTGAAGGACAGGTGGCCCAATCAAGCATTGAAAATTGGCATAATTTGATTAGATAGGTATGATGACATGATGACACACATCCCCCCTACCCACTCATCAATAACGTAGTAGTTTGGACATCTGGTGGTAGTTTATAGGGTGTGAATTTGAAGATATGGAAACACGTGGTAGGAAGCGTTAGTAGTTGACGCCGACATGATGATGTGGTGCAATTAGGGGCTGAAACGTGGAAAGGGAAAAAAGAAGTTTGGGTTGCTAAAACACCTGAAAATGGGTGACACATGGAACCCCTCGAGGATTGCCACATGGCATGAAGATCTCATGCTGAAATCATCATGTGTGTGACTAAGGATCCCTAAGGACCCAATCTCAAGGCATGGTCACATGGATGAAAATGAGGACCTAAGCTTAGGATTTATTAGACATAACCCCAGATTGGATGGACACATTATTGCATGGGCATATGGCTTTGGTTGGCTTTGATCAAACCCTGGGTTTATAGGCATAATCTCTTAAAGACTTTAGTCGGCCCTCTTAGCACCAAACCCATGGAACCACTATATATAAAACTTCCATGCCTTCCGAATAGAAACAAAAACACATAAATGAATTATATGAGCAATTATCAATCTTGGTGCAAATGAATCATTCGTTGAAATTTTTTGTTATGATTTTTATTGGTGATCGCATTGGCAGAACTTGCATAGTTTGGTTGTAAATAGGTGAGGCAGCCTGATGACCCAACAAACTTTGGTTACATTTTGAATAGATAAATGATTGAGTCTCGTGCCCAGTTCATATGTATATTCAATGGTTGATAAAATAATATTGGAGGTGGTACCTTGTAGGTAACAAAGGGAAACACTTTTGGTGTAGAGTTGTGATTGAAAATATGAGGTTGTTTGTTTGACCCCACCAATTGACAAGTTTGAAAATAATTTTTATCTATATATTTACATGAATTTTGTCTCATCTTAAAAAAATACCAATAGAGATTTTGTAGATATGTCATAAAAAAGGGCATTCTGTAGAAGCGTTCCTTTAAAAGGGTCATTTGTAGAACCCTTAATTTATAAGGGCCTTTGAGCCTTGATCACCCAACTTCTTTTGGAACTCAATTTGGACAAATATTGACCCCAAAATCTTACAAAATCCATATATATATATATATATATATATATATATATATATATATATATATATATATATATATATATATATATATATATATATATATATATATATTGTTGGCTTGAGGGGGCCTGACCCAGGTTTAGTGTTAATTAGCCAAACAAATCCCTACACTACTAGCCCTTTCAGCATCAGCCCGCGGAGCGCAAACCAAAGTCTCACCCAAAGGAGTGTGGGGGCATGCTGGAACCAAGTTTCTGCACCCTTGAGATGGTTGTGATGTCGTTTGATCTCTCCTATCCCTGCCTTCGTGCAGGTGATTTCACTCTAGGGCTTGTAATACAAACCCTCTGTTCCAACCTTCAATACCTTTGCGAAAGCATATGATCAACCTTCATGCAACCCTAACCTAGGGCTGAGGTGCTTTCGCGCTGCTATGGTAGTGTGTCATGCAGTTTCCCTAATTATCCTAAGTGTTTTGCTTATCTTGTCAAATACTTAAAGTTATCACCACATAAGCATATATTCGTGATTGCATTCAATTATTCAATGTAATTGCATTCATTTGTGCACCATATAAGAAAAATAAAGGAACTTCATACAGAAAAATATCCAAACTCATCAAAAAAACAAATGCATAGAAATTGCAGAATAACTCCTTTTATTAATATCTTTCAAGTAGTACAGACTTGGTTCACCCTGCGCATACAGCTGCAGGGGTCTACACACTCAGCTGTAGACTTCTACCCTAGGCCTTTGTGCAATCAGCTACAGAGTGTCTACCTATGCTACAACCTAAGACTTAGACTTCTTTCTCTAAGCTATGACTCTCTTCCTCTTTTTATCGCTCTAACTACTTAGAGATTAGCTCTTTTTTATACAATCCCATGGTCTGAGGACCATGGGTAGATCTCTTACAACTGAATTTACTTTACAAAACTAAGGGTGGACTATCCTTTGTGACACATAATACCTTCGCGCTACGTGACCACAAAATGCAGAATATTTACAATAATATTACAAAATTTTGACTTAAACATGGGCTTTTAGCCCCAAAACTGCCCTTGGGGGATCCCGCCCCCAACAGGTCCCCAACACAAACATCGTGACTTGCCCTCGAGTCACTCGGTAGGCACCGATATCTTTGTGCGAAGCTCATCTAGCTCGACCTTGATAACCACAACTTTGGCTATGCATTGAGTTGTTGCCTGCTTCGCATCTTCAACTGTCTTCTCAGTTAATAGCCCTGCGCTGTTAGCCTGAAGCTATTGTTGTGTGGCTTGCAGAGTCGCAAGCTTGCCTTCAATGTTCCCTGTAACTACATAAGCTTCCTCCAACCAGGGCTTCAGTCGCACCTTCATCACTGCTTTGTTTTGCAATGCTACATCCACCTATTCCTTCAACTGCTTGGCTTCCTACAGCTTGACTAACCTCTGCATCAGCGCGATGGTTCGTTGCGTCCTTCACTTCGTCATAGCATTGTTGAAGTTCATGTGCTTCCGTCTCGAGCCTTTGGATGTTTGGGTCCTCCTGTAAGCCAATCAGGACCTCAAATGATTGTTCAAACAATTGGGTGCAGTCTACTACTACACTCTCCATTGTCGTGACTACTTCTGAGACAGCAGCCACTCGCTGTTCCTTGACCTCTGGTGGTGTTGAAGGCTACGCCCTCAACTGGAGCTTTGTAATCTACAAGTTTAGCTCCAACTAAACCTGTGCCATCTCCATCCGAGTGTCACACACCCCTGTGGCCAATTTATGGATGTAGACCTCGGGTGGCTCCTCCTCAAGAATGGCCAATTCTCGGACCATTCTGTAGTCCTCCTCCATAGCCTGTATGATCTTCTTTCTCTGGTTGGTTGCCTCGGCCTTGGCAGCGATGACAACATCCCTCTGCAAGGCCATCTACTCATTTTTTATTCTTTGTTCACTGATCACTTGGAGGGTGCGGTGCTCGTGAACCCTCATTTCTGTAATTAGTCCATCCTGCATGGAGTGGAGTGCTTCCCGTAGGAGTGCTACCAGGTTCAATCCTACTCCCTTCAAGGCACTGACATTGGGCCTTTCAACCTCATTTTCTGTTGTTAATTCTCCATCTGGTAGCACTAGCACACTAGAAGCCTTCGTGCGCAGCATATCGGTAGCCTCTGATGTGCCGATAGTGAAGCTGGTAGTCTCCATACCAACTGGGGACACATGGGTCTACAACTCCTACAATCGAGTCTGGATGGCCCCTAGGATGATCTGATGCTGCATTTCAAATTGCTGTAGGGCCTCCACGGTGACATCTCTGACTGTGTCACCAATGTCATATAAGTCTCCCTCTGTTAGGGTGATGGGGTCCAGCGAGGTCTTGGTCACCTTGGACTTCTTTCTGGACCCACCCTTTTCTAGCTCTTTTGGGCGCTTAATACAACCAGACGTCTCCTGGGGGTCTGCGCTATGCTAATCTGTGTCCTCTTCTTCAGTTGAATGTGAAGGAGACCACATGCCTTTGTCAGAGCCTTGCTCTATGCCTCCTGTTTGTTTTCTTGCCTCCTTTCCTGTCTACTCTGCCTTGGCCTTCTCAGTGGCCTCCTTCTTCCTCTTCTCAACTAGTTGCACCATCTTCAACTTGGCCTCATCATTATTCTTTTGTGTGGTGTACTTGCTTCCACCTGTCACCAAGTACATGGAGGTGCACCACTCCAATGGCCATTAATCCAATACTGCATCGATCACATCATCTGTGGCAAAGTACAACAAATCATACCACTTCTTCGCAGGGCCCTTCTAGGCCCTGATTAAGATCCGATGGAAATTAGCTTTGAATTCAACATAGCTCTACAGGTTAGCATATACCATGGGCAAAAAGCGCAGCTTATGATTGGTAGCCATCCTGATATTCATTTCCATCAAGATCCAAAAGCTTTTGCTGTCTTGAATGTGCTCCGCATCTTTGGTTGCCCACATCGAAGTGTACTTTGCTGCTTCAGGGAGGCCTGGCACGACCAAGGGGAATTGTCTCTATTCTGGTAGCTCCCACGCTACAAGCACAATCAAGAGAAAGAGACATGCGTAGTAGAGCGTCTTGCTCTACTCCTGCGCTTCATAGCAGTTTTCCAAGAACTCGCCGCGAAGGTAGTCTGACCAGTTAAACTGAACTCCTTCCGCGCACTGTTGTGCAAGTGCGATGACAGGCACCGAAACCTCGTTAGTGTGACACTTCCGCATGACCTTCCCTACAAGGATCTATGTTGCCACCTTCACTTTAAACTTCTCTTTCGTTAGCTCTACAAGCACCAACTCACCACCCTTGCCACCAAAAATCATTGCTGGATTTTTGCCTGTATTCTACAGGCATGTGATGTGGTGAATCAGCATATCAGTGATAGGTATCGGTTGCTTCAGCCACAGAAACCCATCATGCACCAAGCACAATAGCTGCATGATGACTAAAACCGTCACGGGGGTGTGGTTATAGTGCGCCGCCCAGAGCAGGTTGAGTAATCCTGCCTTCTCTACTCCTCTGAGCCACTTTCATAGCTCCAGTGCAATCATCCCCGTAGTTTTGTCTACGATGTGACGCATCAACTGTTCTGTCACCAAGTGCGAGAACTTCTCATGGTCTGCCAAGCCCCTGTCTTGGAGCTTCAAAATTGGCACCTGTGCCAAACACGGACCATCAAAAGTGATCTCATCTGGTAGCAATGGGGTTTATAGGGGAGTCTTACTTTCATCAATGTCCTTTGGGACCTTGTACTTAGGCTTGCATGGAGGGACATACTCCAACAACTGTGTAATAGGGTCCACACCCTAGGCTTCAACCTCCTCTATTTCCATTCCCACATCCTCATCATCCATGGGGATGTCTTCGATATCCTCCTATTCGGCCTCTAGGTTTATAGCCTTGCCTTTCTCTTGGGCTGTGGGTTTTGTTGGGTTTCGTCTCGGTGATGTGCACACCGAGATGGCAGGCTTCTTTCCCTTCTTGTCCTTCATGGTCTCCTTGGTTAGGGTTGGCTTCGGTCTCGGTGTTCTCGGGGATTTAGGGACCTCCGTCAGTACTTTGGCTACTTCTGGGGCATCATTTTCGGCTTGTTTCTCCATTTCTTATGTCGTCTCTTCTACCACTTGCTATGTATTGATAACTTCTAGGGGTGATGACATAACACTCTCTATCAGTACTTGCGACATCTCAGGTAAGTTCGCAAATGCAGGAGTCTGTTTGAGGGCTTCGAAAAACTCTGGGTCCATAGGCATCCGAGAGCTCAACAATTGAATACTAAAAATGCCAAGTGTTTCTTGCTGGATAGCCACTTATATTTTATAGGGAAATTTGAATTCAAATCCAACCGTTCCCCCCGAAATCGGTTCACTAATGTTGGATTGGTAGCAGATTTTCAAGGATCTATGCCATAAATTTCCTCTTAACTGCCAGTTGCCTACTCCATTTGGCCTCACTTCTGCTGTCTTTTCATGAACAGTGACTTTAACAGTCACTTTCCAACTGACATGCATGGTTTATTCCTTGGTAGTGTAGCTCCCTCTGCGTTGTCACAAACCTAGTGACACGTCCTTGCTTCGCACCATATTCCAATCGTGTAGCTCCCCAACTTGGGCAGTGTAGTTTATAGTCATGCGCTTCCTTTCAGCTGCTCGGGGTGCTAAGACTGTGCTACTTTCATTTAGTCACATGGCCAGACCATTAGTGTATGGCTTCAAGCGACTTCCATTCACCTTTCCCGGGAAGGGTTCTCCATTTAACTTGACTAGTTGTACTACTCCTCCGTCGGTAATCTCCTTAATAACATAAGGCCCTAACGAGTGCATCCTAAATTTACAAGAGAATTTATCAAACTTACTATCATACAAAAAAACTAGATCATTTACCTTAAATGTTTGCAACTTGATGTGTCGATCATGCCATGCCTTTTCATGCTGCTTTTGGAAATGTTGGTGAAACCCAGCCAAAAATATTTCTTCTTCAAGATCATCCAGCTACGCGAGCCTCTCTTTCAGGGCTTTGTGATCCATCATACTTGTGAGCACTACTATGCGTAGACTAGGCACGATGTATTCCATAGGCATTATGGCTTCCATGCCATAGACAAGCCTAAAAGGGGTTTATCCTGTCATCTTCTTGCATGTTGTGTGATAAGCCCACAACACTGCAGGTATGCATAGGTCCCAATCACTTCGCTAAGCATTTCAAACCTTGGTCAACATGTTTTCAAGCACTTTGTTGAATGCCTCCACTGTCCCATTAGCCTGTGGGTGATAAGTGGTTCTCTTTTGGTGATATACCTGAAATTTCTTTGTTAGTGCACTGATCGTCTCATTCAGGAAGTGCGTACCATGATCACTCATCAAGATTCTTGGACATCCAAATCACGTCAGTACATGCTCAAATAGGAACTTCGCTACCATTGTGCCTATGCAATCCTTCACCGGCTGCACTTTTGCCCAACGAGTCAAATACTCTAGCGCAGTGATAATGTACCTCACCCCTGTCTTCCCTTGTGGCTGAATGGGTCCTACAAAATCTATCTCCCACTTCTCAAAAGGTTGCAACATCATATGTGGATTCAAAGGCATTTCATCCCTTCACGATGGCCTACCTGTTCTTTTACATACATCACATGCCTTGCAATATTCTTTTGAATCCTGATGAAGGGTTGGCCACCAGAAACTTGCGCGATCTCTCTCCCTACATAATGTCCTCCTGCAAAGCCTCCATGTGCGTCTGCGAGGATGCTGCTTCGTTCAAACTCAGGTACATACCATCACAATATCTCATCAGTCCCCATCTTGTATAGATTCCCAACAATGACAGAGAAATCTACCGTGCGCACCACTAATTCCTTCTTTTTCTGGACAGAGTATCCTTCCAGTGCAGTGCCTGTTGTTATAAAGTGTATTATATCCTCAAAATGACCATCCATGATACACACTACAAATAGTTGTGCATCAAGCAATCCTTCTTTCATGTTAGTAGGTTCCTCCCCTATTTCAATACGAAATAGATGGTCTGGTCCCGCGTTCAATCGTCCAGGCTTCACAACAACTTCAAAATCATACTCTTGGAAAAATAAGAGCCATCTGCAGATTCGCCCCCCCAACATAGGATTATTGACTAGGTACTTTAGCGTGGACTGATCGGTATACATCTTAAAATGGCCTCCTAGCAAGTAGTGCCAGTACTTCTGGAGCATATACACCATAGCTAGCCCCTCGCATTTCGTGGTAGAATAATTCTTCTTTTCTTTGGATAATATGTGGCTTGTGAACATGATAGGATGGTCCAAGCCTTCTCCCCCATCCTGTGTTAGTACTGCCCCCAACGCTATACATGATGCATCGACATGTACATGAAACTCTTTCTTCCAATCAGGGAATATTAGAATCGGTGCAATAACCATCTTTTCTTTCAATATATCCAAGCTTTTCTTACAGTCATTATTTCAGCAGAATGTGACATCCTTCTTCAATAATTTTTCCATCGGCGCAGTGATCTGGGCATAGATTTTGATAAACTTTCTATAATATCCCATATGTCCCAGAGTAGCATGCAATTGTTTCACAGTCCTCGGCACTTCCAAGTTCAGTATCACCATGATCTTCGCAGGGTCTACCATTAGTCCTTGTCTGCATTCAATTGTCTAGGCTTCACAAAAAATTCAAAATCATACTCTTGGAAAAATAAGAGCCATCTGCAGATTCAGCCCCCCAACATAGGCTTATTGACCAGGTACTTCAGCGCGGACTGATCGGTATACATCTTAAAATGGCCTCCTAGCAAGTAGTGCCAGTACTTCTGGAGCATATACACCATAGCTAGCCCCTCGCATTTAGTGGTAGAATAATTCTTCTTTTCTTTGGATAATATGTGGCTTGTGAACATGATAGGATGGTCCAAGCCTTCTCCCCCATCCTGTGTTAGTACTGCCCCCAACGCTATACATGATGCATCGACATGTACATGAAACTCTTTTTTCCAATCAGGGAATATTAGAATCGATGCAGTAACCATCTTTTATTTCAATATATCCAAGCTTTTCTTACAGTCATTGTTTCAGCAGAATGTGACATCCTTCTTCAATAATTTTTCCATTGGCACGGTGATCTGGGCATAGATTTTGATAAACTTTCTATAATATCCCATATGTCCCAGAGTAGCATGCAACTGTTTCACACTCCTCGGCACTTCCAAGTTTAGTATCACCATGATCTTCGCAGGGTCTACCATTAGTCCTTGTCTGCAAACCACATGCCCCAATAGGTTCCCAAAAGGAACGCAAAATAGGCACTTCTTGAGATGGAGCTCGATCTAGTATCTTCGACAGGTATCCAGCATTAGGTGCAAGCTTGCTACGTGGTGCTTAACCAGCCCAAATACAGTCCAATCATCAAACTATACCTCTAGGAACTTATGAATAAATTCCATGAATGCTGCAACAACCACGCGCAAAAAGCTTGCAGGCGCATTCTTCGATCCAAACATAATTATGGTGTATTGAAAACAACCCCACTCAGTCGCGATGGTTGTCTTGCTCCTATCCTTCGATGGGATTTTGATTTGGTGGTACCCAGAGAACCCATTAGTGAAGGAATATGCTTCATGGCCACCTACATTATCCAACATTCCATACGTAAATGGAGTTGGGAGAGGATCATGCACACAAGCATCATTCAGTTTTATGAGATCCACGCATATCCTTATCTCATCCTTCTTCTTCTTCTCTTGCGCCACCATTAAGCTTACCCAATCGGATTCCTCCATATGCTCAATGATGCCTGCCACTAGCATCTTGTCTAGAGCTAAGCAGGCCTTCTCCTTGTATTTCGGATTGAACCGGTAAGGCCTTTGCTTAACTGGCTTCACTCCTAGATCTACGATTATTACTTTTAAGTCCATAAACTTGGTAGTGAATAAGTCCTGGTATTCACAGAGCAATTCAACAACCTTATCCACCATCGTGTCATCCCAGTAGTCTCCAATCTTCATGAATTTGGGTTCTGCCTCTGTACCAATGTTCACTTGTTTTGTTTTCACCTGTGCAGTTATATCAGGGTTCTCAATCTATGACCCTTGAACCTCGCGGTGGCCTTCTGTTTTTAGAATGTTAATCTTCCATAGATCCTCATCCTCATCTTCAGTAGTTACATTATAACATTCGAGCGCGTGTCTCAACTAAGTAGCCCATTCAGGCTGAATTAGGTCTAAAGGATCCTGCGGTATCCTAAATATGGCTACTTTCACCTCTTGTAGCGCTTCATCAATACTATCAAACCCGTCCTCAAAACTAAATGTCATCATGAATCCTTCACGTAGGATATCCCAGTCACCTATCCCATGGTGGAGCTTTGTTTCTATATACCAATTTATTGGGTAACATCCAGGGTATGACAGAAGAGGTGCACCCACTCAGGTTGGGGCTTGTATCCATAAGCCTGCATCTATTTGGCTAGATGCGCATGTATATCATTTTTCCCATTGTACTTGTCTTTCAGTCACATCTTAGGCTTCCCAAATTTTGTTCTCATCATCCTACTACATTCGCGTCAATCATTAAAGCTTCCCTTGTGCATACCCCACCATCTTGCAAGCATAGTGCGCAATGCCCAAGCCAAGGCCTGGAAGTGCTGCTTTTTTGGTATTTCCCTTTAAAATGCATCTATAAAGATATATACCTCATTTAGACCATCATAAATAGGTATATTTCTTATCTCTGATGACACACAATGTAGCAATCGGGTCATCATGTTGCAATTCAGTGTGGTCACTTTGTGTAACCGATTCTTCCAGTGTTCTACTTCTTCTTCGGAGTATGAAGTGTAGGAACTCCCGCAATCCCATGTAATCCATCCATCCATGGTGGGATTCACCCAATCTTGGTTTTGCATTGTTATATTATAGATACAGTCCAAGTCTTCATCACTTTCATAGTCGTGGACTAGTTGCGTATAGCGTTATCCTTCAGCAAGATCTAGGGGTATTATCACGCATAGTGATTTCTTCTCAAAGATCATCTTTCGCTTCTTCAGATTGATTACCCTTTCCATATCAGTAGCCTAGTCAATTCCCATGAGTGCAGGGTAGGGATTGTTGTCATCCATTATCTCTATTACTTCAAAATCTGCCAGCGCGCTCACTCCCTCAATATCCACAATCACCCCCTGCAACCGCCCCATGGGGATTATTTTCTGCTAATTCGCCATCCTTAGTTGAATCGGAGACCATTATAGCATAGGTCTCCCCATTCGCTCCCAATTTTGCTTCAGCAGGACATTTGCATCTAACCTTAGGTTCAAAATGACCTGATCCATTTCATACTCTCCTATTTTTGCAGTCAGTTTCATCTCCCGTCCCATCCTTGTTTCATGCTTACCAATCTTTCGTACTACGTGTGGCTCACCCGACACAGTTCCATCGCATCTATTGATGAGTTCTTGTAGCCTTTTCACAGCCTTACTGTCGCACAATAACTTCATACAGGTTTCCAGGAAATTTGTGAGCATAGAGGGGTCCATCTCTGGCTCAGGATTATCCTTGCTTCCTGAGGTGGAGGCCTCAATGAAGCTTTTCTTAGCTTCCCTGAAGGCTTCATGAGCGCACTCCAAATCAAACTCATCCTCTTTCGCTAGGGCTTTGCGAACCCATGTACTATCTTCTAGCTATTTCCCTTGTCATCTTCTATCACGATCCCACTCCTGAGAACTATATTTACATTTGGATCCTCCTCGTGTGGCTCAAACCTCATCATTTGCAGGTTTTGAGTCAGTGGAGGTGGTAGCACCCCTTTCTCTCATATCCTAACTATTAGTGTAGGATAGTCTTCTATTTCATGATCAAACATCGTGTAATACTTGCACAACGGACGTGTTGTATTAATGCAATCATAAGAATAATGTCCTGGTTCTCCGCAATTGTAGCAAATCAACTATCCATGACCTCTACTAGGTCCTCCTCCACCTTGGCCTTGTCTGTGCCCCTCAAATCCTATTCGTGCCATCCCTACATTCTGGTCAAGGGGCCATATTTCGACTTGAACCCTGTAGGCAAGAGTTCTATCCATCATCAATTCATAGCTCCTACAAGTACTCTCATCATGTCCTACCAACCGAAAAAAGTTGCAGAATAGTTGTTGTGGTTCTTGTACATACTTTCGTAGCAAGTGACAGTTATCTGTGGCATGTTTTCCATCTACTTGATAGATATGCACCATAATGCAGGCCCTGCGCTAGTTCCTACTTGCTCTTCCAGCCTTAATGGCATCAGTCCTCCTCTTGCAAGGTAATTCACAAAGACCAGGCAATGGTCTTTGTCATGACCCTAACTCTTGCATTTCAAGCACCATACCTCTTCGTGTACTTCTAGTTGACCCGTCCTATCCTGCTTCAGACTTTTCATATCAAGGCACAAATTTTGCAACTGCGCATGGATCTGTTGAACTTCTAGATTAGGATCTTGCATCAGAGTCTCATGTAGTCTCATGGAAATATCCAAGGCTTCTGCATGAGTTGTTGTCTTCTGCTACGACAACACACTCCTTAAGTGTGGTAGTAGCAAAGCCACAAACCACTCACAATGCTATCCATCTGTCAAATTAATGTTGGCTTCACAGATTCTACATTTCAACCTTTAATCTAGTTCCCAAGGCATCTTTCCTGGTCACATCACGATCTCTTTGAATCCCATATTTGACTGTGCCTCAAATATAGGCCTGCTAAATTCCCTATTTAGTGCTTCCTGGACGTCTTCCACTCCAGTATGTGGGTTATCGTTAGAGTACTTGATATACCAGGTTAGAGCACGATCTTGTACAGCACTAACCAGTGTTTCCTTCTTTATGTGATCATCTGTAACACCTTGAGCTTCCCATACAACCATCACAACGAACCATAATTGGTCCGGGTCTTCATTTCCCAAGCTTTTGAACAAAGGCAACTTCACTGTATTTGCCATAGTGAACTGCGGTGGAGGTGGAGGTGGTATGGGTGTGTTGGCTTGTTGGGGCTTGACCAAGGTTCTGAGTTAATTAGCCAAACAAATCCCTGTACTACTGGCCCTTTTGGAAACAGTCCACAGAGCGCGGACTGAGGTTTCACCTGAAGTAGTATGAGAGGGTGCTAGAACTAGGTTTTCGCACCCTTGATATGTCTGAGAGGTACGACTGGTCCTTGGTTTGTTCCTACGTGTAGGTCGCTTTGTGCAATTCCTATTCCTTGCGACCTGATACACTACCTTCACGTAGCCCTAACCAAGGGTTGTGTTGCGCTCTGCGCTACTACTCGAGATCTTACTTATCTTCTAGTGTTAATTAATTACCTTCTCCTACTTGAATATCTTAAGTTATAATTAGCAATACAAAACATTCATACATGATCGCACAATAAATAAACAGTATACTTGCAAACTATATCCAATCATGCATTAAACTAGGAGAATATACACATAATTATAGCAAAACTTCTCTTTATTGATTCTCCCAACGGTTATAGATTTGACCTGCCCTGCACACTCAGCTGTAGGGGTCCGCGCACTCGGCTGCAGACTACTAGGCCTCTATGCACTCGGCTACAGAGCCTTCTCCTACTCTACGACCCATAGACACACTTTACACTTCGACTCAATCACTTAGACTTCTCATGCTTCCCTTCTATTTGTTATCTTTTACACTTAGAGCCACACCCTATTTATACAATCCCATGGTCCACAGACCATGGGTAGGTCTATCCAGCTGACATTACATTACAAAAACTAGGGTGGACAACCCTATGACTTTATTATACATTCGCGCCCTGCACCCGCAATTCGCGGATCTTTTACAAAAAGATATGGTCAAAACTTGGGCTTTAAGCCCCAAAACATGCCTTAGCGGGATTCCATGCCCAATAAGCCCCCAACACAAACATCGTGACTTGCCCTTGAGTCACTCTGTTGGTGTGGAGATCTTTGCGCATAGTCCCTCCAACTGTTCTCAAACTACGGTAATGTCAGTAGCGCACTGAGCTGCTGCTTCCTAGATCTGCTGAATACATTGTTCCAAGACCTTTGTGTTAGAAGTGCTTCTCTACTGTAGTGCATGCATCCCCTGTATGTGTGTGAGATTTCCTTCAATTTTTGTTGTGATGGTGAAGGCCTCGTCGATCCAAGGCTGAACACGTTCCTTTAGGACTACTTCCTTGTGTCGTGCCCTGTCCACCTGCTCTTTTAGTGCTTTAGCTTATTACCTTCGTGCGAGCCTCTGAGTGAGGGCCACCGTCTGCGTAGTTCCTTTGATGCTGTCATACTGCTATTGGAGTTCTTACGCCTATGTCTCTAAGTGCTGGATGTTGGGGTCCTCCTGCAAATTTGTGAGGACCTCAAAATATTCTTCCAACATGCTGGTGTAGTCTTGCACCACACTGCCAATTTTGTCTAGTCTCGCTGTGATAGCGCTAGCGTGTTGTTCTTTGACTTCCGGAGGGGTGGAAGGCTACACCTTTAACCGCAACTTGGTGATCTGAAGGTTTAGCTCGAGCTGAACCTTTGTCATTTCCTCCCATGCCTTACGTACCTCTGCTACTAACCTGTGGATGTGCGCCTCTGCTAGTATGTCTGCTGGGATGGCCAACTCTGGGACGCTTTGGCAAGCTTCATCTATTACCTGTACCAGCTGTTGATTCTGCGACACCACTTCATCGTGTTGCAAGCTCAATTGTTCCATATTGATTTTCTGCTCGCTGAGGACTTGCAGTGTGTGGCTCTCCCTAGCTCACAGCTCTGCAGTTATCCCATCCTGTAAAACATATAAGGTCTCTTGTGGGAGTGCAACCATATTGATACTGAGACCCCTCAGCGTGCTAACTGTAGTCCTGTCGGCCTCATTTGTTTTTACTAGTGCCTCTTCCGGCAGCACTATGGTATTCGTCATCCACATGCGCAACATCTCTTCTGCTATCGTTGTTCCGACTGCGAGGTTGGTCGAAAGGGTACCAGCCTAAGGAGGGCGCACTTGTAATTCCTGCAACTACGCTCTGAGGGCCCCCAACACAATCTGGTTCTCCTGCATGAAATTTTGGAGGGCCTCAGAGGTGACATTGCACACTATTCTGTCAATGTCATGCAGATCACCCTCGGTTAGGGTGATCGGGTCAATAGACAACTTCGATGCCTTGACCTTCTTGCGTGATCCTGTCCGCTCTGTTGGGTGATGGCACTTCAACTGTGTTAACGCAGTTTGTGGCTCTGCACCTCCCTCTTCTTGTGCATGTGAAGGCAACGTTTGGCCCTCATGTGCCTTCGCAGCTACCTCCTATGCCGTTGTTGCTGCTGTTGCGGCCTTTTCTTGCTCAGTTGTTGTCTCTGCACTGTCCCATGCCTCCTGCACTTCTGCTACCACTTCCTCCTTCCTTCTCTTTTCTGCCAACTATGCGATGCGCATCTTGGCCTCGTCTTTCTGCCTTTGTGCCACCAACTTCTCTATCTCCGTGATATTTGGAGTGCACTGCTTTGGTGACCATGTCTCCAGGAAGTTAAAGATGACATTATCCATGGCTACAAAGGGTAGCTTCCTCCATTGTTTGTTCGGGTCCTTGCACACTATAATGTAAATGCTATCGATGTCTGCTTTAAATTCTGCAAAACTCTGAAGGCTATTGTAGATAGTGGGAAACAACTGCGGCTTGCGGTTGATCCTCATTCTGAGGTTCATCTCCATGAACACCCAGAATATTTTACTATCACAGATCCTAGTGGCATCCTTTGTGGCCTAGAGCGAAGCATACTTCATAGCCTCCAGCAAATCTCTATCAATTGTGGGGAATTGACTATTCTCCGGTAATTCCCCTGCCACGAGAACTATGGACAGTAGAAGCCATGCATAGTGGAACATTTTTCCCTATTCCTAAGCTTCACAGCAATTCTCTAAAACTCCTTGCAGAGGAACTCGTACCAGTTAAACTGAACCCCCTCTGCGCACTGCTCAGCCAGTGTAACCACTAGCATGGGTACCTCATATGCACGACACTTGCGCATAACCTTACCAGCCAGTATTTAGGTTGCCAATTTCATTGCTTTGTCACTGATGTTGGATATGGCGTAGCCCTTTTCTTCTTCGCCAGCTTATTTTTTTTCTTCATGGCCTCTACAATGGCCAAGTCACTACTCTTCCCCTCTGAGATGTCCACGAGGTCCTCTCCTTTGCATGGAAGCCGAGAAATGTGGTGAATCAAGTTGGACGGGATGGGGATGGGCTCCTCCAGCCACAAACACCCATCATGCACCAAGTAGAGTAGTTAACTGATGACAAAAATGGTTATTGGGGCACAGTGTAAATGTGGCACCCAGAGCAGGTTTAGTAGCCCAACCTTTTCCACTTTGTGCAACCACTTTCGTGGCTCTAATTCCATAACCCTCACCGTGGTGTTCCGCTTGTGCTTCATGAGGTGCGATGTCTCAAGGTGAGGGAACTTCTTGTGGTCAGAAAGGTACCAATCTTCGAATTTTAGGCTCGGCACCCATCCCAAGTGCCTACTTTTAAAAATAATGTTGTCTGGGAGGAGCGGGGTCTGGAGCGATCTCTTGGTCTTGTCAAAGTCCTTGGGCACTCGAGCCTTTCCTTTCCACAGGGGCACATAGGTGGGCAGCTTTTTCAGGGGTGCACAAGCTCAGTTTCCTCCTCCATGTCTTCGTCCTCATCTTCTGCGATGATTAGGTCCTCCAAGTCTTCCTCTTCTTAATTGGTCTCTATGGTGATAGCTTTCCCCTTCTCCTCCATCGACAGCTTGATGCGCAGCGGGTTCCGTAGGGACACACATATGAGAACCATCGTTTGTTTGTCCTTCTTGGGTCTTGGCGTGTGTGGTGATTTCAGGATTTCTGCCACAATCCCGGCACCTTCCGGGGCATCCCCCTCAATCTGGCTAACCCGCGTGGCAGTGCAGCTCCCCGTGCATGGTCGTGAACCTTGTGGCTCTTTGATTCTGTGTGCAGCTCCAACATCGCGCAGCTCCCGGGTAGAATAGTTTATAGTCCCGTGCTTCCTCTCAACTGCCTGGAGCATTAAGGTTGTACTTCCTTCAGGTACTCAAGTGGTCGCACCACCCATGTGAAGTTTCATCCTATCATCCATCATGTTTCCTAGACAATACCCACATTTTATTGTTACATTTGGCATCATGCTCTTTACCATCTACAATGCGCTACCCTGGTCAATATGCCTAGCAAGGTGTGGTCCAAGCCAAGGCATCAAACCGATCAATTTGTGGAGATAGGCCTTAAACCCGTCATCGTGATCATACACATCCTGCCTTATCACCCTGATCATTTTGCCAAGAAAATATTCCTTTATCTCATCCTTCGGCTTCTTGACTTCCACGTCCACCAGAGCGCTTTTCTTCCTTAATCGTACCCTTTCTTCTTCAAGTTCTTAGAGTGTAAAATTTCCCTGTTGGATTTCTACTTCTAAGGTTCCACGAACCCTCGTATCTACCAGTGCTATCATGCGCGGTCTAAGCTCTCCAAGTACTATAGGGCTTACTACAATTGCTTCATACTCCAGCCTTAGCGATGCCTACGCAGTCAAGTTTTTACACGTGGTCCTATAAGCCCAAAGAACCGTTGGTATGCGCAAGTCTCAGTCAGTCCTCTTCACATTGTGGACCTTGTTCAGCGCTTCACATACTTTGTTAAAAGCTTCTACGTGGATATTCTTCTATGCACTCGGTCTTTCCATACTTCGTGGTCCCAATTGGAGGGGTTGTTCACACCATTGCCTTACCCGCACCTACTTACTGATTGTGTCTCTTACCACGAGGATGGTGTGCATTCATGCAGGCATCGCACCATATGCCTGTATCCACCTCGATAGGTGGGTGTGTGGGCCAATTTATCCATCATACTTGTCTTTCAATTGCACTTGAGGCTTCCCAAACTACATGTGCATCATCCTTCAGCATTCGCACCAGTCCTCAAAACTTCTTTAGTGTGTACCCCACCATCTTGCAGGCGTAGCTCGTAGTACCCATTGTAGAGCATCGAAACGCTACTATTTTGGTACTTCTCTTTCAAATTTTTTCAGGAAGTCATCCACCTTGCTTAACTCGTCATACGTAGGAAGATATCTTACCGTTGTGGCTATGTAGTGCAGCAACCTTGTCATCATGTTACAGTTGAGCGTGGTTACTTCATGTAACTAGTTTTGCCATTCTTCTATCTCCTCGTTAGAATTAGCTATGCAGGAGCTTTCGCGCTCCCATGATATTCAGCCATCCACGGTTGGATTTACCCAGTCCTAATCCCATGCTATTATCTTGTAGATGCAGTCCAAGTCATCGTCACTATCATAGTCATGCACCGACTCCGTGTAGCGTGATCCCTCTGTAGGGTCTAAAGGTACCACTACACGCAAGGATTTTTTCTCAAAGATCATCTTGCACTTCTTTAGATTTATCACTCCATTCATGTCAGTGGACCTATCTATTCCCAATAGTGTGGGGTAGGGATTGATGTCATCAACAATCTCTATTACTTCGAAATCTACTAGCGTGCTTGCTCCTTCAATATCTACCATGATTCCTTGTAATCTCCCCATAGGTAGGATATTTTGCTGGTTCGCCATTCATAGTTGGATAAGAGACGATTGCAATGCAGGCCTGCCCATGTGCTCCCATGTCTGTTTTGGCAAGACATTCGTATCCAACCCTAGGTTTATAATCACTTGGTCCATCTCATATTCCCCAATCTGCACAGTCAATCTCATTTCCCTTCCTATTCGCATCGTGTACTTCCTGAGTTTCTAGACTATGTGTGGTTCTCCTGGCGTGGTCCTAGTGCATCTAGTTATGAGTTCTTGCAACCCCTTTACAGCCTTGCTATCGCACATCAGCTTCATGCATGTCTACAAGAACATAGTGAGCATTGATGGGTCCATTTCTGGCTCTAGTCTATCTTTACTTCCTGAAGTGGAGGCATCAGCGAAGCTCCTCTTAGCTTCCACGAAGGTCTCCTTAGCGCACTCCAAATCAAATTCTGGTTCCTTCATTGGAGCCTTGCGAACCTAGGTTCTTTCTTCAGGTTGCTTTCCTTTGTCATTCCTTATCGTAATACCACTCCAGAGCACGATATTTACATTAGGGTCTTCCTCACATGGCTCAGACCTCATCATTTGTAGGTTCTAAGTTGGGGGAGGTTGGAGTGCTCCTTTACCGTGCAAACTCGTTATCAGTGTGGGAAAATCCTCCATCTCATGGTCAAACAACGTAAAATACAAGCATGATGGTCATGTTGGATTTGTACAATCCCAGGCATAATGCCCTAGCCCTCCTTAATTGTAACATATCAGTTGTCCACGACCTCTTCCTGGCCCCCCTTCACCTCGGCCTCATCCGCACCCCTGAAATTTGGTGCGTGCCATTCTTTCATTTTGATCGAGGGGCCGTGTTTCAGCCTGAACTCTGTAGGTAGGAGTTCGATCCATCATCAACTCATAACTTCTACAAGTGCTCTCATCATGTCCTACTAACCTGCAGAAATTACAAAACAACTGCTGTGAATTATACTTAAGTAATAGATGGCAGTTATTTGTAGCATGCTTTCCTCCTATCTGACAAATCGCACACCATAGTGTAGGTGCCGTGCTTGGTCCTGCTTGTGCCTCTGGTATTAGTGGCATTGGCCCTCCTCCCGCAAGGTAATTTTCAAACATTGGGCAGTGATCCTTGTCGTGCCCCTGGCCTTTGCATTTTACGCACCATACCTCATCACGCATCTCTGGGCAGGTTGTCCTGTCTTGTTTCAAACTCTGCATCTCCAAGCACATGTTTTTCAACTGCAGATGAATCTGCTCAACTCCTAGGTTAGGATCTTGTATTGGAGTCTCGTGCAATCTCATCGCGACCTCCAAAGCCTCAGCTTGAGTGGTTAGCCTTTTTTGCGACAATGCTTTCCATAGATGCGGTATTGATGATGCTACAAACCATTCGCAGTGTTTCCCATCTGTTAATGTCATGTTTGCTTCGTGAATTGTGCACTTCAGTCTTTGATCCAACTCCCACAGGGTCTCACCTGGTAGCATTGTGATTTTCTTGAATCCAGTGATCGACTGTGCTTCTGAATTTGGCCTGCTAAATTCTTTGTTTAGCGCAGCTTGGATATCCGTGATCCCCACATTCGGATTGTCATTGGAATGCTTAATGTACCAGGTCAATGTGTGATCCTACAAAGCGCTGACCAATGTTGCCTTCTTTATATTGGCGTCCATGACACCCTGTGCTTCCCATACAACTTTTATTATGAACAAAAATTGGTTCAGATCTTCATTCCCTACTCCCTTGAAACATGGTATCTCTATTGCGCTTGCTATACTACTTCGCGGTGGTGGTAGAGGTGGTATGGGCGAAGACGGGGGTGAAGATGGTGAAACTAGTGGTGGTGTGTGTGGGGGTGGTATGCATGGAATTATCTGTCTTATCATATTGATCACACTTCTTGGCAAGACATTCATGAGCTCTTCTTCACCCCTCACGGAGGTGAAATCAAGGGGCTAGTTTCTAGTTCTGTGCTACCTTCATTTCTATAGATTATCCCACTTTGCGTAGCCCTAGAAATCAATTTATTCACATAACCTACTTTTCACACAGTAGCATTTTAATCCAAGTGTTCAAAGATTTAACGTACTTACCTCGCGGTCCCTTGAGGAGGCATCGTTTTGCCTCACTATAGTTGACTAAAGTATCTACCATGAATTTGGTGAAGAATCTTCCTATGATTTGATCGAGCCAGTGATCGACAGTGTGCGTGATCTTATCTTTCAATGCTTCCAGTCTGTGCACCAACTCTGGAGTCCACACAATAGGTTTGTTGAGTTTACACCTTCCTTGGCTATCTGCTAGCTTCACAATCCACTCGTACAACTCAATGGGGAAGGATGCAAAGAAAATTTCATGGATCTCCATATACAAGTAGCAATCTAACCACTCTTCCTTTGATAGTCGTGGATTCCTATTTTCCTATGTCATGAACTCGTGAATATTTTTGTCCAACCAATATTCAATTCCTTTCTTTGTCGGATTCCAGTGATAAGACATTAGACATCTCTATGCAGATACAGGTCCCAGCAACGGAACCATTTTTTGGCTTGTTGGGGCTTGACCCAGGTTTAGAGTTAATTAGCCAAAAAAATCGCTGTACTACTGGCCCTTTTGGCAACAGTCCACGAAGCACACACTGAGGTCTCACCTGAAGTAGTATGGAGCGTGCTAGAACCAAGTTTCGGCACCCTTGAGAATTCTGAGAGGTACGACTGGTCCTCGATTTGTTCCTGTGCATAGGTTGCTTCGCACACTTCCCATTCCTCACAGCTTGATACACTGCCTTCACGCAACCCTAACCAGGGGTTGTGTCATGCTCTGTGCTATTACCCGAGATCTTACTTATCTTCCAGTGTTAATTAATTACCTTCACCTACTTGAATGTCTTAAGTTATAATTAGCAATACAAAACATTCATACATGATCGCGCAGTAAATAAATAGTATACTTGAAAATTATATCCAATCATGCATTAAACCAGGAAAATATACACAAAATTATAGCAAAACTTCTCTTTATTGATTCTCCCAATGGTTACAGACTCGACCTGCCCTGTGCACTCAGCTGCAGGGGTCCGTGCACTCAGCTGCGGACTACTAGGCCTCTGCACACTCAGCTGCAAAGCCTTCTCCTACTCTACGACCCACAGAAACACTTTACACTTCGACTCAATCACTTAAACTTCTCATGCTTCCCTTATATTTGTTATCTTTTACACTTAGAGCCTCGCTCTATTTATACAATCACATGGTCCATGGACCATGGGTAGGTCTATCTAGCCGACATTACATTACAAAAACTAGATTGGATGACCATGTGACTCTATTATACTTTCGCACCCCGCGCCCGAAATTCGTGGAGCTTTTACAAAAATATTTGGTCAAAGCTTGGGCTTTAAGCCTCGAAACATGCCTTGGGGGAATTGCATGCCCAACAGGGTGAAGTTGGAGGCGATGGCAGTGAAGTCAGAGGTGGTGTGGGCGAAGGTGGTATTCGCGGGAACCCTTGTCTTATTAACTGAATAGTGCTTCGCGGAGAAACCTTCGTTATCCCTTATTCATCCCTTCGTGGAGGTGAGATCAAGGCGCTATACTCTGGACCCTTATTTCCTTCGTTTTTGTAAATTTTCCCGCTTCGCGTAGTCTCAAACATCAAGGTAGCTGCATAACCCATTTTTTGCACAACAACATTTTAATCCAAGTATTCAAATATTTTATGTACTTACCTCGCAGTGCTTTGAAAAAGTGTTGCTCCACCTCGTTATAGCTGACTAAGGTGTCGACCGCGAATTTAGTCACAAATCCTCCCATGACATGATCGAGCTAATGATCAACAGCGCGAGCGATCGTATCCTCCAATGCTTCCAACCTTAGCACTTGCTCTAGGGTCAACACAACAGGACAGTCAAGTTTCCACCTTCCTTGGCTATCTGCTAGCTTCCCGATCCACTCATATAGCTTAATAGGGAAAGAGAAGAAAAAGATCTTGTGGATCTCTGTATACAGGTACTGGTCCAACCATTGTTCCTTTGTCAGTCATAGGTTTCTATTCTCCTGTGCCATGAATTCTTGGATTTTTCTATCCAATCAGTCTCCAATCTCCTTCTTAGTTGGATTCCAGTGATACAACATCACACATCTCTTATGAAGATTCTGGTCTCAGCAACAAAACCATTTGTTGGCTTGAGGGGGCCTGACCTAGGTTCAGCATTAATTAGCAAAACAAATCCCTACACTACTAGCCCTTTCGACATTAGCCCGCAGAGCATGAACCGAATCCTCACCCGAAGTAGTATGGGGGGATGTTGGAACCAAGTTTCTACATGCTTGAGATGGTTGTGATGTCATTTGATCTCTCCTATCCCTGCCTTTGCATAGGTGATCTCACTCTAGGGCTTGTAATACAAACCATTTGTTCTAGCCTTCAATACCTTCGCGAAAGTATACGATCAACCTTCGCATAGCCCTAACCTAGGGCTAAGGAAATTTCACATTGCTATGACAACATGTCGTGCAGATTCCCTAATTATCCTAAGTGTTTTGCATATTTTGTCAAATACTTAAAGTTATCACTGCATAAGAAGATATTCATGATTGCATTTAATTATTCAATGTAATTGCATTCATTTGCACACCATATAAGCATAATAAAGGAACATCATACACAAAAATATCCAAACTCATCAACAAAACAAATACACAGAAATTGCAGAAAAACTCCTCTTATTAATATCTTTCAAGTAGTCTGCGCACATAGCTATAGGGGTCCACGCACTCAGCTGCGGACTTCTACCCTAGGCCTCTGCACATTCAGCTGCAGAGTCTCTACCTATGCTACAACCCAAGACTTAGACTTCTTGCTCTAAGCTATGACTCCCTTCCTCTTTTTATCCCTCTAACTACTTAGAGCTTAGCTCTTTTTTATACAATCCCATGGTCTGTGGACCATGGGTGGATCTCTTACAACTGAATTTACTTTACAAAACTAAGGGCAGACTACCCTTTGTGACACATAATACCTTCATGCTCCATGACCACAAAATGCAAAGTATTTACAATAATATTACAAAAATTTGACTTAAACATGGGCTTTTAGCCCCAAAAATGCCCTTGGGGGATCCCGCTCCCAACATATATATATATATATATATATATATATATATATATATATATATATATATATATATATATATATATATATATATATATATATATATATATATATATATATATATATATATATATATATATATATATAGATATATATATATGGATTTTGTAAGCTTTTGGGGTCAATATTTGTCCAAATTGAGTTCCAAAAGAAGTTGGGTGATCAAGGCTTAAAGATGAATCTAACTAGAGGTTTCTGATGTCACTTTAACACTTATATGATGACAAAAATCCATTTTGTATGTTTTGAGAGATTATGAGAAGGTTTCCAATGGTTTTGGATGCATTATGAAATTACGTTCTCTGAAGGAGTTTGAGTGTTTTGATTGATGAATTTGTAAAGGTAGACTATGGAGAGCAACATGAAAACTAGTTATAATAGATTATATCATAGTTAATGGCAACATTTATGATAATGGTTGTAGAAATAGTGGATATAGGTCAGGATAGTGATTTGTAGTGACAATGGTGACAGGAGATTGTTGTGGCAGTGGTTACATGTTGTGGTAGTGATTGTGGACTATGCAGTGAGAAAGATTACATGTTGCAAATTGTGATATTACTTATTATTCAATGATGCATGATGAAAATGGATCTAGTTTGAAAATTATATGAAATAGAGGTCCACAAGGAGTTCAATAAGGAGTTTGGTGCCTTAATGAGGTTGGAGGTTGCTCATCATAGAGGTTGGAGCCTAGAGTAGGTTGGATCTCATTCATTATCAAGGTTGGTATGTCAATCATGATGTAACCGACAATGAACAACTTCATGCACATTTCAATGTTGGTGCCTCAATTCAGTTGTATCCTACTGCAAATGGTAGCTTGGATTTTTAGGGGTATTTTCCTCTAGAAAGACATAGCCTGCAAATCCATGTAAATAATAGAAGAAAATGAAGATGATGATTCATGGTTTTCTCTTGTATGGGTTTCCACATGAAAAAGGCTTGTGTCTCTTTATGATGTGATTGATTTGGATCTTGGGGGGAGGGCCCTAAGATCTAAAATATTGAAATGGATCTTGGGGGGGCGAGGCCCCCAAGATCTGAAAAATTGAAATCCCAGAAAAAAATAGGAGAACACACATTAAGCAAAACCACCAAGAAACTTTTCATTAAAATAGAGAATAACTATAAAAGCTACATTGTGGTGGACAATATGTCCTTTTATAAAATGTGACTTGTTACATATATTCTTTTCTTAGTTATAATACCATAGGTAAATTCCATGGGTGGGTAGATACTATGGGCGATTGAATAACATGGGTGGATCTTATTTACAATACCATGGATAAATACCATTGGTGAATGAATACCATGGGTGGATGAATACCATGGGTGGATGTCACTTACAATACCATGAGTATATTCCATGAGTGGATAAATACCATGGGTTGATGAATACCATGGGTGGATGCCAACTTTCATTTAGATAATTTCTCCCTCCTTAAGAAGTAATGGTCTCCATTACATGAAGTTCCCTCCTAAGAAGCCTTTATTTAATATGAAGAGTCACTGAAGATAAGGGTTTTGTGTGGTTAACCCATAACCATGATGAACGAAGATATGAGGATAGAGATACCCTATAGTGCTTGTGACCTACTGTGATATTGATAGTGTGCAACCTGGAAAATGGACTTTGATGAAGTGTGGGTTTGTGGATGAACCATAACAATGACAAATGAAGATCTGAGGATAGAGATACCATGTAATTCTTGTGACCAACTGTGATACAAACAGTGTGCGGCCTAGCAAATGGACTTCGATGACAAGGATTTTGTGTGGTTGATCCATAATCATGATGTTGACTGTTGATGAAGCAACAGGTGCCTACAGGGGTGGGAGGGCATGTCTTCATAGAACCCAAGCTAGAAGATGCTATGTTGAAACTGAATAATGTGAAGAAGGTGACTACTAAAGTAGGGTGGGAGGGCATATCTCCTAATGGAACCTTCTCCGAATGTTGCTCCAGATACAAAAACTAATTTAAAATGGCATAACTTGGTCAATATAACTCGAAATATTTATTATAACTTGTTTTTGGAAATAAAATGACCATTATACATCTTCCCACATGATTTAAATCCCTATCTGGACACTTTGTAAACTCATATTTATGTTGTAAATGTCCCGCCATAAAAAAGGTTCTGAAAAAATAGTTCATTTTAAATCAACGATATCTCCCTCATCTAAACTCTAATTCAACCAATTTTTTTGTTGAAATTGGGTGAGTTTTAAAGAGGAGCTCAGATATGAAATCATTTTTCTGAAATATTGTATAAACACTATAAAAAATCATAGGATATCCACCATCCACGAATTGTCATTAGAAACATTTCTGCAACAAAACTAATTTTAAATCAGTGATATCTCCCTCATCTGGACTCTGATTCGACTGAATTTTTTTATAAATTTAGGTTTTTTGTGCGAGGAATTTAGATCTGCTACCTTTTTTTTGTAAACTTTGCACCAAAAGTTTCATATCTGATATACAAACTCGTCGCCCAAAAACATCCTACAAAAAAAATGAAAAAAAAATCTTCCAGCTTTGCCCAAGAAAGCGCTTTGTGGAGGTCGTAGCACATGCATGCAGTTTGTTGAAGATTTATACAAAACTTTGAAACTAAAATATGCATCAAACCCTCACTCCCAAGGAGCCGTAACATGAATCTGATACCACTAATCTGGAACTTGGGGAGGGGCCCCTAAGATCTAAAAAAATGAAATGGATCTTGGGGGGAGGCCCCCAAGATCTGAAAATTTGAATGCCAAAAGAAAATAGGAAAATGCATTAAACAAAACCACTAATTTGTTTTTATTAAAATAGAGAATAATTATAAAAGCTACATTGTGGTGGACTTTATGTCCTCTTACAAATGTGACTTGCTACTTATAGTCTTTTTTTAGTTATAATACCATAGGTAAATTCCATGGGTGGGTAGATACCATGGGTGATTTAATACTATGGGTGGATATCACTTAAAATACCATGGGTGAATGAATAGGATGGATGCAACTTACAATACCATGGGTTGATAAATACTTTGGGTGGATGAATACCATGGGTGGATGCCACTTACAATACCATGGGTATATTCCATGAGTTGATAAATACTATGGGTCGATGAATAGCATGGGTGGATCCCAATTTCCATTCAGATAATTCTGCCCTCCTTAAGAAGCAATGGTCTCCATTACGTGAAGTTCCGTCCCAAGAAGCCTTTGTTGAATATGAAGAGCCATTGAAGATAATTTTTTTGTGTGGTTAACCCATAACCATGATGAACAAATATCCGAGGATAGAGATACCCTGTAATGCTTGTGACCAACTGTGATACTGACAGTGTGCGGCATAAAAAATGGACTTCGATGAAGTGTGGGTTTGCATATGATCCATAACCATGATAAACCAAGAGATGAGGATAGAGATACCCTGTAATGCTTGTGACCAACTGTGATACTAATAGTGTGCAACCTAGCAAATGGACTTCGATAACAAGGATTTTGTGCAATTGACCCATAACCATGATGTTGATTGTTGATGAAGTAGCAGGTGCCTACATAGCCTGGGGTGGGAGGGCACATCTCCAAAGAACCCAAACCAGAAGATGCTATGCTGAAACTAAGGAATGTAAAGCAGGTGCCTACTAAAGTAGGGTGGGAGAGCACATCTCTAAAGGTAACCTGCTCTGAATGTTGCTCCATATATAAAAACTAATTTAAAATGGGCATAACTTGGTAGATATAACTCAAAATATTTATTATAACCTATTTTTGAAAATAGAATGACCATTATGCATCTTCCCACATCATTGAAATCCCTATCTAGACACTTTGGAAACTCATATTTATGTTGTAAATGTCCCACCATTATATATATATATATATATATATATATATATATATATATATATATATATATATATATATATATATATATATATATATATATATATATATATATATATATATATATATATATATATATATATATATATATATATATAGTCTGAAAAAATAGTTGATTTTAAATCAACAATATCTCCCTCATCTGAACTCTGATTCTACCAATTTTTTTGTTGAAATTGGGTGTTTCTTCAAGAGGGGCTCAGATATGAAATCATTTTTCTGAAATTTTTCGTAAAAAATATAAAAAATCATAGGAGATCCGCCATCCACAAATTGTCGTCAGAAATAATTCTACAACACAACTAATTTTAAATCAGTGATATCTCCCTCATCTGGACTCCAATTCAGCTGATTTTTATTTTTTTTAATTTAGGTTTTCTTCGTAAGGAATTAGATCTACTACTTTTTTTTTGTAATCTTTGCACCAAAATTTTCATATCTGATCTACAAACGCACCGCCCAAAATAATCCTGCAAAAAAAAATGAAACAAAAAAATCTTCCCACTTTGCCTAATAAAGTGCTTTGTGGAGGTCGTAGCACATGCATGCAGTTTGTTGAATATTGTTGCAAAACTTTGAAACTAAAATATGCATCAAACCCTCACTCCCATGGAGCCGTAACTTGAATCTGATACCATTGTTCCAGATGTTGGGGAGAGGCCCCTGAGATCTAAAAAATTGATATGGATATTGGGGGGAGGCCCCCAAGATCTGAAAATTTGAAATGCCAGAAGGAAATATGAGAACACATTAAACAAAACCACTAAAAAACCTTTTATTAAAATAGAGAATAATTGTAAAAGCTACATTGTGGTGGACAATATGTCCTTTACAAAATGTGACTTGTTACTTATAGTCTTTTTTTAGTTATAATACCCTAGGTAAATTCTATGGGTCGGTAAATACCATGGGTGGTTTTAGTTGTACGCGGTCACATAAAATTTGTTGATCATCCAATTATTCTAATCATTATAGATATGCTAAATATGACTAAGATTAATCTGGTCATTTTAATTTTAAACTTACTCAATTACCTTAGTTTTTTGAGATGATAGAGATTGTTAATAACTTGAATGATGAAATAAAAATTGAGAATGAAAAGTGACAATGCAATAATGTTGAATTATAGAAAATGTGAATAATAGGAAGTTTTTCCATGATATCATATAGATCATATGAATGGGGCAGTTGAAATAGTAGACCATTCAAATCTTTAAATCGAGCTATTGTAATGAACATCATATATATATATATATATATATATATATATATATATCCCTCCCTCCCTCCCTCTCTCTTTTTTTCTCTCTCTTATTCCCTCTCTCCCCCTCCATTTATATCAATATCTCTCTTCGTCTCTCCTTATTTGTCATTTTTTCCCACATCCCTTTGTCTCTCCCACCATCACTCTCTCTGCCCTCCAAATCTATCACTATCTCCCTCCCTCTTTCCTTTTCTCTCTCCTCCTCTCCCCCCCCTCCATCTCTATGTCTTCCTCTCTCTCTCTTCGTCTTCTCTCCCTCCCTCTCCTCTCCTTCTCTCTTTCTTCCCTCCTCTCTCCCTCACTCTCTCTATGTATCTCCCTTGTCCCCCCCTCTCTCTCTACCTATACCTCTATATGTATTTGTTCTTCCCTTCCTCTCTCTCCTCATCCAACTCCTTCTCTCTCTCTCTTTCTCTCTCTCTCTCTCCATATGATCAGGAATTGTCACTCTGTGTAATCAATAATATATGTAAGGTCTATTATATTTTATATTTTTATTTTTAATTATGAAATGAGCTATGGTTTTTTGGCATGTTGTATTCCTAAGCCATGGTATTGTAAAAGATCATATTTGCAAGCTAATAATATCCATGGTAAAGTGGGGGTGAATATTCATGGTTAAGAATCTTGTTACATTGTAAGTAGTAAGTTTTTGTGTGATTATTAATTAAATTTAAATATAACTAGCAATTGCGCCAGATGTTGCAAAGGAAACCCATAAGGGGATAGCATGTGGAAGAAGAGCACAACAAAATTAAGGAAATCAAAACCTTCTAAATAAATAAATAGGTTACAACTTTGACGCTACATATTTAAAAGGATAATGTGAATCTTTACAAGCTCCTTCAAAACGAGGGTGCTCTCTCAAATATAGAAATATTTGTGGTTTTGTACACCTAAATTTTCAATTTTCAACAAAATCCAAACATGACAACTAATTACGAAAAAAAATCATTGGAACAAAATAAAAGAACTCGAAACCTGCTAAATAAATAAATATGTTACAACTTTGTAGTTGCATATTTAAATGGATAAATGAGCATCCTTTCAAGCCCCTTGAAAGCAAGAGAACTCTCTCAAATATAAAAATATTTGCGGTTTTGTACACCTAAATTTTCAATTTTCAACAAAAGGTAAACAAGATAACTAATTACAAAAAAAATATCATTGGAACAAAACAAAAAATCTTGAAACCCTCCTAAACAAATAAACATGTTATAGCTTTGTAGTTGGATCTCATCATAATAGTTTTGAACTCTGCTTGATTATACTGGTTTTTTTTGTTACCAAATGTAAATTCACTGGAATATTTTGAACATAGTATCCATATTACTCTTCTAATAAGATCTCATTCTAGAGTGAGTTTTTTGTTGGTATTAGTTACCCTTTTAAGGTGATAAGGATTGTCTACAAATCCAGTCACCATATTATCAGTCATCTTGTGGGGTTGATTCCTTCATGATTACTCTTCTAGTGCCTCTTAAAAATATGCAAGTACTTGATTTCAATTGTGGACATGAAAGTAGGAGCATACCAAGAGATTTCACTCAATTAGATAACCTCCCTTCATGGTAACTAAAACTCTAAAATGCTTTCTGTTGACTTGAACAAACCCATTGATACCTCTTCTTTCTAGAATAATTGTCCCCTATGAATGGATCAATAATGAAAAATCAAATTAACATTGGTTGAGGAAAGAAGGGGAGAAATTCCTCTTCCCAAGTAGAGGTACAATGTTTCCCAATGGATTTGGTGAATATGTGGATCATATGGAAGAGTTAATATAGGAATGAAATGTGGAACAATCTAAATTGGACTTGATACTAGATGTGGGGTGGGTAACATTCTGACTAGTGTCAATAGGTTTACCAAAATGAATTCAGTCTTTGATACCTTTCTGAGTTTATATTGTCAATCACATGGCATAGTCAAGTTATGAGTGGAGTATATTCCACAAAAAACGACAAGGAATATAGATTCAGGTTAAACTGATGGATACGCTATCAACACACATGGTTGACACACCTTATGATGGTGACTATACTTGAAAGTATAAGATATCCAAATTATCGAAATAAATATAACATAAATTTTCATGTCAGAGAAAATCCTCTACCGAGGTGGAGGTACAATGCTTCTGAATGGAGCTAGCGAATATGTGGATCACATGGAAGAGTTAATCCCAAGAATGAACTATGGCACAGTATGAAATGCACTTGATACTAGATGTGGGGTGGGTAACATTTTGACTATTGTCAGTAGTTTTACCAAAATGAATCTAGGTTCAAGTTAAACTCATGGATACGCCATCAACCAGGCAATGGAGGCACTCACCCATCTCTGAATTTAATGGCACTTCCTGGATATGCCATGTGATGGAGGTACTCGGCACTCGTGCAGTTTTGAGGTCATGGGAAGTCTATTGGTAACTTGTTGCATGAGCTCTGATATACAATTTCGTAGCATTGAGACACGATAGAGCACCAGAGCACGATCGCTTCAAAATATGCCTAATAAGGCACCCTATTTATTCGCAAGCACCTACATTCGCTTGCCACAACCCAAAACGTTCAACTAAATTAATGGCTTGTTCTAAGGAATCTGGAACAAGGGTTCGTCGGCCCAACAAGGTCAATAACGCCTGCCGTAACAACAAAGATTCATGAAGCAAGAGGTTTTGGCATCACAGAGGTTGAGATACGTTCATTGGGTGAGGAGTAGAAGGTTTCAAAGGGTAGTAGGCGGGACCAGAGTCTAGTAGTAGAGCTTCTTTGGGTGGGTACTTCTTAGTCTACAGTAGAAAGGCTACACAAAACAAAAAGAAGAGACACCCTGGTGAATGCTATAAGTCAAGCAGATAGAGTGGGCCTTGAAATAAAATGATGAAATGTTGAAGAAACAACACGCTCGTATCGATTATTCACCTCAACTATTTTTTATGGAAATGGGAACAACCTGGAATCGAACTTAATGCATTAACAACACCTAGCTTATTGAACGATTTCTATTCAACCTTATTCATGTTGGGTTGTGTTATATTCTTTCCATGACTAGCCCACATAGTTAATCGGGGGGTTAGAGGGGGGGCGGAACACCCCTTTCATTGCGCCAATTATGTAGCGGGGCGGGGTCACAGGGGGTTTGAGATGTACCCATAACCCCACTTTATGGGATCTGGGGCAACGCCTCGGAAAAGTTTGGTTTTGGACCCCATGTTAGGTTGGGCAGACCCACCTATGGTCTTGTGCATGATTTTTGCACATGTTTTTTGGACGCAATGGTTTTTCGGTCCATGGTATTGGACGCGATGGTTTTTGGTCCATGGTATTAGACACGATGGTTTTTGGTCCATGGTATTGGATGCTTCGGCATGTATAAATATGTATTATAACATTGAAATGAACATAATGAAAAATCAAGCTAGTAGTCCTGGTTTTGGGATCCAGGGGAAAATCTTTGTGTATATGTGTTTTATGTGTTATGCTCTCACATTGTTTATTTTCTGCGTTTTATAATTTGTATGCAGGTAATTTCTGTATGGAGTTAAAACCTACATTTGGTATCAAAGCAGATTTGGCTTCAAGGGGACGCCTTTGTTTCTGAGGGGTTTTGCTCGGGCCTATGGTAGACCCTGTTTAGTGGGAGATCTGCGAGATTGATTCTGGTGGTGAAAGAAGATGGCGAGCAATGGAAAGATAGAGATCGAGAAATTTAATGGTCATAGTTTTGAGTTGTGGAAACTCAAGATGGAGAATCTGTTGGTGGATAAAGATCAGTGGATTGCGGTAGATCCAGGTACTAAACCAACAAGTGTGTCCGATGAAGAATGGAAGAAGTTGGATCAAAAGGCAAACAACATAATACGATTGTGTGTCTCAGATTCTGTATTGTTGAATGTATCAAGGGAAGCTACGGCGAAGGCTTTGTGGGACAAGTTAGGAACTTTGTACCAATCTAAGTCTCTGGTGAATAAACTGTTCCTACGGAAAAAGCTGTATAACCTGAGGATGAAAGATGGAAACTCGGTGACAGAGCATCTCAACGCATTTAATATTGTGGTAAGTCAGTTAGCATATGTTGATATTAAAATCTCAGATGAAGATAAGTGGATCAGTTTGTTGTGTTCTCTACCAAATTCATGGGATAGTGTGGTTATTGCAATAGGTAACAATGCAACTGCCTTGCAGTTTGATGACATAGTCTCAGCCTTGCTGACGGAGGAGATGAGACGGAAAAATATGGAGAGCCAGAATGGTGATGCCTTGTCTGTACGAGGATGGTCCCAGAACAGAAACAAAAATAAGTCATCGAGTGGGAGATCTAAATCTAAAGGGAGATCTAAATCTCCAGGAAAACCTGTAAAGGTGGTGTGCTAGAAATGAGGAAAGGAAGGCCACTTTAAAAGGGACTATAAATTTAAAGCTCCTGACAAAGGAAAGGGATCTGATGAGGCTCCTTCTACAAAGGCGAAAACCACCTCAGATGAAGGTGGGGATGTGTACTTGGCTTCTTCAAGTACACATGTAGATCATGAGGCATGGTTGATTGACTCAAGTGCATCCTTTCACTTCACTCCCCAAAGAGAGTGGTTCTGTGAGGATGAGAAATATGATGGTGGTTATGTCTTCTTGGGGGATGAAAAGAAGGCTAGAATCATTGGTCGTGGAAATGTAAAGTTGAAGTTACAAGGTGGAAGGGTTAGAACGCTTCCAGATGTTCTACATATTCTTGCATTAGCTAGAAATCTGATTTTTGTAAGCAAGTTGGATGATGCAAGTGTAAAAACAGTGTTTAAGAAGGATACCTGCAAAATGGTTTGGGGAGCATTGGTATTGATGCGGGGAGTTTGGATTGGAACTATGTACAAGCTGCAAGGTAGCACTGTTATTGATGGGAGCAATAGTTCTATGGTTCCTGAAAGTGGAGCAGAAAATCTAGTGGTCTCTGGAGAGAAGACCATGTTGTGGCATCAAAAGCATAGACATATTGGAGAGAAGGACCTTCGAATACTTCATGGTAAAGGTATGGTAGAAGGTATGAGTAGTAGCTCTCTGGATTTTGATTTCTATGAAAAATGTGTATATGGGAAGCAGAATCGGGTGAGTTTCCCCTCTGGTGGTAAGAGGGCGAAACAGATATTAGAACTTGTGCATATGATGTGTTTGGACCTGTGAAGGTTCCATCACTGGGTAAGTCTGTGTACTATGTATCATTTATAGATGAATTCTCAAGGAATACATGGATATATTTCCTTAAGAAGAAATCTAAAGTCTTTGACAGGTTTAAAGAATTTAAGGCTCTGGTGGAAAACCAGACAGAGAAGAAGATAAAGGTGCCGAGGACAGATAATGGTGGAGAGTTTTGCAGCAAGGAATTTGAAGAATTCTATAAGAAGTGTGGTATATCATGGCAGAAGACTACTCCATATACACCTCAGCAAAATGGAGTTGCAGAAAGAATGAACAAGACGTTGATGGAAAGGGCAAGAAGCATGCTCAGTGGTGCCGGGTTAGGACAAGAATTCTGGGCAGAGGCGGTGGATACTACATGTTACCTGGTCAACAGGTCACCTTCATCAGTGTTGGAGGATAAGACTCCACAAGAGGTATGGACTGGTAAGAAACCCTCTCTTTCACATCTAAGGGTATTTGGATGTGATGCATATGTACATGTTCCACAGGAGAAAAGAACCAAGTTGGATAGTAAATCTGAAAACTGCATCTTTATTGGGTATAAAGATGGTTTAAAGGGTTATAAGCTTTGGAACCTAGTAACAAGGAAGGTTGTGTACAGCTGAGATGTGGTGTTCAGAGAGGTGAAAGATGCTACTAGAAATGAATTCCAACCAAAGGAACTTGAGAATATAAAGTTTGAGCTAAAGGAGGAAGAAACAGACTCTACAGTAGAGGAGGAATCAGAAGATGAAGAGCCACAAACTCCGGCTATGAGAAGATTAGTTTGAGAAAGAAAGCAGCCAGAAAGGTATAGTCCATCTGCTTTCTGTTCAAATTTTGCTTTGTCTGTTACTGATGATGATCCTAGAACTATGAAGGAAGCAGTGGATTCAGAGGATGGAAAACTTTGGAAAGAGGCCATGGTTGATGAAATGGCATCTTTGCACAAAAATGAGGCTTGGGATCTAGTGGAGTTGTCGGCTGGAAGGAAACCCATTGGCAGCAAATGGGTGTTCAAAAAGAAGAGAAATGCAGAAGGAAAAGTGGAGAAATACAAAGCTCAGTTGGTAGCAAAAGGTTATTCCCAGGTGCCGGGAATTGATTTTGGTGATACTTTTTCTCCTGTTGCCAAGGTAACTTCTATTACATTACTTTTATCTGTTGCTGCTGCTTTTCATTTTGAGGCAGAATAGATGGATGTGAAGAAACATTTCTTCACAGGGATCTGCAAGAGGAGATATACATGAAGCAACCTGAAGGCTTTGCGGTGAAGGGTAAGAAAGAACTGGTATGCAAGTTAAAGAAGTCTCTATATGGGTTAAAACAGTCACCAAGGATGTGGTATCAGAAATTTGATACATTTATACAGGGACTTGGCTTCACTAGAAGCAAAGCAGATCACTGTGTGTATTTTAAATTAATTGGTGACCATGTTATTTATCTAGTATTGTATGTGGATGATATGTTGCTAGTTGGAAATGACAAAGAAATTATCCAGGATTTGAAGACCCAATTGTCCTCCAAATTCGACATGAAAGATCTTGGTGCTACGAACTATATTTTGGGCATGGAAATTAAAAGAGATCGTACAAAGAGGAAACTCTGGTTAAACTAGAGGAAGTATGTCGAGACAATACTGCGGAGGTTTAATATGCAGGATATTAAACTGGTGAAGGTTCTTATTCCTGTAGGTGTGAGGTTATCTGCTAAACAGTGTCCCAAGACACAAGAAGAGGAAGAGGACATGTCCCATGTTCCATATGCAAGTGCAGTCGGTAGCCTGATGTATGCAATGGTCTATACTAGACCAGACATTGCACATGTAGAGGGAGTATTGAGCAGGTTTATGTCAAAACCAGGGAAGGAGCACTGGACAATAGTGAAGCGAGCTTTCCGGTATTTGCCTGGGACT
Source organism: Pinus tabuliformis (assembly GCA_031772625.1). NCBI lineage: Eukaryota > Viridiplantae > Streptophyta > Pinopsida > Pinales > Pinaceae > Pinus > Pinus tabuliformis. The sequence continues at coordinate 334,982,248 of CM062817.1, forward strand.
AGTGATTATGTTTTGTGCTACCAATGAAGACTAGGATTGGACAGAGTGTTGGATATTCATGGCTTTGTTGATGCAGACTGGGCTAGAGATTTGGATCAGAGAATATCTACAAGTGGGTATGTGTTTAACCTATTTGGAGGTGCAGTCAGTTGGATGAATAAGAAACAATATGTAGTGGCACTATCAACTACAGAGGCAGAATACATGGCAGCCACTCATGCAAGCAAGGAAGCAGTTTGGTTGCAGAGATTATGTTCAAGTATGGGGTTAGTACAGGAAGCTATAAGGATAGACTGTGAAAGCCAAAGTGCAATTTTCTTAGCAAAGAACCCTGCATATCATTCAAACAAAAAGCACATTGATGTTCAATATCACTTTGTGAGGGATATGATAGAAGACAAAAAGGTGTTGCTGGTAAAGGTGAACACTTTGAAGACTACTGCAAATGCATTGACAAAATCTGTGAGCTCTGAGAAGTTCTCTTGGTGTAGAGAAACAATGGGCATTTCAGGGCTAGAAAAATGACTAAGCTCTCTTGTGGCCCCCTGTGGAAAGAAAACAACAAGTGGGAGAATGTTGGGTTGTGTTATATTCTTTCCACGACTAGTCCACGTAGTTAACCAGGGGGTTAGAAGGGGAGCAGAGCATCCCCTTCGTTGCATCGATTGTGTAGCGGGGGGGGTCACAGGGGGTTTGAGGTGTACCCGTAACCCCACTTTATGGGGTTTGGGGCAGCGCCCCAGAAAATTTTGGTTTTGGACCCTATGTTAGGTTGGGTAGACCCACCTATAGTTTTGTGCATGATTTTCGCACATGTTTTTTCGACACGATGGTTTTTCGGTCCATGGTATTGGACACGATGGTTTTCGGTCCATGGTATTGGATGCTTCGGCATGTATAAATATGTATTATAACATTGAAAGGAACATAATGAAAAATCAAGTTGGTAGTCCCAGTTTTGGGATCCAGGGGAAAATCTTTGTGTATATGTATTTTATGTGTTATGCTCTCGCATTGTTTATTTTCTGTGTTTTAGAATTTGTATGCAAGTAATTACTGTACGGGGTTAAAATCTATAATTCAAGGATAAATATGGGTTTTTCAATATTATTAATTTATAATATTGAAAAACCCATATTTATAATAAAATTGTACACTCACAAATAAGAATATAAGATAAGAATTTATGACTTAGACCTATAGGGAAGTACTTCAAATAAATCATCACCCATCAATCATTTAATTGTGAATCTACATATTTTAACACCAACAAAAAAATAATTGCTAACAGATTTGTACATATCATATGCAATAAGTGGATTATCGAGGTTTGCTTTTAATGAAAGAAATCGCACATAGAGCTGTTTTATTTGAGATTGGATCGTAAGACTTAGAAAGACCAAATCTCCATACATAATTATTAAACCATAACAAAAACTTCAAAAAAATATAATTATTAGAATTATACTTAAAAATATAATATTTATCATTAAATTTTTAAAACATAATCACCTCAACATGTAAAATAAATAAATATACAAAAATAAATACTTTATTTAATTTAATTTAATTAAAATAATTACATTTTAAATATTTGAATAGTAAAATGAATTAAAAATATAATATATTTAATTGTGAATCTACATATTAACTAAGTGGATTTTGCATGTTTCCCTCCATTAAGGTTATAATTAGAGAATATGATACATATCATTCAGTTTTTAAAACATAAGCATAACCTTAGCACGTGGAATCATTAAACATAAAATAGTAAATATGAATAATTGATTTATTCTATATTAACTAAAAAAATTACCTTTTAAATATTTCAATAACAAATTTAATTCAAAATATAATTTAATCAATATAAATTTTATTGATTTACGTTTTTAATTTGAAAAATATTATTGTGTAGTAAAATATTTTTTTATAATTAAATATAAAATAGATATATAATTTTTTTATACTCATTCTAAAATTAATGAATAGAATTTAAAAATATTAGTAATAAAAAATATTTCAAGTATTAAAATTAATTAAAAATATAATTTAATTAATACAATTTTTTATTGATTTACATAAAATATTATTTTTTAATAAAATATATTTTGATATTAATAGGTTTTTCTCGCAATTTGTTATTTTGTTCTTATTAACTCTATTTATTATAAGGAAAAAAAATTGGATAAGAATTGTCTCTTTAATATTTTAAAACTTGATATCCATAGTCTAAGGAATGAAGGTAATATCCTTTTGTTTGGGGATTTCAATGTTAGAACCGTTACTAACCAAGCTACTCTCCGAAGTAATAACTCTAACCCTAACTTCCTTTCGCTAGATGAGAATTGTGACTTAGCTAATAGATTTAAAATAAATTCAGAAGACACAACCGAGAACCTATTTGGTACCAAGCTTATCAAGCTTTGCAGTTCCCAAATCCTAATAATTTGTAATGAAATTGATAAGTGGTCAACCTTTGTCCAGATGACTTGTACTTATGGGCTCGGTAGTAGTGTTGTGGATTATGTAATATCTGGCACTCATGTTCTCAATCGTGTTGTAAATTTTAACCTCCTAAATGACCACGAGCTTGATTCTAACCGTAAACATTTATCCTTAACCCTAAGTCTTGACATACACACCAACCACATGCAAAATAACTGTGAGAGTCAAAGCTACATACGTTTTGACATAAGTGAAATGGATATATTCTTACATTACTTAAACAGGGATTTAAGTTTCTTAATGTATAATGATAACATTGATCATGTCTACTACAATTTTACTACAATCCTTTCCACTACCATTAACAAATTCTCTACCGAGGTGTCGTATAAAAAGAATAATAGAACTTCCAATCCTTGGTATGATAATGATTATAAAACTACAAGTATAGTGATTAGAGATGCTCTTAACAAAACTATAAAACTTGAAAAATGAGTGTGTAAAAAGCTCTTATCAAAAGGAAGCAAAATGCATATATTAATAAGAGGCAAGAGCAGCTTCTTCACCTTTCTAAAGTTCAGCCTAGAAATTTTTGGAGGAATATACTTGTTCATAAAACAAAAGAAAATAATTCGACCCCCTTAAAGAATTGGGATATTTATCTTAAGAATATTTATGACTCCCCAAACACCATGGGAAACATTTTAAACACTCTTATAGAGGAGGATATATTTTCTTTGGAAGACGTCGAGTTCAGGATTAAGAAACTCACTAATGGGAAAGTTAGGGATATTGAAGGCTACCAAGCTGAAATTTTCAAAATGGGAAGGTCCATCCTCATTTCTCATATTCACAAACTTCTCAATTTGGTAGTAAAACACAACTTCCCTAAGCCTTGGACGCAAAGCCTTATTGTGCCTATCTTTAAAAGTGGGGATAAAATTGCTCCCTCTAACTATAAGACCATTATGATTAGCCACATTTTAGCCAAATTGTATGGGCTCATTTTGGAAAAGAACATTAACCTCTGGCTTGAATGCCATGGTAAAAGAGCTAAAGAGCAAGCTGAAATTAGGAGACATCGCTCAACTATTGACCATCTTGTCACTCCTAGGATCATTGCTGATGAATGTCGCAATATTAAAACTTATCTCTTCTATTGTTTTGTTGAATTTAGAAAAGCTTTTGGCACAGTTCCTTGGGATAAGCTATGGAAAATACTTGAATAGATAATGGTTCCTCTCAAATTGAGGGTTGATGTAATTTGGCTATACGAGAATGTTGTCGCCATGCTTAAGACCACTAAGAGTTGGTCTAAAGAAATTAAATTCAATATCGATGTTAAGCAAGGGTATCCCCTTTCCCCTACCCTTTTTGGCATTTACATCGATAAAGTAGAAGAGTGTTTGGAAGCTGCACGATGCGATGACCCCAAGCTCGCTAGTATGGTCATTACTATTCTTCTTTATGTTGACAATATCTTTCTTCTAGCCAGAAGCCATGTTGATCTTCACAAGTGGATTAAAAGCCTCCGTGATTATTGCTCTAAGATGGGTATGATTGTTAATATTGATAAGACTAAAGTCATGATAATTAAATCCAAAAAGATCGACCATGATAATTTCATCTATAATAACAATTACTTGGAAAATGTTTATTCATACAAATATTTAGGTATTGACATTCATCATAAACTCAATTGGAATTTTAGCATTGATAAAATGATTATTTGAGGTTGGAAAGCTTATTATGAGCTTGAAAATAGTTATAAGTCGACTAATCTTTCAGTTTGGAGTAAAAAAAGTTTCCTTTTTGAGACTCTTGTCCCCCCTGTTATTTTATATGGTTGTGAGGTTTGTGGTTGCAATATATCTAGAGAATCATGGAGGAAGATTGAGTTGATCCAAAAGTAATTTATTACCTGCTCTCAAGATTAAAGGGAATACCCCTTATCCTATCCTCTTGATTAAAGCCAACCACACCCCCACTGAGAGTATGGGTATGTTTAGGTATATGATGTATAAGAAGAATCTTTACAACATGGAAGCCAAGAGTTTGCCCAAAATTTCTTCTAACCCTAGCCAAAATTCCCACCTATGTCTCAAGCAAGGTTGCCATAAGGATGCCTAGTATTGGCTCGACCAATGGGGGATAAAAGAGGAGATCATCTTGGAGTAGAAGGATAATATTAAAAATACTATTGCTTCCAAATTTAAGGATAAGTTGCGGGATGATAAGGAGCTAGAGGGGGAAAGGAAGCTAAGGTATTATAAGGAGGTGATCAACCCCACTCTTGCTAAATATAATTACCTTTTAGTCTTGACCAGTGCTAAGAAGAAAACAAACATTATGAAGATAAAAATTAATTCTCATGAGCTTCAAAGTGAAACTGAGCATTGGTTTATTCCTGAAACACCTAGGGATGAAAGAATCTGTCACCTTTGGGATACTAAGAGAGTTGAAGATGAAGAGCACTTTCTCTTGGATTGCTTGACTCTTGCTCACATCTATTCTCATTTCTAAAACATTTGCCACACTACCAACCTTCTTGACTTGTTATGTCAACAAAAACTATAGTGATCCAGGAACATTTATTTCCCTTCTTTTTTAGCATAGAAATACAATATTAAAGAGTCTCAATTAATCTCTTACTTTCTTGAGGTCTGATCAACCATACTTGTCTTAATGGATGTTAATCATCATCATCACCATATAATTAAATATAAAAATATATATATAATTTTTTTATACTCATTCTAAAATTAATACATAGCATTTAGAAAATAATAATAATAAAAAATCTCAATATCATTTAAAATTAGTAAGATATTTTTATATCAAATTTATATTAAGAAAAACTATTTTGATCATAAAGATGTATAATTTTTTTAGTGTTTAATTTTGATTTTACAAATATTTAAAAATTGTTTATTTAAAATATTATTTTAACATTATATATAAATAAATATTTCAATCTCTATTTAAATTAAAATATTTTAATATTAATTTTATATATAAAAAAATTTGAAGTAATAGAGTAAAACATTTTAATGATGTATTATTCAATAAAAAATATTTGTAATTTATTTCATGTTTAATATAGAATAGTGACATATATATATATATATATATATATATATATATATATATATATATATATATATATATCTTAAAATTTATTAAATTATAACTTTTAGGGGTGTGGCTTGTTGGCCAACGAACATATTGCTAAGGCGTTCGTGCCATGTGCAGGTCACATGTTCAAATCTCATCTTACTCGTGTGTTGTGCTTGGGGGCGGTCTCAGATGGGTATGAGAGCCGATGCATTACCAATTTCATCAATAAAAAGGAAAAAAAATATTAATTTTTTTTACTATTTTTTAGAAAACAAATTAAATATTAAACTATTTTATCATTATATTTATGTTCACTATTTTTCAAAAACATCCCTGCATTGAAAACTATATTACCTCCCATGCAATGAACATTGTTTAATAAAGAACAATACATATAAAATTCAAAGTATCCAGTAAATTAGGAGCACCGGCTGCACGAAGGAGTATGGAATAAGTTAGATCAAATAATAGTTGATAAGATTGTTGCCCACGTATGGAATAAGTTAGATCAAATAATAGTTGATGAGATTGTTGCCCACGAGTTTTGTCAAAGACTCCAATCTAATATGCTATTAATTGTCAAAGGAAAGTGTACAATAGAAATCGTCATTGTACCATGTAAACAAATTTTCAATACATAATTATTAGAAATATCGGTCTTCGTGAAATGACTAGAATATAGAGTCCTAAACGAAATTGATTGATAATACCCAAAAGTCTGGGATTTTTAATTGTGTGCAAAAGGTGAATCTATAGAGTCCTAAACGAAATTGATTGATAATACCCAAAAGTCTGGGATTTTTAATTGTGTGCAAAAGGTGAAGCTCTGCCACATGTAACTGTTAGGAGGCCCCATATCAGAAAATCACAATCTTTTACATCACCGAAATCAAAGACTTAATAGGTTAGTGGTTCAATCCATTAGCTGTCAAGAACATTTGAAATACAAATTTCTTTTGACTTGCAGGTAACAGAAAATTATTAACTTATATCAATTTTATACTATGATGGGCATATGGAACATAATTAACCATGATGCATACTTGTTAAACCATGTTTATTATTACCCTGAAAAGAATCAACTATGAAACCAATAACATGTGTTTGTGATTCAACCGTCATATGTATCTTTGGCATCAAATAAATTTGAATATGTGTCCCAACATCAAAATATCAATGTCAACATCTAAGGGTTCAAAGTTAGAAATATAAGTTACAACTCACTTTTAAAAATTCCATTTATTATTAATTAATTATTCATCATTTATAAAGGGAGGTGAATAGTTTTAAATTTATAGAAAAGACTTCTCTATTCTCAATGACATTGTGAATATCATTTTAATTTTATTTATAGATAAACCTTTAATGAATAACTTAAAGAAGGGGATTGATTAATATGATGAAAGAACCTTTCTAAAGTCTAAACCTATCACATAGCTTACACAGTTTTAACCCTAAGGTAGGATATAGGAGTAGTCATGGTGGTGAAATATTTATTGAAGTTTAAAATCCTATCAAAATCTTGTATTTTCATGTGACTTTTTTTTAATAATATGTTTTTATAATACTTTATAATACTTTTAGGAGATGTGTTTTTATGTAAAGTAAATGAAGAGTCAAACAATTATTTTGTAATGTTTTGAAAGTTAGGAAGGAAGTAGAAAAAATTACGAGGAATGTGTTATTACTAGGTTAGACAGGTTGGGCTGTGTCAACCTCCAACTAAGAGTAACTATTTCAAACCACTTTGACTAGAAGTTAGCCCTTCCAATCTAAGAGGGTTCTCTCAAAACACTTATCAAATTCACTTGAATCAACTCAAAACTACAGATGGCTAACTCTGATTTATTTTTATGTAGTTTTACAGGTGAAGGAGAATGTGATGGCTACCACCATTGGGCATGGAGTCAAATAAAAGAAAATCATTGGCAAACAATAGTGTTTAATGGAAACTGAGGCATTTCTGGCTTTAAAACTGATGTAAAAAACATTCAAAGTCATACATAGCAAATGAAGGAAGTTGGAGCACATGACATGAATTCCAAGTAATCAAAATACTATGAACATTGATAGCAACATAGAAAACATGATAAGAACACATAAAACCATAACATGAGTCTCAGGTATAAAAACAGAGTTGTTGCAATATATATTCACTCAATCAAAAGTTTACATAGAGTCAGCTTCTCACATTATTGATCCACTTTTCTCATATGTCCCTATGAATATATACAATTAGAGGTTTAAAAGCTAATTCCTAATACAAATCAACTACTGAGCAATACTTAACACATATCTTAACACTATGTTTCCACGAAATCTAGTTGAGTTGAGTTGTCATTCATAAAAGTCTGGAATGTTGAGTATACTTGACAAATCCTATTTGAAAAAGAACTGTTAAAACTATTAGTTTTCTCATGCTGCCACCTCTTGACTTCCCAAATATCAAATCCTAGCATGGGGGATCGAAATCCATCCTTTGTTAAAGATAGAGTCCTATTACAAAACTTCAGGAATAAAATATTTGAAAAATATGTATATATCCTATTATCTAGGATTTGATTTTTGACCCACTAAAAATGAGGAAACTGAAGAGTAAATTATGGGATTTGAGATAATATTAATCAATCTTCATTATCCAAATCAATTTGGAGTCAACCTTGCTGAGCTGGACCTCCACCAAGTCGAATTTCAAAATTTCTACAACAAATCTGGCTAGGAAAAATTCTGTAAAATAGGCCTCAAATATAAATGTGTATCTTTCAAACCCTGATATATGTGTAAAAATAGAGAGAGGCTTGTGTAGATGAGCTCATGATGAACAAAAACCTCCTTTAGATTTCCAAAATTCCATTCCATTTGGTCATAAAGTGAGCTTGAAGTTGACTACTAAAATGGTCATTTCGATCATTTCCATAGCCAAAATTGGTAGCAAGTTACAAAAAACACCCTTCTGCTACCATTCTGATCTTTCTGAAAGTTCTGAGGTCTTCACTGATGTTTTTTAGCTAAATACATGCCATTAGAACTCCCTTAGTGGATATTTTTACTTTCATTCTCCTCCATGAAAAGCTACAATAATTACATAGCAAATGTCCATCTTAACTATTGGCAGTTGCTACAAAACTGTGAAATTTCTCAATTTTTGATGTTGACTTGGTTGACTTGTTGACCTGTCTCCGTAAAAATTAGGAGTTGATGTGGAAACTTTCATGACCTGTAATCCATCTAGCTTCCTTGTGTTTGATTTTCAAAACCTTCAAAAACGCAGAAAAACAGAGTTTTGACAGTTCCATAGCAAACTTTAGTAGTAAATTAAAAAAACACCTTTATGCTACCCCTCTGCTCTTTCTGCAAGTTCTCAGGTTTTCCTTGATGGTTTTAAGCTAAATACATGCCCTTAGAACTCCCTTTGCTATGTTTTTAGTTTTCATTCTCCTCCATGAAAAGCTATAGCAGTTTTGTAGCAAATTTTCAGCTTAACTATGGGGAGTTGCTACGAAATTTGAAATTTCTAAGTTTCTAATTTTTTATGATTTCTTGTGTCTCCTTATCACTTCTAATAGCCTTTTCAACTATGCATAATGTTGAAACTATTAGTTAAACATAGTATAGGAAAAAATGAGGGTTTTACCATATTTAAGGAGTGCCATCTACTACAGCAAAATATTTCAGATTTCTTGATACTCAAATAATACCTGTGATAACAGAATGTTTAAAGAGGTTCCATTGTAGATAAAAGGTCATAATGATAGTATAAAGTTGTGAATGGGAAGAGGTTTAAAGCTTTTCTTTTGATATTGACCTGGGGCATTTACCTCGCAAGGAATGATATCTTTTTTGAAGATAGAGTACTTTTCTAATATGGGGTATTTCTCAATGACATAACATGTTAAACAATTTTAATCAATTGAAAATAGAATATCTTGCTAGGTAGATTGTTGTGAAGAATGATGATAATATGTATCCTTGGGATTTTTCGATGGGGTTGCACAAGGGGATCCATTGACATGTGGTGTTGGTGGAATAATATTTTTAAATGATTCTCAGATATTAAAATTTAGAGTGGGATTAGGTCTAGGTTCAAACAATTTTACAAAATTGATGGCTCCAAAGTTAATTCTTACTTTGGAAAATGAGAAAGGTGTTACAAATCTTCAAATTTTGGGGATTCTTTGATCATGATAATATGGATCAAAGGGGAATGTGCTTTGATGAACTATTGCTTAAAACTATTATTTAATGAGATTAGAGTGTTGGGTATGTGTTAGATTATTCGTACAACTAGTCCCATGCATGATTCATTGCACTGGGTGCAGGGGATGTTGCAATAATCCCCCTATTCAAGGTGGTTGTAGGGGGAGGAGCCCCTAAAAAGAAAATCAAGTGGTTTTTTGTGTCCATTTTTGGTATGAAGATTTCCCTTTTGGTGGTTTTGTGGAACATGGTGGTTTATCACATGGTTTGATAATTTGGTTAAATAACTATAGTTGTATTATATTTTAGCATTAATGGATTGAGAGTTTTTTGATGTTGCGAGATATACATATTATATTGTAACATTATAAAGACTAAATATAGTGAATTTTCTTTCTAGTTTTCCCATGTTAGGTCCCTATAATACTAATGTAGCACCCTTATTTTTCTTTTCGTGCCCATGTAGCCCCCATATTGTTATTGTTGTGCCCCATATAAACCCACTATTGTTATTGTTGTGCCCTTACATTATTATTGTTATGTATGCTCTGATTATATTGTGACCCCTTAGACTCCTATATATACAGCGAAGGTATTTTCGTTTGTATCATCCAGCAACTATTCATTTATGTAATGTAAAAGAGGTATCCCCCTTGAAGAGGATAATTTTTAAGTCTTTGATATATATTTTGTTCTATTTTGTGAGCTAGTTGAATAACATTTGGTATCAAAGCTTTGGATTTTAGGGTTTTGTTGCTTCAAACAGGGCATCTTGGTATTTTCGCTATAACTTTTTTCTACAAAGCTTCATAAGCTGACATTTTGACCACGTGGAGATGACATCATGGTGAAAGTCATGTAAAAATTTCAGGGCTTGGTTTTCTATATTTTCGGAGATATGAGCTGAGGAAGTTAGGATTTTTGCAGCCTCTAGAATTCAATCTCAAATAGGTGACCTACAGAAAATCATCATAACTTTCTCTCAAAGCATTGGATTTGAATTTTGTAATAAGTGGCTGAAAGTGCACAGACTCTAGTTTCTTGTGTATAGTTTTCAAGTCCTAAGGTTGAAATAGTGACATGTGGCACTCCGTACAAGTTCGCTCTACGGAACCAGTCTATAATAAGGTCATCATGGGAGATCAGGCATAACTGTTTCTTGGAGAATCCAATCTCTGTCTACTTGTGGGGTTGGAAATAAGATTCAAAGGGATACCACAGGACAAAATTTCATAGGTTGGAGATCCAAATTTAGAGAGATACAACAAATTAAATATTGATATCCTACAATGCAAGAAAAAGGTTGGTATTTTGTAAAATTGACATAAGTTTTGTTTGTAAAATCAGTTTGAAGTGATTTAAGGGGCATAGTGAAGAAAAAAAATCATTATTTGATTCCAAAATGAATCGAAGCAACAAAATGGAAACACCCATTAAGAACCCATAAAACTATACTATGACACATGAAGAAGAGGAAGAAATGCAACATGATATATCAAAATTATGAGACCAAGTGCAACAAATTTTTCTCTCGCAAAGAGCAACCAAAAATGAAATGTAAGCTAAGATGGATGGTTTGAATAATGGCATGGAAGCTAACATGGATGATATAGAAGCAAAAATGATAGGAAACATGGAATATTTGAAGGAAGGTTTGACAAAGTTGCTACAAGAAATTATTCCTAATGGTGAAAAGGTATTAGATGAAACTCATGATGAGAACAAAATGAATGTTAATTATGATTCCATAGACTCTAAGTTTGGATTGAAGACCAACCATATTTCAAAGATCGATATGATGAAGTTTCATGGCAAGGATCCAGTAACATTGACACTATAGATGGAGCAATAGTTTGATCTCCATAATGTGCAACACACACAAAAGGTGCGTATTGCATATTTATATATATAATCCAATCAATTTGTATGGTATCGATGGCTTTGTTCTTGTAAACCACTTTTCACTTGGTCAATTTTTATGAAGGAAATGATAGCACATTATGAGGATAGAAAGAGTAATAGCTTCTTTATCCAATTGATAAATCTCAAACAAAAGAGTTCAATAGCGAAGCACATTGAGGACTTTCAAAAATTGAATATTAGGGTAAATGATATTCGATAGGAGCATAAGATTAATGTCTTCATAGGGAGTTTAAAGGATAACATCCAACATGGGGTTTTCCTTTGGGAACCTGATTCATTGGAGAAGGCATTCGGGGTGGCAAGAAAATTTGAAAGAAAAATTATGGCAATAAGGAAGTCTACCGCTCACAGCTATAAATATGGAAGTGTTTATGCTCCTAGCCTTTCACAACCTATAAGATTTACACCACAAAAATTGGAGGGAAAAAGTGCAAAAGGTCTTTGTTATAGTTGTGATAACAAATACACTAATGGTCATAAGTGTGCTGAGAACAAATTATTTTACATAGATTGTGAATAGGAGGAAGAAAGGGAAAAATAAGTGTCAAAAAGAAGAGGATGTACACCAGGAACCAAGCCCAGAGAAAGAAGTAATGAATCTGACCATATCTTGTAATTTATTGATAAGAATTACCACTCCTCAAACTCTCAATATAAAAGGAAAAATATCAAGAAGAAAATGGTAACAATGTTGATTAATTTGGGTAGTACCCATAATTTTATTCATTCTAAGATAGCCAAGGAATTGAATTGCTTCCTATATCCAACACTAGAGTGTCAAGTGATGGTTGCAAATGGAGGAAATATAAATTTCTCTAGAAAGTGCCATAATATCAAGCTATCCATGGTGGAATATGTATTGAATAATCCAATTCTTTCCATTCCAAAGGGTGGTGTTGATGTTGTATTAGGAGTCCAATGGTTACAATCTTTGGGGATGATAGCTTTTAATTTTCAAGAACTTTTATTGGGAAGGAAAGGAATTTGAATTAAGGGGTATCAGAGGGAAACCATGAAATATAATCAGCTCTAATGGCATGATAAAGCTTCTAAACAAAGAACTATAGGGCGTAATTGCACAATTATGCTCACTACAGGTTCAAACATCGAAATCGTCTATTTCTCCATATCTTCAGAAAGTATTTGACCATCATTCCAAGGTATTTGAGACTCCCAAAGGCCTACCACCTATTCATGATCATGATCATGCTATTAATTTTATTCCAAGAAGTTTTATTCAAAACATCAGACTTTACAAATATCCATATGCCCAAAAGAGTGAATTGAACGTATGGTTGCAAAAATGCTAGAGGTCGGTATAATTCAACCTAGTCAATTTTCTTTCTCAACTCCAGTAGTATTAGTGCACAAGAAGGATGGATCATGGCACATGTGTCCAGATTATAGGTAGCTCAACAAGCTCACTATTAAAGATAAATTTCCCATTCCTATAATTGATGAATTGTTGAATGAATTACATGGATAAATTTACTTCACCAAGCTGGATCTTCGTTTAGGTTATCATCAAATTAGAATGAAGAATGAAGACATTATGAAAACAACATTCAGAACTCATAAGGTTCATTATGAATTTTTCATTCCTTTTGGCCTTACTAATGCACCTTCCACATTTCAAGGTTTGATGAATTCCATTTTCAAACCCTTAGAAAATTTGTGTTAGTATTTTTTGATAATATACTAATCTACAACAAGTCTTGGAAGGATCATGTTCAACATGTTGACAGGGTGTTCAAACTATTGGAGGAGAAACAATTATATGCAAAAACCTCCAAATATTTCTTTGGAGTACAAAAGGTGGAATATTTAGGTCATATTGTATCTCATGAGGGTGTTAAGGTAGACCCTAATAAAATTAAATCCATTAAGGAATGGAAAATCCCATAACCATAAACCATCTTCAAGGATTTCTCGGGTTGACAGGGTATTATCACAAGTTTGTTAAGAGTTATGGGAGAATATTGGCACCTCTAACATCTGATTACTAAAGAAAGATGTATTTTATTGGACTCCAGAAGCAACTAAGGCCTTTGAACATCTTAAAAAGGAAATGTTCCAAGCACCAGTCTTAGCTATGCCAAGCTTCACAAAATACTTTATTGTGGAATGTGATGCCTTGAGAAATGGATTTGGCATTGTTTTAATGCAAGAAGGAATACTGATTGCTTTTGAAAGTAATCCAATCAAAGGAAAGTATTTACATAAACCTATATATGAGAAGGAAATGCTGGAAATACTACATGCACTAAACAATGGAAACCTTACGTATTGGGAAGACACTTCAAGGTAAAAAAAAAAGATCACGATAGTTTTAAATACATTTTGGAACAAAGATTGCAAAAATGGGTCACAAATATGTTGGGTTATGAATTTGAAATCATATACAAGAAAAGGGAAGCAAAATGTTGTTGCAGATGCACTCTCAAGAAAAGACAAGGATATGGAAGCATTGCTTTGTGTTATTTCCATTATCCAACCCAAGTGGATAACATAAGCAAGGGATGAATGGAAGAATGATGAAGAGGTGTGGGGACTCATTCAAAAGTTGCAGCGAGATCACAGTACATCTGAAACATTTCACTAGAAAAATGATTCATTATGGTACAAAGATCACTTATATCTTTGTAAGAATTCCCAACTCAAACAAAAGATTCTTTTGGAATTTCACACCTCTACCTTAGGAGGGCGCTCATTATTTTTAAAAAGTTACCAAAGGGTCAAGAAGGAATTTTTTTGGGATGGCCTTAAATCTATTTGGGATGGTTTGCCAACAAAATAAAGTTGAGACAATTAAGACCTGGGTCTATTACAACCTTTAGCCATTCCAAGTTAGCGCTGGGAGAAGGTCTCAATGGATTTTATCATAGGTTTATGAAAGTCTGACAGAAAGAGTGTCATCATGGTGGTAGTTGATTATCATAGCCCTGGTGAAAATTCCATGTAATAAAAGTTAAAAATGATAACCATGGTCGATGGGACACTTATTCCAAGCTGAATTTTGGGCAAGACATCCTAGGGGGTGTTCATTTGGTTGTTTATGGCTAAGGAAATTGGCAAAGGAAATGGCTAAGGCATTAAAAGGAAAAATTGAATTTTTGGCACATTTATTTATGAAAATAATGGAAATTAGGAGAAAAATGAGGTGAAAGGTCACAGGTTGCATGTGAGGAGGAAAATGAAGGAAAATAATGGAAAATGAAGAAAATAGAGGCCCCATTTAAAAAAGGCTTCTGAGGATCTGTTAATAACCTTTTGTCAATTTAGTGTTGGAACTCTCTCATTATTCTCTCTCTCTCTCTCTCTCATAATCTTGAATACTTAGAGTTTTCTTGGAGCACTCTTGGAGGGTGTGGCATACTTGGATTCTTGGAGAAAGAAGGCAAAGGAAGAGAAGGAAATCACAAGAAGGCATCGAAATCAACAACTACATCAGATTTTCTTGCACGTACCGAGTTGCATTGTTGGGATGGGATCCCTAGAGTCAAACTTTGTTAGTAAAGTTTTGTAATAGTTTTTTTGAAATAATGTAAAGTCTCTGTGAAATATGGAAGCGAAGCTAAGTAAGAGTCAAAGGGGCATTAGTCCCTTCTATGGGTAGGTGATAGGTTGGTTTTGAGACTCACCCATGGTCCACAAGCCATGGGATTGTAATGAAAAGGCTATATATAATTGAGTCATAGGGAGTCTAAGACATAAATTTTTGTAAAGAATTACAGTAAGGGCGAGGTGATAAGGCAGGAAAAGTATGTTTCCCGTACTTGGGCAAAAGGTGTAAGACTCCTATCGTTTAGTGCATGGAGACCTTGGTAAGTCCACAACTAAGTGTGTGAGCCCCTATAGCTAGGTGCACAGGGATAAGAAGCTTGTATCTAAATGTTTACATCTTAATAGAGACTGTTTTGATCTGAATCTGTGCATCTATGCCTTGTTTATTTACTTTTTTAAGTTTATGTATCTCCACTCTATGATCTTTTTTATGTGAATTAATGCTTTATCTCTACGCGAAATGGTTAGACCTGTAATATTTATGCATAATAAGTATAATTAACCACCTTCGCGGAGCTCGGGAAGTTGTTAGATAGATCTGCGTAAGTTAACTATTCGGAAAGGGTAGATTTGTTCGAAGACAGATCTAGGTCATAAAGGCTTCAGAATATACAATTTATTATGTGAAAGTAGTGAATTTGAGTCTTTTATGCCTGTTAAGTACAATCAAGTACCTTCACGAAGGTCTGAAGGTCTTTTCAGTAGAGTTGCAGTCACTAATGGTCAGAAGGAATAGGTCTGCGTGAAGGAAACTTTGAGCTATATGAACCTTAGGAAACCATCACATATGACTCTGCATACAGAAACCTGGTTCTAACATCCCCCAATACTACTTCGGGTGAGACTGCAACCTATGCTACGCAGGTTATTGCCGAAAGGGCCAGCAATTAAGGTTTCGTTAGTTGACGCGAATAACTCTGAACCTGGGTCAGGCCCCCTTAAGCCAACAATTGGTTTCGTTGTCGAGACCGGTATCAATCTGAGGAATGTTTGATGTCGAATAGGTGGTTCCCTACTAAGAAAGAAATTGAGAAGTGGCTTGATTGAAAGGAACACGCATTTGCAGCTCAGGAGAACAGAAACCCGTGGTTGTCCAAGGAACAATGGTTGAGTAGATACCTATACTCAGACTAAGCTAATAACTTTTTATGTTTTTTCCCTAGCGAATTACACGAGTGGCTGTCTAGATCAACAGACAATGAGGGTACGTGGAGACTTGATGACCATATTATTTGGACTCCATAACTGGCGAGGTGCTTAGAAGCTTCAAAAAACAACATCACGTGGTTCGTTGATCACTGGATTGATCAAACACTTGGAGCATTTGTGACTAAGTTTGCGATCGATACAATTGTCAGTTATAGTGAAGCAGAGCACATATTATTCAAGGGAACGCGAGGTAAGTACTTACGATCTCTAAAAACTTGGATTAAGATGTTATTGTGTGAAAAATGGGTTATGCCATTACCTTGATGTTTGGGACTACGTGAAGCAGAAAACCTTTTAGAAGGAATGAAGAATCGGGCTCTGAATATAGTCCGCTATTGGGATCCTCTTCAAGTGACGATGAAGGAACGATTCTGAATACACCAAGAAGTGTGCTGCAGTTGGTAAGTCAGGGTATCTCGTATACCTCATCCATCTGCTCCACCTCCACCACATACACCTACACCTTCAGCTCTGCCTTCGCCTCCACCTCCACCTTTCAACATAGCGAACGTAATGAAGATGTTGATCTTTAAAGGGGTAGGAGGTGAAGACCCCGAATAGTTCTGGTTCATTGCAGATGCTGTGTGGATATCATAGCAGATCACTGATGATAATCTAGAGAAAGTGCATCTGGTGACAGTGTTGCAGGATAGAGCGCTGACCTCATATATAAAGTATTGTTAAGATCACCCTGTCATGGTGTTGGTAGATACTCAACAAGTGTTGAACCGCGAGTTTAAGAAGCCTAAATCTCAAGCGCAGTCTATTATAGAGTTTAAGGAGATAAGGCAAGTGGTGAATGAATCATCGTGGGATTTTGATCAAAGGTTAAAATTCCCAATTTGACGGGCTAATATGAACATCGTAAATGAGCAACACAAATACTGGTACATTGCTTCGTTGTTGCCCCACTTAAGATTATCATTATCACAACAAAAGATAGCAATGCAAGAAGAAGCTGTGGAGATCACGATGAGATTAGAAGCCTCACCAATACAAGATATGAACATTGGAGTACAACATATTCACTCGCAGCTGGTAAGTATGCACCTAGAGTTGCAGAGCCTGAAGAAGGTGAAGGAAGCCCAGCCTTAGGTGTGTGCTGAAGTTTGGTTCTTGAAATGCAAGGGCCATGGGCATGATAAGGACCATTTCCCAATTTATCAGAACTACCTTATTGGGGGGGGGGGGGGGTGTCTGTCCCCCTGAAGCTAGAAAATATTGTTGGGCTGAGTACAGGAGCAGTGCCATGGTGTGCTATTTGTCAAGTTACAGGACAACATGTGACAGAAAATTTTCATTTGCTACATAATTTTGTACATACCCCTCATCAATTGTTTTTCAATTTATGCAAATTTGTAGGTCATGATGAGCTCCATTCTCGAAGCTATGAACTAATGATGGATAGGACCCCTAACTATTGAATGCAGGCAGAAACTCGACCTCCAGATCAAGGTGCAGGTGCAGCATGTAGAGGATTCCAAGGTCATGGAAGAGGAAGAGGAGAAGCGGTTGGCAGAGGCCATGGACAAGTTATTTGCTATAACTGTGGTGAAGCTGGACATTTTGCATGCGACTATTAGAACCCAAAAAATCCATCTTGTCAATATTGCAGACAATTCGATCATGTGATAAAAGATTTCTTTATCCTTATAGCAAAGATGTAAGAAAAGAAGACGCAGATCTAGCACCCTATGGATAATATCCAGATGATGAGGGCAGAACCACGTGAAGAAGATCTCAATGTTAATATAGTAATGCGTAGTGGTATGGCCACGGGTGAAGATAAGGGAAAACAACTAGAGACCGAAGGATGAGTGCACAAGGCCACTCAAAACGAAGTTAGGTTTGACCTCAATTGGGCTAAAGAAACTTTTATGGAGCCTAAAAAGAACTCCGCTGTTGCTTCTACATTTGGAAGTCAAGAGAAGTTAGCGGGGAATAGTGAAGTGCAAGACGTGGATCCTTCGTTGTTAGCTACTTTCCTAAAAACTTGTATGAATTTGTTGTGCAATAAGAAGGCAATAGAAGGACTCCAAGAGCTAATAGACAATTGTGCGGGAAAAATTAAGCTTCCTTTAGAAAAACACGCTATAAGGAAGCTAGGTAAGAATAATAAGTGGACAGGGCACGAGATGAGGTTGACTGCGCAGATAGTAGAGTATGAAATGGACCAAGTAATATTGGATCTGGGGTCTGATGCAAATGTGCTGCCTAGACAGACTTGGGAAAGGATGGGAGGACCCTTACTGCAATGGTCTCATATATAGCTACGCATGGCCAATTAGTAGAATATTATTCCTATGGGGTGCCTGTATGGGGTAATAGTCGATATTGAATGAGCAAGTTCTCTGTTGGATTTTGAAGTAATAGAAATAATAGATGACATCAATACGTATCCTGCATTGTTAGGAATTGATTGGGCCTCTAGCATGGATGTGGTGATTAATCTGAAGAAGTGGAATATGACCTTCGAGAGGAAGGCTCTCAGGGTTATTGTGCCACTGGACCCTACTGAAGGAGGGCGCTATACTGAACTTGTTCGCGACTTTGTGGAGGATGATGATGATCTACACTAGATGTACAAGATCACGATGTAAGATGAAGATGGGATCAATCCTACAATCAATGGATGAATTAAATGGGATAGGGATATTTCTTGCACCTCAAACTCGGATGAAGAACTTGAGCACTGGCAGAATTGATTTCACGAAGTATCTACATTGCGCTGCAATATGATGACCAAATAACTATGATGCATATCTACGGAGGTAAGGATATGCACTATGATGATTTTAATGATTTTAATCTCTTTTTGGATGAATTTGAAAGGGAGTTTCCCAAGGAGCATCGATTCTAGACCCTTGAATTGGTGCTGCATGCTACACCTACCTAATGGTGCGGTACACACAAGGAGAGTTTCGCTGGTTGGAAGGAATATAAGCGAATGATGAAGTTGTAGTTTGGATATGCTAACACACAGATGACTGAGAAGTACTATGGGAAGGATAACCCACACAAATATCTAGCACGGTGGACTAAAGCTTGGGGTGAAGAACCTCAACCAGAGTGGGTTCATGTTTTCTGCCATACCTTAAACACTATACCTATGAATTGGTATCTACAAATAGATCTAGACCACAGAACAACTAAATGGGACATTCCGCAGGAAATCTTCTTATTAACTTGTAAATTTGAGGATGGGTTTGAATGCATTAATGAAGCGCTACAAGAGATTAAGGCCACTATTTTTAAAACGCCTGAAGAGTCGGTGGAATGGGTACAGCTAGACTGGACTGCACAGCTGCGCCATGCATTGGAATGCTACAATATGACTGCTAAAGAAGAGGAGGATGATCCCAGAAAAATCAACATTCCAGAAACTAAAGGTCAGCGTGAGGTTGAAGGACCTCAAACAGAGAACCCTAATGTAACAGAGCCACTGAAAACCCAGAAAGTAAATATTGGATCTGATGCAGAGCCTAAGTTCACGAAGATAGGAGACTATTGGGATGAAGATATAGTCAATAAGGTGGTTGAATTGTTGTGTGAATACCAGGATCTATTCCCAACAAAGTTCTTGGACCTGAAAGGTATTGTAGGAGACTTGGGCATTATGAAAATTACTTTGAAACCTGATGCGAAGCCCATCAAGTAGAGACCTTATCAGCTCAATCCGAAGTATAAAGAAAAGGTGCACAAAGAGCTTGATAAGATGCTAGAGGCCGGAATTATTGAACTTGTTGAAGAATCTGATTGGGTGAGCCCCATGGTGGTTTAGGAAAATAAGAAGTAGGGTGAAATTAGGATATGCATAGATTTGAGGAAGTTGAATGATGCAAGTGTGCATGATCCATTTCCGACACCATTCACAGACGAAGTTTTAGAAAATGTTGGAGGACAAGAGGCATATTCGTTCACTAATGGGTTCTTAGGATACCATCAAATAAAGATCATACCAGAGGACCGCAACAAGACCACCTTCGTGACAGAGTGGGGTTGCTTTTAGTGTATAGTAATACCATTTGAGTTGAAGAATGAGCCCACAATATTATTCAGAGTAGTAATCGCGGCATTTAAGGAGTTTATTCATAAATTCTTGGAGCTATATTTTGATGATTGGACTGTGTTTGGATTGATAAAGTGCTATGTTGCAAGTCTGCGCCTTATGCTAAATACATGTTGCAGATACAAGATCGCGCTGAACTTGAAGAAAAGTATATTCTGTGTGCCTTTTAGAATTTTTCTAGGCCATGTAGTATGCAAGCAAGGATTGATGGTGGACCCTGTGAAGATAACAGTTATTTTGAATTTAGAAGCTCCCAAGAATGTGAAGTAGTTGCACGCAACGTTGGGCCACATAGGATACTATAAGAAGTTTATCAACTCTTATGCCTAGATAACTATGATGATGGAGAAACTATTAAAGAAGGATATGACTTTTTGTTGGGATGAGGAATGTCAACAGAGTCTAGGTGTGTTAAAGGACAATATGGTGACTATGCCCATCTTAGTATTTCTGTATTGGAAGAAAGAGTTCCATGTGCATGTAGATGCCTCATGTATTGCATTGGGTGTGGTATTAACCCAGCTTGGCAAAGGTGATATTGATCATCCAATAGAATTTTCTAGTAGGAAACTATCAAAAGCCAAAAATAATTATTCCACTATAGAGCACGAAGGGCTGATGATGGTCTACGCGCTGCAAAATTTTTGACATTATTTATTCAGCACACACTTCAAAATGTACACAGATCACTCCACTCTCAAGTACCTGGTCAACAAGCCTGTGTTGGGGGGGGGGGGGGAAATTTGTAGGTGGTTGTTGTTGTTCCAAGAGTATGACTTTGAAGTAATAGTGAAGCCTGGATGGTTGAACACAGGACCAGATCACCTAAGCCAGATTGAGACAGGTGAAGAACCAACCAATTTGGAAGAGGGATTTCTGGATGCACAATTTTTTGTTGTGTGCATTGCAGATGAACATTTTGTAGATATAATTTAGTTTTTGACTACTAGAACAACTCAAAACAGGTATTCTACTCTACAGAAGAAGGAACTAGTGGTCCACACTGTGATTTTTTTGTTATAGCGGGACATTTGTATAAGATGGGAACAAATGAAATATTGCATCGATATGTTCCGAAGTTTGAGCGCGTTTGTATCCTCGTCGAAGCACATGGAGGAGTGGTGGGAGGACACTATGTAGGTAGAGAGACCACGCAGAAGATTCTGCACATAGGGTTATGGTGGCCTAAAATGTATAAAGACTCTAAGGCATTTTGTAAAGCATGTGATGCTTATTAAAGGACAGGCAAGCCTTTGCGAAGAGATGAATTGCCATTAAACTCTCAGGTTTTGTTACAGGTATTTGAAAAATGGGAAATTGACTTTTTTGGTCTGATCCAACCACTAAGAAGGAAGACAAGTGCATGGTATATTATTACGACAATGGAGTACTTAACCAGATGGGTAGAAGCACAGCCAATGAAAGATTGTACTGCTACTACTACTGCGAAGTTCCTGTTTGAATACATCTTAAGGAGGTTTGGGTGCCCTAAGGTATTAATGAGTCATAGGGGTACACATTTCCTGAATGAAATAATCAGCGCAATGCTCGAAGAATTCTAGGTATACCATCAAAAGAGTATGCCCTATCACCCCCAAGCCGATAATATAGTGGAAGCGTTCAATAAGATTCTGGAGAATGCATTGACCAATGTTTGTAGCATGAAGAGAAATGATTGGGATGTACGCATCCTGATGGTTCTATGCACATAGAGGATGACATGCAAAATGTTGATAGGCCAAACTCTGTTTAGGTTGGTCTATGGGATCGAGGTAGTGATGCCCATGGAATATATTTTTCCAAGCTTTTGCATTTCGGCTTTGATAGAGATGATGGATTGCGAGACCCTGGAGGAATGGCTTGTGCAGTTGATGGAGTTGGAAGAGGACTGATTTCTTGCAAGATTTCACCAGCAAGTGTAGAACGATTGTGAGAAGTCCTGGCATGATAGGCATATTAAGTTGCGCACCTTCAAGGTAAATGATCTCGTGTTGCTGTATGAAAGAAAGTTCATAAAGTTTCTGGGAAAATTCCAAATGCATTGGTTAGGCCCGTATGTTGTTAAGGAAATCACAGATGGTGGCACAGTTCAGCTCGCAAAGCTGAATGGCGAATTATTCCCGGGTAGGGTGAATGGAAGTCGGTTGAAATTGTATATAGGGGATCCTGCCCCTGTGCAATGACTATATGGTAGCAGGACAATCTTAGCACTCCAAGCAGTTACAAGGGAGAGTGGGACTATAAACTACAGTACCAAAGAAAAGGAGAACATGGTAAGGAGGTTGCGTGACAGATGCAAGGGGTACAACAAAAGAAGTTGCGATAGAAGAAGCTGTGACAGATGAAGCAACAATGGATGAGTTACGCCATGGGGGTTGGTGCTACACGGCCAAGTCCAAAAGTAGTCTTTGAAGTCACTGTTCATGATTGGATAGCAAAAATACCGTTAGGAGGAGCAGGTAGGCGAAATTTATGGAGAAAATCTTTGGAGATCTATTGTCAAATATGCATTTATGATCAGAAAATGGAGGGAACGGTCATATTTGAATTCGAAATTTCTTATAAATCTGGCATGTTGGTCTGTTGAAGAACACTTTGCTTTTTGAAAGTTGCATTTAATACCTCTTTTTTTCTCTCTATGAATCGACAAACTTGGGAGGATTTGTTGCAAGCCCGACATTCACAAAACTCATTGAGTATAGCTAGAAGATTATCCTTGAACATATGGCTGAGCCTGTAAGTTCTGAAGCTGCTGTCTCTCAAGCAGAGGCCCCTGAAGTTGTGTCAATGGAAGCTACACCATCTATGCCTATGGCACCGAGGTCACCTAGGCCGAAGCAATCAGCTGCTAAGGAGAAGTAGAAGAAACCACAACCTGTACCGGTGAGGTAGTCAACAAGAAAGAACCCTGCGAAGGTTTGACAGAAAGAGAGAAAGGACAAGGCAAAGCAGTCGGAGCAAACCATGGATTTGGATGTAGAAGAAATTTGTGATGGAGTTGAGGAATTGGATGTTGATGAGGGTGAGCTTATCACTAGGTTCTCAGTATATTTCCCTTAGTTGAAAGGGAAAGAAAAGGTAACAAAGGACAAAGATTCAGTTAAGTTCATGATCTCTACGTCGCTACTACCAGAAGAAGTGGTATTTGAAGGTGCGCTCTTAGGACGAATCTCTATGTTAAAACTAGAAGATTGGGATCTCGTCGACCATGAGAAATTTCCTCATTTTCCCACCAATAAATAAATGACCAGGATATACTATGAAGAGACTAGGGTCACAAGGCTGGAACTAATGAAATGGGTAAAAGGCATCGAGCAGGTAGGATTGCTACATATGCTATGTGTGCCACACTTTCACAGATCAATTGTCAATATTGCTTGTGTGTGCAAATTTCTCGCACTGGTGCCGATGGGTGTTTTTGGTTAGGCGAGCCCATCTCCATAACATACATGGTGATCCATAGAATTATGAAGTTTCCCTATAAAGGGGCGGATCCAACTAAGGAATTTGGAAGCAAAATAAAGGAGAAAGAACTTGCAAATAAAATGAAAATTGAATATGGATTGGTCAAGAAGGCGTGCAGATACTCTATCTGCTCTATTGAAAATCCACTGGTGTAGTTTTCCACTCAGATTTTGGCTAGGAAGGTCATGAGAAAATGTTACATGGATGAGGCCCCGGTGCTAATAGTTTCATTGGCTACATAGTGCGCAAAGGGGGTGTAGTATCACTGGGAACAATACCTTTGCAAGGAATGTTTAGTTAATTGCCGCGAAGCACAAGAGGAAATCAAGGCATTTCACTATGCCTACCTCCTGTTGTTAATTGTATTAGTTGCATGGTGACTACCAAAGGATAGTCAATTCCCTTTGCAGGATGAGGACTTACCAAAGACAGTGAAGTTCACTTCGCTTTGGGCAACAAAGGATCTGGAGACGATCACAGAGTCAAAGGTCTTCTGGATTTTGGTCAAGATGAATGTCCGCATAGTGATAAGTTAGAGGCCAAGGCTGTCTCCAACCTTGTTTAAGCAGTTACGAGACTTCGCAGAATTTAAGGCTAATTTTCATAATGTATCCATCCGCGTAAGGCGATACCCGAAAAAGATATGGCACAAGTTTCCCTACCTAGTAACGGAGGCTGATGTACAAGAGATTGTGGGGTCATGGTTAGCAGGGTGGCGATAACCCAGAGATCTTGGCATAGGTACCAGCAAAGGTGGAGAAATCTCTTCTGCGCAGATGACATCTGTGCATAAGTGGAAAGAAGTAGTAGAAGCAGCAGCATGGGAGTTGGTCGAGCAAAAGAAAAAGGAATTTGTTGCTAAAGTAGTTACTGCTAAGGTAGCTTACGAAAAGGAGCACACTGCAAAAGAAGGCACAGTAGAAGTAGAAGCATTGGCTTCCTAGCATATTGAAGAGAAGGATCAGTCCAGGCAGGAAAGAGGCGGGGGTGACAAGCAGAGCACTCCCTTCAGGTTGTGAAAGTGACAAAGGGAGACAACTACTATACGAAGGAAAAATAAAAAATTGGACAAATAGGCACATGCAGATCAAATGGTCCTTATTAAAGGGGACTTGGATGAGAACGGGAGCAAGGTATGAGATACAACAACAAAACTATGGCAATAGTTCGACCAATAGTACATGCAAATGTTGGGGAGTGTCCAGAAGGATCTGCGGAAGTTGCAGATGTAAGCAGGCAAAATTCAGGCGAGCATAGGACAAGCAAGTGGGGTTCAAACGAGCTTGCAGCGCACGAGCGAGAGCATAATGGAAATAGAACAAACTTTGGACCTCAGAGTCATTCCCTTGCCCGAAGAGACATTGCGCACAGAGTCGGAGGAAGACAATGCTCAGCTTGGAAAGATCAAGGGTGAGGGTGTGGGTATGAATCTAGTCATGCAACGACTTTAGATCCTCCACACGCTTCATCAGGGGGTCTCAAATGAGCTTTGGATTAGAGAGAAGTGCGTGCTTTCGGTAATTAGCGAAGTGAGAAAAAACAATGAGTAGATCTTCGCTGAAAAGGTTTGGGCTCTGAAGGAAAAAGAAGAGCTAGAAGTGCGAAGCTAGAGCCTAGAAGGAGAAACTACACAAGCGTGTAATTCAGAAAATGTTTGGAAATTGGATGTTGTAGTGCCACAGTCTAAGGAGGAGGTAGGCTGAGTTACATTTGATTTTCATATGAATATCTTGGAACTACAATTGAAACTATAGCTGACTACTCTGCCAGAGGTTAGGGAGCAGCACGGTGCAGCCATCAGAGAACACATGTCTACCTTGGATAACGCAGTAACAGACTGAAATGGTCTCTTTGAACATGCAATGGAGCTATGGAACACTTTGCAGGAGGACTCAAACCTATAGAGATTGGGTAAAGATATCAAAGAGGCATAGCTGAAAGTTGATGAGATCAGGGCGACTGCGTGCACTTCGGCGCCAGTCTAGCGCTTCGCGTGTTAATAAGAAATGAAGGTGTTGTAAGCATAGGTTGAGGAGTTGCATTGAAAATAAAAAGTTTTGAAGGCTCAGATTCAAGCATGGACATAGGAAGCGAGCTAGATTACTCTAGCTATCCAAGAGAAGCTGAATAATTTCTAGCAGACATAGAGGACCATGCACCTTGTGATGGAGGGGCCAACTACAGAGAAGCTGGTCGAAGAAGTGCAGCAGGCCACTGTACATAGAATAACGGACCTTGAAGTCTTGAAGATGGAGTTCAATGAACTCCACCACAAAGTGGAGAAGCCAACTGAGTGACTCGAGGGCGAGTCACCATATTTGTGTTGGGGGGTTGTTGGGATGGGATCCCTAGGGTCAAATTTTGTCAGTCAAGTTTTGTAATAGTTTTTGTGAAAGAATGTAAAGTCTCCATGAAATATGGAAGCAGAGTGCGAAGCTAAGTAAGAGTCAAAGGGGCATTATTCCCTTGTATGGGTAGGTGATAGGTC
The DNA here is from genome assembly GCA_031772625.1 of Pinus tabuliformis. Taxonomy (NCBI): domain Eukaryota; kingdom Viridiplantae; phylum Streptophyta; class Pinopsida; order Pinales; family Pinaceae; genus Pinus; species Pinus tabuliformis. The sequence goes on from CM062817.1 coordinate 335,008,725, forward strand.
AATTTCGAGATTCACCCATGGTCCACGGGCCATAATATTCTAATGAAAAGGCTATATATATTGGAGTCATAGAGATTCTAAGAGATAACTTTTAGTAAAGAATTATTGTAAGGGTGAGGTTCTAAGGAAGGAAAATTATGTTTCCTGTACTTGGGAAAAAAGGGAAGGATCCTTCAGCTAAGTGCGCAGAGACCTTGGTAAGTCTGCAACTGAGTGCACGGGTCCCTGCAGCTGGGTACACAGGGATAATAAGTCTATATCTGAACGTTTACATCTTAATAAAGGCTGTTTTGAGCATAATCTATACATTTGTGCCTTATTTATTTACTTTTCTTAAGTTTATGTATCTCTGCTATGTGATCTGTTTTGTGTGAATTAATGCTTTATTTCTACACGAAATAGTTAGATATGTAATATTTATTCATAATAAGTATAATTAACCACCTTCGCGGAGCTCAGGAAGTTGTTAGATAGATCAACGTAAGTGAACTATTCAGAAAGGGTAGATCTACGCGATGACATATCTAGGTCATAAAGGCTTCAGAATATACAATTTATTGCATGAAAGTAGCGAATCTGAGTCTTTTATGCTTGTTAAGTACAATCAAGTACCTTCGTGAAGGTTTGAAATTCATTTCGGTAGAGTTGCAGTAACTGACACTCAAAAGGAATAGGTCTGCGCGAAGGAAGATCTGAGTTATATGAACCTTAGGAAACCATCACACATGCTTCTAGATACATAACCCTGGTTCTAGCATCCCCCAATACTACTTCAGGTTAGATTGTGGCATGCACTACTTAGGTTGTTGCCGAAAGGGCCAGCAGTTAGGGTTTTGTTGGCTGGTCTGAATAACTCGGAACCTGGGTCAGCCCCCTTAATCCAACATGCATATATGATTTATTCATTATTTTTTGCATGCATTGAATATGCATGTGGTTTCTTAGTTGTGATCTATCATTGGCATGGAGGATGGCTGGGAATGACAATGGATTGCCTAGCCCTGCCATTTCTTGGACAACCATGGTGATTGTGGGTTTACTTTCATTGTTTCTTTTTGTTGGTTCTCATGTTTCCTTAGCTTGGGTTGATTTATTAGTCCTGGAAGCCTTGGTTGAACAAATGATCTGGAAACCCTGTAACAGCTTGGGTTGAGTTACTAGTCCTGGAATCCTTAGCTAGACAAACGTTCTGGAAGCCCTTGGTGGGTTGAGTTACTAGTCCTGGAAGCCTTGGTTGGAAAAACACTCTGGAATCCCTTTATAAGTTGTGGGTTGGGTTACTAGTTCTAGAATCCTTGGTTGGACAAATGCTCTTGAAGCCCTAGAAGGCTTGGATGGAGACCAATATGATGATGGTTTTGTGATGTCTGACCGTGAGGTGGAATCACTGTTTTATGGGTTGATATCAATGGCCTCTAAAATCCTTGGATGATTTTTGATTGATGTTTTCTATGAGGTCCCACATTCATGCTTGGAATATGGCACGGGGGTGAATGGACGAAGAGAGATTTGGCTCAGCCATTATACGGTTGGCTGGAATGTGGAAGTCCCATCCCAGGTTTGGATTTTTCATTATCAATGAAAGGTTAGTTCTCCTTGTATATCTATGATATTTTTGATGGATTGTACGTGGTCTATATGGATTTACTTTCATGAGTAATTTTTTCCCTATTATGTTGGTTATGTATGTGTTTTATGACAACAACCATGTATGGCTTTCCTCATGTTTTTACTTTTAATTGAATGATCAATGTATCTATGACATAATGGATGGAATGGAAATTGATTTGTTGAGGCATCAATGGTTCTTTGTGATTATCAGCTAAGTATGAGACCCTATGCTCTGAGCTATTAATTACACCTGCAGATTACACATTTGCAATACGTTTGACGAAATGCCTATCGTGGCTAGTAGGGGTCTAGTCAAGGTCTTGAACACGTATTTTCTTTAGTACTGCCATTTCCATGTTAATTTATTGATCTGAAGAGATGGTTCAATTCTAGGTAGCGACTTGGGCTCTAGGCCTGAAAAGTGGCTCAAATCCTGGAGTTGTTGGCATAGCACTGACTATTTTGGTCTCTGGTCATTGGTAGAAAAGCCTGTGAGAGTGGCTTTGAGTTGCTGGTCGCACTCATGCCTATAGCATGGGCATGACAGAGCCTCAAATTGTCGAAAATCTTAGTGGGGCCCTAAGGAAAGCTGCCTAAAGTATTGGATTGGTTCCTGAGGGTCCTGTAGCTGCTAATTAATGTCTATATGGCGTGTTTCCGTCGATTCCACTTCCTTAACATGACTTGGGAGGTCGAATCATATCATAGTGGTCTCTCATCGCATGTTTACCCTGACTGGATGATTGCTTGGGTGGATGTGGGAGGAGTGTGTTACATTGATATACTTACTAAGTATGAACACTTTTATGCATTAATCCTTTTAAAGCCAGTACAATTGCTACTGCATTTATGGAAACAATTCAAAAGATTCATGGAAACAAAAAGATTATTGTAAGTGACAGAGATCCCATTTTCATCGGAAATTTTTGGGTGGAATTATTTTCTTGTCTTGGTACTCAATTAGTTCATAGCTCATCTTATCATCCTCAACCTGATGGAAAAAATTAGATAGTGAACAAATGTCTAGAAGGATATCTTCGTTGATATGTATCTGATAAACAAACATAATGGGTCAAGTGGTTACCTCTATCTGAATGGTGGTATAACACTTCCTTCCATACTGCAACAAAAATGACCCCATTTATGGCACTTTATGGATATCATCCACATCGATAAAATCATATTTTAGAGAAAATTCTAAGGTTTAAGCAGTGGAATATCACATCGAAAATCAACAACAAGTTCTCCAACTCTTATAACCTCACTCTAGTGTAGAATCGAATCAAACAACAGGCAAGTCAGCATCTCAGTGAAAGAAGTTTTGAGGTAGGTGATTAGGTATTTTTATAGCTTCAACCATACAAACAAATGTCCCTCAAGCAAGCTAAGAAGAATAATAAATTATCACCCAAGTACTACGATCCTTACAAGGTGTTGCAAAATATTGGTACTATGGCATACAAATTGGAGTTGCCTACATCTTCCCGAGTACACCAAATTTTCCATGTTTCATGCTTAAAGAAGGTTAATGGTGACAATCTTCCAGTTCAAATAATGTTTCTAAAACTTGACTAAGAAGGAAAAATCATATTTGAGCCTAAAGTCTATGAAACAAAAATCTGGAAGCTATGGAATCGATTCATTTCAAAGTATCTCATTAAGTGGAAGAACTTACCCACCGAAGATTCCACTTGGGAGGATGAGAATTTTATACATAAGCATCCATAACTACTCAATCGTTGAGTACAACACCTTTTTGAAGGACAGGCAAATATTTGGTCCCTATAATACTAGTGTAGCCCCCTTATTGTTATTGTTAGTGTATCCCCATTATTGTTATTGTTGTGCCCGTGTAGCCCCCATATTGTTATTGTTATGCCCCATAGAAGGCCACTATTATTATTGTTGTGCCCTTACATTATTATTGTTATGTAGGCTATGATTATATTGTTACCCCTTAGGTTCCTATATATACAAAGGAGGTATTTTCATTTGTATCATCCAAGAATTTTTCATTTATGTAATGTAAAGGAGGTCTCCCCGTTGAAGAGAATAATTTTTAATTTGTTGATATATCTTTTCTTCTATTTCTTGAGTTGGTTGCATAACATCTTGGTTTAGGTTTCTAGGGTAAAATATTTGGGTTAATTGTGTTTATGCATGCCATTGCACCTTTTCAATTTTTATTAAGAATCTATTTGTAGTAATAAACTATATAGTTATAAAACCTACATTTTATATTAAAGTAGTTTGGATTCAATGAGACAATTTTGTGGCTAAGGGATTTAGCTTGGGTTTGTGGAAAACTGTAGGACTCCCTCTAACCCCCTCGTGCTATCTCGAGTTGTGGGAGGTGTTACCCATTACCTTGACTCAACCTCCAAATTTTGTCATGAAGACGGGGTTACAAAAACCTCCATTTTCAAACTGTGCATAATTATATTTTGATACCAACAATGTTTCCAACTCTTCAAGAGTTTTTTGGTGACATAAATTTTATCTCAATTCGACTCTCATATTCAAATTTACATCTATTTGAAGTTTATCCAATTACAAAGTGCCACATCATTAAGGGACTTCCACATGACATCCACATATATCCCACATGGATTTTCCATGTCATTGTAGGTAATTCCACATCTTCTAAGTCCTTATGTGGCACTCACATAACTCCTACGGTGCCCTTATGGCACTACCACCTCAACATAATGTGGGTTACATAACATGACCACATCATCTCAATCCATGGCAGGAGTACCCATGTCAGATCCCCCATCCCTTGTTAAGCCACGATAGGCTAGGAGGGCCTTGGGGTGTATGTGGGTCATTGATTTGACCCACACCCCTATAGAACTACCTCAATGTAGTGCTTATTTAATGAGGGAACCATGGCAGGAATCCCCATGAGCCCCCCCCTAACATGTTAAATTGCAATGACTAGTGGGGCACTAGGGTGAGTAAGGATCGTTAATCGGTCCCACACCCCAATTACACCATTTAGAGGTGATTCCTCTTTAATAATGGCTTCCAAGGTGGTGGGCAGTCTAATCAATTGATGGCCTTGTTATGAAACCAGCTCAAGAAAAAGATAGATCAACGCCTTAGGATTCAGCCTCTTCGAGGGGGAAACCTCCTTTGCATTGCATAAATGAACAATTCTTGGATGATTCAAATTACGAAACCTCCTTTCTATATATAGGAGTCTAAAGAGTCACAATATAACCCAACTGACCTAATAATAATAATATAAAGCCACAAAATTAATAATAGAGGGATTCTATGGGGCACAGTAATAATAATATGGTAGCAACAAAGGCACAACAATATTAATAATGGATACAACTACAATAGTAATGGGGTAATCACTAGTATTATAGGGACCCAACAGGGCTCGACAAATGACAATGTCCAAACTAGTTTCTACCTTGTCTACCACTATCGGTCCACCACTACCACTATTGGGAAAATTAAAAGGGTTGATTACTATTGACAAGTGATGGGCAGTTTGTTCTTTGATGGTGTTGAAAAATGTCTATTTAAATAACAAGTTCTTCCACCACTCCACTATCATCATCCTCTCCATATTACATCGTGTATGTGTTATGATAGTGAGTGGTGGGCACTGAGCAATTGAGTAGCATTTTATTAGGTCAAGGTTCCATCCCAAACCCAATCTATGCCCCTTCCATGTACAAATCCCCAGATCACTAGATGTGATCCATATTTTTCACATTAAACCAACTACATTCTTTCTTGTTCACCAACTTTGATCTAGATGTCTTAAAGGTCTCTTGGCTTAACTGCCTAGATGCTTGGAAAACCAATTTTATGAGATATTGGTCAGGTCCTGAGATCAACCCTTCTAAGGTATTGAGCCATGCTAAAACTAAGAATGAGGGGTATTCAAAGGGTAGATTTAATTAGTTCAAGCACTTCAACTTTACCATTTATTGTGGAGGTAGACAATTTCTTCAGTGAGATAGTCTATAATTTTAAGTATGACAATGGGCTTCCCAATTCATAAACATGTTAGATAATTGAAAACACATATAATAATAGGTTAAGTGAGTGGTCTCATACAATCAATAAAAATCATATAAGTAGCTGTGTAGTTCATGAATATGATAATAATCACATAGTTCCATGAGTTTAATACAACCATAGAAACATATGAGACAACTTGTCCACCATAAATCATTAAATGGGTTCTACAACCTTCATGAGTAGTATCAAGCCCTAAATCAACCAATAACATATCAAAAAAACATCATCCATAGTTCTAATAGATATACATTATTATTCTTACTTGAATAACTTGAAATGGTTGGAAACTGAAGGAGGGACTTCCACTTGCCACCCAACCATATGCCAACTACACGACAATATTTCTTACAACTGACCTCCCCTGAGTCAGATCTAGAGTCTAAGGAAATTCTTAACAGTGGCAATTTTACATCTATGTCTTGTTCAAACACTCAAGAGAGGGATTCCACTGTATGGGTGGTTCATCATCTATGTAATAGTAGTAACCACTCCAGTGAATCACTTAATCTCTAAGCTTCAAAACATAGGGATTCACCCAAATTAAATGGAAAGGTGTGTTGCTAAGTTTTCGAGGATTTAATCCACTGTGTAGGTGGTTTAAAAACCAATTGGGAAGAACTTAGTGATTCATCAACCAATAGGAAATCACTAAGTGGTTCATCAACCAAGGAAATAACCTAGTGGTGTAATTAAATTGTTCAACAAGTCGCTTAATGGTTCATCAACCAAAGGAAAATAGTACATGATTCATCAACCAAAATAAAAACATTAAGTGGTTCATCAGCTAGAGGCAAGCACTTAGTGGTTGAATTTCAATCCTTAAACACCACACTAGAAATATAGACTCACTCGAAGGTTTCAGTGGCCTCAGTCATAGTCACAATAGTTAACACCTAATGTCACAAGGTATAGGTTTAAGTCCATATAGTCTCAGAACTCAAAAGTGGAGAATATCACATATTCACTAGGAACTTAATAAAGTGAACTGTTGGGAAACTAACTCACATTCCCATCATCAAACCCCTAATTCACATCTACTATGCATATATGTATAATTCCTCCTACATCCCTTGGCACAACCAATATAGCACCACCTTAGCTCTCTGGTATAATCTCTTCCAGTATTGTCTACTCAATCTACAAGAGAAATGTAGAATTCCTACAGAAACTCCGATAGATCTAGAATTCTAGTTAAATTAAACACAAGTAATTTTCTAATATTCAAGAGAGGAGAGAAAGAATTTTCTCCATAAAATCAATGTATTAAATTAATGAAATATAGTAATACATGAGCAGCCAAACCTCTAATCCCAAAGGGAGGTGGTTATATAGAAATTGCCGAATCTAGAAAACTAGGAAAAAACTAGTAAAAAACTAGAAAAGGCTAAGAAAAGCTAAAGGGAGGCCTAAAATAGCAACAATGACTCAACACAACCTATGCCAACTATCAGCCACGATGAAATCATGAGGAGGGGTGCATTTACCAAGGAAGGTAACTTTAAAAGATGCTAAAATGGTCTGAGGGACCAAATCTCTTGATTTAAGGGGGAATCTTCATGTGGGGTGCCAATCCTCAAATAACTCAAGTGGATGAGGTTTGGTTAGGTGTGAAGATGAACTTATATGTCTAAATGGTTTATGAAAGTGGTTGGACCAATATTTCCATAATATTAAGCCTTTAAAGGCAAAAAGAAAGGGAAAGTTGGTCCACCGAGCTAGTTTACCAAAAATCAAGTGTGAACGTGATTTTTAGTGCATGTGGCTAAGTCAAGGATACTTAGGATAAAATATAAATGTATATGTTAGGATTATATTCCAACAAGAAAAGTATGGGAATAGCACCACCCAATATAATCCCTACTCTCATAAATAAACTATCAACGATTCTACCAACTCTAGTTTAGCCCCAATTGCATCATATTAAAACTTGTTAGGAAATGGATTTTCTTAGTTATGAGTGGTTCTAACATTCCGTTCAATAGGGTATAGATTTATAGGGTATTCAACCAAAACAAGAAACATCCCTTAGACCAAGGATCCGTAACGTTATCCCTTCTTTAGTTTTGTTATTTAATTTTAAATAATAACTTGTAGGTGCTTAATCAAATATCCAACTAGTCATAGTTCTCCATGCTGGTGTAGTCACAAATATTATTACAAAGAGTAGGGGTAGAATAGGGGAATTTTACAAAATCCTTGTTATAGGGGGACATCTATGGTTTCAATTCTCAATGTGGTGAAAGCAAATTGCAAGTATTCCAAAGATAGATATTGAGAAATTTAATGGAAGGAGTTTTAAGCATGGAATCTCAAAATGGATGATCCCTTGGTTAACAAATATTAGTATATCATTGTGGATCAAGGTATTGTACCAATGGGGATGCCAAAAAACAACTAGACCAAGTTGGATTTGATTGAAAAGAGTAGAATATGTTTGTGTCTCTTAAATTCATTATTATTAAATGTTTTAGGAGAAGGTACAATGAAGGAATTGTGAAAAAATATAGGGTTTTTTATCAATCTAAGTCCCTAAGGAACAAATTGTTCCTATGAAGAAGTTGTATAACCTAAGGATGAAGAACACATACCTAGTGAAAGAACATATGAACAGTTTCAATACTTTGTTAAGTCAACCATTATTTGTTGATATTAATATTTCAGATGAAGATAAGTTTATTAGTTTCTTGTGTTCTCTATCATAACCATGGGATATTTTGTTTGTTTGTTTCCATGGGTATTAATGTAACTACTTTAGGTTTTGATGAAATAGTCACATCCTTGTTATCAGAGGAGATGAGATAGAAAAACATGGAAAGACATAAAACATGTCTTATTTGTAAGAGGACGATCCTAGGATAGAAAGAAATATAAGTAATCAAGTGGGAGATCTAAATCTAGCAGGAGGATCTAAATCTCCATGAAAATTCATAAAGGTGTGTTGGAGATATGGCAAGAAAAGGGAATTACAAACCCAAAAGTGTTGAGAGAGGGAAGGGATTTTATGATGCTCCTTCTATAGAAGCATAAGCCTCATAAAACAAAGTAGGGGAGGTTTACTTGTCTTCTTCAAGCACACATGCATATCATGATCATGCATGACTTTTCAATTTAGATGTAGGTTTTTATATGACTCCTCATAGGGTGTATTTTTGCAAGTATGAAAGATGATCACAATGATGATTACCCAGGAGATGAATCAAAATTCATAATCATAGGATGAGGAAAGTTCATGTTGAAGCTCATGGAGAGAAGGGTTAGAACACTCCCTAGTGTTTTTCACATCTTAGTATTCAAAAAAAACTAGATTATGTAAGCAAGATGAGAAATGTAGGTGTAAAAACATTTTTTGAAAAAGAAACTTATATGATGGTTTGAGGAACAATGGTATTGTTGAGAGGAGATTGGATAGAAACTTCATATAAGATGTTGGGAAAAATTATTAGTGATGGGTACAACAATCAAATGATTCAAATTATTCTTGAGAGTAGAGATGAAGAAGGAAAATCTCCTATAATCTTTAGAGAGAAGACTATGTTATGCCATGAAATACTAGGATATATTGGAGAGAAGGGTCTTTGAGTAATACAAGATAAAGGTATGGTAGAAGGTATGTATAATTTCCCTATGGATCTTGATTTCTATTAACATTTCTTATATGGGAAGAAAAATGAAGTAAGATTTTTATTTGGTGCTATGAGGGTAGAGCGAATATTATAATTGGTGCACAATGATATATTTAGACCTATTTTAGTTCCATCACTAGGAAAAATTGTGTACTATTTTTTATTTATAGATGACATCTAGAGGAATACATGGATTTATTTATTTAGGAATAAATATGAAGTCTTTGAAAAACTTAAATACTTTAAGGCACTTGTGGAAAATTGGATAAAGAAGAATACTGAGGTGCTAAGGATGGATAATGTGGAGAATTATGTGGGAATGAATTCAAGGAATTTTGTAAGAAATGTGATATATAAAGGGAGAAGACTAGTCCATACACACCTCAAAAAAATGGATTTGTAGAAAGGATTAATAGGAAACTGATGAAAAAAGGAAGGAGCATTCTTAGTTGTGCGATATTATGCCACACATTATAGGCAGAGGCAGTGGATAATGCATGTTACTTGGTGAATAGATCACTCTCAACAACATTGGGTGACAAGACTCCACATGAGGAATGGAATAATATGAAACCATCTCTTAAGGATGATATTATATTCCTTTGCGTTGGGAATAGTATTCTCATTGATGTCCAAGATAAAGATTGCAAGATGAATATTGTTGGTATACTTGATTTTTTTATGCCCAATTTGGATACCATATATTTGAAGGAATTTTAAATTTAAATACCTAGATAAAACTAGAGCATATGCCATTTATTTGAAAATATTATTTCAATACCTTTCCAATGATATATGTCACTCCCTCTAACTCCATATGAATGAGGAGATATGAAAGATTATGTTAGGTCGTCCCAATTAGAAAGCATAGGTAGGCCCTAGCTAATTTTTCAAGTTAACCCCATAGTGAATGCAAAAAATTTACAAATAAAGGATAGATGAGTGAATTTGAAGAAAATGCAAGAAAGAAGAGACTTGTGGTGTGCAAGAGAAGCTAGGGAATACTCATAGGGTTTTAAAGGTGGACCAGAAATGTGTTTTGTAAAATGAGTAAGCTATCTTGGCGTTTTCTTTATAACTTTTCTTTTTGGATCTTTCACACAATGAGATTTTTAGGGGATGGAGGTGATATCTTACTGTGCATTTGGTAAAATTATAGGCATTAGTTCACTAAAATTCCTGATATATGCCTTATGGAAGTTAGGGTTTATGATTGATCCTAAAATCTACTTCAAATGAGTCCTCTTGAGATTTTGCTATAACTAAAGTTTTGGGAAATTTCAGACCTTGAAGATTTAAGGAAATAGAGGATATATCTATGGGTACATGTGATCGAAACTTCAAGATTCCGTTCCCTATAATTTCATAAATATTCCCTATGGAATTTAGGGTTTGTAAATTCTTCTGAAATCTTCTTCAAATAGGTTAGTTTGGCATTTTTTCTATAACTTATTTTTTGAGATGTCTCATACTATGAAATATTATGAAGACATAGGTGAGGTCTCTACGTGGTGATGATAAAAGTTTTAGACTTTGGTTCATTATAATTTTGGAGACATTTCTTATGGAAGTTAGGATTTCAGAACTAATCATGAAATTAATTTTAAATAGGTCAATTTGGCATTTTCTTTATAAATTATTTTCTATGATGTTTCAGATTATGAAATATTTAGGATATAAAGGTAAGATCTATATGTATTGTTATAAAATATTTAGAATTTGGATCACTATGCTTTCAAAGATATGCCTTATGGAATTTAAGGTTTCTAAATGATGCTAAAATTAATTTCAAACATGTGATCATGGAAATTTTGTTGTAACCTCTTATGTAGGACTTTTCAAACTATGAAATTTTGCAGATATCCAAGGAGACATATAGATTTATTTCAATTAAACATTTTATAATAAAATTTTTAAAATTGGATGTGTGGCATGTTGTAAAAGTATGTTCTTGGGACACGGCAAAAAAAAATATTTTTGGGAGAAGAAAACTCGGTGAAGGAAGAAGTAGAAGTAGCAAGTAAGGATTAGTGAATGCACATTTATTAAGTAGACTAAATGATGTACATTGGTCCTAATGAATATTTGTAGCAGTGGAGACTAATATCTCTAGTAGGTTCGTGCCTATGAGTATTCACAATGATTGGAATTGATGTCTCGAGTAGGTTGGTGCCTAAAATTTTTTATAGTAGCAGGTTGGTTCCTACAAAGAATTATAAAAATAATTTTTATGGTTTTATCCCGAAAAGGTTTCCACATAAATATTGTGCTCCATGTTTTGCAATTGATGGATCTCATATGTGATTGTTTTCTTATGGTTCATGAATGTTTGAATAAGTAAAAATTATCTGATACAAATTCATTCCCCCTCTTAGTATAAGTGTGTTCTTAAAAAATAGTATCAAAGAAAGTTCATTCAAAATAATTTAACTGCTCGAAGGCAGTTTTTGGGAACATACATGGTTAGTGAAGAATGTTTCCCCACAAACAAAGCCTCATTATTTGATGGAAAAAACTATGCATTTTGAAGTATAAGGATGTGGACTTATTTAATGACTCTTGGGTTTTATATTTGACAATCAATTGTGGTTGGTTATATAGCCCCAAAAACACCTCCAACAAATATTGTTGGGAAGAAGGCTAGTGAACATAATGCAAAATCCATGAAAGCTATCTTGTGTGGTATAACAAAATTATATTTTTTCAAGGTTATGCATTACAAATCTGATAAAGAAATCTAGGAAAAATATAAAATCATATATGAAGGTGATGACAATGTGAAGAACGAAAATCTCTAAACTCATCGAATGTGGTTTGAGAATTTGAAAATGAAAGACAAAGAAAATGTTGTAGCTTATTTTCTTTATGTGGATAAAACTGTTAACATCATCAAAGGACTTGGTGAGAAGGTTTAAGAATCAATGATTGTACAAAAGTTTCTAAGGTTACTTCCCTTAAGATTTGAAACCAAGGTCTCTACCATTGAAGAATCAAGGATCTAGAGAAAATGACGATGGATGAGTTACATAGGATTCTCATTGCATATGAAATGAGGATAGAAAAAGAAAAACTAGGATAGTATGAAGAAACTTTAAAAGCGTCAAATAAGAAAAAAAGACACAAATCCTATGATTTTTATATCCATAAATAAAATACAAAAGAAGAAAAATTTGCGAGAATTTTAAAAAGAGGATCAAGCAAATACAAGGGTAAGCTACCCTTCAAATTTTTTAATTATGATAGGGTAGGAAATTTTTCTACCAAATGTCCATATGTAAAAATATAAGATAGTGATGATGAAGAAGAACATAATAATAAAAGAGAACCTTATAGAGACAAATGAGGAAAATATACTAAGAAAGATTTTTTACTCAAGAGATGATGGTATCTCATATGAAGAAAGTGATGGCTATGTTTTTGATATTGACAAAGACGAATTCCTCTTCATTTCCATGGATGCAAAGTCTACTGATAATTAAAATGAAGACAATTATAAGGAAATATAAAATTTATAAGAATAAGACATTGATGGGGAAGTGAATCTAGTGAAGAGGAACTCATTAATTCGTTAGAAGAAATAGAAAAGCTTAGGGAAAATAATAAAAAGTAGGAGTAATTGTAGAAATATGAAAATAAGGATCATAATAATGATGAAAGAGAAAAAAACAAGTATTGTTAGGTCCCTATAATACTAGTGATTCCTCCATTACTGTTTTCATTGTAGCCTTTTTTGTTATTGTTGTGCCCTTATTGTCCCCATATTGTTATTATTGTGCCGCATATAAGCCCACTGTTGTTATTTTTGTGCCCTTATATTATTATTGTTATATCGGCTTTGATTATATTGTGACCCCTTAGAGTCCTATGTATAGAAAGGAGGTTTTGTCATTTGTATCATCCAATAATTGCTCATTTGGGTAATGTAAAGGAGGTTTCCCCCTCAAAGAGATTGATTTCTAAGTCATTGATCTATCGTTTCTATATTTTTGAGAGTTGGTTTCATACCATTTGGTATCAGAGGTTTGGATTTTAGGGTTTCGCTACTCCAAAACAGGTCATCGAGGAATTTTCGCTATAACTTTTTTTTCTGCGACATTTCAAAAGCTAAAAAAAAACCCATTTGACCCAAAATTTAGATGATCCTCAACTATAAATTTCAGATCTTGTCTCACTACATTTTTGGAGATATGATCCAAGGAAGTTAGGGTTTTTGCAGGCTCCCGAATTACATCCCAAATAGGTGACCTTAGGAAAAGTGCCATAACTTTCTCTCTGAGTATCAGATTGAAATTTTGTAACAATTTACATAAATAGGATAGACTATAGTTTTCTATGCATCGTTTTCAGGCCCGGAGGTTGAAAACATGACATGTGGAACTTTGTACAAGTTCTCTCTACGGAAAAAGGAGATTGGGCATAACGCTTTCTTGGAGAATCCAATTTCAATTAGATTGGTGGCCTTTCAAAGAGGATTCATAGAGCTACAATAGTTCACAATTTTAGACCCGGGAGATGTGAAATTTTAGAGATATATCAGATACAATATCAAGCTCCTACAAAGTGAAAAAAGGTGTGTAGTTTTTTTTTAAATTTTCATAAGTTTGGTTTGAAAAATTAGTTTTGAGGAATTCAAAGGGCATAGTGAAGCATAATTATCATTAATTGATGCCCTGAAGAAATAAAATGGAAAAACCTAGTAACCAACATTAAATCTCTAACATGACTCATGAAGAAGAGGAAGAAATGCAATATGATATATCAAAATTATGAGACCAAGTGCAACAAAATTCACTCTCACAAAAAGTAAAAAAAGATAAGATGGATGGTTTAAAGAAAGGGGTAGAAGCTAAGATGAATGACGTGGAAGCTAATATGAATGACATGGAAGCTAAGATGGATGGCATGGAAGCTAAGATGGATGGTTTAGAAGAAAAATTTGAAGGAAACATGGAAGATTTGAAGGCAGATTTGACAAAGATTCTAAAATAAATTCTTACTAATGGAGAAATGGTAGTAAAGGAAACCCGTGATGAGAAAAAAATAGATGTTAAATTTTAATCATGATTTCATAGACTCTAACATTGGATCAAAGGCCCACCGTGTTCTAAAGATTGATATGAGGAAGTTTGATGGCAAGGATCTCGTAACATGGATACTACAGATGCAACGATATTTCAGTCTCCATAATGTGAAAAACACACAAAAGGTATTCATTACAACTTTATATTTGGAACCAAATTAGTTTGAATGGTATGGATGGATTTTCGCTCGTAAACAAATTGTCACTTGGACAATTTTTATGGATGAAATGATAGCACATTATGAAGATACAAAAGGTAACACTTTTTTTAGCCAATTGATAAATCTCAAACAAAAGGGTTCAATTATGGAGCACACTGAGGACTTCCAAAAATTGAATATAAGGGTAAAATATGTTCTAGAGGAGCATAGGATTGATGTGTTCATAGGGAATTCAAAGGATAACATCCAACATGAGGTTCGCCTTTGAGAACCTGATTCATTGGAGAAAACATTCAGGTTGGCAAGAAAAATGGAAAGCAAAATTATGGCAACAAGGAAGCCTAACACTCACAATGATAAAGATGTAAGTGTTGTTTCCCCTAGCCTTCCACAACCTACAAGGTTGACACTAAAACAATTGCAAGAAAAGAGAGAAAAAGGGCTTTGTTATAGTTGTGATAAAAAATACACTAAAAGTCATAAGTGTGATGAGAAGAAATTATTTTACATAGATTGTGAAGAGGAGGAAGAAAAGGAACAATATACACCAGGAAAAAACCCGAGATAAAGAAGAAATGAATCTGACCATATCCTATAATGCATTGGTCAGAATTACCACTCCTCAAAATATAAATATAGAAGGACATACCAAGAAGAAAAAGGTAATAGTGTTCATTGATTCAGGTAGTACCCATAATTTTATTCATATTAAGATAACTAAGGAATTGAATTTCTTCCTATATCCAGCACCAGAGTGTCAAGTGATGATTGCAAGTGGAGGAACCATAAATTTCTCTAGGAAGTGCCATAATATCAAGCTATCCATGGTATAATATGTATTAGATAGCCCAAGGCTTTCCATTCCATTGGGTGGTGTTGATGTTGTACTAGGATTCCAATGGATACAATCCTTGGGTACAATAGCTTTTAATTTTCAAGAACTTTTCATGAAATTTTCTTTAGAAGGAAAGGAATTTGAATTAAGGGGTATCACAGGGAAACTAGGAAAGATAATTAGCTCTAACAAAATGAAAAAGCTTATAAAGATAAAACAATGAGGCATAATTGCAAAATTATGTTCTTTATAGGTTCCGAAATCGAAATCATCTATTTCTCTAGATCTCTAAAAAGTATTGGACAATCATTCCAAGGTATTTGAGACTCCCAAAGGCCTCCCACCTATTTAGGATCATGATCATGCTATTCATTTGATTCCAGCAAGTGTTCCTCCAAACACCATGTTATAGACATTTTTGTGCCTTGCAGCTCCAAGCATGAAATATCCATAAACCAAGGGCTCCTAAGTCCCTAAAAGTGTTGTTCCAACCCCTAAAGGAACAAGGTCAAAAAATTACAACTTCTCCTAGAAGTTCTCCACCAGAAACTGCTCAGAATAAGTCAAAACAGGATCATTTCAGCTGCTCCACTAGCTAAGTGCGTTGCATAGCACCTAAATCCACTAGCTAGGTGCGTTGCAACGCACCTAAATGCACTACCAGGGTGCGTTGAGCGGGAAATGACAAATGGCAGTGTCATTCCGCGAGGTGGAGAGACAATGGAAGCTTCCAGAATCTTCTCCTATGACACTTGCCTCACTGAATTCGACCAAGGATGAGTAAGAGGCCTTCAGCCTCCAAGTGGAATCAAGAACTGACAGGGAGAAGCCACTAATCAAATCATAAGCTGACTCATCCTCCTTGCATACATCTATATATGGATCCCTCATCCCAAAGATCCAGATGCTGGAATTTTGCACATTGTAAGGAATTGTTGTTGGTTTTGAGACACATATCAGAGAATTGGGTGATCTATGCTTTGTTGGAGGTGAAGAGGGGCTTCTTTGCTGGGAGGTTGATGCTGGGTCAGGAATCATTGGTTGTAACTCCTCCTGGATCTTCTTGTATATCAATAAAAACTATTTGAGTTTCTTCTCCATGCTTTTGTATCATTGATGCTTGTTACATTTGTATGGTTAACTTAAATCTGATCTTAAGTTATTTATGAATATAAATCCATGTCTTTGTATAGTTTCCTCCTTCTGTGATCTTACAGGTACTTGGTGAAGCTGGGCAAGTAAGGGAACAAGTAGCTGGAAGCTATCAAAGAGGAGAGAGATTGGATCAAAGGACTAGCGCAAGACACAGGTTGGTTCTTCCTATTCCTCTTTCTTTATAGTTCATAAAGGAGATACAAAAGTAGTTTTCTCTGTTTGCTTCTATGGCAGCTGTCACACCTTAGTGGGATAGAGCAGTTCTAAATAGACACTTTTCCCGGTAACAAAATGGCGACTCCGCTGGGGACGATTGTCTAATTAGTTTGTTTGTGTATCTCTTGTTGTTTGTTTCATAAACTTATAAGTAGCAATCGAACTGAATTTGCCATAACAAATGCAAAGTAGACATCTGCTACTTCAATCCATTCACTGGATCTGTTTATGATTTGAACAGCTGATTCATAGACTATCTGATTGCCCTTGTGATAGCTCTTAGAACCTCCTTAGATCTACCCCTGATTATGCATTACTGATTGCTTTTACTCGGCCAAAAACCAAAGACTAAACTGCAAACCGTGACTCAGAACCCAGATAGAATTCTCGTTTCTGCCCCAGCGCAGGCACTGTGAAGAGGTTCTGCATTTCAACGCACTTCCCGAGAGGGCAACCTGCGCTGCAATGCAGTTTCTCTGTATAACAGGTGCGCTGATCAGCCCAGCCCTGTGCAGCTGAGGTTCTTGTGCTTCATTCTTTCCAGTTTTGTCTCTGATTTTTTTTTGCAGCCTGTGATCAGTATATTATTGTTTCAAAACCCCTTTTCCTTACTGATATTCCGCCTCATTTGTACAAAAGAACTGTAGATGTTTTTGTGTGTTTGTTGAGTCGTTTACAGTTTTCCATTGCAAAAGTATAATAATCGTACTGTCATCCTTTGATTTAGATCTGTCGCAAGTGTCGATTTCAATCATAGGAGAAAGTTTATTTGTTGTTGATGGTCGATTATGCTTTTACTATTGCCTTTGGTTTGAATTTGTGACTTTCTAGTGTCAAAACGAGTATTTATTTCAAAATCATAAAGTGTCATAATCATCTCTACCTTTTGATTTCGAAAAAGAAGCTTGTTTGTGTTTGTCGCTTGAAAGCAAATTCAGATTTGTGCATCAACTTTCTTTTTAGCATCAATATTAAGAAAGTGAAAAGCAAATACATGCATGTGCATTTGCATATTGACAGTCTGTTTGGCTTGATTTAGGAAAGTGCATATACAGTGTGCTCTTTGCTCTTTGAGAAAAGATTGTGTCTTTCTTTTCCCCTAGTAGCTAGGATTTTCATTGCTGAAAAGAGATAAAAGTTTGTTTATCATCTTTAGATTGCATTTTAGGAATTACATCTACATCTCGTGGTGAACCCAAAAGGAAAACTTCATAAGAAAGATCAACTTAAAATAAATTCAATGAATCTAACAACGCTTTGGAACTTAACGCACAACATTTAGAGGTTTAGGCTAGAGACGTATTCTGGCGTTGTAAAGCCTGGTAACTGTTGTCCTCACTGATGGTTGGGTGATTCCTCCACTTTGAGACGATAAGTTCCAGTACGGACTTGTGCTCCCACGTACCGTCGAGTATATATTGGGAGACCCCTATAGGCTTAAATCCTTTATCCATAGGAAGCCGCGACCGCCCTACTGATCGCAATGCACTGAACACAGCATTCAGGAAGATTGACTGTCGTACCGTAAAAGGTATTCTGCAGTTTTGCGATTGGTTTGGTACTCCTTCTACCTAGACCTCCAGAGCAGTCCCTTTCGTTCCTTTTCAGACTCCTTAACAGAAAAGGTCCATCTGAGCACTTGTCACTTTAGGCTCATTAAAAATTAAAGGAGACTAGAGTCATCTTTTGTTTTTTCGCGACTCTTAAAAACTGAAAAAACAAGTTGTGTCAAAAGCGTCTAAAATTCATTTAATTCGGAAACATACCTTCCCTTTATTTTAGTTGATCGAGTAATCCGAAATCATGGAAGAAAGTCAATTGAAACCCCGTCGTTCGCGGAGGCTTACGAGTCAACCGTCTTTGTCTCCGGAATCGAAACCAGTACGGACAAATCGAACTCGTTTAACCGGTTCCAAATCTCCTATCAAAGTTAGAACAAGTGTTCCAACGACATCAGAGACTCCGGTTACTCCAAACATTTCTGGAATCCCTGCCTCTACAGAAGAAGTTCAACAGCCATAGAAGGACAGTGGTACTGATCCTAGTTTGAGAATAAACACTTGTGTTATTGAACCAGTTCCATCTACAACCGGTTCGGAGAGTCTTACTCTTCAAACATC
The DNA here is from genome assembly GCA_031772625.1 of Pinus tabuliformis. NCBI lineage: Eukaryota > Viridiplantae > Streptophyta > Pinopsida > Pinales > Pinaceae > Pinus > Pinus tabuliformis. The sequence continues at coordinate 335,027,570 of CM062817.1, forward strand.
TGTCGCTGCTTCTTCGACACCAGAAATATTTTACGGACCTGACGGTCTTCCCCTTCCACCTGGTCTGATTGCAATAGAAGAAATTATAGAAGATCCACAAGCCAGTACTCCAACGCACTTTGGAGTCGGGATCACTCTATATCCTTCGACATCAGAATTTATTCTACCACCAGCGGAAGCTCCTGTAGAATCGCTAGGTAATCTTTTGGATAGACTACAAATGTCTGAACAACCGTCAACATCTGGGACTATGTCATCTGACACAGTGACGGCAGAACTCCCTGCTATCACTCCGACAATGTTCGCCGGCATACCATCTGTCCCTACTAGCTCTCAACCGCTAGAAGGAGCCCACTCAGGGGCTACTTCGACAGTCTGGTCTGTTCCTGTTTGTTCATCCGGAATAATATCCGGAAACTCTTATGTTGGGTCTCAACAAATTGATCCATTTCGAGGTCAATTTGGGTAGTCCGGTCCCCAAGGGCAAACAATTCCCTTGAGTTCTGGATTACCACCGTATGGGGGGCAGTATACCCTTTCATTATCCCCTCCGGGAGGATATCCATACGGGAGTTCACAACAACGTTCAGGTTATACTGGAATTACCTCAAGTAGTTGGGTACCTATACTACCTCAACAACCAAGAGTTGTGTATTCAATGCAACAATGCGTACCTATGTCAAACATCCCGACTACGCTAGCTATTGTGACAGTGTCGCAAGCTCAAGCGCCACCTGTTGTATGCCAACCTCAGGTTTCTCAGGTTGTAGTGCAACAGCCCCTTGACCCTGCGACCCAACCACAATCGCCGACTAGTGGGGCGACATAGGTCTAGACGGGTACAATTACCCCTCACCTTGGTCAAACGGTTAGTATCAGGCAAAAACACATGGCTTCACAACCATGGCTGGTGCAATACCAACAACCGCAATTCCAACAAGTATACCAAGGTTATGAGCAGCAAATCTTTGCGAACAGTGGATAGCCGTACATTCAAAACGGTCAAAATCAACCATTTTACAATGGTCAAGTCCACAAACCTTACCAAACATACCAGCATCAAATGCATTATGCCGGTATGCAAAGACCAACTGCTCAGGCGATTCCATCTTATCCTGGGTATGCTTCACCTAACCTGAATAAATAGTTACCCTTCGTGGCAACCTTAGAGTTACCGGATTTAAATCGGTTAACAAACGATCCAATTTCTTACGCCCCTTGGTGGCCAGCGATTCCGCATAAACTTCCATCAGATATTCCTAAATTTAATGGAAATCCGGGTGAAGATCCATTGAATCACGTGATGACCTTTCATCTATGGTGTTCATCAAACACCCTAAATGATGATTCGATAAGACTTCGCCTCTTTCAGAGGACGTTAACGGGTCCAGCAGAAAAATGGTACATTGAATTTCTTAGAGCTTCGTTCGACAACTTCAGTACTTTAGCCACAACCTTTTTAACCCATTTTCAATTACCAATAAGGTATGAAACGGGAACAGAACTTCTTACCAACTTTAAACAGACAACGGCCACTCACATATCTGATCATATACCTGAGTGGTGATGTCGTCGTAGAATGGTAAAAACGTATGTCCCCGATCAGCTGTTAGCTGAATGGTTTATCAAGTCATTATTGCCTTCCATCACAGAAGATGTGGCAAAGGGGGGAGTCGTAACAGAAGAGCAAGTTATCGCTCATGCACAATATCTGGACTTGATTTACACTCAGTCCAGCACGCTCTACGACAAAATACCTGACGTCCCTAGACCGGAATTCTCAATTCCTCCTCCTCCTAAATCGAACAATGACTCTCATGCCGGCGATGGCGTGATTGGCACGACAGACACGAAATCTACAAAGGCTACATCCAAAAAGGCCCGTAAGATTTCAGGTCAAAATGCAAAAGACGAACTTCTTGCTTCGGAAGTAAATGCTGTATCGACAAAGAAAGGCAGAGAAACCAAAAAACCAAGAAGCAAGAAGAAAGGCAAAGGGAAGAAGAAGAAACAAGATGAATCATCACCTAAAAAATCTTCTTCGAACCCTCCTGGAAATAGGAAACGAAAAACTCCATGCTTTATATGCGATGAGGATCACCGGACCGCAGAATGTCCACACAGAGCTGAGATTAAGAAATTCTTCAAGAATTCAAAAACCTCCGCAGTGTTAACTGATCCGTTTCCAAATCCAGGAACAAATATGGTTGAAAGTGGAAATGCTTCCCCGTCTCAAGTGCTAATGTTGTCGGTTTCAAAATAGCAAAATGATGCTTTGATATCGACAAGGAACAAAGACTATGGGAATCTGCAGCTGTCGAACAACAAGGATAAAGATCAACCAAGTAGTTCAACAACAACTTCGACAGAAGTTGTACCACCCACCATCCCTGAATTGACGATAAAACCGCCAAAGGGAGTAGTACACAAGTCGACATTTAATCCCCGCACTAGAGCGGCACAGCATTATAACATAGTGGAAGATTTGGCCCAATCGCCATCCGCTATGTCGACTCCTGAAGTACTACAAAATTGCCCATCCCAAAGGTAGGCTTTATTATCAGCCATTAGATATGGTATGCTACCAGTGAATATTTGAGAAAAGAAATGAATTCGAATTTTAGCATGACTGATCCCTTAAATCCAGTACATGTGATGTCCTTCTCAGGAGCTAGGGGAAGTACATCTCAGGTTCACCAATTAGTAGGTATGAGAGGATTAATGTCAGATCCTCAAGGACAAATCATCGATCTGTTGGAAATAATACTGAGAGGGGGGGTGAATCAGTATTATCAGATCAATCAAACTTTTTCTATGCTCAGAAACATATACGCTACTTCAGTTAGGTGAACCAGCGTGTACACGCTACTGTGACTAAATAAAACAGCGTATAAGAAGAAAACTCATAATTTAGTTAGCTTATTCTTCAGTTAAGTTCATCAGGACATTATTCACCACATTAACAGTAAACAGCCACACACATGAACACCAAGATATAAGGTGGAAACCCAATGTGGGTGAAAACCACCTGCTGCAAGTTGTCTCTATCTTTCTTTAATATGAAACTTCAGTTTACAATCTTTTGTACTGGTGCAGCCTTATACCAGTACACAGGCTACAACCTGCAGAAGGCTACAACCTTCTCTCGTTCTCCAAACTTCCTTGGAAGGGAGCTCCAACCCCCTTTGCTCTTGTACTAGCCAAGATACTAGTACGTAGGTGCTGACCTACAATCTTCTTTCCTTCAGGTACCACCTTTCATACATTTTCAGACTGGATATTCCTGAAGCACAACATTACAATCTGTAGACCCCAATTCATTCAATTTTCACAACAGATCATTGAAGCATAAAACAACCAAACTTTGAATCACTGAACCACCCTGTCAATCACCAGTTACCAGAACACAGAGCAGACTACAGAACTCTGCAATAACAGACAGACCCCACTGTAAACCCAAAATCAAGCTTGAAAAGATGTACGCTACTTCAATGAGCAAAACCCGCGTATACACGCGCTTTTACCGAAGCCAACCTGCGTACAGATCTAAAAATAAACTTTCTCAATTTGCAGCTGTACCAGACATCAGTTAGACCCAGAACATAACATTGCGACAATATGCAGATCTAGAAATACGCATAATCAACCATATCATGATAGTGCATTTCAAACCATTAGATCCCGATCTATCCTTAGATCTAGTCTTCCATCAACCGATGTGATCTCTCCTTGGCTTAGATCAAGCAACCCAGGACCTGCATATCAGATCTCTTTCTCTCTTAGATATTCAAGCCTTGTCGAAAGATGATTTTGCCTAATGATCTTCTTCTCCTTATATAGCCTTAGGCCTTGCTCAATACCAAGAGCCAAAACCATAGTAACACAATACCATCAACTTCAAAACTAGGGATCGACACGCCCGTCGAGACACAATGGTCCGAAATCATAGGCACAACTTCCAAGGACTAACCACCATGGACCAAAGGTACTTTTCCACATACACGCGCTTTTTCTGAATCCAACTTGCGTGTACACGCGACTTGGGCTTAACGAACCTGCGTATATGAACTTTCTTGGCATGCTGTACTAAGATCTGTCTTCTGATTAAGTTGCCATCACCTGTACCAACCTCTGAGCACCTGTACCAACCTCTGAGTGAGTTGCCATCAAGGACAACACTTGAATCATAATGCCAACAATCTCCCCCTTTGGACTTGATGGCAACCACCACACCAAGTCACTCTCCCCCTTTGACATCAAGGGCAAAGGGCTGTGCTCCCCCTGAGGACATGCTGATACCTCTACTTGGCTGTGCTGACTCATGCTCCCCCTGACAGTAGGCCAGATCTGTAAAAGATGTTCTTCAACAAGAACCAAGACTTATACACCATAAGGGACCTTCCTATCACCAAAAGACTCAATACATACATCCATACTCCCTACCAAGAGGGGACATATCAGAAACACCAATTATATTACAGCATTCATCCCAGGCATAGTGGGGAAACCAACATAGGCCGTTACATGACCTTGACACTATAAAAGAGATATGACAAGAGAGATACATGACATAGAGACAACAGATCTAGACCAAGACTTATGAAAGTCACCAGCAGCATATGATAAACATCTTTTTAGATCAGCAACCAGGATTTCTTTCTGAGCTCCTTTTCCTGAAATCAACAACCAAAACATCTGAATGCCAACAATGCTTTATGAGACTTTTAAGCTGCTCCCCCTGAACCTGTGCCTGCTGCACCCCCTGAAACCGTGCCTGAAGAATTCTGACATACCCATTGCTGTTCAGAACTCCAGAGTTTGCCCTTGCTGTTCAGAACTTTATATACGCGATTTCTCCTGCATGAAACAGCGTATGGACGCGGATACAATCTCTGCAACAAGCGTACACCTTACACGCGACTTTCCCAGCATAAATCCGCGTGTATACGCGTATATACCTTTCGTAACTTGCGTATACAAATTTTTCTGTAGAACAGACAAGCTTCAACAGCAGGATGAAGCATCAACTACTCCCAGCTTTTGTCTAAGATATTCAAAAGTTTCCCTGGGCAGTGGTTTTGTGAGAATATCAGCAACTTGTTCCTTGGAAGGAACATACTCCAACTTGACCTTCTGCTCAAGCACTTGTTCCCGGAGAAAATGGTACTTGATTGGTATGTGCTTGGTCTTTGAGTGCATGACTGGATTCTTTGAAATGCTGATTGCACTAGTATTATCACATAAGATAGAAACTGGTGGAGTGCAAGTGATTTGAAAGTCCTGCAAGGTCTGCATCATCCAAAGAAGTTGTGTGCAACAAGATGCCGCAGCCACATATTCTGCTTCAGCTGTAGATAAGGCAATCGAACTCTGTTTCTTGCTGAACCAAGATACTAATCTGGAACCCATGAAGAAAGCACCACCACTTGTGCTTTTCCTATCATCCACACTTCCAGCCCAATCTGCATCTGTGTAAGCATGAAGAGTGAGATCTGTATTTCTAGGATACCATAAGCCATAATTTTGGGTCCCTTGAAGATATTTGAAGATTCTTTTGACTGCCTGAAGATGAGTTTCCTTTGGGTTGGCTTGAAATCTTCCAACCATTCCTACTGCATGTGTAATATCTGGTCGAGTACCTGTCAAATAAAGCAAACTCCCAATCATGGATCTATAAGTGGGTTGGTGAACTGCTACTGATTCATCATTAGCACTGAGGCTGCATCCTGTAACCATGGGTGTACAAACTGGCTTTGACTCTTCCATGCCATACTTCTTCAAGATCTGCTTGAGGTATTTGGTTTGAGACAAGAAGATACCTCCTTCATTTTGTTGGATTTGCAATCCAAGAAAATATGTCAATTCTCCAAGAAGTGACATTTCGAATTCTTTCTGCATAACCAAGGCAAAGTTTTGACTCATAGTCTCTTCATTGCTGCCAAAAATAATATCATCTACATAAACAACAAGAATTAGCAATTTGTTATTTTCAACTTTTATATAGAGATTGCTATCTGCTGATCCTTTTGAAAAGCCTTGTTGGTGAAGATATTTGTCCAACCGATAGTACCAAGCCTTTGGAGCTTGTTTGAGTCCATAGAGTGCCTTTTTCAATCTGCATACAAGGTTTGGATCATTCCCAAGAATGAAACCATCTGGCTGCTCAATATATACTTCTTCTTCTAAGTCTCCATTCAGGAAGGCTGATTTCACGTCCATTTGAAATACCTTGAAGTTTTGAAAGCTTGAGAGAGCAAGGAACATTCGGATGGCCTCAAGTCTTGCCACAGGAGCAAAGGTCTCTTCAAAATCTATTCCTTCTTGCTGTGCATACCCTTTACAAACAAGTCTGGCCTTGTTTCTAATTACTTCTCCATTTTCATTTAATTTATTCTTGAAGACCCATTTTGTTCCTATTACATTCTTATCTTTTGGTCTAGGAACTAATTCCCAAGTGTTGTTCTTTTCGATTTGCTCAAGTTCTTCATCCATTGCTTTGACCCAACATTCATCTTTGCATGCCTCTTTCACATTTTGTGGTTCAGTGGAGGAGAGTAATGCCAAGTAGCTTGAAGCTTCTGCAAGTGTCCTTCTTGTTTGTACTCCTGCTTCTTTCTGCCCCACAATCTGAGTTTCTGGATGATTCTTTTGAACATATCTGGATGGAGTCTTCTCTTCTATTCTTGTCTGCTCCTCTGGTTCTTCTTGAGATTCTTCTTCTTCTTGAGGTTCTTCTTCTTCATCATTTCGCCTTTGAGAGTAACCTTCATCTTCTTCAATGTCTTCATGATGAACTTGCCTAGGAATATATCCCTTCTCATCAACCACTATATCAATACTGTCAACAATTCTGCCAAGTCTTTTATTGTAGCACTTGTATGCTTTGCTATGTGGAGAATAACCAAGAAGAATGCCCTCATCTGCTCTTGGTTCAAGTTTGCCAAGTTGCTCATCATTATTCTTAATATAACATTTGCTCCCAAAGATTTTGAAGTGCTTCACGGAAGGAGTTTTACCACTCCAAAGCTCATGAGGTGTTTGAGTGCTGTTTACTCGGACATTTGTTTTGTTAAGAATAATAACAGCAGCATGTGCAACTTCACCCCAGAAGGTTGCAGGAGTACCTGATTCATCGAGCATAGCACGAGCCATTTGTTGGATAGTTCTGTTCATTCTTTCCACAACCCCATTTTGCTGAGGAGTTCTAGCTGTAGAGAATTCTCTTCTTATCCCATGTTCATCGCAGAAATCGAAAAATTCATTTGATGTGAACTCCCCACCTCTGTCAGATCTGAGGCACTTAATTTTGTGTCCTGATTCATTTTCAGCCAATGCTTTGAAGGATTTGAATTTTTCGAATGCTTCATCTTTGTGCTTCATAAGCCCTAACCAAACAAACCTTGAGAAATCATCAATGAATAATATCAGATATTCTTCTCCTCGAGGTGTCCTTTTCCTAAATGGACCACATACATCTGTATGGACTAGCTCAAGAGGCAAGCTAGCTGATCCTTCCTTCTCTGGAAAGTTAGTTCTGGTTTGTTTTCCAAACTGACAAGATTTGCATATGGTGTTGTCTGGAATTTTGATATCTGGAAGATCGCGAACTGCCTGATATTTGCATGCTTTCCTTATTTGTGAGAAGCTTAGATGTCCCAACCTTCGATGCCATAACCAGTGCTCTTCATCCTTGCTAAGATAGCATTGTTGTTGTCCTTCTTCAAATATGTACAGATTATTTGGAGTTCTTTTGCCTTTGAGAACTGTTTTACCTGTATCAAGATCACGAACAAGACATCCATTCGATCTGAAAATAACCTCGGTTTTTTGATCACACATCTGGCTGACACTTAGTAGATTATGCTTCAATCCATCAACATACAAAACATTTCCAGCCTTGACCTTTTCTTTCAAAGGAGCAATACCTTTTCCTTTTATAGTTGCAGGAGTATCATTTCCAAAAGAAACTTTCTTTCCCTTTTCTAAAGTAGAATAAGATTCAAGTTTTTCTTTATCACCTGTCATATGTTTCGAACATCCACTGTCAATGTACCATAGATTTTCCTGTCCTTCTGCATAAAATGCTATCCCACATCTTTCTGTTTGAGGTTCCTTTATTCTCCATGTTTTGGTGCTCGTGGCTTGTTCCTTTTTCTCCTGAAACCTGCTCCTGCATTCAGAGTCTTTATGACCAAAATTATTGCAAATAGAACATTCAACTTCATTTTCAAGAACCGAAAAGTTGTTATAGGTCCTTTTTGTAATCCCTGTCATACTTCTTTGTTTTTGAGCTTCCCTAGTCATGATTGTTTTATATGCAACACATTGAGCTGCTTTGTGACCAAAGTTATGGCAAGAAAAGCATTGTCCATTGAAGAAGCTTCTGCGGTTATTGAATCTACCAGCCAACTGATTGTAATTTCTATTTTCATCTATTCTTGAGCCAAACTGAGAAGATTTTACCTGTGGTTGGTTGTAGCTTTTGTTCACCCTTAAGAAGGATTGTCCCTGATAGTTTCTGTTTGTAATTCGTCCCTGCTTTACCTGATTATCTTCATTGTTCTTCTGCTCATTTCTTCTTGCTGCATCAAGATAACCTTTTGAGGTGGATGCTTGAGAGGTTTCTCCATTATAGCCCAAACCTGTCTTGTTTAGAGGAGACCGCTGCACATTGATAATCTCATCCAAAGTTTCAGATCCTTTGACAAACTTAAGATTAATAGCTTTTGTTTTCTCAATTTCTTTTCTGAGACCAACAATTTCACCTTCTAGTTTTTCAAGATGTTTTTCCTTTTCATCAATTTGAAATTGCAAAGTATCAATGATCACATTCTTTTCTTCTATGCATCTCTTGAGTCTAGTAATTTCATTATAGAGATTATCCACATCTACATCATCCTCATAATCATCATCTTCAAATGCCATTAACAGCTTATATTTATTACCTTGTTCATCTTCATCACTGTTTGATAAGCCATCACTATCTTCATGGGTGTAGTAGCTTTTCTTATTTGCACTTTGTTTCTTGTTCCATCTAGCAGGTTCTTTTCCTTTATCCTTATAAGGACATTTTGCAGCATAATGACCTACTCTTCCACAAGCAAAGCATTTGAAAGGTAGCTTACCTCTGAACCTTCCAGAACCCCTTTGAAGATTTCTGACAAAATTTGATTCTTCTTCCTCTTCTTCTGGAACATGGCTTGCTTCATAGTAATCTTCTTTTCCTGATGCCTTAAAAGCAGCTTCCCTTCTGTTAGATGGACCTCCCTTTCTCATTTCATAAGCAGTTAGAATTCCATGTAGCTGAGACATAGTGAGAACACGGAGATTTTCTTTTTCTTCTATTGCAGATACTTTAGATTCAAACTTGGGGGATAATGATCTTAGAATCTTTTGAACTACTATAGTCTCTTTTATTTCTTCACCCAAATTTTTCATACAATTAACAATCTCATCTACCCGAAGAAAATAATTAGCCACACTTTCATCATTATACATCTTGAGAGTCTCATATTGAATCCTGAGAGTTTGAAGTTTAGCTTGCTTTACCTGTTCATCTCCTTCATAGCTAGTGATCATTTTGTCCCATATCTCTTTTGCTGATTTGAAGTGCATGACCTTCATGAATTCTGTTTGGGATATACTTCCTAATAGAATACTGACTGCTTTTGCATTTGTTTCATACTGCTTTTTCTCAGCTGGATCTGTAGGAGTAGCTGAAGGAAAGGCATAGCCTGTTTCTACAATGTTCCAAACTTCTGTACCAAGAGATTGAAGATATGCAGTAACTCTTACCTTCCAATAATTGAAATTTGTCCCATCAAAAATCGGTGGCCTGATTGATGCTTCTTTCTCGTAGTTGCTCATGATGAATGATCTACCTTCAAGCGATCAAGCTTCTCTGAAGGACCTGCTCCGATACCAATTGTTGGAAATAATACTGAGAGGGGGGGTGAATCAGTATTATCAGATCAATCAAACTTTTTCTATGCTCAGAAACATATACGCTACTTCAGTTAGGTGAACCAGCGTGTACACGCTACTGTGACTAAATAAAACAGCGTATAAGAAGAAAACTCATAATTTAGTTAGCTTATTCTTCAGTTAAGTTCATCAGGACATTATTCACCACATTAACAGTAAACAGCCACACACATGAACACCAAGATATAAGGTGGAAACCCAATGTGGGTGAAAACCACCTGCTGCAAGTTGTCTCTATCTTTCTTTAATATGAAACTTCAGTTTACAATCTTTTGTACTGGTGCAGCCTTATACCAGTACGCAGGCTACAACCTGCAGAAGGCTACAACCTTCTCTCGTTCTCCAAACTTCCTTGGAAGGGAGCTCCAACCCCCTTTTCTCTTGTACTAGCCAAGATACTAGTACGTAGGTGCTAACCTACAATCTTCTTTCCTTCAGGTACCACCTTTCATACATTTTCAGACTGGATATTCCTGAAGCACAACATTACAATCTGTAGACCCCAATTCATTCAATTTTCACAACAGATCATTGAAGCATAAAACAACCAAACTTTGAATCACTGAACCACCTTGTCAATCACCAGTTACCAGAACACAGAGCAGACTACAGAACTCTGCAATAACAGACAGACCCCACTGTAAACCCAAAATCAAGCTTGAAAAGATGTACGCTACTTCAATGAGCAAAACCCGCGTATACACGCGCTTTTACCGAAGCCAACCTGCGTACATATCTAAAAATAAACTTTCTCAATTTGCAGCTGTACCAGACATCAGTTAGACCCAGAACATAACATTGTGACAATATGCAGATCTAGAAATACGCATAATCAACCATATCATGATAGTGCATTTCAAACCATTAGATCCCGATCTATCCTTAGATCTAGTCTTCCATCAACTGATGTGATCTCTCCTTGGCTTAGATCAAGCAACCCAGAACCTGCATATCAGATCTCTTTCTCTCTTAGATATTCAAGCCTTGTCGAAAGATGATTTTGCCTAATGATCTTCTTCTCCTTATATAGCCTTAGGCCTTGCTCAATACCAAGAGCCAAAACCATAGTAACACAATACCATCAACTTCAAAACTAGGGATCGACACGCCCGTCGAGACACAATGGTCCGAAATCATAGGCACAACTTCCAAGGACTAACCACCATGGACCAAAGGTACTTTTCCACATACACGCGCTTTTTCTGAATCCAACTTGCGTGTACACGCGACTTGGGCTTAACGAACCTGCGTATATGAACTTTCTTGGCATGCTGTACTAAGATCTGTCTTCTGATTAAGTTGCCATCACCTGTACCAACCTCTGAGCACCTGTACCAACCTCTGAGTGAGTTGCCATCAAGGACAACACTTGAATCATAATGCCAACACGATCTACCCATTCGACGGAATTTACGCGAAGGGCTCTCTTTAATGGAATATATTATTTCCTGTTATGGGGCTCGTAAAGGAGTTGTGGATACTGCTGTACGAACAGCAGATGAGGTCGAAGGTAGTAAGTTCAGGCGGTATCAGGCGAGCATCAAGATAAAAGAGAGAAGGGAGGGTAGTTGGGGGATTGATCCAAAGGATTCCAATCTTGTATCCTTTGACCACAAAGGATACGATCCTCAGTTACCGGCTCAACTAGCTTTCCTTGTTCAAGTGAAAGCCCTCAACAAAACTGTTCATCGAACAATTATTGATGAGGGGGCATCTACATGCATTATGTCGATGAGTTGCTAGAAAACTTTAGGATCTCCAACCTTGTCGCGATCTTTGACAACATTAAAAGCATTCGACGGAAGGACATATACCCCATATGGTATCCTAAATAACTTGAAAGTTGAACTAGGAGGGGAGACAGTAGAAATAGATGTTGAAGTCATCGATGGGAATCTTGATTACAACATCCTACTAGGACGACCATGGATATATACCATGGCAGCTGTTGTGTCGACCTATTTTAGAAAGATTGCATTTCCCTTTCAAGGAGGGATCACAATCGTCGATCAACAAAACTTCCTCCCCAATGGTTCTCAAGTTACTGGAAGCATTCCCATGATCCATGGAAGCCCCCATTCGCTTCAGAATATCGGAGTAGGCCTACTAAAAGATCCTACACTAATGGGAACTTTCGCTCTTCCACCTCCAATCAATCTGGCAGAAGTAACGTCGATAGGAACCTGCAACATGATATCTTCTATAAAGATCTCAGAAAACGATATCAACATGGATCATGCAGTGGTTTTGCCCCCAAGCCCAACGGAAATATTATAGCAATCAATGTTCCTAGCATGGGGGGAAAATCCAAATCAACGCTCATCAAGCGTTTGGATAGATAGGTCTAGAGAATATGGTACTCCTTCAGATCCTTGGTCGCGAGTGCATGTCACCGACGAAGGAATTCTCAAAACTATGATAATTGAAGGAGCACCATGGACTGATTCCCACCATCGTTCTCTTCTTCCGGATTGTGAAGAAGATACTCAAAATGACCTTTATCATCCCTAAGTCTTTGATTTTCTGTCAAATACTGTAAATACGGTGGATTCCGAGCGAAACTTGTCCAACATTGAAGAGACTATAGCCATAAATATCTCGACCAAAACAGATGTTGTAGAGAATATTTATGTTGGCAAATGTTGTTCTCCATCAGAACTGGAAATATATAACGCTCTTTTTCGCGAATTCAGAGATGTCTTTGCTTGGTCCTACAGTGAAATGCCAGGCATCGACTCGAGTATCGTTAAACACGAAATTAAGATGTATCCAGATGTCAAACTAGTACGACAACGGCTAAGGTAGGTGCACCCCAAGAAAGCCGCTGCCATTAAGGCAGAAGTTGAAAAACTTCTCCATGCTGGTTTCATCTACCCGGTTCCTCTAACCGATTGGGTATCGAATATTGTCCCTGTTATGAAAAAACAGGGGACAATTAGAGTGTGCGTCAATTATAGGGATGTAAATCAAGCTTGTCCAAAAGACAACTATCCTACACCCTTCATTGACCAGATAATTGATGAATGCGCCAGATGCGAAATCTTTTCATTCATGGATGGATTCTCCGGGTATAATCAAATAAATATTCGCGCACAAGACCAGTCAAAGACTGCATTTATTTGTCCGTGGGGCACATTCGCATACCGAAAATTACCCTTTGGTTTAAAGAACACAGGGGCGACGTTTCAGAGGGAAATGAATTATGCCTTCCATGACATCAAAAACATCGTTCAACCATACCTCGACGACCTTCTGGCTTATTCGCGAAAGCAGACTGATCATCCACAACATTTAAGAGCGATATTTCTACGTTGCCGACACTACAAGATACGACTGAATCCGCACAAATGTGTATTTTGCGTCAGTTCTGGTCATTTACTTGGCTTTGTAATCTCCAAAGATGGGATTCGTCTCGACTCGTGTAAGGTCCAGGCAATCATAAATTTTCCTCCACCTTCGAATTTGCTTCAGATTCAGAAACTCCAAGGGAAAGCAAACTTTCTGAGGAGGTTCATTCCAAATTACGCTAAACTTGCTAAAGGTTATACACGTCTCTTGAAAAAGGAGGTACCCTTTATCTGGGATCAGGTTGTGCAAACTTCCTTTGATGCTTTAAAAGATTCCCTAATGAAAGCATCATTAATGTACGCCCCTGATTATCAAAGAGATTTTAACCTGTATCTGGCTACAGCAGATACGACCATCGCAATGGTTTTAGTTCAAGAAGTCGATGGAATTGAGCATCCTATATATTATTTAAGTAAGAACTTAAATGATACAAAAAGCAAATATTCTTATGTTGAAAAACTAGCGCTTGCGGCTGTTCAAGCGATACAAAGATTTCGACACTATGTCCTCTTTCGGAAAACTACCATTCTATCAGATTGCAACCCCATGACTTATATATTGTCGCGACAGTTACTGGGGGGCAAATACTCAAAATGGATAGCAATCCTTCAAGAGTTTGATCTGGAATTTGTAAAATCCAAGTCAAAGAAAGCTCTAGTTTTCGTAGAATTATTATGCGATCTCCCATCGTCGTCCAACGATGAAACATCCGAAGAATCAATCGTGGACGAAAGTTTGTTTCTAATATCTACAAGCAATGAGTGGTATGGAGATATAATCATTTATCTCCAAACCCAAAAATTTAGGCCAAACACCTCCCACTCTGAACAAAAACGTATTCGATACCAAGCAAAAGACTACATGATCGTCAGTGATACACTTTACCATCGTGGTATCGATACAGTTCTGAGAAGGTGCCTCACCCATGAGGAGGCCGAAAATGTCTTGAATGAGTGTCATTCAGGCGCGTGTGGGGGGCATCAATCTGGATATGCTATAGCACAAAAAATTTTATGAGCAGGATACTTCTGGCCAACAATGTTCAAAGATTGCATAACCGCAGTCAGAAGTTGCCATGCTTGTCAAATTTTTGATAGCAAAACAAGAAGACCACCCGCAACTCTACAGCCAATAGTTGCTGTTGGGCCATTCGCCAAATGGGGCATCGATTTCATGACATGTAACCCCACGTCGACCAGGGGGCATGGGTATATCATAGTCGCAGTTGACTATTTTACCAAATGGGTCGAGGCGATGCCTACATTAGATAATACTAGTGAAACAGCTGCCCTATTCTTTTTCAATCATGTAGTCTCCAGATTCGGCATACCATAGGCTATAGTCACAGATCATGGATCGCATTTTCGCAATCACATGATGGTCGAATTAGCTGCCAAACTAGGGTTGTCTCACGACAGCTCTACTCCATATTATCCTCAAGCCAACGAACAAGTTGAAGCGATCAACAAAGTCCTGAAACGCATGCTGCAAAGGATGATCGGAGTTCATAAAAGAAGATGGCACCTAATCTTGTACTCAACTTTATGGGCTTACCGAACATCGGTAAGGAATGCAACCGGGTTCACACCCTTCCAACTGGTATATGGCCTAGAAGCAGTCTTACTAGTCCAGTGTGAAATCCCGTCTCTCAAACTCGCAATTGATCTCCTCCCCGGAACTTCAGAAGGAGAGGCTCGTTTCTTGGAATTAATCCAATTGGATGAAACCTGTCGTGATGCCGCTTTGGCTAACGAAGCCCATAAGAAACGAGTCAAGGCGCAGTTCGACAGAAATGTCAAACCCCGTGTCTTCTCAAAAGGTGACTTGGTCTTGCTTTATGACCAAGAATCCGATAAATTGGGAGCAGGTAAATTTAAGTCTTTATGGATGGGCCCCTATATTGTTAAACAAGTGTTAGCAAAGGGAGCCTACGAGTTAATGGATTATGACGGAATTCCACTGGCGCAACCTCGTAATGGGTTGTACCTCAAGCGTTACTATGCGTAATAGTAACCAATATGCTTTTGTTATATTTTTGTTTTCGCTAAAGTGTTTGTTTTGGTCGAGTAATCCACCTTTTTACGTTTATTGCAGATTTCAAACCTATTGGAGCCATGTGTTGGATATGCCGATGGAGCGAGTCGTAGTTTGCGGAACCTGTCCTCCATAGCCTAGGCCATTTTTGATCCAAGCGGTGAGTTAGTAAGTTTCAGAGGTGTATGTATTGGTCGATCAACGAATAACATCGCTGAGTATAGCGCGTTGATAGAGATTCTCTCTGACGCCATCACTCATGGTATACGCCGACTAGTTGTCAAGCTAGACTCACAACTCATAATACTACAACTCAATGGTATATATTCCATCCGAAACCCAGCTATTTATCGCATGTTCCTAAGGGTTAAGATTTTGGAAAGACAATTTGATCTTATTCAATATCAACATATTTCCAGAAACTTAAACACATTAACCGACTCATTAGCAAACTATGTGTTAGATAGACATTTGCAACATTTATAAAAAGAAACATATCATCAATGTTTTGCATGTGGATCATGTAGCTCAACCAAAATAAAACCCCGAAAATCAAAAATATATATAGCTGTTTATGGTTTACACACAATGTTCTGTAACCAAGACAAAATCGGTCAAGCGACCCAAAAACTCAAAATGCTAGGGGGCACCCTAGTCTAATGATGCGTGTGATAGCAAGTCACAGCCTGTGCGATCATGCGTAGGAGACGAGTCCATCGTCTGGGCACACCAGTAGTATGCCGCTGTAACCGCAAAGGTATCTCATTGGTCCTCACATCTGGAATACCGAGAGTGAGGCCCTCAACCTGCTCCTACAAAGCTGTGAGAGTCTCGGCCACATCGAGGTCACGAAGAATAGCCCTTCCGATGGCCTCTCCTGCTAGGGCAACAGCTGGTACTCTCAGGCAAACTACTGGACGAACGGGACCAACATCTGCATGTACACATGAGCTTGATTAAAGTCTTGATAGAATAAAGCACAAGGACATTATAAACAAAAAAGGTAAACAACAATATGGTCAAAGATTTTACCAATGGCACCCCACTGCTCGCCATCCGGCAGTACTAAATCTGGATCGCCCCGGAAGTCCATGCCAGCATATGGATACTCAGAATAAACCATCTCCTGACGATCAAACCACCTGAAGAAGGTATCAGAAAATGAAATCTGAGATTGGCCAGCATGCCTAGACATATGGTCAACCCATCTCTGCATACGTGGTTCAGTAGGAGAAGGTAAATCGAGTGCAATGTACTGCGGCTGCATCAGTGGTATATTCTCCAAGGCAAAGGCGGTCAAAATAGAACCATACCCAAAGTTCTTCAACCTCCCGTTCTTTATCTTGGTCAACTATTCTTTCATCACAAGAAGTACTGCGTCGCACCAGTTGAACACCTTCGGTTGGAGGCATTCCAAGGCATGCTGCATATAAGATCGGTTGGCTACATGAAGAGACGCACTACCGGCCATCCTACCAAAAGTAAACAGAATAGTCCTAAGGGACCTGTCAGTGACATCACGGATGATGATCTTTCCGTCTTTACTCGGCTGAGATCCTTCTCTGCAATACCGGCGGACATAATCTCTCACAGAATCGCCTCCTCGGGCCAAACCTGACAAAGAGATGGGGGCACCCCGCCTCGACAAGCCAGTCAAGAAATAGATGTCTACTGCAGTCAAGGGGATAGATTTGCCCCTAATCTGGAAAACCTGATTAGTAGGATCCCAAGCATCGAGAAAATACTGTAGTAAGTTGATCTGCTGTCTCATGCTAGAAATGCGGAAGAACTTTAGCAAGCCACAATTCCGCAGCGCGTTCACTGTAACTGGATCATGTAGGGCAATCATGTCCTCTTTTTCATGCTCACATTCTCACCATGTAAGGGTCATCTTACTCCAAAGATCTATGAAAAAAAAACAAGAGAGGAGTTAGATCCTAATTTTAGTAAGAAACAGGCAAAAATTCCATCAAAAATTGTGCTTCAAATTCCCTTTTTGCGCCCAACGCACCTGTTGCAGTGTTCTAGGTGCGTTGAAAGCCAGATAGCCTTCAGACAGGCCAGCATTCAACGCAGGTTTCGATACACTGGGGGTGCGTTGATGGCAGAACGAGTTCCTCAAACCCCAGGGGCTTAGAAAAGCTAGGAATCAAGCTCAATAGGCAGAATGGAAACCATGAAATGAAAGAGCTCAGGTTTAGCTCCTACCTGGTCCAGACGGCGCCGAGAATAGTCCACAGAATCTCCTGAAATCAACTGATGAAAATCGAGGGGGAAAAGCACCTCCAAAGCTCCAACAAACCAAGTTCAAATGAAATGATAAAATGAGAGGTAAAAAACACTTTTTAATTACTTTTACGTAGTTCAAAGTAAAATATTAGCGTTTTAAACTCGTTTTCAAGCAAATATTGTTCATTTCTGACTAGTTTGATGAAGCAATTGAAAATACAGTACGATCTTTGGAAGGACAAAGCTATTTATGGTAAAAATCAAAACAAGACCATCTGATCGAGCAGTGTTTCCATGAGGTTCAAGCTCGTTAAAAAATAAACCCGGACCGAGCAAATGTTTCCACCCGCGTTTAAGCTCATTAAAAAATGAACTATTCCCTGGTAAATAACCACCGTGAATGTAGTACTTCAGCCATTAAAGCCTTGGTCGTGTTTGCACCGTCACCTCCACTTTTTCATTAGTCGATCATTCACCTCCATCTGATTGTTTACCCATTTTGAGGAACAGCTGCGAAGAGTGATTTCACTAGCCATCCTTGTAACACTGCCGTGATTGGAAAATTCCAAACCTTACCTGGAATTAGCTGCTACCCATTTTATCACTCGTTCCTCAAAAGACGAGTCTTCTTTAAGATCTTTTCAACTGACTCGTAAAATATGAAAAGTTTGCCAAGTCCTTGGACTTCCAGCTCGTTAAAGGGACAGGAAGTGCTATCCCTCCTCTAGATTTTAATATTTTTGGACCTGAGGGATTATTGCACAAAAAGATCGAGCACTTGTTTTGTTCGGCTTGTTAAAGCTATCGAAAATTCATCCCTTCTGTATTGTTTTATACCTTTTCGGACTTAAGGTATTAGATGACGAAAAAGGAATTTTGGAGTTACCTTTACGTAGCTTTTCAGACTCTCTAAAAATGAAAAGGACCGAGTTATATTTGTCGTTAAACTCGTTAAAAAGGTTAATAGCGACAAACTCGTCTTTAGACGAGAACGAGTTTCACTATCGCTAGGCTCGTTAAAACATAGCGATGGGTTTGCCCGAAGGGAAAATTATAGAACAAGCATATGTTATCCTCCTCAAGCTTGACAAAAATAAAGAGGTACTGGTCAGCAATGACTGGGGAAAAATTGGGAAGAAAACTCAAAGAATCTTTATTGGTAGCAAGTCGCTCTTGAACATGACACTTCCACTCCGTGCTCGAGTCCGGTTGGGTTGTTTCATTCACCGGTCAAATCGCCATGGTCACGCCATACCATCCACATTTGGGGTTAATGCTACCAATCCATCACATCAGTGTCGCCGATATGTTCAAGAGAAGTCATCCAGAAAGGCCACCTGTGTCCCGCCCACTACCATACATTATACTCCATTCTTTCATGACCGCCACCCTGAACCATATATCATCAGATCGTTTTCACCTCCATCAAAATCATTTGCTCCGTTCCGTGTCATTGATGTGGGATTCATTAAGGCCCTCCTGTGACAGATCACTTCTTGTCGACATTAGCTCATTATCCAAGAAGTTGGTCTAGGAACACCCCATTCAGTACTTTGAAGCTTGCATGCCTCAATGGCAAGTTTCTCACTTCTGGCGACAGGTTTACATCAATGACCTTCGGCCGAAAGATTTTGCGTGGTGTTCGACGCCAAGTCCTTGATTCACACCACGTGAATTGTACTGCAGTACCTTGAGGATCATTATCATTATCGGTGATTCCTCTCGCGCTTGTTAATGGTTTACATCATTGAGTGGTAATCAAGCGATGTCTTTCCATGTTCGACTTCAAAACATTTCTCACATGGATCGACTTGTACTTCGAGTGAAGATCGGACGAGATTGAAGACCCCGGATCTAGTTTCATCCATCCGGGCTGCGTATATATTCAGGATAATAAAGACGTTGAAATGTACAGCAATGCAGTACAGATAATCATCCTACCAAAAGGATGATGGCTCTATCAGAATCATCAGTCTACCATCAGATGATTGTCTATCCTAGGTACATGAAAATGAATTTATAAAGCTGAGCATGGGAATGCCCGCCTCAGCTAGATCATGAAAACAGTATGAATATAATGTATTGTATTGTATCTTATTACAGGTCTCCTCCCAGCATTGAAAGAACTTCGGATCCTCATAATAAAGCATTTCACCCGATAAACAGCCTCATACTTTAGGGGGCAACTGTTATAGACATTTTTGTGCCTTGGAGCTCCAAGCATGAAATGTCCATAAACCAAGGGCTCCTAAGTCCCTAAAAGTGTTGTTCCAACCCCTAAAGGAACAAGGTCAACAAATTACAACTTCTCCCAGAAGTTCTCCACCAGAAACTGCTCAAAATAAGTCAAAAAAGGATCATTTCAGCTACTCCACTAGCTAAGTGCGTTGCATAGCACCTAAATCCACTAGCTAGGTGCATTGCAACGCACCTAAATGCACTACCAGGGTGCGTTGAGCGGGAAATGACAAATGGCAGTGTCATTCCGCGAGGTGGAGAGACAATGGAAGCTTCTAGAATCTTCTCCTATGACACTTGCCTCATTGAATTCGACCAAGGATGAGTAAGAGGCCTTTAGCCTCCAAGTGGAAGAAAGAACTAATAGAGAGAAGCCACTAATAAAATCATAAGCTGACTCATCCTCCTTGCATACATCTATATATGGATCCCTCATCCCAGAGATCCAGAGGCTGGAATTTTGCACATTGTAAGGAATTGTTGTTGGTTTTGAGACACATATCCGAGAATTGGGTGATCTATGCTTTGTTGGAGGTGAAGAGGGGATTCTTTGCTGGGAGGTTGATGTTGGGTCAGGAATCATCGGTTGTAACTCCTCCTGGATCTTCTTGTATATCAATAAAAACTATTTGAGTTTCTTCTCCATGCTTTTGTATCATTGATGCTTGTTACATTTGTATGGTTAACTTAAATCTGATCCTAAGTTATTTATGAATATAAATCCATGTCTTTGTATAGTTTCCTCCTTCTGTGATCTTACAGGTACTTGGTGAAGCTGGGCAAGTAAGGGAGCAGGTAGCTGGAAGCTGTCAAAGAGGAGAGAGATTGGATCAAAGGACTAGCGCAAGACACAGGTTGGTTCTTCCTATTCCTCTTTGTTTATAGTTCATAAAGGAGATACAAAAGTAGTTTTCTCTGTTTGTTTCTAAGGAAGCTGTCACACCTTAGTGGGATAGAGCAGTTCTAAATAGACACTTTTCCCGGTAACACACCAGGCCTTACAAATATCCCTATGTCCAAAAGAGTGAAATTGAACGTATGGTTGCAGAAATGCTAGAGGTTGGTATAATTCAACCTAGTCAAAGTTCTTTCTCTACTACAAGAAATATGGATCATGGCACGTGTCTGGATTATAGGGAGCTCAACAAGCTCACTATTGAAGAAAATTTCCCATTCCTAGCATTGATGAATTATTGGGTGAATTGCATGGATCAATTTACTTCACCAAGTGGGATCTTCATTCAGGATATCATCAAATTAGAATGAAGACTGAAGACATTCTGAAAACAACATTTAGAACTCATGAGGATCATTATGAATTTCTGGTCATGCCTTTTGGCCTTACCAATGCACCTTCTACATTTCAAGGTTTGATGAATTTGATTTTCAAACCCTTAGAAAATTTGTGTTAGTATTTTTTGGTGATATACTAATCTACAACAAGTCTTGGAAGGATCATGTTTAACATGTTGACAGGGTACTCAAACTATTGGAGGAGAAACAATTATATGCAAAAAGCTCCAAATGTTTCTTTGGAGTACAAGAGGTGGAATATCTGGGTCATATTGTATCTCATTAAGGTGTTAAGGTAAACCCTAGAAAAATTAAAACCATTAAGGAATGGAAAATCCCCACATCCAAAAAGCATCTACGAGGATTTCTCAGTTTGATAGGGTATTATCACAAGTTTGTTAAGAATTGTGGGAGAATAACAGCACCTCTAACAACGTTATTGAAGAAAGATGCATTTTCATGGACTCCTGAAGAAATGAAGGCCTTTGAACATCTTAAAGAGGTAATGTGCCAAGACCAGTCTTAGCTACGTTGGTCTTCACAAAAACATTTATTGTGGAATGTGATGCCTTGGGAATGGAATTGGTGCTATTTTATTGCAAGAATAAAGACCCATTTCCTTTCAAAGTCGTCCAATAAAAGGAAATGATTTACACAAAGCTATTTATGAGAAGGAAATGTTGGCAATACTACATGAACTTAAGAAATGGCGACCCTACCTAATGGGAAGACACTTCAAGGTAAAAATGGATCAGGATAGTCTTAAATACCTTTTAGAAACAAGATTATCTTCAGAAGAGAAACAAAAATGGGTCACAAAGATGTTGGGTTATGAATTTTAAATCATCACAAGAAAGGGAAGAAAAATGTTGTGGCAGATGCACTCTCAAGAAAGGATGAGGATGTGGAAGCATTTCTTTGTGCCATTTCTATTATCCAACCAGATTGGATAAATGAAGCAATGGATGAATGTAAGAATGACGAAGAAGTGTGGGCACTCATTCAAAAGTTACAACAAGATCCCAGTACATCTGATACATTTAGCTGGAAAAATGATCTGTTATGGTACAAAGATCGCTTATACCTATGTAAGAATTCCCAACTCAAACAAAAGATTGTTATGGAATTGTACACCTCTCCCTTAGGAGGGAACTTAGGATTTCTAAGAACTTACCACAGGGTTAAGAAGGAATTTTTTTGGGCTAGCCTTAAATCGGATATTAAAATGTTTGTGGCGGAAAGTTTGGTTTTCCAAAAAAATAAAGTTGAAACAATTAAGACCCCAGGTCTATTACAACTTTTAGCCATTCCAAGCCAACGTTGGGAGGAGGTTTCAATGGATTTTATCACAAGTTTACCCAAGTCTAAAGGAAAGAGTGTTATCATGGTGGTAGTTGACAAACTTACCAAGTATGCACACTTTTGTGCATTATCTCATCCATTTAAAGCGAGTACAGTTTCTACTGCATTTAAGGAAACAATTCAAAAGCTACATGGAAACCCAAAGATTATTGTAAGCGATAGAGATCCCATTTTCACTGAGAATTTTTGGACATAATTATTTTCTTGTGTTGGTACTCAGTTAGGTCATAGCTCATCTTATCATCCTCAATCTGATGGGAAAGCTGAGATAGTAAACAAATGTTTGGAAGGATATCTTCATTGCTTTATATATGATAAACAGACACAATGGGTCAAATGGTTGCCTTTGGCTGAATGGTGGTATAACACTTCCTTCCATATTGTAGTAAAAATGACCCCATTTATGGCACTTTATGGATATCATCCACTGTCCAGCACATCATATTTAAGATAAAATTATCAGGTTCAAGCAGTGGAAGATCACATCGAGCATCAACAACAAGTTCTCCAACTCTTAAAGAATAACCTCACTTTGCCGCATAATAGAATGAAACAATAAGCAGATCAACATCACAGCCAAAGAAGTTTTGATGTAGGTGATTGGGTATTCCTACGACTACAACCATATAAAAAAATGTCCCTCAATCAAGATAAGAATGATAATAAATTATCACCAAAGTATTATGGTTCGTACAAGGTGTTGCAAAAGATAGGTACTATGGCATAGAAATTGGAGCTTCTTGCAGCTTCCCGAGTGCACCTAGTTTTCCATGTTTCAAGCTTAAAAAATGTTATAGGTGATAAGCTCCCAGTTCAAACAATATTGTCATAACTTGATGAGGAAGGAAAAATCATATTGGAACCTGAAGCAGTCACGAAACAAGAACTCGACAACTATAGAATCGATCAATTTCAGAGTATCTCATCAAGTAGAAGAACTTACCCACTGAAGATTCCACATGGGAGGATGAGAATTTTATACAGAATCATCCAAAACTACTCAAGCGTTGAGGAAAAAAATGTTTTGAAGGAGAGGCACATGTTAGGTCCCTATAATACTAGTGATTCCCCCATTACTATTGTCATTGTAGCCCTTATTATTATTGTTGTGCCCCTATTGTCCCCATATTGTTATTATTGTGCCCCATAGAAGCCCACTATTGTTATTTTTGCGCCCTTATATTATTATTGTTATGTCAGATTTCATTATATTGTGACCCCTTAGACTCCTATATATAGAAAGGAGGTTTTGTCATTTCTATCATCCAATAATTGTTCATTTGTGTAATGTAAAGGAGGTTGCCCCCTTGAAGAGGCTGATTTATAAGTCGTTGATCTATCTTTTCTATCTTTTTGAGAGCTGGTTTCATCACAATTATCATCCTTAATGCTTAAATAGAAGAAGAAAAAGGGATAGAAGAAGTGGTGAGAAGCTAGCTGAGACAAAAGGTGTTGGCATTATGAGACAAGTGTTGTCCTTGATGGCAAATCACACAGATGATAGATCATAGTGCAGTGGGTCAGCAACAAGGATTTGATGATCAGACTACAAGAATGAAGATAAAATATATATACGCAGGTTCATCGTGACTGAGCCGCGTATACATGTGGGTTAGACGTTACAAAGGCACGTATGCGTATACACGCACTTTCATGCAAGGAAAAGTGCGTATATGTTGGAGAACTTACTTTTGGTCCATGGTAGTTAGTCCTTGGTATTTGAACCTATGGTTTTGGACCATAGTATCTCGTCAGATGTGTTGATCCCAAGTATTGGGTCCATGGTATTGGTTTGTTTTGGTTTTGGACCATGGTATTGAGCAAGGCCTAAGACTATAAAAGAAGAAGAAGATCATTAGGCAAGTGTATCGAAAAAGTCTTGAATATCTGATGAAGGATGAGATCCAGTATGCAGGTTATGGGTTTATGATGCATTCCTTGATCTGAGCTAAAGAGGGATCTCACCAGTTGATGGAGAACAAGATCTAAGGATAGATCAGGATCAAATGGTTTGAAATGAACTATCTCTATATGATTGATTATGTTTATCTTGATCTGTATACTGACGCATGTAATGATCTGAACTTGGTATAACTTAAGTTTGAAATCGCTGCAAGTCATGATTGAATATTTATAGATCTGTACGCGGGTTGGATTTGGTGTAAGCACGTATGTACACGGGTTTGGTTCATTGTAGTAGCATATACCATTTGAGCTATGATGTTTGAAGTTACAAGTGGTTCTGGTTGTTGATGAGTTCTGATGACAATTTAAAGGTGTCAGTATTCTGCATATCCTGTTTGGTTGATTGTGTTTAGCTTCAGTATTGATGGATGAGAACTAATACTGGATAAGGATCATAATGACTCATATTTATGTGATCTGATGGACTAGATCTGGGTGCTAAAACACATATTATCCTTGTATATGTAATAATCTGGATATGTCTGAAGACAGGAAGTGCATCAAGTTATAAGTAAGTAATTGATGACATATACGCTGGTTCAGCTTGGTGAAGTTGTGTATACACGCTGGTTCAACACTTCCAAGTAGAGTATGCACTCTAATGCATGCTTTTGATGATACAGTTGGTTCTGAATATTATTGCAGAGTTTCGTGTTCTACTATGTGTTCTGGTGTCTGTGTTGTTGACAGGGTTTCAATGTTTTAGTGATTCAGAAATTGATGATGCTAGTATTGATTGTTTTGTGCTTCAATGATATTTATGGGTCCAGTATGAAAATTTGATGAAACGTGGCCTTCAGATTAGAGTGTTGTGCTTCAGGAGTATCCAGTTTGAAAATGTATGAAATGTGGTCCCTGGAGGATGAAAGGAGATTGTAGGTCGGCGCCTACGTACTAGTACATCAGCTAGTACAAGAGCAAAGGGGGTAGTAGCTCCTGTCACACGGAATCAGTCAAAAGTGCGGACACAACCGACCTTCCTAGAAGTCTAAGACATTCTAATGACAAACAAAACAAACTGGGGCTATCCTTCTCTAAACATGCATTATGATATGAGAAATCAAGTGTTTCGTTCTTACCTTTGTCCAAACGCTGTTGTAGAAGTCCAAGCTTTGTTGATCTGGATGAGCTCCTCCTTTTCTCCAAAACCTGCAATCACCAATAGTCAAACAATTAAATAGCACCTGATTATAACATAAAATAAAGCATATTCAACATATAGACCAAGGAGTACATGAAATAACCCATAAACAACAAGTTATTGAGAAGAATGGACCAATTTGCATTAAAGGTAATCAAAAGGAACCATTACAACCTGAGCCTTGGTGTTGTGCAAGCTCCTTCCAGGGTCCACAAAAGTCTTCCTCTACTTTGACAAAGCTCACCCACTTCCAAATAGAACAAGCAAAGATGGCAATCTCTCCTCACAAGCTTCTAAATGGGAGTCCTAATTCCTGCAGCATTTACCCTTAGAAATGTATAGCTTTCAACCTCCTCTCCTTCTGGCCCAATGCCTGTATTTATAGTGCTCAAGAGGAAGTTAATCAGGTCCACCATCAATGGGATAATCCCCTCTTTGGATGGGATAGCTCCCTTATTGATGGGATAAGTTCCTCTTTGGTAGGAGTGCATGAACCATCTGGAGGCGCTCAATACACGTCGAACAACCTTCTAGAATGCTCTAGAAATGACCACAAGTGACTTTTTAAAGATGAAACTTGCGCATTTTAACCTTTTCAGGGGGACGCACCTGTCCCTTTACATACAGAGCGTCTTTGGACGCAGCTTTTGTGAACATTGGGAGCGTCCCCGCAGGTAAGGTTGAGAGAACCTGTGTCCCCAGAGATAAATACATTTATATAAGACTTTCTCTCTTTTTTGAAGTTTGACATGGAGAGCAGAGGCATAAGACTTGCCTAAGAGGGTAGCATGACTGTTGATTGAGCCATACTAACTGTAAATAGTCATGGTGACATTTTTTAGTGTAACAGATTGCCCCCTAAAGTGCGAAGCCTGGAATAGATTAGGGTTTGTAATATCTAGGAAGGGTGAAGCGCTTTATCATTTCAAGGATTATCTCGTGGAGAGCCTGGTCAGAACCTGCAATTTTCAACACAAAATACATGTATAAGATTATATCATTACTGAGGTAGGCATTCCTATACTCAGATTAAAACTTTAACTAACAGACTAACTACTCTGATACAGGAATGATCTTGCAGTACATCATAATCATAGACTTTTCTAGACACAGTATGGGCGTAGCCATCTGTTTATGATTAGTCTACTTAGATAATGAATACAAAACTCCTCGCAGCCTGGATGGTGGAAACTAGATCCAGGGTCTTCATTTCTACTTCCCGAATTGGTACGATTCTAGCCATGCGAATAAATGAGTTGATGTCAAACATGGTAGAAACCATTTGATTACCAGTCGATGATGTAAACTGTTAACAAGCGTGAGAGAGACCACCAGTAATGTCAATGGTTCTCAAAGTACCCAGTACAATCCATGAGATGTGAATGAATGAGTTGATGTCGCACATTTCATGGAATCCTTCGATCGAAAGTCAATGATGTAAACTGACGTCAAAGGCGAGAAACCTGCCATTGATGCATGCAGACTTCAAGGTATTGACGATTTCTAAGTCATCTCTCTAGATAATGTGCTGATGTCGATAGAAAGCGACCCGTTGCAGGCAAGCCCACAACACGAAATCATTTGTTCAAGTTGAAGAAATGTTGCTGTAAGGACTGACTCAGGGATGGTCAAATGGATGACAAGTATTTTGCAGATGAAAGTTTTGCTTGCAGACCTCTTGAACACATAACGACACAACAGATGGTTTGGTGATAAACGACTCAAAGTTAATCCCCAAAACCCGGCTGAAGGCTTTCAAAGTGGTTTGATCAACTGTGAGGTAAAAGATTTCCCAACCCAGGTGAATGAAAAGTGTCGTGTTCAAGAGTGGTAATAAAGTTTCTTCTGTAACAAAGGATAACAAATAGGTTCATTATTCTCTCTTTTCCCCCACCATTTCTAGCAAGTACCTCTTTATTTTTAACAAGCTTGAGGAGGATAACATATGCTTGATTATAAGCTCATCCTTCGGATGAGTCCAACCTAGTTTTGATTCGAACCCTAGGAAGGAGTGGTTCGTTCCTGTTTGTAATTGAACAGGTCCTTTACTGTGAAATGTTTAACGAGCCCAGTATAGGAGAAACTTGGTGTTTTTCAATTTTAGAGAGTCTGAAAAACTTAAGAAGACTCCAAGTTGAACTTTTTCGTAGATTTGTGTCCCTCAAGCCCGAAAAAGTATAAAATAATACTTGGGGGAACCGCTTGATCTTGCGACCAAGGAGTACATTCATAATTAGTGTCACTGACCTGAAAAGTAAAAAGCGATCAAGGACACGTCGTTTTATTTCTAGTATCGAGTTTGAAACGACAAAAACCCGGCAATCTTTTCCTGATTTTACGGTCAGAAAAGAGCTATAAGGGGACCGTCTTTTAATTCCGTTTTAACGAGTGTAAAAGAAACGCTCGGCAATCTTTTCATATTTTAGGAGTCAGAAAAGGGCTTAAAAGATGACTCTGAGGTTTCACTTTTTCGTAAGTTTTAACGAGTTCGAAAAAATGATAAAAATGTACTCATGGTTTTCATTTTTTCGTAAGTTTTAATGAGTTTGAAAAAATGATAAAAACGTACTCATATGGCCGACTTTCAATTTAATTTACGAGCAGGAAAAGATGGAAAGAACTCGGCATTTTCATTTGTTTTACGAGAATGAAAAATAGAAAAATAATCTTGGGATTTTCATGAGTTTAACGAGTCTTGAAAATAACTGAAATTGACTCGAAATAGGTTTCATTTTTACAAAAGCTTGAAACAGAGAAAAACTATGCTTCAAAGTAGTTTCATTTTTACACAAGCTTGAAACAGAGATAAAACTGTGCTTGATGCCCCCTAAGCGTAACTGCTAGAGCGCATGCCCCCCTGCTTCATTTCATTCAACCAGTTGGATGAAATGAAGGTTCAGTTACGAGATCATTTGAAAGACCCGACCTAAAATTACGTAAAAAACTGAAATAACTAACCTGAATATACAACTTAACATCTATGAGGTCTAGTCAAACTCTCGACTCAATTAGAGGAGGATTTGTTTCATTTTTTAACGAGCTTGACACAGGAAAAGAACTATGCTCGGATCCGGTTTCATGTTTACACAAGCTTGAAACGAAAAACTATGCTTGTTATAAGTTCACATGCCCCCAGCATAATGACGCAAAACGAGGTACATGCCCCCCAAGCTTCATTGCATTCAATAAGGTGGATGGAATGAAGCTTTACTTTCAAGATCTTGGAAAGACTTATGGGAGTTGTTTCATTTTTTAGTGAGCTTGACACAAGACAAGGAACTATGCTCATAACTACTTTCTACAATCTACCTAACAAAAACTCTACTCTAAAAACCTTGATTCATTTTTTAACGAGCTTGACACAAGACAAGGAACTATGCTCTAAAAACCTTGATTCATTTTTTAATGAGCTTGACACAAGACAAGGAACTATGCTCTAAAATCCTTGTTTCATTTTTTAATGAGCTTGACACAAGACAAGGAACTATGCTCATGACTACTCTCTACAATCTACCTACTTAACCTACCCTTGTTTCATTTTTTAACGAGCTTGACACAAGACAAGGAACTATGCTCAAAAAGTTCGCATGCCCCCAGTTTAATGATGCAAAATGAGGTACATGCCCCCCAGGCTTCATTTCATTCAACCAGATGGATGAAAGGAATGAAGGTTTACTTTCAATATTTAACTTGAAAAGGGAGTTGTTTCATTTTTAAGGAGGTTGACACAGGAAAAGAACTATCCTCATACCTGATTCATTTTTTAACGAGGTTGACTCAATAACAGGAACTATCCTCATACCTGATTTATTTTTTAACGAGGTTGACTCAGTAACAGGAACTATCCTCAAAACCCTTGTTTCATTTTTTAAATGAGCTTGACACAAGATAAGGAACTATGCTCATAACTACTCTCTACAATCTACCTAACAAAAACTTTACTCTAAAAACCTTGATCCATTTTTTAACGAGGTTGACTCAGTAATAGGAACTATCCTCATACCTGATTCATTTTTTAACGAGGTTGACTCAGTAACAGGAACTATCCTCAAACCTGATTCATTTTTTAACGAGGTTGACTCAGTAACAAGAACTATCCTCATAACCCTACTTTCTACAATCTAACTACATATCCTAAAATCTATCTGATTCATTTTTTAATGAGGTTGACTCAGTAAAAGAACTATCCTCATGCTAGCCTGTTTCATTTTTTAACGAGGTTGATATAGGAAAAAACTATCCTCGTACACACTGATTCATTTTTTAACGAGGTTGACACAGTAAAAGGAACTTTCCTCGTTACAGCCTATTTCATTTTTTAACGAGGTTGATACAGGAAAAAACTATCCTCGTACACACTGATTCATTTTTTAACGAGGTTGACACAGTAAAAGGAACTTTCCTCGTTACAGCCTATTTCATTTTTTAACGAGGTTGATACAGGAAAAAATTATCCTTGTTACATTGATCATGGCTTCCAACTCGAAGAAAGACATGTCAATGGACACACCTTGATCATGGCTTCCAAGAGGTCTTCATCAGAAGGAAGAATAGTTCTCTGGAAGGAACACATGTCAAGGGACTCAAAAGGGATAAGAACATCGTGTTCAAGTAATCCCATAGAGTTTTCCATGTCAATTACTGGATCTAAATCAACAGTGAGAGGCTCACTTACATTGGTAACTGAAAACATGGGACCAGTTGCCACATAATTAACCCGTGGCAGGGTAGATACCACTTTAGAATCAGGAACATTTAAGGGTGTCATATTATTGGTAGTTGAGACAAGACTAGGGAATGAAAGCTGGTCTACAGTCACAATACTGCCATTGTGAGGGAAAGACATCACGCGAAAGAGTGTCGATACAACAACTTTCATTGCATAAACATAGTCTTGCCCAAGGAGTAAATTGAAATCCAAGGGACCTCGAACTACCATAAGATCAATACAGACAGTTTTGCCTTCCAAGGTAATAGAAAACTTAGGAAGGATCCCTAAAGGTTCACTAATGGTTCTGTTAAAATCTTTCAGATTCTGCGTAATAGGCGCAAGCTGAGGGGAAACCAAAGCTTTCCAAACAGTTGAGGATAAAATACTAACAGAAGCACCCTCATCTACCTGAGTACGATGTATGTCCCTACCACCAGCCTTGACAATGATTTGGAAAGGGATGGAGGAAGGAAGACGAGGTTCTGTCAGTCTATTCCAATCAAAGGAAAAGACCTCAGTACTTGGAGGGGGTTCTGTAGAAACAGGTGAAATGCCCCCCAGCATAGAAGAATCTGATGTAACAAGAAGAACCTAAGCGGTATGAAGTTCACTTTCTAAAGGGAAGGTGGGATCGACCGAATGTGAAATTGAATCGACCACTTGATCAACTAACTGATCATCAACCTGAGTGACATGAGTTTCACTCTCCAATGGAAGAGTGTGATCGACTGTACTCGAAATTAGATCAATCACTCCGTCAGTTGACGGTAGGTTGGGAGAAAGTTTACGGTAACCAGTTGGAAATTCTTGCTGAGGAACAGTAAGGTTTTCCAACAATGTTGAGGCTTCATCCATGTGAGGGCAAATGTGAGTTTGATGACTCCCTTTGCATAACTTACAAGGAAACCTAACTTTACCCTTTTTCCCAGGAACCTGACTATCACTGGTTGATGGATCAATGGAAAGTTGATGAAATTTTTCTGACCATACTTCCAGGACCTTTGGAATACCAGGACAATTGACAAGGAAGTGGTCACCCTTACAAAGCTTGCAAGGGTATTTGGGTTTACGTTGCATGTCGGAGTTTTCCTCAACACAACTAACACTTACAGCCACGGTTGGTTGGTTGACCTCTTTCTTTTCTTGCTTCTTCTTCTTCTTCTTCTTCTTCCCTTTCTTCTTCTTCTTAGCCTCCTGGTTACTAGCATCAAGGCTTTTACCAGGCGAAGAGGAAGAAATGGAGGAAGAAAAATTAGGCAAAGAAGGTAAAGGGTCAACAGAAGGTTGGTGATGTTGAGATGGTGAACTCTGTTGAGGTGAAGCATCCGGTTGAGATGGAACAATTGGAGTACTTTGGGCCAACGAAGTTGAAAATAACCATATCGGTAAACCTATTGTAAATCCAGGTAATGACAAAGTAGCCATATAAGGAGGACCAACATTTCCAAAGTAAGGAAAAGTACTAGGATTCTCATTAGGAGGGGTTCCTAGGTTGATAAATTCCGGAACATTTGCCATTATATTCAACTTCAGTGAATTTTATTAACAATCTTAAAACTAAAATTAACAATTCACAATTCACACCTAACAATTAAAATTCATAATTCACACCTATGGTTTCTAAAAGTAAAAACAAACAATTTAACACGTGCTATCAAATCTAGGAGTCAAACCATACACAAACAGTAGCCTTCCAGACCAAAAACACTAGTTGGTGATGAAGCCCAACATCGCTGAATTCAGTACAGAAGTGGTGGGTGGAACAGTTACCCCGGCAACCTGCTTAATGAATAGACTGGACCAAGTTCCTCCACTTTAACCGTCTCGAGTGAAGTGAACCCCCCAGAAAATCCAAGTGAGTATAACCGACGTCTGCTCCAGGTACAGTGGGATCTTCCCTCCACCGTCACCTTGGGTAGAATCCTAAGATTACGGCCACTAAGGTTACCAACAGCAACAAATACACCTGGGGGAACAGTCTACACTCCGACAGCACGCAAGGGCAGAGTATCAAGCTCAATCCCCTTACCGGCTCCTTGACAATAATCCAAGGTTTACCGATAAGTGACCCCTGGCTCCTCGACAATGGTTAATCCAAGGTTTACCATTTGTAATATGTGCGTGTCTGGCGTCGTTCCCAACGAGGGAGGATTGATCCCCTCACTGGTTCGGACACGAGCTCGTGCTTCTCCTTTAAGAGGAGCTTACCCAGAGTATAAATGCAACAGTTGGATTTATCCTACTGTTATCACCCAGGTTGTTCCCTATGACTCCCAAGGGAATACGGCCGGGGTAACCACTAACCAAACTTTGGGTTACAGTTCCTAGCCTAACTGCAACCAGAGAGGGCTCTCCCTTTATGATTTGTCTCTGTTATGATGGTGTTTTAGGCTAGCTATTATGCTCAGGTTTTGGTTGAAGGATTTCTTTCAGGTCTTATGATGCAGTGTTTAGATAGTATAATACCATTGGGCAATGGAGTCTGGAGTTGTGAAATGATCTGATATGCTGGTTTGGTGGTGTTCAAACTGCAGGGCCTATTGTGTATTTTAAACAGACAGAACTAGATCAAATGGTGATGTATGTCGACCAACAGAAAGTAATTAAGAATTTTCTATTGAGCTGGTGGGTGAAGGTGAGCACACTGCACAGGAGCAAAACTTGAATTCCTGTGACAAAGGTCACTGTGATAGATGTATTCTGAAAGTGCAGCATTTAAGAATTACACTTAACTAGATTACAGCTGAAGAAAACATTGATAAACAACGCAGATTGAACTCAGGGTACTCAGTGAATAAACCCTGAAAGCTATTCTTTTTCCTTGTTGCTTAGTATTGAAAACAGATAACATATATGGATTTTAACAAAACAACTAATTAACAGAGAGAGATAAAGAGACTTATTGTATGATGAAATACACAGGGATCCAGTAGTTATCAACAGACACCAGAACGCATTCAACACCTCAGAAATCCGAGAAATTCCATTGCTTTGCTCTATTAACTTCTGAAAAGGATTACAGCATAAGAACTTCTTCAGGAGAAATCAACAACAACCCCTGCAATCTTATGCGAAGGGGACTTTATAGAAATGCGTATACAAAATATCTCAGGCATTGAGTCATCTGAGAGAGAAAATATCTTCATTATTACGTTCAGAAAGTAGGCAAGGAGTTATTACAATTTTGAATGCAGCGTAAATGCCCTTTATGTCTGTCAGAGGATTGTTTTGACTTTTGAGAGTCACTGAGTCGGTTGCATTACTCTGTTTTAATTCTGGAAATACGCATTTACTTTTGGCTGCGCAGTGCATTCTCGGGTTTGCCAGCTGTGGTCTTCTATTTCTGCTTTGTTGGCCGCTACATCCGCTGAGTTGGCTCAGCTTTGATTTATGCTGCATGCTGACTTTGCTGAACTGTGCTTTTTATAAAAATTTGTAATAAAACAGAAATTTGGTGAATGCCTTACTGATTACAAAATTCTCTGTATTGCATCTGTCCACCATTCCTGTGTAGGGAGCTGATGCCTGAGGATGGCCTCCATTGTCTCTTCAGCTTCTGTATATTTGAAAAAATTTGGGGCCACATCAAACAAGTGATTAATTTCATTCATTATAAAAAATAGATTTTCTATCTTACTATAGAAAACCTGTCCTGTAATAGGCCCTGTGTCTTCTGAAGTACTGGCCCTCTCATTGATCTGTGCTGAGGCAAAAACATTTACTCTTTTAGCATACTGTTCATGGGTGAATAATTTCCCTCCGCTGTTCAGTAAGCTAGGGAGTCCTCTACTTTGCAATACCTGAAATTTCTCCATGAACCTATTTGCCTCTGTTTGCATATCCTGGGTTCTTCTGTCCAATGTCTGCACCAGATTTCTAAGAGTAAGAACCCTCTTGATCATTTGAATAGTCTCAGTTCTATTTGTGATTCCAATGGTGGCTAACTGAGAACTTGTTTTGTGGTTAAGCACATTGATCATTCTTGTAGCAACTTCAGGCATATTTCCTAATAAGGCCCTTGATGTTCGGATTTCCTTCTGTGCCTTTGGGATGAGCTCTAGTTGCTCATGGATTGTCTCGATATATGGCCATTGGTTGTTGATGGATTGGCCAATATTGGACCATATCATTGCTCTGATCTCAGATATGATTTTATCTAGCTTGAGCTCATTCTCAAGCTCCTTGATCCTATCTTTAAGGGCTTTGATTTCCCTGGTCTTTTCTCCCACCTCTCTTTTTGTCTTATCATGCCTTTCATTGACCTTGGCCAGCTTATCTCTGGTTTCATGCAGCTCTGTCATCTGAGCTTCCAAGATTTGTATTTCATTCTTTAATTTCTGCATGTCTAGGCTCTGTGCCTGTTCTGTACTTGTAGGTGCTGCTGAAGTGGATGTAGCTGTTTGTTCAGTTTGTTGAGGTGGAGGCACAGTGATAGGAGCAGCATCCTCAAGATTGATAACTTGAGGAGGAGGCTGAGAGGTCTGACCCTCTTCCCTTTGCTTTAGTGCTGCTTGTAAGGCCGCTTTTGCAGTCTCAGACTCTCCTAATTTCTCTTGGGCCTGCAGAAGTTGTTTATAAATAGAAATCAATAAATCTGTGGTGTCCTTCTCCTGTCTTTGTTTGGCTACCTCATCTGTCTGAGGGTGCATGGTGGCTGGGAGTTTCATTTTCTTCCTCATGGCGGCCAAGTCAGCATCCCTCAACTTCAAGAGTTCCTGTACCCCTGACAGATCTTTGGGATCATGCCCAATTTCAATGATTATGTCTTCCAGGGATCTTATTCTGTTGTCCTTTGCCTGGGATGATGCCTTCTCCAGTTCTAGTTGAGAGGCTGTGGCATTGAGACTGCTTTTTAGCTTATAATTTTCCAATGTTTCATCAGCTAATGAGGCATACACCATTTCGCCAGTTTGTTTATGCAGCTCAATTTTATCCATTGGGTGTATGTCTTTGGCCATGACCTCCAGGTTAGTCCTGAGGTAATCCGAGGTAGATTGGGGTTGCAGTGATGTGGGCAAAAAATGGCTCATAATCATTTTGCCTTCACTTACATCAAAAGCAGACATAAGTCTCTGCTGATTGGAAGGAGCCATGTTTAGCAGGTGATTGTACAGTTGTACTTTGATAGGATCACTCCTCCTCTTGATGTCTATAAATTGCTGCTTGATGCTTACTTGTCCTTCTTTTTGCTGGCTGGAGGAGCTAACCTCCCCTCCCATGGTCCTGTCCTGTTCCTGCTGGAAGGAACTTGCTGAAGCTTCTCTGCTGGGTGGGCCCATGCCCAATGCCTCTCTTATTGCTATATCCTCCTCTGGAAAATCA
Organism: Pinus tabuliformis; assembly: GCA_031772625.1. Lineage (NCBI taxonomy): Eukaryota > Viridiplantae > Streptophyta > Pinopsida > Pinales > Pinaceae > Pinus > Pinus tabuliformis. The sequence goes on from CM062817.1 coordinate 335,063,197, forward strand.
TTTAGTCTCTGCCTTTTCTCTCCCTGGTTTATAGAAGATGTCAGGGGAGTTTCTCTGTCCCTTTTTCTAAAGACAAATGTATCCTCCTTTTGAGGGGTTTGGAGGACCGAGGCATCAAAGGTAGTGTCTTGTCTTGTAGGCACCGTTCTTTCAGTGGTCTGAGGAGTCTCCACTATTTCCTTTTGCTGGGCAGACTGCTCCTGCCTTTGTTCTTCTTGATGTTGTCACTCTTGCTGTTCTGATTCTTCTTGCTGCCCTTGCTGCAGCCCTTCTGCTTGCTGCTGTAACTCTTGTTTATTTATTGGCTCTGTCTCCATTTCCGTCTCTTTGCCACTGCTGGATATATTCTCCGTTACCTTGGTATTTTGCTGCTTGGCAGTTGAGGAGGATTCAGCCGCTCCCGTTTGTGTACTGGGAAGTGTGAATACCTGTGGACAAAGCTCAAGGTCAGCCAACTTCTTCTGATTCCTTAGTGCCCTGTTGTTCAGCTCTTCTTGTGACAAGGGCTCTTCTAAGGTCCCTCTCTTCCATTTCTCTTGATTTGCATACTTTTCAATGTGAGGGAGGCTATGGTGATCATAAGCAGACAACTTATATTTGAGCCTCCTTGTAGTTATGAAATGGTTAGGGTCATAAGGTACCCATATAAAACTGGTTTGCAGGCCAAGGGCCTCAAGCATTCGCTCTGCTTCCCTCCATCCTTGTTCTCTCTCATTATAGATAATATGGCCAAGTTGGCTTCTGACCTTCAATTGTGCTTTTTTCCCTTTTCCTGAAAAGTGAAGCACATCAACTCTGCCAAATTGCCTAAAGTATTCTAGGGCAAATAGCCTCATAGGCACATACTTGGGTAGTTTGAAAGGAGGAAGATCACACCCATATATCCTGATGACAGTGTGGTTTTGGTAGAAGTACCAATCCCCAATGCTATAAGCTTTTGACAGCTGAAGAATCCTTTGCATATCCTCAGTGAGTCTTGGTGGGGGTGAGCTCATCAGCATTGCCATGGCTGGATGGATGAACAGATCCATGAATTCACAGTATGTGTATGGAGACTCGGGTCTGATGTGGAAGACAGAAGACCAATAGACTATTGATCTGGGATTGCCTTGGGCATCCATTCTTTTGATTGAAAAGTGAAATTTCTGATGTTGATGATATAAGATCAAATGGTAAATGTAGGAGGTGTATCTGAACACCCTATCTCTCCTTAAATTCATCAATTGCTCATGAATCTTGTCTGATATGTAGGTGGCATAGTCATAGCAGATTGGTGACTTGCCAGGAGCAAACATAAGCATCAATACCAGCACAGTTGTATCAATATGCTCGATTGAACTATACCCCAAGATGGGAGAAATCATATCTGCAAGGTCTCTTCCCAACTCATTGAGGTATACATGAAGAATTGGAGGGGCCATTACAATATTGGTTTTGATGTATAGTTGATTGAATTTAACAATTTGAGCATCTGTGAGTTTATCCCCTTGTTTTATCAGATTTATCAGTGATAAAGGAGCCAATTTCTTCTGAGGGTTGAAGCAGAGCATGTCTCTGATAGCCTGAGGGGTAACATAGAAAAGTACTGCACCAGATGGGTCAAGAACAGCTCGCTGAGAAACATCATATTGTTCAGCACAGAGGTGGATTAGTTCAGGGAACTGGTTGACCTGAGGGAGCTTAAAGATAGGGAGAAAAGAGTCCCATAAGCCCAGTATATCTGTCCCATTTTCATGCTTGGCTTTTAATTCATTTAGCAGATGAAGGTGGAATTTGCTGCTCATAAGCTTCTCTTCCTCAATTTGGTAATCCATATCTGCTAAGGCTTGCCATTTCAAGTCCTTTTGAGGAGCATTCAGAGGTTGAACATTTAGCACTACAGGTGTCTCCATTACACAGGAGGATTTTGAATCAAGTGTAAAGGGATTTTGTTTTGAGCCGGACAGCACAGGGGAATGCCTCTGTACCAGGGAGGTTAGATTATCAGGAACAGAGAGGAATTCTAGAAAATAGCAGTTGAAATACTATTTATAGCAACTAGGACCAATGTTTGGCTTTTCCTCGTCTCTCTCAATGGTGAAATTTGGTTTAAATGAGCCTGCCGCGATTGCGCAGACAGAACTTAGTTTTTCAACAGAATGTAGGTAGAACAAAGCTCGGCTGGTGTTTTTCGAGGTGGTAGTTGGAAATTGGAAGCTCTGCAGAGGAATCCACTGGTGAATTTATAAGTTTTAACGTCCTTTAAGCTTTCGGAGTGATTTATAGAGAATTGCAGGCGCATGGAGGATAAATGATGAAGAATACCTGGTAAAACAGTGAGCAGAGGTCGTATATGCAGGCTGGACTCGTACGCTGGAGGTCTCCTGGTCGATTTAGCAGGTTGACAGCAAACTCGGACGTGAACCGCATGCAACAGAGCGAACGAAAAATGAATGAAAAGAACGTAAAAAATGCGATTTTTGGCCATAATATAGACTTTTAGCAATTTGGCGCCTTTTTGCGATGACGTCAGCATGACGTCATTGGTGGGGTCAAGGTCGGATGACGTCATGCTGACGTCATCGGGTGACGTGGCGAGCCCTGATTGGCCCACGGGGATGATGCGGTGGCGGGACAGATCGGCCAATGATTGGAGCGAAAGTTGACGTGGCGGCATAGGTGGCGGTGACGTAAGGCGACGGGGAGCTGACGCGGCGAGGACGTAATGCAAGCGGAATGGGGAAACCGGAAACCGGCAGCGGTTTCGTATCGCACCGCTTACGGTACGGTGGCGGTAATTATCAGTTGTACCTCCGACGCGCTGTGGCGAGGGCGCGTGGCAGCGGAGTGACGTACCCAAAATACGGCCGTCGGAAGGTATCGCCCGGACAGAGGATCTGCTCCGATATGGATGCTGACCGTCGGATCTGGAGGGCCTGATCCAACGGCCATCGGGAGCTTGACGCGACAGGAGGATAGTACAGTTAATGATCGGGCGTCGGAAGGGGTCCGATGAGATAAGGGCCGTCGGATCTGGAGTTGCTTGATCGGACGGTCATCGGGAAGGTGACATGACCAGTGTATATGGCAGCGGGCGGAGGCATAAATACGTGCTTTTAAAGATTTTTCCAATGTATTTCAAAAATCAAATTGTATGCGCAAACTTTGGTTAGGGAATAGAAAGTGGGTTTTTTGGGAATTTTGGCAGTTTCAAAGGGTTTTCATGGGTAAAAGGGTTTTTATAAGGTTTCTCTTGGCAAATAATGGTTTAGTGAGTGGAATGACTTGAGGAAAGGGAGGGTAGATGAGTTGTAGGTTCATCCAAGTGGCCACATGCCACTTTGATCCCTGATATAGGACTTATTGGCTATATTGCCAAGGGGAGGAGTATTTATATAATGCTTGGGGTTTATACACCATGGTGTTAGTACTAATAGGGGAAAGGTAATATAGGGGATTTACATAGTAGAATTAGAGTTAATATGGATGAGAGGGTAAGTGGAGGGGAAATCATTAAGTTTATGGGAAACAAACTTGGTTTTAAGAGTAGATCAAAATGAAAAGATTTTTAGACAAGAAATGTGGCTTCTAAAGATTAAGAACCACCATGAAATCGTAGTCTCTTCCATGCATCTTAGCTGATGGGGGGATGTTAGAAATGAAATTGGAGGGGAATGAGGGAAATTAGTCATGCTACCTGTTGCGATTTGATGAAGAAGAACACCTTTGTCAATTAATTGACTTTGCTTTGATGCCCACAGTTACCATCTCTGCAATGGTAGGGATAACCTTTCTGCAACCCCAACTACTTACCCAGCTACTTGCCTAGCATTTTTATTTCTTCTTGGAGGGTGCACTTGGACTTGCAGACCCTTACTTGCCTTTTCTTTTCTTTGGCTTTTTTCTTTTGCTTTTTCTATCTACTTCTACCCTTATCTCTTCCAAGGTCCCAGATTAAGCTGTTGGGAGCCTTTTCTTCTCTACCTGAACTAGTTGTCTGCCAAGATTAAGCAGTTTGGACAGACTTCTTTCTCTATTCTATAACTGAAAATTGAAAACATGGCATGATCCAGATTAAATTGTTGGATCATCCACCAAAATTGAAATAAGGTCATCAACATTGAAACACTTTACACACCTTTTGTTCTCTAGGAAATATGGGATCTTTGTGATATCAAAGCAGAGCATATTTGGACTTTCCCTTGCCAATCATGAAATATGAAACCTATTGGTATAGGTATCCAACAGTGGCTCCACATGGGGATGGTATTTCTTTTGAAAGACCAAGAACAGCAGGTCAGATTGCCTTGCTCTTTGACTGCCCATACCAATCTTGAAATTTGCTGCTTTGATGTGTCAAAATTGTGTGCTTCTTTCTTGGAAGACCTCTGATTCTATTTACCTTTTGCTGGTTGATGAATCACTTAGAAAACTGCATTTTTACAATCTAAACAGAAAATAATATGTACATCTGCATATATACAAGGGAACCTCAGGTTGCACTCATGGGAAATAGTCAAAATAATGCTTCAGCATCCTGCCATTGACAGGACCTTCATCCAAGTCAGCTTCAGTTAGGCTTTTGAGGAAGTAAGTGTTATTACCTTGTACTGCTTGGACAGCAAATGGTCCCCTCCATAAGGAATCAAATTTTCCATGCTTTCCCTTTTCTTCTCTCCTTGCATCCCACTTGAGGACTTTATCACCAATGCTGAAATCTTCTGCCTTAGTTCTTCTATCAAAGGCCTTTTTTAATTTTTCTTGTAATATCTGAACTCTGCTGAAAACTTGTTCTCTAGTTTGCTGTAAACAGATTATCTGATTGATCCTCCTTTGCATATCATTTGGCTCTGCTTGACTCTCTTGCAGAAGCTTCATAACAGGCACTCCTAGTGATGAAGGAAATTTGGCTTCTAATCCATAAACTAACTCATATGGGCTGGTCCCAATTGATCTTTTTGTTGTTAGTCTATCTGCCCATAAAGCATTGACTAGTTTCTTATGCCAGTTCTTTTTGTTCTCTTCCAGCACCTTCTTTATGATATTTATTAAGCTTTTGTTTGATGATTCAGCAAGGCCATTTCCTTGGGGATAGTATGCAGTAGAATGGCCCAAAGTAATGTGAAATTTATGGCAGAAATTCACCATTTTCTTGGATCTGAAAGCAACAACATTGTCTGTTATTATTTTGTCTGGACAGCCAAATCTAGCCAGTATATTGTTCTCCAAGAACTGAATAATTATTGAATCATTTGCTTGTCTGCATGGGGCAGCTTCAATCCACTTGGTGAAGTAGTCTGTTGCTGTTAAAATCCATCTGTGTTGGCCTGAAGATGAAGGATGAATTTCCCCAATGAAATCCAAGCCCCATTGTTGGAAAGGTCTCTCTGTTGCAATGGGTCTTAGGGGAAGTGGCAACAACTGTCTTTTGCCCTCAAACACTTGGCATTTGTGGCATGAGGTAGTGAATTTCTTGACATCAGAGAACATGGTGGGCCAGTAGTAACCAGCCCTCAGTATTTTGTCCACAGTGGATTTCTAGTACAAATGTCCACCACAGTCTCCTGCATGAAAATCTTGCATGATATTGTCAGTTTCATTTTCCATTAAACAGTGCAGCAATATACCTTCATGGTTTTTCCAAAGTAAATTTCCATTCATCACACAAAATCTTGATGTTTTCATTTTTAAGAACCTACACTTAGTTCTGGACAGTCCTGGGGGAGCACACAGGTTTTGTAACACATAACAGATGTCAGAGTACCAAGGAGATTCTTCAAAGGCTACATTGATCTTTGGAGTCGCCAGCTCTGTTTCACTGTCCAGCTGATTGATGTCTAAGGCTTGAAAATTTGTTTCTGTCATTAATTTGGCCAAGCCTTGCCCTTTTATTAGTTTTGTAGGTTTTATCTCAATGTCAAATTCTAGTATGCTGGCAATCCATTTTCCTCTTCTGCCCTCTAAATTTTCTTGGGTGAGAATGTCTTTGACAATAGGACTTGGTACATAAGCCACAACATGGGAATAAAGGATGTAAATCCTAAAGTCTTTAATGGCTTTGACCAAAGCATAGGCTTGTTTCTCCATAATTTGATATTTTAGAGGGGCATCTCTAAGAGCCCGGCTGAAGAAGGCAATAGGCTTCTCATTCCCTTGGTCATCTTTCTGTAATAAAACAGCAGCAATAGTATGCTGGGAGGCAAAAGAGAAGATGATGAATTCTCTGTCAAACTGAGGATTGGTCAACACTGGGGTTTGGGTAAGGGCCAGTTTTATACCTTCAAAGGCTTGCTTGGCTTCAACAGTCCATTTGACCTTTGAATCTTTCTTTAGCATATTGTTAAGCACTCTGATCAACTCGGCCAGATTTGGGATAAATCTCCTTAAGAAATTGATTTTTCCCAAAAATCCTTGCAATTCTTTTATATTTCTTGGGTGGGGCATTTGTAGGATCGCTTGTATCCTGTCTGGATCAATTCTTATGCCATCTTTAGAGATGATGTGGCCCAATAGTTTACCTTCCTCTAAACCAAACAGGGATTTTTTGGGATTCAACGAAATTCCGTATTTCCTACATGTTAGGAAGATCTGTCTCAAATGTTTCAGATGTTCTTGGTCAGATTTTGAAAAGGGTGTAAGATCATCTAAGTAAATGACTAGGAAGTCATGAATCTCTTTTGCAAAAGCAATATCCATTGCTCTTTGAAATGTTGCCCCTGCATTTTTCAATCCAAAGGGCATTTTTACATATTTGAAAGTTCCCCATGGGGTTGTGAATGCAGTTTTGTCTTGGTCATCAGGGTGTACCAAGATTTGATTAAAGCCTGAGAATCCATCAAGCAATGACATCCTTGAAGCCCCCACCACTCTTTGGAGAATGTGATCCATTTTGGGTAAAGGGTAGTTATCTTTGAGTGATACTTGATTTAGATTCCTTAAGTCTACACAAAGTCTAATCTCACCAGTCTTTTTTCTTGTAGGGACTAAGTTGGAAATCCATTCAGAGAATCTGATTGGTGCTATGATGCCAGCTTTGAACATTTTTTGCAATTCCTTCTCAATGGAAGGAAGGAGTACAGGATTGATTCTTCTCAGCTTCTGCTTGAATGGTTTTTGATTAGGCTTGAGGGGAATGGTATGCTGAATGACAGAAGTATCATAGGACTTTAGATCCTCATAGCTCCATGCAAAAACATCTTGGAACTCTTTAAAGAGGTCAATGTACTTGGGTTTTTGATCAGGGGGCAAAGAAGCAGACAACTTTATTATTTTGGGCTTGTCAATGGTACCAATATTGCATTCTTCAATGGCTGCATCTAATGGCTGCATTTTTGGATTCCTAGGGATGTCATTTGAATAAAAAATGTCCTCTAGCGGGGTAAGGCCTGTTGGAAGGAAATTGTCTTTGAGTTATATGATTTCAGCTTCAGCGCTGGTCACCTCTTCACAGTCAATTTGGTGAATTTGCTGAATGTTTTCGTTGTTGAAGATGGTTGGATTCAGTAATTGTTTTGCTGTTCTAGGTGATATTGGATGAACCATTTGTTGAAACAGTATTTGTGATTGACTTGCTGACTCAAGTATTTGTGATTGACTTGCTCTGTCAGTGTCAATATTTAATCCTGCAAACTCTTGTTGTAAGGTTAGAAAATTGTTTATTTGCATATCATCCTCAAATACTTGCCATTCTTTAACATTGTTTGGAATGGAGGGTCTGTACTTGACCTCGGCTGTGAAGCAGTTGTTGGTTTCCAGTGGAAATTTGAAAGTGCTGGCAAATGTTGCCAAACTGTGTGCATGGAGATTGTGGCCCCTTGAAATTTTTGTGATAAGGAACTCAGAGAAAGTGTCCAATATTTCAATTACAGCAGACCTGTAAGACCTCAACCTTTTTTCATTGGTGACAAAACTTCCTTTCACTTGTTGAATCACTAGATCAGAGTCTCCCATGATCAAAACCGTAGGAGCTTGTAATGCCTTTACTAGCTTGAGACCTAGTAACAGAGCTTCATACTCTGCCATGTTATTAGTGCATCTAAAGTTTAACCTACAAGCTCTGCCTTCTGCATGGGTTTTGTCTTTGTTATGTATCCAAACTCCAGCTCCTGCCCCTAACTTGTTGACCGAGCCATCAAATTCTAAGACCCACAGGATATCTTGCTTGACAGGAGATTTAAAGATCTGTTCATGGGATGGCAATGTAAGCAGGAGTTGGGGTTTCTTCTTTGGCTTGTGTTCTAGGACAGTTTCATCACTGGATTGAAAATCTTTGACAACTAGAGGAGGGGTCGTGTCCAGTGCTTGACTGATCGATGTTTTATGGGTGGTACTTCCTTGATTAATGTTTTGTTCTTGCATGAGTGTTTTGGTCCTAATGTCATTGTTTGAGAGGCTTGCGCTGTCATTGAAGAGAATGAACGAATCTATGTCTAAATGGACAGCATATACGGGAAAGTTTTGAGGCTTTTCCTCACTGCTGACCATGTATTTCATGAGTGTTTCTCTGTAGAGTCTCTTTGGTTGCCCAAAGATAGAGATGGTGGCATATGACATATCTAATTGCAGGGAGCCTTGGAGTTTGGCTCCCCATGATCTTGATAACAACATCCCATATTTAGGTGGGATGTCAGCGACTACAACATCCATTAGAATGGTTTTGTTGGGGTATTGAACCAGAGACACACATAAATCTTTTATTAGACCTAAACACTTGACTTGGCTGGAGTCAAAGGAAAACAGGTCCTTGTATGGTCTTGTTATATCCAAATTCAATCTTTCCATGACTTCTTTTGGCATGAGGTTATGAGAGGCACCTGAGTCAAACATCGCATTATGCAGTATTTTGTCATGAATATGCAAGCTGACATAAAAAGGTAATATCCCTGTAACTGCTGTTTTTCCATCTACCTCTGGGCCAAATAGTAATTCCGGGGTGTCATCTAACACATTTACATCATCTTTGCTATTAGTGAGTTGAAGGGATTTCTTAATCTGTTGTTTATAGATGTCATGCTTAGCTAGTTCTGAGAGGGGAATTGCTATCTTTAGCTTGCCAATCTCTGTGCCTAGGTCAAAAGGTTTATCAGCTTGGGTTTTGGAGTTATGGATAGCAGCCCTTTCTTTGCTCATTAAATCTTCTTGTTGGTTTTCATCTTGACTTTGAGACCTGCCCCTTTTACTCATGTCTTGAGGGGTAATATCTAAATCAGGGTGAGAGGACGACGTTGCCATAGGCTGATGTAGTGGTGACAAAAGTGTGGTGACCTCTTCAACCATTACTTCTTCTGTAGGCAAGTTTGTTTTGTCATTAGGTTCTGTGACTATGGTTCCTTTAGACTGCTGTTTATCTTTTATCTTTTCAGGCTGATTTACATTTACAGTCCTACTCCTTAGCTTGTACTGTTTATGAACTTCATAGACAGCACTATCATATCCTTGTTTAAAATCAAAGGATTCTCCAGATTTAGTTTGGAATATTTTGATTTCATCATCCTCATGATCCTCTTGTGTTAAGAAAACTTGGCTTTTACCATCTAGACCCATTAGATTAATCTCAGGGTCTTCATTGGGTTCAGTTGATGTTGAAGTTTCTGCATAATTTTCTTGGAAAGGGGGTCTAATGTCTTGGTCAGCACTTGTCCTACCAATGTTTTGGTTTTGAGTTCTTCTAAAATTCGGATTTCTAGGAGGGTTGTTTTGTGGTGCTTCCCATGATGACTTTCTTTCAACCGATTCCACTCTTTCACCCAATCTCTTCATGCTATTTAGTATTGCATCCAGCTTTTGATCAAAGCCCGAGGGTTCTTCTTTGAAGGCAGTCCTTTTTTCCAACTTTGCCCTGTTTCTTTTGGCAATTAGGTTAGCTTCCACTGTGACAGCAACCCTTTGAGCTTCTTCAAGGGTTGGAGGATCTCTTTCCTTCAACTGATAGGCCATATCAGGGTCAAAACCATCAGGGAATTTATACAGGGCTAAATCAGTAGGAGGCCTTAAGTTCTGTGGGATAGCATTATATACATTGTTAAACCTAGCACAATATTCCAAAACTGTCTCCTGGGGACCTCTCTTAATAGTGTCATATTCACCAAGTACGTGGAGAGGATCTTTCTTCTTCTCCCATCTGTCAGTAAAAGCTTCGTAAAGCTGATCAGGAGTTGTAATGGAGTTTGCATTGAGGGATCTGAACCAAGTTCTAACATCCCCAGTTAAGCTTTGAACATAAATTCTCATTCTGACAGTGTCATCATCTATTTCATAGGTCTCAAAGTGGTCTTGCATCTTCTTAGCATGCTGGATAGCTGTTAGAGAGCCATTTGAGTCAAAATATGAGATTTTGCTTTGATAATCTTGAGGTAAAGCCGCAGCATTAGCTGGTATCTGCAGAGGTGCATACCTGTTAGCCATATTTATGAGGTTTAGATGGTTAATAGGAACAAACGGGACAGCAGGGATCACTGGTATAACAGGGTTAATGGGATGAGTAGCTAGTGGGAGACTGGTTAAAGGAGTATGTGCAGTGGATGAAGATGTGAGAGGAGGACTTTGCGATGTTGATGGTGAACTAGGGGAACTAGGGGTGGACCGGAAAAGAACTTTGCAAGGAGTGGGAATGAGGCTGGGATGATCCGAACTTATATTTGCATCAGCAGGCTCCTCCTGCTTTTGCTGTATCCGGATGTTTCTTTGGATGGTATTTGGATTATCAACAATGATGGGTGGATTAGGGTCAGGATTTGCCCTAGTATGCCGTGGATTTTTCTTAGGAGCCAGCTTCCAACCTGTTTTTTGGGATTTTGTAGGAAGTTTTTATATTTGCAAGGACTGGATGAAGATTTTGGAATGGCTATATATTCTCAAAGCTAAGACGAAGATTCCCCAAACAAGCTCCTCCTTAAAGCTGTTAATGTGATGCAGAAACAGTTCTAAGGCCTCTTGGCTGGTTTCAGGTTTGATGGTAGCTTTGGAAAACAGATAGTAATTGAAAAATCCTAAGAAGTCCCCAGCGGAGTCGCCAATTATGTTATCACCCAGGTTGTTCCCTATGACTCCCAAGGGAATACGGCCGGGGTAACCACTAACCAAACTTTGGGTTACAGTTCCTAGCCTAACTGCAACCAGAGAGGGCTCTCTCTTTATGATTTGTCTCTGTTATGATGGTGTTTTAGGCTAGCTATTATGCTCAGGTTTTGGTTTATGTTTTGGTTGAAGGATTTCTTTCAGGTCTTATGATGCAGTGTTTAGATAGTATAATACCATTGGGCAATGGAGTCTGGAGTTGTGAAATGATCTGATATGCTGGTTTGGTGGTGTTCAAACTGCAGGGCCTATTGTGTATTTTAAACAGACAGAACTAGATCAAATGGTGATGTATGTCGACCAATAGAAAGTAATTAAGAATTTTCTATTGAGCTGGTGGGTGAAGGTGAGCACACTGCACAGGAGCAAAACTTGAATTCCTGTGACAAAGCTCACTGTGATAGATGTATTCTGAAAGTGCAGCATTTAAGAATTACACTTAACTAGATTACAGCTGAAGAAAACATTGATAAACAACGCAGATTGAACTCAGGGTACTCAGTGAATAAACCCTGAAAGCTATTCTTTTTCCTTGTTGCTTAGTATTGAAAACAGATAACATATATGGATTTTAACAAAACAACTAATTAACAGAGAGAGATACAGAGACTTATTGTATGATGAAATACATAGGGATCCAGTAGTTATCAACAGACACCAGAACGCATTCAACACCTCAGAAATCCGAGAAATTCCATTGCTTTGCTCTATTAACTTCTGAAAAGGATTACAGCATAAGAACTTCTTCAGGAGAAATCAACAACAACCCCTGCAATCTTATGCGAAGGGGACTTTATAGAAATGCGTATACAAAATATCTCAGGCATTGAGTCATCTGAGAGAGAAAATATCTTCATTATTACGTTCAGAAAGTAGGCAAGGAGTTATTACAATTTTGAATGCAGCGTAAATGCCCTTTATGTCTGTCAGAGGATTGTTTTGACTTTTGAGAGTCACTAAGTCGGTTGCATTACTCTGTTTTAATTCTGGAAATACGCATTTACTTTTGGCTGCGCAGTGCATTCTCGGGTTTGCCAGCTGTGGTCTTCTATTTCTGCTTTGTTGGCCGCTACATCCGCTGAGTTGGCTCAGCTTTGATTTATGCTGCATGCTGACTTTGCTGAACTGTGCTTTTTATAAAAATTTGTAATAAAACAGAAATTTGGTGAATGCCTTACTGATTACAAAATTCTCTGTATTGCATCTGTCCACCATTCCTGTGTAGGGAGCTGATGCCTGAGGATGGCCTCCATTGTCTCTTCAGCTTCTGTATATTTGAAAAAATTTGGGGCCACATCAAACAAGTGATTAATTTCATTCATTATAAAAAATAGATTTTCTATCTTACTATAGAAAACCTGTCCTGTAATAGGCCCTGTGTCTTCTGAAGTACTGGCCCTCTCATTGATCTGTGCTGAGGCAAAAACATTTACTCTTTTAGAATACTGTTCATGGGTGAATAATTTCCCTCCGCTGTTCAGTAAGCTAGGGAGTCCTCTACTCTGCAATACCTGAAATTTCTCCATGAACCTATTTGCCTCTGTTTGCATATCCTGGGTTCTTCTGTCCAATGTCTGCACCAGATTTCTAAGAGTAAGAACCCTCTTGATCATTTGAATAGTCTCAGTTCTATTTGTGATTCCAATGGTGGCTAACTGAGAACTTGTTTTGTGGTTAAGCACATTGATCATTCTTGTAGCAACTTCAGGCATATTTCCTAATAAGGCCCTTGATGTTCGGATTTCCTTCTGTGCCTTTGGGATGAGCTCTAGTTGCTCATGGATTGTCTCGATATATGGCCATTGGTTGTTGATGGATTGGCCAATATTGGACCATATCATTGCTCTGATCTCAGATATGATTTTATCTAGCTTGAGCTCATTCTCAAGCTCCTTGATCCTATCTTTAAGCGCTTTGATTTCCCTGGTCTTTTCTCCCACCTCTCTTTTTGTCTTATCATGCCTTTCATTGACCTTGGCCAGCTTATCTCTGGTTTCATGCAGCTCTGTCATCTGAGCTTCCAAGATTTGTATTTCATTCTTTAATTTCTGCATGTCTAGGCTCTGTGCCTGTTCTATACTTGTAGGTGCTGCTGAAGTGGATGTAGCTGTTTGTTCAGTTTGTTGAGGTGGAGGCACAGTGATAGGAGCAGCATCCTCAAGATTGATAACTTGAGGAGGAGGCTGAGAGGTCTGACCCTCTTCCCTTTGCTTTAGTGCTGCTTGTAAGGCCGCTTTTGCAGTCTCAGACTCTCCTAATTTCTCTTGGGCCTGCAGAAGTTGTTTATAAATAGAAATCAATAAATCTGTGGTGTCCTTCTCCTGTCTTTGTTTGGCTACCTCATCTGTCTGAGGGTGCATGGTGGCTGGGAGTTTCATTTTCTTCCTCATGGCGGCCAAGTCAGCATCCCTCAACTTCAAGAGTTCCTGTACCCCTGACAGATCTTTGGGATCATGCCCAATTTCAATGATTATGTCTTCCAGGGATCTTATTCTGTTGTCCTTTGCCTGGGATGATGCCTTCTCCAGTTCTAGTTGAGAGGCTGTGGCATTGAGACTGCTTTTTAGCTTATAATTTTCCAATGTTTCATCTGCTAATGAGGCATACACCATTTCGCCAGTTTGTTTATGCAGCTCAATTTTATCCATTGGGTGTATGTCTTTGGCCATGACCTCCAGGTTAGTCCTGAGGTAATCCGAGGTAGATTGGGGTTGCAGTGCTGTGGGCAAAAAATGGCTCATAATCATTTTGCCTTCACTTACATCAAAAGCAGACATAAGTCTCTGCTGATTGGAAGGAGCCATGTTTAGCAGGTGATTGTACAGTTTTACTTTGATAGGATCACTCCTCCTCTTGATGTCTATAAATTGCTGCTTGATGCTTACTTGTCCTTCTTTTTGCTGGCTGGAGGAGCTAACCTCCCCTCCCATGGTCCTGTCCTGTTCCTGCTGGAAGGAACTTGCTGAAGCTTCTCTGCTGGGTGGGCCCATGCCCAATGCCTCTCTTATTGCTATATCCTCCTCTGGAAAATCATTTAGTCTCTGCCTTTTCTCTCCCTGGTTTATAGAAGATGTCAGGGGAGTTTCTCTGTCCCTTTTTCTAAAGACAAATGTATCCTCCTTTTGAGGGGTTTGGAGGACCGAGGCATCAAAGGTAGTTTCTTGTCTTGTAGGCACCGTTCTTTCAGTGGTCTGAGGAGTCTCCACTGTTTCCTTTTGCTGGGCAGACTGCTCCTGCCTTTGTTCTTCTTGATGTTGTCGCTCTTGCTGTTCTGATTCTTCTTGCTGCCCTTGCTGCAGCCCTTCTGCTTGCTGCTGTAACTCTTGTTTATTTATTGGCTCTGTCTCCATTTCCGTCTCTTTGCCACTGCTGGATATATTCTCCGTTACCTTGGTATTTTGCTGCTTGGCAGTTGAGGAGGATTCAGCCGCTCCCGTTTGTGTACTGGGAAGTGTGAATACCTGTGGACAAAGCTCAAGGTCAGCCAACTTCTTCTGATTCCTTAGTGCCCTGTTGTTCAGCTCTTCTTGTGACAAGGGCTCTTCTAAGGTCCCTCTCTTCTGGTTGAAGGGAAAGTACCCCTAGAGTCCTTTGGGCTGAGACTCTACCAGACTGAAAATTGCTTATACAAAGAAACACACACGCGCAGCCATCTTTTTTACTTTTAAGCAAATCCTAATGTTTAGGGTACATACCTAAGGTCCTACGTCCGAGAAGACCGTTAGGGTGCAAACCCTTCTTGGAGTTCCCTTCTTCTTTCTCTGACCTGCAAGACAAACAAATCAAAGAACTCAACAGTACATGTATAGAAGTTTATGTATAAATCATCTTTATGCTATAAAGTTAGTTATAAATAATCTTTAAGTAACTACTTTCATAAGAATTCAACACAAGAATCTCATAAGCATAAAGAAAGATTATTCGGGAACAAAGACGTGTTTCTTTATATATAAAGGCAAATAAAGTACATATATCGGAAAGATATCACCTGAACACCTTCAGCAGGCTCCAAGCAAGCTTCCTCCCGGATTCGTTCCAGCCTCCAGCCTTCAACTAGAGCTCCTTCCAAGTCTTACTCAATGATGATGTCAAGGATGAATGATCACCAATACACATGGAAACAAGGGTTTCCTATGCAAAATGGGGGAAGTGCAGGATGCACCAAGGACTTCAGACCTGGTCTAAGGGAAAAATCTCAGCATAATAATCTTGCTCTCCTTTCTCTCTCCCCTTGGCCTTCCCTTTGATGTCTTTTTATACCCTCTCCAAAGTAGTTTTTTAGTTAGGAGTTGGTTGGGAACAGTTGGGCCACGGGCACTAACAGGTGATCCAGCAGGTAAACCCGCGATCACCGCCCGAAAAAGAGGAAATTATATTTTTTTAAGTGTTTTAATAGATACACGCGGGTTGGGTATGACAGACCCGCGTGTACACGCGTTTAACACAGGGCAAAGTCGCGTACAGGGAATAAAACACTGTTTTTTAAATTTTTGGACCAGGTCTGGAAGGAGGGGTTGCCCTAGGCCATAAGTGCAGCATCACAAACCATAAGAGTGAGATTTGGAGCTATAACAGATGCCCCCTAATGTATGAGGTCAGAAGGGGAACATGATGGCCGAAATACATTAAGTAAGTCCAAGGAAAGGAACTCTGCCGAAAAACCGAGGAGGACTTCACCAGAATTCAGCCTGCCAAGCCACAGAAAGGAGATCAGAAAGAAACACTGTCTGAGGCGGGCATACCCATGCTCAGGAAAAGTAAAGCATGTCCGCATATCAAGTACAAGCGGATCCACTAAGTATACAAGTATAAATGACTGTAAAATACATAATGGATCATCTGATCATAATGAGTAAGTACATGTCTGAATGTCACATATAAAACTGTCAATGATGCTGAAAGATGCAACGGATCACTGAAATCAAAGACTGATCCTATAAGGTACCAATTGAACATGATGGAATAGGATGGTACTACACTGCAAACTCAGGTGCCAGCATATAGAATGTCGCCATGACTGACTGCAACATGTAAGGTGGAGTGGTATCAACTAGCAGCAACAGGAGCAACTGTCAAGTGAACCAATGAATGCTGATACAACCTGAGGTCTTCACCGACCGCCGTGGTACATTTCTACACCATGGGAATAAATGATCTGAAGTCGACCATGTGAGAAATCGTTTGATTACCGGTCATTGATGTATACCGTTAACAAACGCGAGACTACTCACCGATAATGATAATGAGCGTCAAGGTACCCAGTACAATCTAACAAGTGTAAATAGATGAGCTGAAGTCGAACACCTGTAAGAATCTATCAATCAGGAGACAATGATGGTTTCCCACTGTCGATAGCGAGGAATCTGCCACTAATGACTGCAAACCCCAAGGTACTGCCAAATGGACTCTAGATCTTTGCCCCAGAGCAATGAGTCGGAGTCGATAGGGAAAGATCCGCTAGAAGGAAGGCATTAAGGCATCCTCCATCAATCTAGCGCGAGTGTAACCCGTAGGCCAATAATGTGGAAGGAATCGGACGAAAAAGATGTAGTAACCCAACCGAAAGTACGTTTCCGGCGTACACAAGATGTGGCTAGCGCACGGCAGAAACCCTCTGAACCAACCAATAATGAAAGCTGACACAGAGGCGAGGTATCCACCAATAGGGTCAAATGGAAACCAAGGTACTGCACGAATCCCAATGTGTGATAATGTATGCTGATGTCGAACACAAGGGAAACCACTCAGTCAAAGACCCATGATACTGATCGATGCTGAGCACAAGGTGACCTATCAATAATGAAAATAGGGCCAGGGTGCGGTCTCTAGGTCTGCCCTCAGAGCAATGTGTCGTCGTCGATAAGGACAAGACCCGCCAGCAAGAAGTCAATGGGGACCTTCTCAAACCGGCACGAGTGAAGGACCAATATAACTGATGTGATGATAGACATGACACTAACAACCAGGGATGGCCGACTGAAAAATGAGTCAAGAGACACCGCAGAAAGGCCGACTCAGGCTAACTTCCCTTGAACAAAAGCACGACTCAATGTGACTATGTGGCAGCATATAATGAATCTGTATAAGTTCGTCATGCAGGAGGCACGAACGAACCCTCCATATGATTGGAAGAGATAACCAATCGGGGGAGGACTGACTCGATAACAAGGTTATGGCTTACCTAAGTCAAACTAAATCCCACCCAAGCGGAGGAGACTTTGTTTTGAGTGCTTTGTTCAAGGGCGACACGACTGACTCTAGCTGCCAACAATAAATGGAAATAATGTCCCTGTTCCCGCTCTTTTTGGAATATTTAATTTTTTTGTCTTTTTCTGATAAGCCGGAAAAAGAATAAAAGAATGCTATGGTACAGTGGAAAGAACGAGTGTCGGTGAAACAGATGCTCTAGTTCCTGGGAAAGGAACGTTCCTATGCTCAATGCAAAGAGGTGAAAAACTGGTCATTGACACTCAGAGGTATGTTCCTTCCACGGATCTGGGTATGTCAAGCTGCAGAGGTCAAGGGGATGCAAGGTTGATTTTTTGCAGACGTCATGGTCAAAAGTGGGCTTAAACACGAGTCCAAGTGAAGCCGGCTATAGGCCAAAAGGTGCAAATGGTCAACATGCAATGCAGAAGTACAACTCAACACACATAGGAGCCTCTAGGGTATAAGGCCAGAACGAGGCGAGGAAGCAAAGAGGAATGAGTCTTCAACGCACAAGTCATGGCGGGACTACAGAGGACTCCCGAGCCTAGTGACAAAAAATCAGCATGAGTGCCAAGTGACAATCAGGTACTAACTAGGGCACCCATGATAAGGTAGGCTCTACCACACAAGTCATGATACTTCTAAGCAATGAGAAGGTTCCGCATCATAACTTGGTGGGGGCGATCCTAAGGCCAAAATGGAAAAGGAAACTGATAAATGCACAATGCAGGCGGAAAAACCTAACCTATATGCCAAGTTCGAGAACCAATACCTGTCAGAACGGACCAACCATAAACTTCCAGAGGAGAAATCTTCCAAGTTCTGTAAACATAAATAGGAACACTAGACACGAAGTTAATACATCCCACATATAAACTTCATATAAAATCTTTGTGTTATAAGATACAAAACTTGAAGATGCGTACCTCATATATACAATATGGTACAGGGAACCACGTAGCCTTGCGGCTTACGCATAATAGTTCTGCTGAACAAACCCCTTGCAGGGCTCAGGCCAAGCGCTCCTTTGGTAGTCATAACTCATGGCTTCAAAGAGTTCCTCTTGTGAAGGCAAAACAAGTTCTAAGAAATCATGAGAACTACAAGGATCAAAAGAGGGAATTAAAGGGTCCCATGTCCCTATAGGAAGAATCTCTCGGTCAACTGCTGGGACCAAGTCCCAAGAAGGAGAATAGTAAGTCAAAGGATCCTTCTTAGAAGCAATTGAACATTGAGGATTCAATGCCACATAATTGACCCGTGGCGGGGTAGAGTCTACTTGAACACTTGGAACAAACCAAGGGGCATTCTGCAGTAAAGTCGAGTTAGGGTGGTGATTATTAGATGCAAGCTGATCAATAGTGACAATATTCCCGTTATGAGGAAAGCACATTACTCGAAAGAGTGAAGACACCACAGCATTCATAGCATAGACATAATCATGCCCAAGTAGCATATTAAAGTCTAAAGGGCTATCAACCACCATCATATCGATTAAGACAGTCTTCCCACCTAAAGTGATAGGCACTTGAGGAAGAACACCCATAGATTCACCAGGTCTTCTATCATAGGCTAACAATTGACTCTGAGCTGTCAACAACTTTGGGGAACCCAAAGCTTTCCAAGTCAAAGAGGATATAATACTTGTAGAGGATCCTTCATCCACCATACATCGATAGACATTTGTGGAATTAACTCTGACCTTTATTTGGAAAGGTGCAGGGGAAGGAAGACGAGGCTCAACAAGACTATCCCAATCAAAGGAAACACTCTTAGCACTTGGAGGGGGAACATTCGAAGAAACCGGAATGCCCCCTATACCAGAAGACTCTATACTAGAGATCAAACAGACTCTTTTGTTAGGCACTTCACCCCCCAAAAGAGGAGTGTAATCGGCCAGCGATTGCACTGGCTTTACCACATTTTCAACTGATGGTTGATGGGATTGATGAGAAACCATATCAAGTGTAGGAGTAGAAGTACTTTCAGACTCGGACCATATCCTTTGAACCTCTGGAATACCAGGGCATAAATGAGTAAGATGGTCTCCCTTGCATATCTTACAAGGGAACTTAGGTTTAACACTTCTACGTCCAGGTTTCTTATCAACCTCCATTCCACCAACATAACTAGCAGTGGTTTGCGGAGAGTCCTGAACATGACTTGCAGAGGTTGGTGACTCATTGCTAGTATGACTCGCAGTGACTAGACTCGTGCCCCCAGCATGACTCGCAGCGGCTGAAGACTCATCTCCAACATGACTCGCAGAGGTTGAAGATGAAGTGCTAGTATGACTTGCAGTGACTAGACTTGTGCCCCCAGCATGACTTGCAGCGGCTGAAGACTCATCTCCAACATGACTTGCAGAGGTTGAAGATGAAGGGATAGAATTATTCTTCTTCTTTGACTTCCTTTTTCTCCTCTTTTTAGATCTCTTATTACAAGAAGGAGAAGAAGAAGGAATCCCAGATTTCTCTTTGAAAGAAGATGAACAATTAGCACCCATATGATGCCCCTGAAATAAAGCATTCATCTGAGAAGCTTCAAGAGCATTCGGAATATTCGGAGTGGACCACAGCCAAACGGGTAGTCCAACATTCAACCCAGGAATATTCAAAGTGGCCATCAAGGGAGTACCAACGTTTCCAAAGAAAGGAAAAGCACAAGGATCCCCTTTTGGAAGGGTACCTTGGTTGGTTTCCACAGGAATATTAGCCATATCTAAGTAATCCAAAGACCCTTTCCCTTGCGGGAATATAGAAATAACTCTTCAAAGAATATGGATAAGCAATCAAAACCTTTGCCCTTGAGGAGGCAACTCCACAACTTCTGAAAGAACAACCAAAAGCCTTTCAAGATCGGTAGAGCGGCAAGCCAGTCACTCAGAACACAAAGTCCAAACGTGACTAGACAAAAATACCTAAAGCCAACTATATACAAGGAGCAAAGAGCACTCACTATAAAGTCCCTAAAGAAACAGCCAGTCAAACTACTTCCAAGTATTTCCGCTCCGGGTGGTGAGGACCGGACACCAAAATACAAGAAAGTGGAGTCAAAGGGCCTTCCGAAGATAGTCTGGGATGATGAGGGCCCAGTCCTATCAGCGAAGGTATCAGAGGAAGTTACGCTGACCTCCTAACAACAGCCTGCGCCGGTGCAAGCCCCCAAGCTTCGCAAGGGTGCCCTCCGGAAGTACCGTCGAGAGTGATACAACGTCGACCTCAGGTGCCACGGGATTCCCCTCCGCAGCCACCTATGCAGATCCCTAGGAGAGGCAACTATGGGTACCAACTCGTCGCAGAAGCCAGGCGGAACAGTTGTGAGGTAAGTTCGGACAAGTAGGAGAGGGGGTATCTCTCTTCCCTGTCTTCACAGACCCTCGTGCTTAACTCCCAGATCCGGAGCTTTCCTGGTCTTCCTAACGCTATTGGATTTACTCTCTTTAATCAGACTCTTATGTTTAACGTTTTGTGTGGCCTTGGAGAGTTAACTCTCCACTCGCCTAATCCAAGGCCCTAAAATCCTAAACTTGTTGGTGTAATAACTAAAACAAAAAGTTCTAGTGGATTTTAATTAAGCGCTTGATTTTATTAGGCTGTTCTTTAAGTCAAAGGGTAACGGAAGTGAAACTTGTGGTGTTTTTAGGACGCAAAAGAAACTATCCTAACTACATGCACATGCACTTTTCGTTTCGATGAAGAGCAATTTCTATGAGGTTTATGAGGAACTTCAAATTAAACAAAATTTTTGCTTTCTTTTCAAACTCCACACTCACAAAAGCTAACAAAGCTATGTATGCATAAAAAGGGATGCAAATCTTACCCTAATGCAAGAACTAAATGTGGATGCACGATTTTAAGACTACTCTGCAAACAAAGAAGGAAAGTTGCTGCTTTACCAAATTTTGTCTTGCCACTGAAATGCTTAGATAGAAGATGATTTGTTACTAATCATTTCGTCCAAACAATAAAAACAAGTTTTAAGATAAAAAACAAAGCACTTTCACTTCGCAAAAAAGGAAATCAGATGAGAAGCAAGTTTAAGAAAGCGAAACTCAAAAACTTTCAAAAGATTTTCTTTCAATCAAACCAAAAAGTCTTTTTCAAAGGAAAAACTCTCAAAAATACTGACACCAATGATTGATAAACAAGCAACCAAACACTTTTGTGAATTGACACCAATGATATGATGAGAACTCAACAAAAATAAAATGTGTTCGAAGTCGCTTTTGACAATCAAAAGCAGCAATGAAAGTCCAAGAAATCAAAAGACAAGTTTCAAGAAACTGGTAACAAACAAATTTCCCGAAACAAAGGAGTAAATGGTGATAAAAACGATCTCGTTAAGCAAACATAAATGTCATGAAAACAAAATTGACACAAAGATTTTAAGACAATCTTCCCACTCTGCCAAAACAGAGCAATCAAGATTCTTAAACAGAAACCTTGTGTGTCAAAAATCAATGACGCTTGCAATCAACGAAAAAACAAGACTAGCACTCCTTATAACTAGAGAGAGTTCGAAACAAGATGCCCCCTGTTTAACAGAGAACTGTCACTGGGAATTGACTGCTTTAAACTGACCCAAACCACCAGACAGACATTCAGCCAAAAGAAAAATTATAAATCTTGAAAATTATGTGATATACGCGCCTGCAATTATTTGCAGAATGCGTGTACACGCGACTGTAACTAAGGAAACCTGCGTATACGCGGGTTTACTTAGTGCAACTTGCGTATATACGCTTCTGTAATCCAGAAAAAGTGCGTATATGAAGTGTTTCAAGAAAAATAAAAAACACAAACTGAAAAACTGGAACAGCTTGGAGTTCAAGAAAATATCAAACAGTCAGAACCAACAAACAGAGGCACTGAGCCTAGATTGGCTTGAGGACTACCCAAACTAGGAACAACAAGAATGTTGTCCCCAGCGGAGTCGCCAATTCTGGTTGAAGGGAAAGTACCCCTAGAGTCCTTTGGGCTGAGACTCTACCAGACTGAAAATTGCTTATACAAAGAAACACACACGCGCAGCCATCTTTTTTACTTTTAAGCAAATCCTAATGTTTAGGGTACATACCTAAGGTCCTACGTCCGAGAAGACCGTTAGGGTGCAAACCCTTCTTGGAGTTCCCTTCTTCTTTCTCTGACCTGCAAGACAAACAAATCAAAGAACTCAACAGTACATGTATAGAAGTTTATGTATAAATCATCTTTATGCTATAAAGTTAGTTATAAATAATCTTTAAGTAACTACTTTCATAAGAATTCAACACAAGAATCTCATAAGCATAAAGAAAGATTATTCGGGAACAAAGACGTGTTTCTTTATATATAAAGGCAAATAAAGTACATATATCGGAAAGATATCACCTGAACACCTTCAGCAGGCTCCAAGCAAGCTTCCTCCCGGATTCGTTCCAGCCTCCAGCCTTCAACTAGAGCTCCTTCCAAGTCTTACTCAATGATGATGTCAAGGATGAATGATCACCAATACACATGGAAACAAGGGTTTCCTATGCAAAATGGGGGAAGTGCAGGATGCACCAAGGACTTCAGACCTGGTCTAAGGGAAAAATCTCAGCATAATAATCTTGCTCTCCTTTCTCTCTCCCCTTGGCCTTCCCTTTGATGTCTTTTTATACCCTCTCCAAAGTAGTTTTTTAGTTAGGAGTTGGTTGGGAACAGTTGGGCCACGGGCACTAACAGGTGATCCAGCAGGTAAACCCGCGATCACCGCCCGAAAAAGAGGAAATTATATTTTTTTAAGTGTTTTAATAGATACACGCGGGTTGGGTATGACAGACCCGCGTGTACACGCGTTTAACACAGGGCAAAGTCGCGTACAGGGAATAAAACACTGTTTTTTAAATTTTTGGACCAGGTCTGGAAGGAGGGGTTGCCCTAGGCCATAAGTGCAGCATCACAAACCATAAGAGTGAGATTTGGAGCTATAACAGATGCCCCCTAATGTATGAGGTCAGAAGGGGAACATGATGGCCGAAATACATTAAGTAAGTCCAAGGAAAGGAACTCTGCCGAAAAACCGAGGAGGACTTCACCAGAATTCAGCCTGCCAAGCCACAGAAAGGAGATCAGAAAGAAACACTGTCTGAGGCGGGCATACCCATGCTCAGGAAAAGTAAAGCATGTCCGCATATCAAGTACAAGCGGATCCACTAAGTATACAAGTATAAATGACTGTAAAATACATAATGGATCATCTGATCATAATGAGTAAGTACATGTCTGAATGTCACATATAATACTGTCAATGATGCTGAAAGATGCAACGGATCACTGAAATCAAAGACTGATCCTATAAGGTACCAATTGAACATGATGGAATAGGATGGTACTACACTGCAAACTCAGGTGCCAGCATATAGAATGTCGCCATGACTGACTGCAACATGTAAGGTGGAGTGGTATCAACTAGCAGCAACAGGAGCAACTGTCAAGTGAACCAATGAATGCTGATACAACCTGAGGTCTTCACCGACCGCCGTGGTACATTTCTACACCATGGGAATAAATGATCTGAAGTCGACCATGTGAGAAATCGTTTGATTACCGGTCATTGATGTATACCGTTAACAAACGCGAGACTACTCACCGATAATGATAATGAGCGTCAAGGTACCCAGTACAATCTAACAAGTGTGAATAGATGCGCTGAAGTCGAACACCTGTAAGAATCTATCAATCAGGAGACAATGATGGTTTCCCACTGTCGATAGCGAGGAATCTGCCACTAATGACTGCAAACCCCAAGGTACTGCCAAATGGACTCTAGATCTTTGCCCCAGAGCAATGAGTCGGAGTCGATAGGGAAAGATCCGCTAGAAGGAAGGCATTAAGGCATCCTCCATCAATCTAGCGCGAGTGTAACCCGTAGGCCAATAATGTGGAAGGAATCGGACGAAAAAGATGTAGTAACCCAACCGAAAGTACGTTTCCGGCGTACACAAGATGTGGCTAGCGCACGGCAGAAACCCTCTGAACCAACCAATAATGAAAGCTGACACAGAGGCGAGGTATCCACCAGTAGGGTCAAATGGAAACCAAGGTACTGCACGAATCCCAATGTGTGATAATGTATGCTGATGTCGAACACAAGGGAAACCACTCAGTCAAAGACCCATGATACTGATCGATGCTGAGCACAAGGTGACCTATCAATAATGAAAATAGGGCCAGGGTGCGGTCTCTAGGTCTGCCCTCAGAGCAATGTGTCGTCGTCGATAAGGACAAGACCCGCCAGCAAGAAGTCAATGGGGACCTTCTCAAACCGGCACGAGTGAAGGACCAATATAACTGATGTGATGATAGACATGACACTGACAACCAGGGATGGCCGACTGAAAAATGAGTCAAGAGACACCGCAGAAAGGCCGACTCAGGCTAACTTCCCTTGAACAAAAGCACGACTCAATGTGACTATGTGGCAGCATATAATGAATCTGTATAAGTTCGTCATGCAGGAGGCACGAACGAACCCTCCATATGATTGGAAGAGATAACCAATCGGGGGAGGACTGACTCGATAACAAGGTTATGGCTTACCTAAGTCAAACTAAATCCCACCCAAGCGGAGGAGACTTTGTTTTGAGTGCTTTGTTCAAGGGCGACACGACTGACTCTAGCTGCCAACAATAAATGGAAATAATGTCCCTGTTCCCGCTCTTTTTGGAATATTTAATTTTTTTGTCTTTTTCTGATAAGCCGGAAAAAGAATAAAAGAATGCTATGGTACAGTGGAAAGAACGAGTGTCGGTGAAACAGATGCTCTAGTTCCTGGGAAAGGAACGTTCCTATGCTCAATGCAAAGAGGTGAAAAACTGGTCATTGACACTCAGAGGTATGTTCCTTCCACGGATCTGGGTATGTCAAGCTGCAGAGGTCAAGGGGATGCAAGGTTGATTTTTTGCAGACGTCATGGTCAAAAGTGGGCTTAAACACGAGTCCAAGTGAAGCCGGCTATAGGCCAAAAGGTGCAAATGGTCAACATGCAATGCAGAAGTACAACTCAACACACATAGGAGCCTCTAGGGTATAAGGCCAGAACGAGGCGAGGAAGCAAAGAGGAATGAGTCTTCAACGCACAAGTCATGGCGGGACTACAGAGGACTCCCGAGCCTAGTGACAAAAAATCAGCATGAGTGCCAAGTGACAATCAGGTACTAACTAGGGCACCCATGATAAGGTAGGCTCTACCACACAAGTCATGATACTTCTAAGCAATGAGAAGGTTCCGCATCATAACTTGGTGGGGGCGATCCTAAGGCCAAAATGGAAAAGGAAACTGATAAATGCACAATGCAGGCGGAAAAACCTAACCTATATGCCAAGTTCGAGAACCAATACCTGTCAGAACGGACCAACCATAAAATTCCAGAGGAGAAATCTTCCAAGTTCTGTAAACATAAATAGGAACACTAGACACGAAGTTAATACATCCCACATATAAACTTCATATAAAATCTTTGTGTTATAAGATACAAAACTTGAAGATGCGTACCTCATATATACAATATGGTACAGGGAACCACGTAGCCTTGCGGCTTACGCATAATAGTTCTGCTGAACAAACCCCTTGCAGGGCTCAGGCCAAGCGCTCCTTTGGTAGTCATAACTCATGGCTTCAAAGAGTTCCTCCTGTGAAGGCAAAACAAGTTCTAAGAAATCATGAGAACTACAAGGATCAAAAGAGGGAATTAAAGGGTCCCATGTCCCTATAGGAAGAATCTCTCGGTCAACTGCTGGGACCAAGTCCCAAGAAGGAGAATAGTAAGTCAAAGGATCCTTCTTAGAAGCAATTGAACATTGAGGATTCAATGCCACATAATTGACCCGTGGCGGGGTAGAGTCTACTTGAACACTTGGAACAAACCAAGGGGCATTCTGCAGTAAAGTCGAGTTAGGGTGGTGATTATTAGATGCAAGCTGATCAATAGTGACAATATTCCCGTTATGAGGAAAGCACATTACTCGAAAGAGTGAAGACACCACAGCATTCATAGCATAGACATAATCACGCCCAAGTAGCATATTAAAGTCTAAAGGGCTATCAACCACCATCATATCGATTAAGACAGTCTTCCCACCTAAAGTGATAGGCACTTGAGGAAGAACACCCATAGATTCACCAGGTCTTCTATCATAGGCTAACAATTGACTCTGAGCTGTCAACAACTTTGGGGAACCCAAAGCTTTCCAAGTCAAAGAGGATATAATACTTGTAGAGGATCCTTCATCCACCATACATCGATAGACATTTGTGGAATTAACTCTGACCTTTATTTGGAAAGGTGCAGGGGAAGGAAGACGAGGCTCAACAAGACTATCCCAATCAAAGGAAACACTCTTAGCACTTGGAGGGGGAACATTCGAAGAAACCGGAATGCCCCCTATACCAGAAGACTCTATACTAGAGATCAAACAGACTCTTTTGTTAGGCACTTCACCCCCCAAAAGAGGAGTGTAATCGGCCAGCGATTGCACTGGCTTTACCACATTTTCAACTGATGGTTGATGGGATTGATGAGAAACCATATCAAGTGTAGGAGTAGAAGTACTTTCAGACTCGGACCATATCCTTTGAACCTCTGGAATACCAGGGCATAAATGAGTAAGATGGTCTCCCTTGCATATCTTACAAGGGAACTTAGGTTTAACACTTCTACGTCCAGGTTTCTTATCAATCTCCATTCCACCAACATAACTAGCAGTGGTTTGCGGAGAGTCCTGAACATGACTTGCAGAGGTTGGTGACTCATTGCTAGTATGACTCGCAGTGAGTAGACTCGTGCCCCCAGCATGACTCGCAGCGGCTGAAGACTCATCTCCAACATGACTCGCAGAGGTTGAAGATGAAGTGCTAGTATGACTTGCAGTGACTAGACTTGTGCCCCCAGCATGACTTGCAGCGGCTGAAGACTCATCTCCAACATGACTTGCAGAGGTTGAAGATGAAGGGATAGAATTATTCTTCTTCTTTGACTTCCTTTTTCTCCTCTTTTTAGATCTCTTATTACAAGAAGGAGAAGAAGAAGGAATCCCAGATTTCTCTTTGAAAGAAGATGAACAATTAGCACCCATATGATGCCCCTGAAATAAAGCATTCATCTGAGAAGCTTCAAGAGCATTCGGAATATTCGGAGTGGACCACAGCCAAACGGGTAGTCCAACATTCAACCCAGGAATATTCAAAGTGGCCATCAAGGGAGTACCAACGTTTCCAAAGAAAGGAAAAGCACAAGGATCCCCTTTTGGAAGGGTACCTTGGTTGGTTTCCACAGGAATATTAGCCATATCTAAGTAATCCAAAGACCCTTTCCCTTGCGGGAATATAGAAATAACTCTTCAAAGAATATGGATAAGCAATCAAAACCTTTGCCCTTGAGGAGGCAACTCCACAACTTCTGAAAGAACAACCAAAAGCCTTTCAAGATCGGTAGAGCGGCAAGCCAGTCACTCAGAACACAAAGTCCAAACGTGACTAGACAAAAATACCTAAAGCCAACTATATACAAGGAGCAAAGAGCACTCACTATAAAGTCCCTAAAGAAACAGCCAGTCAAACTACTTCCAAGTATTTCCGCTCCGGGTGGTGAGGACCGGACACCAAAATACAAGAAAGTGGAGTCAAAGGGCCTTCCGAAGATAGTCTGGGATGATGAGGGCCCAGTCCTATCAGCGAAGGTATCAGAGGAAGTTACGCTGACCTCCTAACAACAGCCTGCGCCGGTGCAAGCCCCCAAGCTTCGCAAGGGTGCCCTCCGGAAGTACCGTCGAGAGTGATACAACGTCGACCTCAGGTGCCACGGGATTCCCCTCCGCAGCCACCTATGCAGATCCCTAGGAGAGGCAACTATGGGTACCAACTCGTCGCAGAAGCCAGGCAGAACAGTCGTGAGGTAAGTTCGGACAAGTAGGAGAGGGGGTATCTCTCTTCCCTGTCTTCACAGACCCTCGTGCTTAACTCCCAGATCCGGAGCTTTCCTGGTCTTCCTAACGCTATTGGATTTACTCTCTTTAATCAGACTCTTATGTTTGACGTTTTGTGTGGCCTTGGAGAGTTAACTCTCCACTCGCCTAATCCAAGGCCCTAAAATCCTAAACTTGTTGGTGTAATAACTAAAACAAAAAGTTCTAGTGGATTTTAATTAAGCGCTTGATTTTATTAGGCTGTTCTTTAAGTCAAAGGGTAACGGAAGTGAAACTTGTGGTGTTTTTAGGACGCAAAAGAAACTATCCTAACTACATGCACATGCACTTTTCGTTTCGATGAAGAGCAATTTCTATGAGGTTTCTGAGGAACTTCAAATTAAACAAAATTTTTGCTTTCTTTTCAAACTCCACACTCACAAAAGCTAACAAAGCTATGTATGCATAAAAAGGGATGCAAATCTTACCCTAATGCAAGAACTAAATGTGGATGCACGATTTTAAGACTACTCTGCAAACAAAGAAGGAAAGTTGCTGCTTTACCAAATTTTGTCTTGCCACTAAAATGCTTAGATAGAAGATGATTTGTTACTAATCATTTCGTCCAAACAATAAAAACAAGTTTTAAGATAAAAAACAAAGCACTTTCACTTCGCAAAAAAGGAAATCAGATGAGAAGCAAGTTTAAGAAAGCGAAACTCAAAAACTTTCAAAAGATTTTCTTTCAATCAAACCAAAAAGTCTTTTTCAAAGGAAAAACTCTCAAAAATACTGACACCAATGATTGATAAACAAGCAACCAAACACTTTTGTGAATTGACACCAATGATATGATGAGAACTCAACAAAAATAAAATGTGTTCGAAGTCGCTTTTGACAATCAAAAGCAGCAATGAAAGTCCAAGAAATCAAAAGACAAGTTTCAAGAAACTGGTAACAAACAAATTTCCCGAAACAAAGGAGTAAATGGTGATAAAAATGATCTCGTTAAGCAAACATAAATGTCATGAAAACAAAATTGACACAAAGATTTTAAGACAATCTTCCCACTCTGCCAAAACAGAGCAATCAAGATTCTTAAACAGAAACCTTGTGTGTCAAAAATCAATGACGCTTGCAATCAACGAAAAAACAAGACTAGCACTCCTTATAACTAGAGAGAGTTCGAAACAAGATGCCCCCTGTTTAACAGAGAACTGTCACTGGGAATTGACTGCTTTAAACTGACCCAAACCACCAGACAGACATTCAGCCAAAAGAAAAATTATAAATCTTGAAAATTATGTGATATACGCGCCTGCAATTATTTGCAGAATGCGTGTACACGCGACTGTAACTAAGGAAACCTGCGTATACGCGGGTTTACTTAGTGCAACTTGCGTATATACGCTTCTGTAATCCAGAAAAAGTGCGTATATGAAGTGTTTCAAGAAAAATAAAAAACACAAACTGAAAAACTGGAACAGCTTGGAGTTCAAGAAAATATCAAACAGTCAGAACCAACAAACAGAGGCACTGAGCCTAGATTGGCTTGAGGACTACCCAAACTAGGAACAACAAGAATGTTGTCCCCAGCGGAGTCGCCAATTCTGGTTGAAGGGAAAGTACCCCTAGAGTCCTTTGGGCTGAGACTCTACCAGACTGAAAATTGCTTATACAAAGAAACACACACGCGCAGCCATCTTTTTTACTTTTAAGCAAATCCTAATGTTTAGGGTACATACCTAAGGTCCTACGTCCGAGAAGACCGTTAGGGTGCAAACCCTTCTTGGAGTTCCCTTCTTCTTTCTCTGACCTGCAAGACAAACAAATCAAAGAACTCAACAGTACATGTATAGAAGTTTATGTATAAATCATCTTTATGCTATAAAGTTAGTTATAAATAATCTTTAAGTAACTACTTTCATAAGAATTCAACACAAGAATCTCATAAGCATAAAGAAAGATTATTCGGGAACAAAGACGTGTTTCTTTATATATAAAGGCAAATAAAGTACATATATCGGAAAGATATCACCTGAACACCTTCAGCAGGCTCCAAGCAAGCTTCCTCCCGGATTCGTTCCAGCCTCCAGCCTTCAACTAGAGCTCCTTCCAAGTCTTACTCAATGATGATGTCAAGGATGAATGATCACCAATACACATGGAAACAAGGGTTTCCTATGCAAAATGGGGGAAGTGCAGGATGCACCAAGGACTTCAGACCTGGTCTAAGGGAAAAATCTCAGCATAATAATCTTGCTCTCCTTTCTCTCTCCCCTTGGCCTTCCCTTTGATGTCTTTTTATACCCTCTCCAAAGTAGTTTTTTAGTTAGGAGTTGGTTGGGAACAGTTGGGCCACGGGCACTAACAGGTGATCCAGCAGGTAAACCCGCGATCACCGCCCGAAAAAGAGGAAATTATATTTTTTTAAGTGTTTTAATAGATACACGCGGGTTGGGTATGACAGACCCGCGTGTACACGCGTTTAACACAGGGCAAAGTCGCGTACAGGGAATAAAACACTGTTTTTTAAATTTTTGGACCAGGTCTGGAAGGAGGGGTTGCCCTAGGCCATAAGTGCAGCATCACAAACCATAAGAGTGAGATTTGGAGCTATAACATCTTCCATTTCTCTTGATTTGCATACTTTTCAATGTGAGGGAGGCTATGGTGATCATAAGCAGACAACTTATATTTGAGCCTCCTTGTAGTTATGAAATGGTTAGGGTTATAAGGTACCCATATAAAACTGGTTTGCAGGCCAAGGGCCTCAAGCATTCGCTCTGCTTCCCTCCATCCTTGTTCTCTCTCATTATAGATAATATGGCCAAGTTGGCTTCTGACCTTCAATTGTGCTTTTTTCCCTTTTCCTGAAAAGTGAAGCACATCGACTCTGCCAAATTGCCTAAAGTATTCTAGGGCAAATAGCCTCATAGGCACATACTTGGGTAGTTTGAAAGGAGGAAGATCACACCCATATATCCTGATGACAGTGTGGTTTTGGTAGAAGTACCAATCCCCAATGCTATAAGCTTTTGACAGCTGAAGAATCCTTTGCATATCCTCAGTGAGTCTTGGTGGGGGTGAGCTCATCAGCATTGCCATGGCTGGATGGATGAACAGATCCATGAATTCACAGTATGTGTATGGAGACTCGGGTCTGATGTGGAAGACAGAAGACCAATAGACTATTGATCTGGGATTGCCTTGGGCATCCATTCTTTTGATTGAAAAGTGAAATTTCTGATGTTGATGATATAAGATCAAATGGTAAATGTAGGAGGTGTATCTGAACACCCTATCTCTCCTTAAATTCATCAATTGCTCATGAATCTTGTCTGATATGTAGGTGGCATAGTCATAGCAGATTGGTGACTTGCCAGGAGCAAACATAAGCATCAATACCAGCACAGTTGTATCAATATGCTCGACTGAACTATACCCCAAGATGGGAGAAATCATATCTGCAAGGTCTCTGCCCAGCTCATTGAGGTATACATGAAGAATTGGAGGGGCCATTACAATATTGGTTTTGATGTATAGTTGATTGAATTTAACAATTTGAGCATCTGTGAGTTTATCCCCTTGTTTTATCAGATTTATCAGTGATAAAGGAGCCAATTTCTTCTGAGGGTTGAAGCAGAGAATGTCTTTGATAGCCTGAGGGGTAACATAGAAAAGTACTGCACCAGATGGGTCAAGAACAGCTCGCTGAGAAACATCATATTGTTCAGCACAGAGGTGGATTAGTTCAGGGAACTGGTTGACCTGAGGGAGCTTAAAGATAGGGAGAAAAGAGTCCCATAAGCCCAGTATATCTGTCCCGTTTTCATGCTTGGCTTTTAATTCATTTAGCAGATGAAGGTGGAATTTGCTGCTCATAAACTTCTCTTCCTCAATTTGGTAATCCATATCTGCTAAGGCTTGCCATTTCAAGTCCTTTTGAGGAGCATTCAGAGGTTGAACATTTAGCACTACAGGTGTCTCCATTACACAGGAGGATTTTGAATCAAGTGTAAAGGGATTTTGTTTTGAGCCGGACAGCACAGGGGAATGCCCCTGTACCAGGGAGGTTAGATTATCAGGAACAGAGAGGAATTCTAGAAAATAGTAGCTGAAATACTATTTATAGCAACTAGGACCAATGTTTGGCTTTTCCTCGTCTCTCTCAATGGTGAAATTTGGTTTAAATGAGCCTGCCGCGATTGCGCAGACAGAACTTAGTTTTTCAACAGAATGTAGGTAGAACAAAGCTCGGCTGGTGTTTTTTGAGGTGGTAGTTGGAAATTGGAAGCTCTGCAGAGGAATCCACTGGTGAATTTATAAGTTTTAACGTCCTTTAAGCTTTCGGAGTGATTTATAGAGAATTGCAGGCGCATGGAGGATAAATGATGAAGAATACCTGGTAAAACAATGAGCAGAGGTCGTATATGCAGGTTGGACTCGTACGCTGGAGGTCTCCTGGTCGATTTAGCAGGTTGACAGCAAACTCGGACGTGAACCGCATGCAGCAGAGCGAACGAAAAATGAATGAAAAGAACGTAAAAAATGCGATTTTTGGCCATAATATAGACTTTTAGCAATTTGGCGCCTTTTTGCGATGACGTCAGCATGACGTCATTGGTGGGGTCAAGGTCGGATGATGTCATGCTGACGTCATCAGGTGACGTGGCGAGCCCTGATTGGCCCACGGGGATGATGCGGTGGCGGGACAGATCGGCCAATGATTGGAGCGAAAGTTGACGTGGCGGCATAGTTGGCGGTGACGTAAGGCGACGGGGAGCTGACGCGGCGAGGACGTAATGCAAGCGGAATGGGGAAACCGGAAACCGGCAGCGGTTTCGTATCGCACCGCTTACGGTACGGTGGCGGTAATTATCAGTTGTACCTCCGACGTGCTGTGGCGAGGGCGCGTGGCAGCGGAGTGACGTACCCAAAATACGGCCGTCGGAAGGTATCGCCCGGACAGAGGATCTGCTCCAATATGGATGCTGACCGTCGGATCTGGAGGGCCTGATCCAACGGCCATCGGGAGCTTGACGCGACAGGAGGATAGTACAGTTAATGATTGGGCGTCGGAAGGGGTCCGATGAGATAAGGGCCATCGGATCTGGAGTTGCTTGATCGGACGGTCATCGGGAAGGTGACATGACCAGTGTATACGGCAGCGGGCGGAGGCATAAATACGTGTTTTGAAAGATTTTTCCAATGTATTTCAAAAATCAAATTGTATGCGCAAACTTTGGTTAGGGAATAGAAAGTGGGTTTTTTGGGAATTTTGGCAGTTTCAAAGGGTTTTCATGGGTAAAAGGGTTTTTATAAGGTTTCTCTTGGCAAATAATGGTTTAGTGAGTGGAATGACTTGAGGAAAGGGAGGGTAGATGAGTTGTAGGTTCATCCAAGTGGCCACATGCCACTTTGATCCCTGATATAGGACTTATTGGCTATATTGCCAAGGGGAGGAGTATTTATATAATGCTTGGGGTTTATACACCATGGTGTTAGTACTAATAGGGGAAAGGTAATATAGGGGATTTACATAGTAGAATTAGAGTTAATATGGATGAGAGGGTAAGTGGAGGGGAAACCATTAAGTTTATGGGAAACAAACTTGGTTTTAAGAGTAGATCAAAATGAAAAGATTTTTAGACAAGAAATGTGGCTTCTAAAGATTAAGAACCACCATGAAATCGTAGTCTCTTCCATGCATCTTAGCTGATGGGGGGATGTTAGAAATGAAATTGGAGGGGAATGAGGGAAATTAGTCATGCTTCCTGCTGCGATTTGATGAAGAAGAACACCTTTGTCAATTAATTGACTTTGCTTTGATGCCCACAGTTACCATCTCTGCAATGGTAGGGATAACCTTTCTGCAACCCCAACTACTTACCCAGCTACTTGCCTAGCATTTTTATTTCTTCTTGGAGGGTGCACTTGGACTTGCAAACCCTTACTTGCCTTTTCTTTTCTTTGGCTTTTTTCTTTCGCTTTTTCTATCTACTTCTACCCTTATCTCTTCCAAGGTCCCAGATTAAGCTGTTGGGAGCCTTTTCTTCTCTACCTGAACTAGTTGTTTGCCAAGATTAAGCAGTTTGGACAGACTTCTTTCTCTATTCTATAACTGAAAATTGAAAACATGGCATGATCCAGATTAAATTGTTGGATCATCCACCAAAATTGAAATAAGGTCATCAACATTGAAACACTTTACACACCTTTTGTTCTCTAGGAAATATGGGATCTTTGTGATATCAAAGCAGAGCATATTTGGACTTTCCCTTGCCAATCATGAAATATGAAACCTATTGGTATAGGTATCCAACACCTACCACAAGATGAGCTACTTGTTTGGTTTTGCTGTCTTGGAGAGTTAATTACTCTCCTACTCCAAGACACTAGCCTAAGCTATGTTGGTGTTTCAGAGCCCTAGAAATGTAAAAATTACTAGATGAATTTTAATTAAGCGTTGTGTTATTAAGGCTGTTATTACTCAAATGGGTAAATGGATACGAAACCAATGGTGTTTTGACCCGACTCAACTGAATGCAATCGAATATGATACTGTAATCTTTTCAATTCGATGAATCCTAACTAAAGTAAGAAGAGAGTTTCCATTCACTTCCAACAATGCAAAAAATTGATCACTAAGAGAAAATATGACAAATTCTCTAATGCACTAATTTTATCAAGAAAAACTAATGCAAATCAATTCCAAACCATTTTTTTTATTTTTATTTTTTGTGTAAATTCAAATCAAAGAAAATTGATCTAAATCTATGATTGATTTTTCAGAACGTAAACTATGCAATTGCAATCTATGCACAATTCACTTGAAAAGTATGCAAATGTAATCTATGCACATTTTTCATTCATATTCTGAAAATGAGAATTCTAATTATGCAAATGTGATCTATGCAAGAGAATTCTCAAAACACAAGATGATTCTAATGTAATCTAAGAACCAATCAAGTGCAAGTCGAGAAAATTGGGTGAGAGTTCCAAAGATCAAAACATAAAAGCACTCAAAGGCGATTAACACTCATACACAATTTAACCCCCCCCGGCGAATGAGGGGGAAATTTTTTTGCAAAAAAAAAATCAAAAAGATGCAAAATTGTGAAAGGACTGAGAGAAACCTCCAAGTAATGACCAAAGGAAATCAAATCAAGAATTTCTCAAAAAGAGGCTCAAAACACCCAATTGATGAAAGCTTAAAGCAGGAATGCCAATGAAACAAGCTTAGGTGAAGATTTTTGATAGGAGACCTATGGATCTGGGCAGTAAAAACTAAGAAAAAACAAAATCTAAGAGCAAAAAGTGTAAAAAATGGAATTTTCTCAAATTTTGGCAGGGGACGCAGGCAACCCGTTAGCACAGGTGTGGGCCCGCTCTGTGCACACAGCAAAAGTGCGTCCAGGGACGCACTTTGCAGCACTCAGAGGGTGCGTCCTACTGAAAAACTCAAGAAAAACCAAAATAAAACTAATCCTAAGCTAACCCACCCAGAGACAGAATCACAGAGCCAAAACCAGAAAAATAAACCAATTTTCTCAAAGCAAAGTTCACATAAAGGAAAAGACTTTTCTCATCAATGGAATCCCCAGCGGAGTCGCCAATTTGTCACACGGAATCAGTCAAAAGTGCGGACACAACCGACCTTCCTAGAAGTCTAAGACATTCTAATGACAAACAAAACAAACTGGAGCTATCCTTCTCTAAACATGCATTATGATATGAGAAATCAAGTGTTTCGTTCTTACCTTTGTCCAAACGCTGTTGTAGAAGTCCAAGCTTTGTTGATCTGGATGAGCTCCTCCTTTTCTCCAAAACCTGCAATCACCAACAGTCAAACAATTAAATAGCACCTGATTATAACATAAAACAAAGCATATTCAACATATAGACCAAGGAGTACATGAAATAACCCATAAACAACAAGTTATTGAGAAGAATGGACCAATTTGCATTAAAGGTAATCAAAAGGAACCATTACAACCTGAGCCTTGGTGTTGTGCAAGCTCCTTCCAGGGTCCACAAAAGTCTTCCTCTACTTTGACAAAGCTCACCCACTTCCAAATAGAACAAGCAAAGATGGCAATCTCTCCTCACAAGCTTCTAAATGGGAGTCCTAATTCCTGCAGCATTTACCCTTAGAAATGTATAGCTTTCAACCTCCTCTCCTTCTGGCCCAATGCCTGTATTTATAGTGCTCAAGAGGAAGTTAATCAGGTCCACCATCAATGGGATAATCCCCTCTTTGGATGGGATAGCTCCCTTATTGATGGGATAAGTTCCTCTTTGGTAGGAGTGCATGAACCATCTGGAGGCGCTCAATACACGTCGAACAACCTTCTAGAATGCTCTAGAAATGACCACAAGTGACTTTTTAAAGATGAAACTTGCGCATTTTAACCTTTTCAGGGGGACGCACCTGTCCCTTTACATACAGAGCGTCTTTGGACGCAGCTTTTGTGAACATTGGGAGCGTCCCCGCAGGTAAGGTTGAGAGAACCTGCGTCCCCAGAGATAAATACATTTATATAAGACTTTCTCTCTTTTTTGAAGTTTGACATGGAGAGCAGAGGCATAAGACTTGCCTAAGAGGGTAGCATGACTGTTGATTGAGCCATACTAACTGTAAATAGTCATGGTGACATTTTTTAGTGTAACAGCTCCCTTCCAGTAGTAGCTAGAGAACAAGTGAAGATTGGAGCATTCCGTAGGCAGGCACCTACGTACTAGTAAATGGATCAGCTAGTACAAGAGCTAAGGGGGTTGTAGCTCCCATCCAGGAGAGTCTGGAGAACAAGAGAAAGTTGTAGCCTTTTGTAGGTAGAAGCCTGTGTACTAGTATAAGACTGCACCAGTACAGAAATATTGTAAAATGAAGTTTCTTATTAAAGGAAGATAAAGATGACTTGCAGCAGGTGGTTTTCACCCACATTGGGTTTCCACCTTATATCTTGGTGTTCATGTGTGCTTCTTGTGTGTGATGGTCTGTTATGTTTTACTGCACTTACTTACTGTTCATATGATTAATGAAGTTCTGATGCACTAACTAAAGGTCAACATTTAATGGATTAACTGAATCAAAAGTATTCTGGATATACGCTAGTTGCATTAGACACAGTTGCATATACACGCGGGTTCCATTAACTGAAGTAGCATATATATATCTAAGTATGGAAATGAAAAAGTTTTATTGATTTAATAATACTGATTCACCCCCCCAGTATTATTTCCAACAATTGGTATCAGAGCAGGTCCTTTGGTAGAAGCTTGATCGCTTGAAGGAGATCCGTGGAACTATGGGAAAGAAGCTTAAGAAGAAAGAACCTAGGAAGAAGAAGACATCTCATAAGATCTATGACAGTGGGTGTATTGATTGGGGAATATGTGGAAGGAGCACATCAGATTCAGAATCACTTCAGAATGAAGATGAACAAGATCTATCAGGTATGAATTTGTTATCCTCTGGTGATACATCTATTTATCATCTTAAAGATGATGAATGTGATAGCGAAACAACTGAATTTGTACTTATGGGTGAGCAAGAAAGATATAAAATAGAGGCAGAATTTAAAAGGCTTACAAACAAAATCAGAGATCAACAAGATCTATTGAACACAAAGGAATGTGCTTTCAAAGAAGAAGCTACCAAACCAAAAGCTCAACTAGAGGAGGGAAACAAGGTAAGGAAGTCATTCAAGAACATGGAAGATCAATGTCAAAAGTTGCAGGATGAAGTGACATCATTAAGAAATGAAGTCAATGAAAAGAGCACAATCATCAAGAAACTCAGAGATAGATCCAGTTATTATGAAAGAATTGAAGCTACGAGCCGCTCGCTAAAGGAAGATCTTGAAGAATCAAAGAAGCAGAATAAAGATCTACTCCAAGCTCTTGAAAAACAAGAAAACAAAGTTCTTGAATTAAGGCATCAGTTGGAAGAAGGAAGGAAAGCTGAAGAAGACATGAAGAAGCACTATCGTTGAGGTAAATATTCTAAATGATAAATTAGAAGAAAAGGATAAGCTCTTATGATTTCAAAATAGTACTAAGATCTTGGATGATATTCTTAGTAGTCAAAGGTCTCCTGCTATCAAAACTAGTCTTGCTTTTATGAATCCACTAAAAGTGAATCTAGCTCACAAGGATAGGCAAGAAACTCTAATGAGAAATCTGAAATGCACAACGAAGAGATGAGAAGAAAACCCCATCAAGAGCCAAGGAAATAAATTCTTCAAAGGAAATATTTTACTCCTCCAATGCATAATGTTGAATGTTATGTATGTCATAATCTTGGACATATTGTAGCTAGATGTAGAAGAAGAATAGTTCAAGATCATCACACAGAAAGATCATCACATTCCAGGTATGTCACACGGAATCTGTCAAGGGTGCGGACACGACTGACCTTCCTAGAAGTCTAAGACGTTCTAATGACAAACAAGACAAAATGGAGTGATCTTTCTCTAAATACACCTTTTACAACATGAAAACTACAAGTGTTTAGGCTTACCTTATTCCAAAACGCTGTTGTTGAAGTCCGTTCTTGACGATCCGGATGAGCTCCTCCTTCAAGTCAATTCCTGCAACCACAAACAATCAAACAATTACCAAGCACTTGCATTTCATATAATAAAACATATATTCAACATGCAGACCAAGGAACACATGAAATAACTCATTAACACAAGCTATTGAGAAAAATAAACCAGTTTGTATTAATAACGAAACAAAGAAACTCTTACAACCTGGCCTTGGTGTTGTGCAAGTTCCTCCCAGGGTCCATCAAGGGTTTTCCTCTACTTTGACAAAGCTCACCCTCTCCCAAGTAGAATCAAGTGAAGACAATCTCTCCTCACAAAGGCTCTAATGGAAGACCTAAATCCTGCAGCATTTACCCAAAGAAAATGTATAGCTCCAACCTCCTCTCCTTCTGGCTCAATGCCTTTATTTATAGTGCTGTAAAGAGGTTATTCAGGTCCACTATCAATGGGATCATCCCCCTCTTTGGGTGGGATAGCTCCCTTATTGATGGGATAAGTTCCCCCTTAATAGAGATACATGAACCAACTGGAGGCGCATCCATTTCATCAAACCGACCTCTAGAAAGTTCTAGAAGTAACCACAAGTAACTTTTTCAAGATAAAACTCACGCATTTTGCCTTTTACAGAGGGACGCACCTGTCCCTTAACATACAGAGAGTCCATGGACGCATATTTTGTGAACAAGGTCAGCGTCCCCGCAGGTAAGGCTAGAGAGAACCTGCGACCCCAGAGATAAACATAGTTTTTACAAGACTTTCTCTCTTCTTTGAGTTTGAGATGGATAACAGAGGCATGAGACTTGCCTAAGAGGGTAGCATGACTGTTGATTTGAACCATACTAACTGTAAGTAGTCAAGGTGACATTTTTTAGTGTAACAGATTGCCCCCTAAAGTGCGAAGCCTGGAATAGAATAGGGTTTTGTAATTCTAGGAAGGGTGAAGCGCTTTATCATTTCAAGGATTGTCTTGTGGATGGCCTGGTTGGAACCTGCAATTTTCAACACAAAATACATGGATAAGATTATAGCATCACTGAGGTAGGCATTCCCATACTCAGATTCAAAACTTTAACTAATGGACTAACTATTCTGATACAGGAATGATCTTGCAGTACATCATTTTAATAGACTTTTGTAGACACAGTATGGACGCAGCCATCTGTTTATGATTAGTCTACATAGATAATGAATACAAAACTCCTCGCAGCCTGGATGGTAGAAACTAGATCCAGGGTCTTCACTTCTACTTCCCGAATTGGTACGATTCTAGCCATGTGATTAAATGATTCGATGTCGAACATGGTAGAAACCACTTGATTACCAGTCAATGATGTAAACTGTTAACAAGCGTGAGAGAAACCACCAGTAATGTCAATGGTTCTCAAAGTACCAAGCACAACCCGTGAAATGTGAATAGATGTTTTGATGTCGAACACTTCACGGAATCCTTTGATCGAAAGTCAATGACGTAAACTGACGTCAAAGGCGAGAAACCTGCCATTGATGCATGCAGATTTCAAGGTACTGTCGATTCCTAAGTCATCTTTCTAGATAATGTGTCGATGTCGATAGAAAGCGACCCGTTGCAGGCAAGCCCACAACACGAAATCATTGTTCAAGTTGAAGAAATGTTGCTGTGAGGACTGACTCAGGGATGGTCAAATGGATGACAAGTATTTTGCAGATGAAAGTTTTGCTTGCAGGCCTCTTGAACACATAACGACACAACAGATGGCTTGGTGACGAATAACTCAAAGTTAATCCCCGAAACCCGGTTAAAGACTTTCAAAGTGATTTGGTCAACTGTGAGGTAAAAGATTTCCCAACCCAGGTGAATGAAAAGTGTCGTGTTCAAGAGTGGTAATAAAGTTTCTTCTGAGACAAAAGGTGACAAACAGGTTCATTCTTCTCTCTTTTCCCCCACCATTTCTGGCAAGTACCTCTTTATTTTTAACAAGCTTGAGGAGGATAACATATGCTTGATTATAAGCTCATCCTTCGGATGAGTCCAACCTAGTTTAAATTCGAACCCTAGGAAGGAGTGGTTCGTTCCTGTTTGTAATTGAACAGGTCCTCTACTGTAAAAGTTTTTAACGAGCCCAGTATAGGAGAAACTTGGCGTTTTTCAATTTTAGAGAGTCTGAAAAAAGACAATCTCTCCTCACAAAGGCTCT
The DNA here is from genome assembly GCA_031772625.1 of Pinus tabuliformis. Lineage (NCBI taxonomy): Eukaryota > Viridiplantae > Streptophyta > Pinopsida > Pinales > Pinaceae > Pinus > Pinus tabuliformis. The sequence goes on from CM062817.1 coordinate 335,104,120, forward strand.
AATGGAAGACCTAAATCCTGCAGCATTTACCCAAAGAAAATGTATAGCTCCAACCTCCTCTCCTTCTGGCTCAATGCCTTTATTTATAGTGCTGTAAAGAGGTTATTCAGGTCCACTATCAATGGGATCATCCCCCTCTTTGGGTGGGATAGCTCCCTTATTGATGGGATAAGTTCCCCCTTAATAGAGATACATGAACCAACTGGAGGCGCATCCATTTCATCAAACCGACCTCTAGAAAGTTCTAGAAGTAACCACAAGTAACTTTTTCAAGATAAAACTCGCGCATTTTGCCTTTTACAGAGGGACGCACCTGTCCCTTAACATACAGAGCGTCCATGGATGCATATTTTGTGAACAAGGTCAGCGTCCCCGCAGGTAAGGCTAGAGAGAACCTGCGACCCCAGAGATAAACATAGTTTTTACAAGACTTTCTCTCTTCTTTGAGTTTGAGATGGATAACAGAGGCATGAGACTTGCCTAAGAGGGTAGCATGAATGTTGATTTGAGCCATACTAACTGTAAGTAGTCAAGGTGACATTTTTTAGTGTAACAGATTGCCCCCTAAAGTGCGAAGCCTGGAATAGAATAGGGTTTTGTAATTCTAGGAAGGGTGAAGCGCTTTATCATTTCAAGGATTGTCTTGTGGATGGCCTGGTTGGAACCTGCAATTTTCAACACAAAATACATGGATAAGATTATAGCATCACTGAGGTAGGCATTCCCATACTCAGATTCAAAACTTTAACTAATGGACTAACTATTCTGATACAGGAATGATCTTGCAGTACATCATTTTAATAGACTTTTGTAGACACAGTATGGACGCAGCCATCTGTTTATGATTAGTCTACATAGATAATGAATACAAAACTCCTCGCAGCCTGGATGGTAGAAACTAGATCCAGGGTCTTCACTTCTACTTCCCGAATTGGTACGATTCTAGCCATGTGATTAAATGATTCGATGTCGAACATGGTAGAAACCACTTGATTACCAGTCAATGATGTAAACTGTTAACAAGCGTGAGAGAAACCACCAGTAATGTCAATGGTTCTCAAAGTACCAAGCACAACCCGTGAAATGTGAATAGATGTTTTGATGTCGAACACTTCACGGAATCCTTTGATCGAAAGTCAATGATGTAAACTGACGTCAAAGGCGAGAAACCTGCCATTGATGCATGCAGATTTCAAGGTACTGTCGATTCCTAAGTCATCTTTCTAGATAATGTGTCGATGTCGATAGAAAGCGACCCGTTGCAGGCAAGCCCACAACACGAAATCATTGTTCAAGTTGAAGAAATGTTGCTGTGAGGACTGACTCAGGGATGGTCAAATGGATGACAAGTATTTTGCAGATGAAAGTTTTGCTTGCAGACCTCTTGAACACATAACGACACAACAGATGGCTTGGTGACGAATAACTCAAAGTTAATCCCCGAAACCCGGTTAAAGACTTTCAAAGTGATTTGGTCAACTGTGAGGTAAAAGATTTCCCAACCCAGGTGAATGAAAAGTGTCGTGTTCAAGAGTGGTAATAAAGTTTCTTCTGAGACAAAAGGTGACAAACAGGTTCATTCTTCTCTCTTTTCCCCCACCATTTCTGGCAAGTACCTCTTTATTTTTAACAAGCTTGAGGAGGATAACATATGCTTGATTATAAGCTCATCCTTCGGATGAGTCCAACCTAGTTTAAATTCGAACCCTAGGAAGGAGTGGTTCGTTCCTGTTTGTAATTGAACAGGTCCTCTACTGTAAAAGTTTTTAACGAGCCCAGTATAGGAGAAACTCGGCGTTTTTCAATTTTAGAGAGTCTGAAAAAACTAAAGGAGACTCCACGTTGAACTTTTTCGTATATTTGTGTCCCTCAAGCCCGAAAAAGTATAAAATAATACCTGGGGGAACCGCTTGATCTTGCGACCAACGAGTACTTTCATAATAGTGTCGTTGACCTGAAAAGTAAAAAGCGATCAAGGACACGTCGTTTTATTTCCTTATCGAGTTCGAAACGACAAAAACCCGGCAATCTTTTCCTGATTTTGCGGTCAGAAAAGAGCTAAAAGGGGACCGTCTTTTAGTTCCGTTTTAACGAGTGTAAAAGAAACGCTTGGCAATCTTTTCATATTTTAGGAGTCTGAAAAGGGCTTAAAAGAGAACTCCAAGGTTTCACTTTTTCGTAAGTTTTAACGAGTTCGAAAAAGGGATAAAAATGTACTCATGGTTTTCACTTTTTCGTAAGTTTTAGCGAGTTCGAAAAAATGATAAAAATGTACTCATATGGCCGACTTTCAATTTAATTTACGAGCAGGAAAAGACGGAAAGAACTCGGCATTTTCATTTGTTTTACGAGAATGAAAGATAGCAAAATAATCTCAGTATTTTCATGAGTTTAACGAGTCTTGAAAATAACTGAAATTGACTCGAGATAGGTTTCATTTTTACAAAAGCTTGAAACAGATAAAAACTATGCTTCAAAGTAGTTTCATTTTTTTACAAGCTTGAAACAGAAAGAAAATTGTGCTTGATGCCCCCTAAGCGTAACTGCTAGAGCGCATGCCCCCCCAGCTTCATTTCATTCAACTACGGTGGATGAAATGAAGGTTCAAGTTACGAGATCATTTGAAAGACTCGACCTAAAACTGTAAGAAAATTACGCAAAAACTGAAATAACTAACCTAAAAACTTAACATTTATAAGATCTCGTCAATCTCTCGACTCAAGTAGAGGAGGATTTGTTTCATTTTTTAACGAGCTTGACACAGGAAAAGAACTATGCTCGGATTCGGTTTCATGTTTATGCAAGCTTGAAACGAAAAACTATGCTTGTTATAAGTTCGCGTGCCCCCAGCATAATGACGCAAAACGAGGTACATGCCCCCCAAGCTTCATTGCATTCAATGAGGTGGATGGAATGAAGCTTTACTTTCAAGATCTTGGAAAGACTTGTGGGAGTTGTTTCATTTTTTAAACGAGCTTGACACAAGATAAGGAACTATGCTCGTAACTATTTTCTACAATCTACCTAACAAAAACTCTACTCTTAAAACCTTGATTCATTTTTTAACGAGCTTGACACAAGACAAGGAACTATGCTCTTAAATCCTTGATTCATTTTTTAATGAGCTTGACACAAGACAAGGAACTATGCTCATGAATACTCTACAATCTACCTACTTAACCTACCCTTGTTTCATTTTTTAACGAGCTTGACACAAGACAAGGAACTATGCTCAAAAAGTTCGCATGCCCCCAATTTAATGATGCAAAATGAGGTACATGCCCCCCAGGCTTCATTGCATTCAACTAGATGGATGAAAGGAAGGAAGGTTTACTTTCAATATTTAACTTGAAAAGGGAGTTGTTTCATTTTTAAAGAGGTTGACACATGAAAAGAACTATCCTCATACCTGATTCATTTTTTAACGAGGTTGACTCAGTAACAGGAACTATCCTCAAACCTGATTCATTTTTTAATGAGGTTGACTCAGTAACAGGAACTGTCCTCAAACCCTATTTTCTACAATCTACCTACATATCCTAAAATCTAGCTGATTCATTTTTTAATGAGGTTGACTCAGTAAAAGAACTGTCCTCATCAACTGATTCATTTTTTAACGAGGTTGACACAGTAAAAGGAACTTTCCTCGGACACACTGATTCATTTTTTTTAACGAGGTTGACACAGTAAAAGGAACTTTCCTCAGACACACTGATCATGGCTTCCAACTGGAAGAAAGACATGTCAATGGACACACCTTGATCATGGCTTCCAAGAGGTCTTCATCAGAAGGAAGAATAGTTCTCTGGAAGGAACACATGTCAAGGGACTCAAAAGGGATAAGAACATTGTGTTCAAGTAATCCCATAGAGTTTTCCATGTCAATTACCGGATCTAAATCAACAGTGAGAGGCTCACTTACATCGGTAACTGAAAACATGGGACCAGTTGCCACATAATTAACCCGTGGCAGGGTAGATACCACTTTAGAATCAGGAACATTTAGGGGTGTCATATTATTGGTAGTTGAGACAAGACTAGGGAACGAAAGCTGGTCTACAGTCACAATACTGCCATTGTGAGGGAAAGACATCACGCGAAAGAGTGTCGATACGACGGCTTTCATTGCATAAACATAGTCTTGCCCAAGGAGTAAATTGAAATCCAAGGGACCTCGAACTACCATAAGATCAACACAAACAGTTTTACCTTCCAAGGTAATAGAAAACTTAGGAAGGATCCCTAAAGGTTCACTAATTGTTCTGTTAAAAGCTTTCAGATTCTGCGTAATAGGCGCAAGCTGAGGGGAACCCAAAGCTTTCCAAACAGCTGAGGATAAAATACTAACAGAAGCACCTTCATCTACCTGAGTACGATGTATGTCCCTACCACCAGCCTTAACAATGATTTGGAAAGGGATGGAGGAAGGAAGACGAGGTTCTGTCAGTCTATTCCAATCGAAGGAAAAGACCTCAATACTTGGAGGGGGTTCTGTAGAAACAGGTGAAATACCCCCCGGCATAGAAGAATCTGATGTAACTAGAAGAACCTGAGCGGTATGAAGTTCACTCTCTAAAGGGAAAGTGGGATCGACCGAATGTGAAATTGAATCGACCACTTGACCAACTAATGGATCATCAACCTGAGTGACATGAGTTTCACTCTCCAATGGAAGAGTGTGATTGACTGTACTTGAATTTAGATCAATCACTCCGTCAGTTGACGGTAGGTTGGGAGAAAGTTTACGGTAACCAGTTGGAAATTCTTGCTGTGGAACAGTAAGGTTTTCCAACAATGTTGAGGCTTCATCCATGTGAGGGCAAATGTGAGTTTGATGACTCCCTTTGCATAACTTACAAGGAAACCTAACTTTACCCTTTTTCCCAGGAACCTGACTATCACTGGTTGATGGATCAACGGAAAGTTGATGAGATTTTTCTGACCATACTTCCAAGACCTTTGGAATGCCAGGACAATTGACAAGGAAGTGGTCACCCTTACAAAGCCTGCAAGGGTATTTGGGTTTACGATGCATGTCGGAATTTTCCTCAACACAACTAACACTTACAGCCATGGTTGGTTGGTTGACTTCTTTCTTATCTTGCTTCTTCTTCTTCTTCTTCCCTTTCTTCTTCTTCTTAGCCTCCTGGTTACTAACATCAAGGCTTTTACCAGGCGAAGAGGAAGAAATGGAGGAAGAAAAATTAGGCGAAGAAGGTAAAGGGTCAACAGAAGGTTGGTGATGTTGAGATGGTGAACTCTGTTGAGGTGAAGCATCCGGTTGAGATGGAACAATTGGAGTATTTTGGGCCAACGAAGTTGAAAATAACCATATTGGTAAACCTATTGTAAATCCAGGTAATGACAAAGTAGCCATATAAGGAGGACCAACATTTCCAAAGTAAGGAAAAGTACTAGGATTCTCATTAGGAGGGGTTCCTAGGTTGATAAATTCCGGAACATTTGCCATTATATTCAACTTCAGTGAATTTTATTAACAATTTAAAACTAAAATTAACAATTCACAATTCACACTTAACAACTAAAATTCACAATTCACACCTATGGTCTCTAAAAGTAAAAACAAACAAATTAACACGCACTATCAAATCTAGGAGTCAAACCACACACAAACAGTAAGCTCTCCGGACCGAAAACACTAGTTGGTGATGAAGCCCAACCTCGCAGAATTCAGTACAGAAATGGCGGGTGGAACAGTTACCCCGGCAACCTGCTTAATGAATAGACCGGCACAAGTTCCTCCACTTTAACCGTCTCGAAGTGAAGTGAACCCCCCGGAAAATCCAAGTGAGTATAACCGACGTCTGCTCCAGGTACAGTGGGACCTTCCCTCCACCGTCACCTCGGTAGAACCCTAAAGATTATGGTCACTAAGGTCACCAACAGTAACAAATACACCTGGGGGAACAGTCTAAACTCCGACAGCACGCAAGGGCAGAGTAGCAAGCTCAATCCCCTTACCGGCTCCTTGACAACAATCCAAGGTTTACCGATAAGTGACCCCTGGCTCCTCGACAATGGTTAATCTGAGGTTTACCGTTTGTAATACGTACTGTCTGGCGTCGTTCCCAACGAGGGGGGAATGATCCCCTCACTGGTTCGGACACGAGCTCGTGCTTCTCCTTTAAGAGGAGCTTTCCCAGAGTGCAATTGAAACAATTGGATTTATTCTACTCAAGATAAACTATCTGTTTGGTTTTGTAGTCTTGGAGAGTTAAGTACTCACCTACTCCAAGACCCTAGCCTAAGCTATGTTGGTGTTTCAGAGCCCTAGAAATGTAAAAATTACTAGATGAATTTTAATTAAGCGCTGTGTTATTAAGGCTGTTATTACTCAAATGGGTAAATGGAGATGAAACCAATGGTGTTATGACCCGACTCAACTGAATGCAATCGAATATGATAATGCAATCCTTTCAATTCGATGAATCCTAACTAGAGTAAGGAGAGAGTTTCCATTCACTTCCAACAATGCAAAAAATTGATCATTAAGAGAAAATTTAACAAATTCTCTAATGCACTAATTTCATCAAGAAAAACTAATGCAAATCAATTCCAAACCAATTTTTATTTTTATTTTTGTGTAAATTCAAATCAAAGAAAGCTGATCTAAATCTACGATGGATTTTTCAGAATGTAAACTATGCAATTGTAATCTATGCACAATTCACATGAAAAGTATGCAAATGTAATCTATGCACATTTTTCATTCATATTCTGAAACTGAGAACTCTAATTATGCAGATGTGATCTATGCAAGAGAATTCTCAAACACAAGATGATTCTAATGTAATCTAAGAACCAATCAAGTGCAAGTCGAGAAAATTGGGTGAGAGTTCCAAAGATCAAAACATAAAAACACTCAAAGGCGATTAACACTCATACACAATTTAGCCCCCCGCCGGCGAATGAGGGGGAAATTTTTTTGCAAAAACAAAAGCAAAAAGATGCAAAATTGTGAAAAGACTGAGAGAAACCTCCAAGTAATGACCAAAGGAAATCAAATTAAGAATTTCTCAAAAAAGAGACTCAAAACACCCAATTGATGAAAGCTAAAAGCAGGAATGCTAATGAAACAAGTTCAGGTGAAAATTTTTGACAGGGTACTAAAGGATCTGGGCAGAAAACACTAAGAAAAACCAAAATCTAAAAGCAATTAAAGCAAAAATGGAGTTTTCCTAAATTTTTACAGGAAGACGCAGGCAACCCGTTAGAACAGGCGCGGGCCCGCTCTGTGCACACAGCAACAGCGCGTCCAAAGACGCACTGTGCAGTACTCAGAGGGTGCGTCCGTCTGAAAAACTCAAGAAAAACCAAAATAAAACTAATCCTAAGCTAACCCACCCAGAGACAGAATCACAGAGCCAAAACCAGAAAAATAAACCAATTTTCTCAAAGCAAAGTTCACATAAAGGAAAAGACTTTTCTCATCAATGGAATCTATCCCCAGCGGAGTCGCCAATTTGTCACACGGAATCTGTCAAGGGTGCGGACACGACTGACCTTCCTAGAAGTCTAAGACGTTCTAATGACAAACAAGACAAAATGGAGTGATCTTTCTCTAAATACACCTTTTACAACATGAAAACTACAAGTGTTTAGGCTTACCTTATTCCAAAACGCTGTTGTTGAAGTCCGTTCTTGACGATCCGGATGAGCTCCTCCTTCAAGTCAATTCCTGCAACCACAAACAATCAAACAATTACCAAGCACTTGCATTTCATATAATAAAACATATATTCAACATGCAGACCAAGGAACACATGAAATAACTCATTAACACAAGCTATTGAGAAAAATAAACCAGTTTGTATTAATAACGAAACAAAGAAACTCTTACAACCTGGCCTTGGTGTTGTGCAAGTTCCTCCCAGGGTCCATCAAGGGTTTTCCTCTACTTTGACAAAGCTCACCCTCTCCCAAGTAGAATCAAGTGAAGACAATCTCTCCTCACAAAGGCTCTAATGGAAGACCTAAATCTTGCAGCATTTACCCAAAGAAAATGTATAGCTCCAACCTCCTCTCCTTCTGGCTCAATGCCTTTATTTATAGTGCTGTAAAGAGGTTATTCAGGTCCACTATCAATGGGATCATCCCCCTCTTTGGGTGGGATAGCTCCCTTATTGATGGGATAAGTTCCCCCTTAATAGAGATACATGAACCAACTGGAGGCGCATCCATTTCATCAAACCAACCTCTAGAAAATTCTAGAAGTAACCACAAGTAACTTTTTCAAGATAAAACTCGCGCATTTTGCCTTTTACAGAGGGACGCACCTGTCCCTTAACATACAGAGCGTCCATGGACGCATATTTTGTGAACAAGGTCAGCGTCCCCGCAGGTAAGGCTAGAGAGAACCTGCGACCCCAGAGATAAACATAGTTTTTACAAGACTTTCTCTCTTCTTTGAGTTTGAGATGGATAACAGAGGCATGAGACTTGCCTAAGAGGGTAGCATGACTGTTGATTTGAGCCATACTAACTGTAAGTAGTCAAGGTGACATTTTTTAGTGTAACAAGGTACTTTCAGGGATATTGTTTTTCTTGCAATATGTTTGGTAACAAAGCTGTTGATTGCTACAGGAGGAATATGAAACATATGAGATGTTATGCATATAAAAAGCTTGGACATATAGCAAAGGAATGTAGGAAGAAGGTTCGGGCACCACACCAAAAGGAGAAAACATCATCACACTTGAAGATATGGAAGAAGAAGGAAGTACAGTTAGAAATATGTGGCACAGCACAATATACTCAGACACAACACAACACAGACATAACAGACTCAGGGGAGCTGAAAGTGTAAAACTTCAGTGTCCTAAATCTCATACGCAAGTTTCATGAAGTGAAGTCGCGTATATACGCGATTTAGACACTGCAAAGTCACGTATATGTCAGTCTGAGGAAAAGCAGTGGGGACAGGCTCAAAAAAAGGGTCTGATATGACTCAGTCCATTATATGCTCCATTGGTTAAATAGTTACAGTCTGTTGAGGATGTGTGGAAATGTCTTGATACTTGTAAGATGTCTAGAAGTGTTTTGATCCCAACTTGATGATGATGATGTCTTGATACTTATTGCTGAGATATGCATGATCAGATCTAACAGTAAGCAGATGGCATAGGTTGAGGGGGAGCATATGCCTTTAATAATGCATTGTTGGCATTATGGTTAATAGTCCTTGGTGATGATGCTTATATGGCTAAATGATATATCTTGCTATGATGTGGTTATGAGTTGTCCATGATAAAATCTCATATGATTCTTGGGGTTACATAGTTGATGTTCAAATCAGATTTGTGGATTGATTCTCAAATGGTGCATATATGATGCTTACATGGTGATCTTCATAAGGATAAGGAGAAGTACAAAGCTTGAATACACAACTTCATTACTTGATGATGAGTCTCTCATATGCTGCTGTCGTCATGTGCATAAAGATCATCTAATACAGTTATGATGCAGGATTCCTATAGTTCTTGGTGCTCATGTGGATGAGGATTGTTGATGTTGATGATATTGACAAAAGATCTTGAGCTCAAGATACATAGTGCTGGATACATGAATGATTACTCTAAGTTGCATTGTTGGAGACATGATGATGATGAGTTCTTACCTACATGTTGATAGGTTGATACTTACATATGTTGATTGATGCAGATATTCCCAAGTGATGATACATGGATGATCTTGTTGATAAGATGGCTATGGTGTTTTATGCATATGATATAATGTGAATGATTTTATGATGATGAGTTGATATCTATATGCAGACATACCTTGTCATAGGACATTTACAGGTTGCTGATTTGGAAATGGTTGTACGCAAGTTTCATAAGGAGTATCCGCGTATATACGCTTGTTTCTGTGGATACAATCGCGTATATTTTAATTTCAAGGAAATCAGTGGGCCAAACTCAGAATGAGAAGAGTCTGATATGGGCCTGAAAGAAACCATCTGGCACAAGTACAGAGGGAGAACATAATTGCCGGTCTAGATGCTGTTGACAGATGCTTATGGAGCAGATCATACATTGTGTATGATAGTTGCTAATGACTATCATAGTCTTATCTAGATGTTTGGTCTCATATAAAGGTCATATCAAGACTCATGATGTAATAATGTGTCTCTATCTATTGTAGTCACTTGATGAAATCTCTTCAGGTCACATGATGTAATATTTCAGTCATGTATCAAGGTCATGTAATGGCCTATGTTGGTTTCCCCACTATGCCTGGGATGGATGATGTAATGTTCTTGTTTTATCATGTGTAAACTTTTGATGTATCCCCACTTGGTTGGGTGGATGAATTAATATTGGTATATCCCCACTAGGATGGGAGATGGATGTATGTATGAGTCTTTGGTGATAGGAAGGTCATTTATGATAGAGTCATGTTCTTTCCTGTAGAACATCTTTTTGCAGACCTTGCTTACAGTCAGGGGGAGCATGAACATCACATTTCAGCAGAGCAGAGACTTCAGCATGTACTCAAAGGGAGCATGGATAGATTAGTACACCTTGGCATATACAAAGGGGGAGCTCATTCAGAAATTTCAGCAGGTACTCAGGGGGAGTATGGTCAGTGGGATGTTTATCAAAGAAACTGAATATCTTGGTCCGCCCTTTGCCCTTGATGTCAAAGCGGGAGAGTGATTTGGTGTTTTTTCCATCAAGTCCAAAGGGGGATATTGTTGGCATTATGATGCATGTGTTGTACTTGATGGCAACCCACTCATAGAAGAACATCTCACTTAATTATAACTAGATGAATCTTCAGAAGAGATATCAAATGTGACTAAATGCATGGGATGCAGGACAACTCAAAGGAATCAGATGATAGTTCTAAGTGTGACAAGTTAGCTTTGCCATCAAGTCCAAAGGGAGAGATTGTTGGCATTATGAGACAAGTGTTGTCCTTGATGGCAAATCACACAGATGACAGATCATAGTGCAGCAGGTCAGCAGCAAGGATTTAATGATCAAACTACAAGAATGAAGAGAAAATATATATACGCAGGTTCATCGTGACCGAGCCGCATGTACACGTGGGTTAGACGTTACAAAGGCACGTATGCGTATACAAGCACTTTCATGCAAGGAAAAGCGTGTATATGTTGGAGAACTTACTTTTGGTCCATGGTAGTTAGTCCTTGGTATTTGAACCTATGGTTTTGGACCATAGTATCTTGTCAGATGTGTTGATCCCAAGTATTGGGTCCATGGTATTGAGCAAGGCCTAAGACTATAAAAGGAGAAGAAGATCATTAGGCAAGTGTATCGAAAAAGTCTTGAATATCTGATGAAGGATGAGATCCAGTATGCAGGTTATTGGTTTATGATGCATTGCTTGATCTGAGCTAAAGAGGGATCTCACCAGTTGATGGAGAACAAGATCTAAGGATAGATCGGGATCAAATGGTTTGAAATGAACTATCTCTATATGATTGATTATGCTTATTCTTGATCTATATACTGATGCATGTAATGATCTGAACTGGGTATAACTTAAGTTTGAAATTGCTGCAAGTCATGATTGAATATTTATAAGTTTGTATGCGGGTTGGATTTGGTGTAAGTGCGTATGTACGCGGGTTTGGTTCATTGTAGTAGCGTATACCATTTGAGCTATGATGTTTGAAGTTATAGGTGGTTATGGTTGTTGATGAGTTCTGATGACATTTTAAAGGTGTCAGTATTCTGCATATCCTATTTGGTTGATTGTGTTTAGCTTCAGTATTGATGGACGAGAACTAATATTGGATAAGGATCATAATGACTCATATTTATGTGATCTGATGGACTAGATCTGGGTGCTAACACACATATTATCCTTGTATATGTAATAATCTAGATATGTCTGAAGATAGGAAGTGCATCAAGTTATAAGTAAGTAATTGATGACATATACGCTGGTTCACCTTGGTGAAGTTGCATATACACGCTAGTTCAGCACTGCCAAGTAGCGTATGCACTCTGATGCATGATTTTGATGATACAGTTGGTTCTGAATATTCTTGCAGAGTTCAGTGTTCTGCTCTGTGTTCTGGTGACTGTGTTTTTGACCGGGTTTCAGTGTTTCAGTGATTCAGAAATTGATGATGCTAGTATTGATTGTTTTGTGCTTCAATGATATTTATGGGTCCGGTATGAAAATTTGATGAAACGTGGCCTTCAGATTATAGTGTTGTGCTTCAGGAGTATCCAGTCTGAAAATGTATGAAATGTGGTCCCTGGAGGATGAAAGGAGATTGTAGGCCGACGCCTACGTACTAGTACATTAGCTAGTACAAGAGCAAAGGGGGTAGTAGCTCCCTTCCAGTAGCAGCTAGAGAACAAGTGAAAATTGGAGCATTCCGTAGGTAGGCACCTACGTACTAGTAAATGGATCAGCTAGTACAAGAGCTAAGGGGGTTGTAGCTCCCATCCAGGAGAGTCTGGAGAACGAGAGAAGGTTGTAGCCTTCTGCAGGTAGAAGCCTATGTATTGGTATACGACTGCACCAGTACAGAAATATTGTAAAATGAATTTTCTTATTAAAGGAAGATAGAGATGACTTGCAGCAGGTGGTTTTCACCCACATTGGTTTCCACATTATATCATGGTGTTCATGTGTGCTTCTTGTGTGTGATGATCTGTTCTGTTTTACTGCACCTTATTATTGTTCATATGATTAATGAAGTTCTGATGCACTAACTAAAGGTCAACATTTAATGGATTAATTGAATCATAAGTATTCTGGATATACGCTAGTTGCATTAAACACAGTTGCGTATACACGCGGGTTCCATTAACTGAAGTAGCATATATATATCTAAGTATGGAAATAAAAAAGTTTTATTTATTTAATAATATTGATTCACCCCCCCCCCCCCCCCTCTCAGTATTATTTCCAACAAAAGGAATAAAATTACAAGAATCTAGAAATAAAACATTTCCTTAAGAAATGAAATAGAGAGAAAAATAGATCATTTCAATATTATCTTAAAGTTTGGAAAGAGTAATGGAATCTTAGGTAATGTTATTAGTTTCCAATTGTCACAATTCTTTAAAAAAAGTCTTTGTTATGATGAAAAACAAAAGACCTTTAAGGGGGATGCAAACATTAAGGTCACAAATCCATTAGAAAAGGAGAATGAAGAAAATTATAAAGGGTATGCTAATATTCTCAAATAATCCATCAACAATGAAATCCACAATAGAAAAGGAAATGAGGACACATAGAAACGTGATTCTTCTCACAATAACAACAATAATGAGTTTACAAGAGTTGTCCCACCAAGAAGGGCTTTCACAACTTGATACCAAAATCTCTTCCTTGGCGATTGTTTTTCTTGCAATAATTTTGGATGTGTCACATCTTATGTATGAAGTGATCACGTGAGTGATAGAAATAGAGGATCTTATAATACCTCAAAGAATGATGATATGAGAAAAAAAGTCATAAGTTCTCATGGGTTTGTTGATAGAAACTATAGCTCATTCTCTCTCCTATTTGATTATAATACCGAATGTTATAAGTGCAATAAATAGGGGAACATAACACGTGACTATAGAATCATCATAATAAATTCTCCTAAACAAAACAAGAAAGAATTTTTTCTTACTAGGTGTAGGGAATAATACACAAATATGTGGAAAAGAAGTAAAAAGAACATAATAAAGAAGAATGTGGACTTGCATTATATGCTTAAAACAAAGGAAGCCAATGTCACATTAATAGTGGATGTTCAAAACAAATGATAGGGGATTAGAACAAATTCCTCACTCTAAAGGAAGAAAAAGGAGGAAACGTTACCTTTGGGGATAATGCTTCCATAAAGATAACTGGAAAATGTATCTTCAATCTTTGATAATGTAAATACCGAAAGGTATAATGTGTTGTATGGTGAAGGGTTAAAACATAATATTTTAAGTGTTGGTCAATGTGTGATCAAGGTTACAACCTGACATTTCATTCTAAATGATGTGAGAAAGGACAATAGTTTTAGGAATATTAGTAGAAAATGTAAACGGAACCCCAAGCAATGTACATGTCCTCGATGAAGTGAAAGGAAACAAATATTTTATGGGACAAATAAATGAAAGGTTGTAATGACATATAGGGATGGGTCATATAAACTTTGAAATTTAGTAAAAATAAGAAAGATGCAAGTAGTAAGAGATATGCCAAGGATATCAAAACCTACAAACACTATTTACATGCCATTTCAACATGGGAAGTAGATAAGAGTTAGTTTAAAAAAAAAGAGCACTCAACATAAAGTCCATTAGAACTTGTACACACAGATCTCTATGAGATAGCAAGAACACAAAAATTAAAAGGTGAGAACTATTTTATTCTTATTTTGGACTATTACACAAGAATGACATGCATTATAGTTCTTAAAGAAAAGTATGAAGAATTTGACAAGTTTAAAGCTTTCAAAGCCCTAGTTGAAAACAAGATTGATTTAAAAACAAAGTGCTTAAGTTCATAAAAAGGAGGTGAGTTTACCTCTAATGAATTTGATGAATTTTGTGAGAATCAAGGAATCAAGAGACATTTTTCTACGACAAGGAATCCACAACAACATGAAGTTGTAGAATGGAAGATTGGAACTATACAAGAAATGTTGAATGAAGCCAAAATACCAAACACCTTTTTGGGAGAAGAAATCAGTACAACAATCTAAATTTTGAATAGAGCACAAATTAGAGTGATATAAACAAAAGCGCCTTATGAATTATGGAAATATAGACTAGTTTAGTCAAACACTTCAAAGTACTTTAGAGAAAAGGACATATAAAGATAAATTAAGATAACTTAGGAAAGTTTGATTCTAGAACAAATGAAGGTATGTTTCCAACTTGCCTAGATTATGGAACATATGGAATCAAGGCCTACAATTTCTATAACAAAAGACTACAAAAGGTGGTAGAAGGTATTGATGAAATAATGGGTGAAGCAATAGCTCAAAAGGAAAAATAAAAACAAATAAAGATCTAGATGAGTGTTGTAGTCATATTTTAACCTTAGCTTTTCCTTTAAAAAAATTTGGAGACTTTCATTTATATTATTTATCTCCATTAAAAATCGATATAACACATGCAATATTTTAAATTTTACAACAAAAAAATGGTTCTCTGAATATTACATCCCACATTAAAAAAAAATTGAGTCATTTCCTATAGAAATCATAAGTTGATTCCATCATTCACAATATGTATAAGTATTGTAGCAGATGATCACCTTTGAAAAAATTGTTTTCTTTCCTACCATCCGACATGATCTAATGGTTGTGGATGATTTGATTTGATGGTTTTATTTCATTAATTTTAGAAACTATGACAATACTAAGGGGGGGTGAATCAATATTGTAGGAATTTTAAAATTTATTTTAACTGTAAAATATATTAGGACACTAGTGAATATACTTCAGTATTTAATTCATATCAACATCACAAGAATCAATCATTAGACACAAATAAATAAATAAGTTCTTCAAGCTTCTACTTGTTTTTAAAAAATTCTCTGGCTACAACTAGAAGGAAGCTACTATTCCCCGATTGATCAGCTACAACTAAAAGAAGCTACAACCCCTATTTTATTATCTACTACTAAAGGATATACAATCCCTAACTGTTTACTAGAAATTACTAGAAGGAGCTACAACCCTTGATCTACAAGCTACCATTTTCCTAACTTCAATGATTCATCTTTCATACCATTTTCAAACTCAAATCGTGAAGGCCACTTCCTTTCATAAATAATTAAATTTCTCTCTTCAAACATTCACCACAATCACCTTCAACCATATCTGATCACCAATAAATCCACCAATCACACTAGCAACATTGATCCAACACACATACTCACAATCACAATCTTACAAATTCGATTATGCTTTTAAAGAAGTTGGAATGATATTTTAGCAATTGAACTTGTAGTTATCTTGAGATTTTATGCTTGCATGAATATTTAATTTTTCCTTTTTCCTACTTCAATCATGTCTTCTGAATGTGCTCTTCAAGTCTTTAAACACTTCTTACACGTTTTTGCAAAAAATTCTAAGTTAAACTGCTCAATTTTCTATTCTAGAATTTCATCAGGATTTAGTAGAGGTTTTCTAATTTTGTAGCATTTCCAAGTATAGGCAAAATGATAAATTATGCTTTTAAACTTCATGTCATCCTCCAAAATTTTACCAACTTATTCATGCTTCTTTTAAATTATTTTTAGCATCGTCGGTGTATTTGGCATAAATGCCAAAATTTACATTGCCCACCCATTCTTGCCGAACCATCAAAATATAGGCCAAAGTGATTTTAATTGTCGCATATAACTTTGTTAGGCCCTTTTCACTTTAGCCTCGATGGATTTATTTAACATTGCAAACTCCTCTGTGCCTTTGGTCATAATGCCACAAACAAACAAGTCCTAGTGATTAAGCTTTAGTCCCCCGCGTTTCATTCTTGACGCGATTTTATAAACACCTCTAGGGATGGACCTCTGGGATTACGTGTCATGTGGGTCTATCCTACCAAATTTACCTATCCCATTGGTCCTACACTCCACTATGTATGTTGTCATGTCCCAGGGCTGAATCATCCTGAAATTACCTGCTATGCTCCCTTTCTTTTTCCTTCTGTGGTGGTGCCTTCTTATTGGTTATCTTCTCTTCCATCAACTTTCATCATTTCACGATGCCAAATAAACCCAAAGAGACCTCGCTATCACTATCTTTGAAACCCCTAGGATCCCTTTAACAAGATGATGTGTCCCAGTGGGAACCATCACTAATACATAGACCAATCAAATGCTTGTTAGGGTGAGTTGTCACGCCATGTTGTCTTCCCCCTTATCCTAGCTCCTAGTCATCCCGGATGTCATTAAATGCACGCCTTATAAATATTTGGGAGTGCCTTCTAGGGTGACATGTTCCAGATGACATCATGCTTATGTCACTATTTCCACATCATGCCTTCTGAGTGGTGACACGTGTCACCCAGATTTGGCCCACTTGGCCACCTGAAAGTGTTGAAAGCACATGCCACCTATCACCCCTATGCTGACATCATCATGCCACTATGTATTCGATGCCATCACCATGATCTAATCAAAATATGACATGTGTTATCATTTAATTCATCCATGGTGTTAAAGGTAAATATGAAGAAGGGGTTCTTGGGCCTTGGTTTTGCATCAATTTTCTTTATAAAAAATTTAAAGGGTCTCGGACACTACGTTGAGTGTTGAGTCTTTTGCCAAATTTCTTAGGTGTGTGTCAACCTGGATGTTTCAAATGTTACCACAAATTCATACTTCTAGGGAAGGTCTCCTGGGGTGATCTATATCATGGTGACTTCCTGGTACAGTGTTTCCTCTAATCATTATGCATAACCACCTACTGACTCCTCTTAGCCTAACACCATCTTGGGCTTAAAACTTGCATGCACCTTTGGTGCTTCCAAGGAAGTCATCCTGATGTGATGTGGCTATGGGACCTCCCCACGCTGAAAAAATTCCCCAATCAACTCATTTTCTCCTATTGTGTCTCCTGCTTCACGTCTACCTAATGCATAGTCATCTTGGGCACTCAAACTTTGCATTGCCTTTTGCACCATCTAGGGAAACTTTATTGGGATGATGTGTTATGCAGGATAATATGTTGGAAAATAAAAAATTACTCCTTTGCTATGATGTAAGCCATTTACTCATTGCTCTATGTATAGTTGTTCCACCAAGGCCCTATTGAGTTTGGCCAAGGCACCAAATATAGCACCAACTAAAAGACCATCACCATCTATAGCTGCAATCCTTGACTTCCAGAAACTAATATTTGAATTGCAATATATTATGATCCATGAGGCCATTTGTAGACTTCCTGATGAGCCCCATAAATGGGTAATTATATGGGTTCATTTTTTCTCCTAACATACTTTAATCAACCATCTTAGCTTATTGCATGTTTTTGGATTATATTTATGCTTATGGAGTAACTTGGGTTGGTTATGTTGCCATGGAGTCTAATGTGTGTTTAATGCAGGTTTTTGTTGAATTTTGAAGACAAAGTCAAAGATTTAATGAACAATTGGCAGCAATAATTTGAAGTGGACAAAGGAGAGGATTTATAGGAGGGTATCCCCCTCATTTATGACTCCCCACTTCGAATTCTCCTTCATACAGCTTGGAGCACAAACAGCGAAATCAATGCACTAGGAGGCAGCCGAGCAAGTGGAGGATAACTTATGCTTATCTCGAGTTTTGGAGCCAAGCCTCCCTAATTTTAAGGAAGTTGTTGGGAGCTTCAGTTGTATAAGTAGAAAGGCCTAGGGCCTCATGAGGAAGTTAGTCAAATTTTCAAATTTTTGTTGTAGCTTTTCTCTGCTCAACTTCGAGCTTACTTTTGTTGACAGTTTCATATAATCCTATTATTATTTTGATAATAAAGATGAGATCATCCTTGAGCTAGCATTGAGTTACCCCAGAGGACTGAAGCTCTCGGGTTAGGGCCCAATCCAAGCAGCCAAGCTCCATGAATTAGTTGCTATTAGATAAATTTCTTTCTTGGTTAATAATAGGTTGCTTTTGGTGATTTAGAAGGTTGTTTCCATTTGAGTTTTCTATATTAGGTTGAACAATGATAGAAATAAGATACAAAAAAGCCATCAACAAACCCTTCGCCTCCTTTCCTCCGTTTGGGACCATGAACTGAGGCCAAGACCCTCTTGTTGCCACAAAAACACAGATTTGCCTTCTCCATAGGATTTCTAGTGTTGCAGTTTGTTAAAAGGTTAATTCTTTGCTTTAGATCTCTTCCACCATGCTCATTTCTCTCTTGCAATAAGTTTCCTTCCATGCTTTCTCTCATTTTAACATTTTTTAGCATTTCTTTCCATAGCTCATAATCTAGATTAGCTTGATGAAAAATTATGTTTTTGATGTACTTAGTTTCCTTGCTTGCTTAATCTCCTTGTTCGATTCTCAGGTCCTTTTGCAGCAAATCTCTTCTCATAGCAAGTCAGCCTACCAGGCATCACATTCTCTCCCTGATCTATGCCCTACAGGTTGCGCAAAGTTCACCTCAAATCTGCCTTAGTTTTCTACATTTTTCCATAGGATTCCTTCCTCTCTCCCAACCATCTTTTCCTCTCCTAGCAATCCTTGGTGACCCCTAGGCACCTTAACACATGATCCTAGCCTTCAACTACCCTTTCCACCCACTCTCACACCTTCAAACCCTCCAAAACTGCTCTCGACATCCTCCTGTAGACCTCTTATATATCCCCTGCAGCCTCATGTAGATTTTCCTGTAGGCTTATTTTTGAAGTCCAACTGCGGGAAAAGCCTCCAAAAGGCCACCTGAGACCTCCTAGGACCCATCCACACCATCCTACATCTTCTCAAGTCTCAAAACCACCCTCCATCGCCACCTAATCGTTGCCACATTCACAATCAAATAAATTACATGCATGACAAGTTCACATAAAAATACATAAAAACCCAAAAAGATGTTTTTTGCTCATTTACTTCTAGAAATAGCTTGAGTAGATGTGGTTTACTTCTGAGTAGGCAATGACATTCATTTCATGGTTTTTCATCTCTCTTTCTGCAAAAGTAGGATTAGTTGGTTAAGTAGGGTTTGCTACGTTTACTTTACATTTCAGTCTTCTTTTTCTTTCTACAAGTAGAGTAGCCTTTGTAGAGTAAGCTTTCCTTTCTTTCATTGCGTGTAGAGCTTCTTCTAAAATCCATAGAAGTTGGCTTGAGCTCCTAGTGATCTTGCGCCAGCTGACCAATTGACAACCTACAGTAAGAACTAGTACTTATGCATACATCATCGTCGCTTCCAAGTTTGTTACGAACTACCAGGTTGATAAAAGTAAAGTAGGAAGCCCAGGAGTTGCAGCATTATTGTTGCAATATTGGTGCTCACCACTTTTTGGCACTGCTGCTGGGGAAGCATCAGAGTATTTCGTGATTACTGCTTTCTTTTATTTTCTATTGCAAAATTCTACTAAGTAGTTTATTTCAGCAAAAGTAGAGTAGTTGTTTCTTTTAGTTTCTGCATTTCCTTGCTTTCCTTTTCAATTCTGCAATTTCCATTTCAGCAAAAGTAGAATAGTCGTTTCTTTCATTTTCTGCATTTCCCCGCTTTCCTCTTCAATTCTACAACTTCCATTTCAGCAAAAGAAGATTATTTTTAAATAGAGGAGGAATGACCTATTATAGAGTTTTATGAACCCAACGTTTCGGACTACCAAGTGAGTCCATCATCAGGGGATGCGTCAATAGATATTCTTAAGATATTAATGATGTATCCATGAGCTATATTTTAGGGTATATATAGGTTATGAAAAAATTAATCTAAGAAATTAGGTCGGCCATTATCCAATTAATTTGATTAATTAATTAAGTTGTTTAATTAATTAATAATTGTTTAATTAATTAAATAAATTTTTTAATTAATTCCTTAATTAATTTGTTTAATTAATTACTTTGTTTGATTAATTAATTAATTTGTTTAATTAATTAATTAATTTGTTTAATTAATTCCCTATAATTTTATATATAATTCCTATTGTTAATTTCTACTTGTTTTAATTTGAGTTATTATGACTGTATGCTTAATTTAAATTCATATGTTACTATAATATTATAATTAATAAATTGTGATTTAAGTTTATTTTAAAATTATCAAATCATTAGTTATGAAATAACCAATTATTGATTTATATGATTATATTTGTTTTTGTTATATTGTTTAAGGAGGATGTTAGATAATGTTATCTTGTTGTTTTGATCTATATTTTATTACTTTTTTAATGAGAGAGGAGGGATTAAACTATTAATAGGGATATGAGTTAATTGTTGATTCTTTAAGATTTCAAGTAAAGGTTTCCAGGTGTTGCTTAGTTTTAATCCATCGTCTCGGTTTGGGTTGTTCTTCCTTTTTTCTATTTCAATGGCTTCTTTGATTTTCCTTTTAAGATAGTGGTCTTCCTTTCTAAATAGTTTGACATCTTCCATGCAGATGTAATGAGAGGAAGAGTGAACATGTTCCGCTAAAGCTGATCTTGAGGTCCTTTCTCTTCTTAAGTCGACAGTGTGTTCTTTAATTCTGATGTTAAGAGACCTACCTGTTTCACCCATGTATTCCTTTCCACATGAGCAAGGAATAACATAAACACGTTTTTGAAGGTTAGGGTTTATGGGATCCTTGACTGAGTTGAATAATTGTCTGATGGTGTTGGCAGGGGTGAAGGCTACATTAATGTTGTGTTTATTAAGGAGTTTAGTAATTTTATCAGTGGTGCCTTTTATGTATGGAGGGAGACCTTAGGAGTTGATAATTTTTTATCTTTTATATCATTATTATTCTTGTTTAGGGATAGGTGCATGGCTTTCTTAATGGTATTCATATTATAGCCATTTAATTCAAAAACTTTGTGAAGATGGTTGAGTTCATCATTTAAATGGTTAGAGTCAGATATTCTGGCCGCCCTAGTGGTTAAGGTCCTAATGATGCCAATCTTCTGTTTAGGATGGTGATGAGAATTTGCATGTAGATATCATTATGTATGGGTTTTCTTTCTATAGACTTGGAAACCAATTGACCCTTCTTTTTTGGTTAGAAGGATGTCAAGAAAGGGAAGCTAGTTGTTATTTTCAATTTCAATAGTGAATTTTATATGGTCAGAAAGGCTATTTAAGTGATTGAGGAATAGGTCAAGTTTTTCTTTTCCATGACTCCATTTGGCAAATATGCCATCGAAAAACCTTATCCATTCTTCAGGGGTGTATGGAAATGGCCTAAGAGCCTTCTGTTCGAAGTGTTCCATAAAGATGTTGGCAACTATGGGGGATAGAGGAGATCCCATAGCAACACCATGGGTGTGTTCATAAATTTTACCTTTGAAACTGAAGTAAGAGGATTTTAAGCAAAGCTCTAGAAGATCCACAGTTTCTTTATACATGTTTTTTCTCATGATATTAATAGCTTCATCAATAGGAATCATAGTATAAAGAGATACAATATCAAAGCTAACCATAAGATCCTCGTCCTTCATTTCTGTGTTATTAATCCATTGAAAAAAAGAATATGAGTCTTTAATATGAGAAGGCATATTACCAGACAGGGGTCTAAGTTTCTTAGCTAGGTGTTTCACCAAAAGTTAAGTAGGGGAACCTATGGTATTGACTATAGGTCTGAGAGGTATGTTAGGTTTGTGTACTTTAGGGGCACCATAAATTCTAGGAATAATGGAACTATCAGGGATGATTTTCTTTTTTTGTGATGTCATCCAGAGATGATTCTTTGATTTTCTTAATTACTTCATGCATAATTTTCTAGGTGGGATCTTTATTAATGATTTTATAACAACCACTATTATTTATATGTTCTTCCATTTTATTTCATAATTAATTATCTTCAAGATTACATTTGCGTTGCCCTTATCAGCCTTTAGGATGACTATTTTTTTAGTCATTTCCTTGCTTTTAGTTCTGCATTTCATTTGCTTTCCTTTACAGTTCTGCAATTTCATTTTAGCAAGTTCATTTCAGTTAGTTGAAATTTTTTTGTTCAATCAATTTCAGTTTGCAGGTACAAGCAGCGCAAAAAACAAAAACTAACCAAAAATATTTCCTTTCATGCGTCATAGGAACAAAGATAATTCAGGAAATTTTTTTCCCAACACCCCCACTACATCACATAGCCAACCTTCTCTCTTCTTGGTGGCAGTGATCAAGAAGAACCTTTAGGTGAACAACCAGAGATATTTGAAGAACCTATAGGGGAAGAAGAAGAAGAAAACATCCCTCCTGAGACAATGGCTGAAAACATAAATGCTAGGGGGAATGGAGAAAGAATAGAGGGTGCCTTTCCCTTCTGGGAAACCAATGGGGACACCAAAATGAAGAATATAAGTCCCTCAGCCATACCTCACTTCCATGGTTTGACCAAAGAAGATCCTGACACCTTCTTGTTTGAGTTTGTTGTCATCTAGCGAACCTATGACTATGCAGAAGATGAGAAAAAATTGAAACGATTTCCTTCTACTATCAAGGATGCAGCATTGCGCTAGTTCATGGGGTTACCTGGCAATAGCATCACAACTTGGGCTCAAATGTAGCAGGCCTTTAATAACAAATACCCAGAGTACCGTAGGTCAAAATATACCAAGGAAGAAATCTTCCAAATGACCATGGGAAGTGATGAATCCTTGTAAAATTATGAAGAGAGGTTCCAGCTTAGTTACAAAAGGGCCAGGTGGACACTTGACCCTGAATCTCTAAAGTTGGTCCTGCTCAGGGGGATTCCGTAAGACCTTCTATACACCCTCAATTTATTGGCCGAGGGAGACATCTACTAACTACCATATGAGGACATAAAGACTGTCTTTAGAAACCATTCTAAAGTAGCCAGAAAGAGAGGTAGGGGGAGTCAACTCATACCCAGTACCTCCTCATCCAATTCATCCATCAAAGGTGAACTCGGAAACATGGTGGAAGACTTCAAGACTGAGATGTTGCAGAATCTTGCCATGTAAATGGATACCTTGGATATCAAAAGGAAACAAGAGGAAGCAGAGAGGGCTTTGGCCATTTTTTTTCCTAGGTGCACCAGGAGGCATCCTAGGAACAAATTGTGAAGCAGGAAAGTGTTCCCTCTATGGATAGAGGCAACCCCTCTTGCCCTAGAGTGGGTCTAGTCACAGCAAGGACAAAACAACAATTAATTCCCTTAAATAGTCATCGTTGGAGGCCTACCTCAAACCGGTGGTTAATGAAGTTCCGCTGCGCTGCCCCAGCTTCTGTTTCATTCTCCTTAACGAGCAACCAACCTGAAACACCACAAGGAAACAACAGAGCATGTAACCGAGAAACAATAATGATATATTTACTCATAAAGTCAAGAAGTTATGAGCTATCAAGTAAATTACATACAAGACATAGGAAATCATCATTGATTGTATTAATAATAAATCAAGAGAAAAGATTACAACCTAGTCTTGACGTCACAAGCCTTCTTAGAGGGTCCAACCAGTATGTTTCTTCAAGCATTCACTCTCAAAGATGGGTCTCCCAAACAACAATATATCTCTCTCTCATTCACAAGCTTTAACACAAGGTTAAGGGCACTCCACACCTTCTTGCAAACTATGTAGCAATCCCACACTTGTCACACTCACACCAAAACTATCTACCAAACTCAAAAGCAGCAGCAGCATTGTACAACCAAAAGAACTATAGAACTAGTAACTAAGGAACTAGCAGATCATAGCAATGGTGAGTGATTTTATAGGAGAAGGAGTCTCCATGAAATTAGGGAGAGAGAGCTTATCCTCAAGGCAAGCAACACAAAAGACAGAACTACCATGCTAGAGGGGGAAGGGCGACCCAAACTGACCCAACAACTAGGTCTAGAGACATCCAGAAGGTCAACTCTTGGAACAAATTCGCCCAATCTGGATCGTCGCTAGTTGTCAACTAAGCTTTAGCACCGACATCACTAGGAAGCAATGTATGCAGGACGATCGTCACTATAGATAGCTAATAGCCTTACGCCGAGACTTGAAATCCGACCGTCGTGGGAAATAGGTGTACTCCCATGACGGGGTTGCGACAAGACTATTTATGATAGGGGTCCGTCGCGTGTATTAAGTGTATTCTCACGACGAGGCATA
Organism: Pinus tabuliformis; assembly: GCA_031772625.1. Taxonomy (NCBI): domain Eukaryota; kingdom Viridiplantae; phylum Streptophyta; class Pinopsida; order Pinales; family Pinaceae; genus Pinus; species Pinus tabuliformis. Next base: position 335,128,815 of record CM062817.1, read on the forward strand.
AAACTTAGGAAATGAGGCTCAATTGGCAACATAAGAGAGAATTTGCCTAATATGATCATGTTTGTTCGACACATGACACAGTAGAAGGACTGGGGTAAAGGCAGTGACAAATTACTCTGTAACAGATGCCCCCTAAAGCATGAAGCCCAAGAGAGTGGGAGGGGTGAAATGATTTACGAAACTGTTTGAACTAGAATACCACCTGGAAGAACCTGCAGGTGTAAGTACAACTGATATCTCTGATAGTGAAATACATGTAGTGTAGGCATGGGCGCAACCATCAAAAAGACATATGAACCTGGGTTTGTGGTATGGACGCACCCACCCAGCTGATAAGACCATGATAATGATAAAGGTGTGGTCACAGCCATCCATGAAGACTTAGGTATGGTCACATCCATCCATCAAAGAGTCATGTATGTAATCACGAACCAATCCACACAACCTGAACATATGTAATCTTAGTTCGGGGTCTTGAAACTGAACCAATCATAGTCAAATTCTAGCATACGAACAGATGTGATGAAGTCGAGCATGATAGAAAGTCATTTGCTTACCAGTCAATGATGAAAACCGTTAACAAGCACGAGAGAAACCACCAATAATGCGAATGGCTCTCAAGGTACTACCTAGTACAATCCACTAAGTGTGAAAAATGAGTTGAAGTCGAACACTCGTGGAATCACCCAATCGATGACCAATGATGAAAGTCTATAGTCAAGTGCGAAGAACTTGCCATTGAGGCATGGAAGCTCCAAGGTACCAAGGGGGATCTCTAGATCAATCTCCTAGATAATGAGCTGGCGTCGACAGGAGATGATCCGTCGCAAGAGGGCCATAATGTTTCCCTCATCAACGACACGAGATAAGGAACAAGTGGTAGATGGTGAAACAGAGTATCAAAGGAGGAGGTAAGGGGGTGAACTACAGAAGGATTATACTCTTGAACATGTCGGTGACACAACTCTAGGAGGTGGCAACATTTAGGTACCAAGGGATCAGAGGCTAAATGGAGACAACATGGATCAGATGGAATGAGGCTAAATGGCAACCCAAAACCCCGAAAGGCCAAATGACGATGCACGGATATCCCAACCCGACAAGAAGCAAAAGTGTCGATGTTCAAGAGTGACTAGCTGATGCAGGTAACCAATGATGACTTCCAAATTTTCCCCCACCATTGCTGGAGAGTAACCCAATTATTTTTGGAAACAAGCTTGAAGGGGATAGCATATTCTTGTAATATAAGTCCGTCCTTCGGACAAATCCAACCTAGTGATGATTTAATGAGCCCTAGGGAGGAGATGCTCGAGCCTTGTCATGGTGATGAGTCCAATGTCGTCAGGGTTTAACAAGTCCGACACAGGAAAAACTCAGAATCTTTTTCATGTTTAGATATTTTGAAAAAGACACGGAAAAGAAAACTCCAGGGGGGTTCCTTTTTCATAAATTTGTGTCCCTCGAGCCCAAAAAAGTAGAAATTAATACTCAAGAGAACTGCTTGACCATTATGATCAAGGAGTACTTTTCATAATTAGTGGCCTTGATTCGAAAAAGTATAAAAGTGATTGAAGACATGTCATTTCGTACCCAGTATCAAACCCTAAACGAAAAAGGTCTGATGATCTTTTCACATTTATATGGTCGGAAAAGAGCTGAAAGTGGACCGCCTTTTAAATTCTATTTAACGAGTCAAAAAGGAAAAACTCGGTAATATTTTCATATTTACGAGTCAGAAAAGAGCTTAAAGGTGACTCGTCCTAGAGGAACAATTGGTATAAAGGGTAGCAACTGGTTCCGACAATGGCAGAACTGCTCAAAACATGTAATGGTCAAGAGGCTGGCTAATAAAACCACTCATCACTACAGTTCCTTAGGAAATGAAAAACAACAAAGTGAAAGCATATGATCAGCCAAAGAGATGGTGGTGATGAAATGAAACAACTAAGGCTCATCTAGCAAAATTTAGTAGATAAAAAACAACAATCACGAGGTGTAAATCGGGTATGGGTTCATTTTTACACAAGCTTGAACCATGGAGAACTCTGCTTGGATTCGGTTTCATGTTTACACAAGCTTGAAACGAAAAAAACTATGCTTGTTATAAGTTTGCATGTGCCCAGCATTATAATGCAAATCGAGGTACATGCCCCCCCAAGCTTCATTGCATTCAACGAGGTGGATGGAATGAAGGTTCACTTTCGAGATCTTGGAAAGACACGACTTGGATTTTACGAGATCTTAATCAAAGACTCGATTTGGAAAAGGGAGTCGTTTCATTTTTTTTTTTAAATGAGGTTGACACAATAAAAGAAATATCCTCATAACCCTTGTTTCATTTTTTAACGAGGTTGACACAAGATCAATAACTTTCCTCAAGACTCCTTGTTTCATTGTTTAACGAGCTTGACACAAGGTTAGGAACTATGCTCATCACCCTTGTTTTCATTTTTTAATGAGGTTGAGATAGGAAAAAACTATCCTCGTCACTCCTTGGTTCATTTTCTAACGAGGCTGAATGGCAGGTAGAATGTATTCAAATGACTCCAGTCGAAGGAAATGACTGAACTACTTGGTGGGGGTTATCATATGATTGCCCCCATGCTCAATAGGAACCGAAGAAGGACTCTCTGAATCATTTGGGATAGGAGGGTCGTTCCTGGACTCAGGAGAATCTGACGAGATGAGAAGAACATGAGCAGTATAATCCTGATGCTCTTCCGGAACAGAGTGATCAACAAGTGTTGAATCCAAGTCAACACTCTCTCCGACCAATGGTTGGTCTGGAACAAGCTTAGCATAGCCAGGTTCGGAAAGAGGAGGATGGAAAAGAGAAGAATCTAAGTGAATCTCTTTGTCAGTGGGGAGAGGGTTTGAAGAGAGCCTCTGATAACCAATGGGAAGTTGGGGTGAAGAAGCTGTAAGACTTTCCAAAACGACGGAAGCTTTATCCATGAGTGGACAAAGGTGAAGGGGATGGTTGCCTTCACATAGCCTACAGGGGAATCGAATATTCCCTTTCTTCTCACCGTTGCCAGTTGATTGGGTAGAATTGTCATGAGCTTTAGAGAATGATGAGGGACGAGCCAAATCATGAGACCATACTTCTAAGATCCTAGGAATGCCAGGGCAATCACGAAGAAGATGGTCACCCTTGCACAATTTACAAGGAAACTTAACCTTCTGCGGAGGAGCAGAAGGTGGTCCGACCTGAGATGTACTCGGAGCAATAGCTGCACATGTGACCTCATGTTTATTGGACTTCTTCTTCATCATCATCATCTTCTTCTTCTTCTTAGTCTCCTGGTTACTAGGTGTGGAACTTTCACCAGGCGAAGGAGGAGAGGAGGAGGAAGAAACGGGTGAAGAAGGCATAGGCTCAACCTTGGAATCAATGTGTCATGATTCAAACGAAGGAGATGGTGGAACAAGAGTCATGACACTCGGGACCACCGAGGTTGAAAACAACCAAATGGGCAGACCGATGGTTAACCCAGGCAAAGTCAATGTTGCCATATACGGAGCACCAGCATTTCCAAAAGGTGGAAACGGACCGGGATTCCCATCTGGGGGAAGAATTTGGCCGGTAGACTCGGGGAATGTTGCCATCAGGAGTGAGCCTGAAAAAAAATCTTATCTCAGCCAAGAACTTGAACTGTTACAAGGAATCTTTCATGGGCAGTAAATTTTATGGCAAAGGAACAAAACTTGGCCTTTTCATGTTTCTAGAGTCAAGAAAAGGATGAAAAGGTGACTCTATCTCTTTCAAGGTTTAATGAGCCCGAAAGGATAAGTGCTCAGATGGACCTTTTATTTTAAGGAGTCTGAAAAAAGAATGAAAGTGATTACTCTAGAAAACTAGGCAAAAGGTTTACCAAACAACCCGTAAAATTGCATATACACCTTGGTGATCATATGAAAACCAAGGACTTCCCGTACGACAGTCAATCTTCTCGAATGCTGTGTTTGGTGTGTTATGGTTTGCAAGGTGGAAGACACGGCTTCCTAAGGATATAGGATGATAACCTAGTGGGGTATCCCAACATATACTCAACGGTACTGGGAGCGCAAGTCCGTACTAGCAGCTATTGAGTCGCAGAATGAGGAATCACCCAACCTTAAGCAAAAGCAATAGTGACTAGGTTTAATGACGCTGGAGCACGTCTCTAGCCTAGACCTTTAAATAATGTGTGTTATGTTCCAATGCATTGTTAAGTTCATTCAATTCATTTTAGAGTTGATCTTGAATTAAGTTTCAATTTCTAGGCCTTACCATATGTATATTAAAAAACCCTAGGATGCAACTAGAATGAGTAAAGCATCTTTCATTTCGATGAACACCTACTTACAAAACGGTAGAGTTCATTCCCAAACCAAGACAAGTGAATGAAAACACTAAGAAACACAATGCATCAATACACTAATCTCACGATGCATTGATACTACTAATGAAATATTGAAACTTTGCTTTCCAATTTCTCAAACATGAAAATTTGTAATGCAAATGTACTTTCACTTTCGTATGCTAAATGAATGCAAACTTTTGATTTTTTTTTTTTGAATTTAAAGATACAAACAAGTGAGTGTGAACTGATTGATCCAAACAATTGTGATCTATGTTTGGTAGTGAAGAAATGGAATCAATATCAAAAATTGGTTCAATAACTGACATTAAAAATCAATCAGCAAGGGAAAAGCCTCAAGCAAATCAATAAGATGGTTGTGGATGAACCTTGGATATACAAGAAACCCAAGCAAACGGTTTGAAACGCTTAAGAGAGCTAGGTCACGGGGTCTAAAAACACAAGATTCACTCAAATGAAAACAAAGAGACAGTACCTTAACCAAAAGCAATCAAAACAAGCTAATGAGAGACAAGAAATAGTAGGGGATAAACAAGATTGATGGATTCAGGAGGTAAAGTTGTAAAAACAAATTTACAGGAATCGTCACGGGTGTTACACTGACAAATAGAGACTAGTTGCTGCTGTTACACTGACAACTAGAGACTAGTCACTGGTGTTACACTGACAGTTAGAGACTAGTCGCTAAAGTACATCTTTTTTCAGCGACAGTCCAATTTCAGGAGTCGTCGCGGGAATTAAACTAGCAACCCGAGACGAAAGCCAAATAATCGCGTGTACAAAGCTATATCATCAGCGACATCATCGCGACTGTTAGGCTATCTACAGTGAAGATCTTACTTAAGCAAAAGACAAAGTAAAAACACCTAAATGACACAGGATTATTCTTCCAGACAGTAAGGGGACTTCCCAAATTGACCTAGGTAACCCAAAAAACTGATGGTTTAACCCCAAAATTCAAGAGACACTAAATCAAAACCAAACAAGATAAAACAAGAGAAAAACATATGAAGGACTCCCCAGTGGAGTCGCCAACTTGTGAAGCAGGAAAGTGTTCCCTCTACGGACAGAGGCAACCCCTCTAGCCCTAGCGTGGGTCTAGTCACAGTAAGGACAAAACAACAACTAATTGCCTTCAATAGTCATCATTGGAGGCCTACCTCAAACCGGTGGTTGATGAAGTTCTGCTGCGCTGCCCCAGCTTTCTTTTCCTTCTCCTTAATGAGCAACCAACTTGAAACACAACAATGAAACAACAGAGCACTTAACCGAGAAACAACAATGATCTACTACTCATAAAGTCAAAAAGTCATGAGCTATCAAGTAAATTACATACAAGACATAGGAAATCATCATTGACTGTATTAATAATAAATCAAGAGCAAAGCTTACAACCAAGTCTTAACGTCACAAGCCTTCTCAGAGGGTCCAACCAGTATGTTTCTTCAAGTATTCACTCTCAAAGATGGGTCTCCCCAACAACAATATATCTTTCTCTCATTCACAAGCTTTAACACAAGGTTAAGGGCACTCTACACCTTCTTACAAACTATGTAGCAATCCCACACTTGTCACACTCACACCAAAACTATCTACCAAACTCAAAAGTAGCAACAACACTGTACAACCAAAAGAAATATAGAACTAGTAACTAAGGAACTAGCAGATCATAGCAATGGTGAGTGATTTTATAGGAGAAGGAGTCTCCATGAAATGAGGGAGAGGGAGCTTATCCTCAGGGAAAGCAGCACAAAATATGGAACTACCACGCCAGAGGGGGAAGGGTGACCCAAACTGACCCAAAAACTAGGTCTAGAGACATCCAGAAGGTCGACTGTTGGAACAAATTCACCCAATTTGGATCGTCGTTGGTCGTCAACTAAGCTTTAGCACTGACATCGCTAGGAAGCAATGTATGCAGACCGACCGTCGCTATAGATAGCTAATAGCCTCATTCTGGGGCTTGAAATCTGACCGTCACGGGAAACAAGTGTACTCCCACGACGTGGTCGTGACAGGACTGTTTATGACAGGGGTTTGTCACGTGTATTAATTTCATTCTCGTGACGAGGCAAAAAACTTAGGAAATGAGGGTCAATTGGAAACATAAGAGAGAATTTTCCTAATATGAGCATGTTTGTTTGACACATGACATAGTAGAACGACTGGGGTAAAGGCAATGACAAATTACTGTGTAACAAAAATGTCCATTGAACTCTATAGAGGTTTTTTCAGTCCGTGAAGAAGATCATTCTACAGGTAGGTGCCCTTCCTTGCCTAGACTTAAAGCTGTATATCAGGGGGCCGAAGGAGCCACTGAACCACTCTATTTCATGAATCAAAGGAGACCGCATGGACCCAGACCATACCAGCAAGGGATGCAAGGGACACCTCAGGCATACTATAACCCCAACCAAGTCACTTCCATACCTTCTTAGGGCCCTCCTACTCATCTTTCCTGGTCCACGCCTCCTCCTTGGTCCTTTCCATCTCAATACCATGCCCAACGAGCCGCTCATTCATTTCAATCCTATGCTGAGCTACAACCTTAGCGAAATGCATCTCATCAGGGGTGGAGGCCCTAGTACAACTCTCCTACTCTTTTGCCTCCACCGCCTGCTCAACCACAACCATTGCCTCCTAATCCACCAAGGCAACCCCAAATGCCTGCCCAGCTGAACACGAACCTGAACAACAGACAGGCTCAACAAGTATATAGTGGGGAACCATCATGCCCAACTTATGCTATGGAGATTCAAGAGATTAACCTGCGATCTGGGAAGGTTCTTACAAATAGCCAGCCTCCACCTAGGGAGGTTGAGGAAGATAAAGAGGAAAGTGAACCTAAAGCAATTCCACCCTTTCTTGAGAGACTATCTGGGACAACACAGCCTACAAATAAAAGATACCACTTCTATAGGCCATACAAGATGTTCCTATATACATCTCAGCCATGCACAGAGGGAAAGATTACTCCAACTCAATGGATTGGATGAACAAAGATTGCAGGCCCTTCTCGACACAGACGTAGTTCAACTTTAACGAAAGATATGGCATGACAAAAATATCAAGGAGAAGCAATTCCAAGAGGGAGATTAGGCACTACTCTATGACTCAAGGTATAAAGACTTCAAAGGTAAGCTAAGGACAAGATGGCTGGGACCTTACACTGTGGAAAAATGCAATAACAATGGTTTAGTTCTGATCAGAACCATTGATGAGGAAGCCATCCCCATGGTTGTTAATGGACATAGGTTGAAAATTCACAAGAAGCCCCTCTCCAAACCAGAGTTCATTGAAGATTTGAATAAAATAGTGATGGTATTGGGGCATGTCTTAGGCTCCACACACTGAAGAAACATAGAAAAAATAATAAGGACTCAAGTGAAAACCTCCATGAGGCACTTGAGTCCCATCATTGGGTTTGTTACACAAAAATATTGTCACCATGATTATTTGCAGTCAGTATGGGTCTATCATCACCTGTATTGTCCTCCTAAGCAAGTCTCAGACCTCAGCTCTTCAAGTCAAGCTTTGAAAATGAGAGAAAGACATTGAAAATCAACAAAGCTCTAGTTCCGCACTTTCTCTCACTGTTGCTTGTGGTCCTGCACCCCCTGTTTACAAAAACTGCGGACCTGCCCGCTCTGTCCCTAAGGGAGTGGGTGCGGACCCCTCTGCAAGTCAAAAAGGCGCAAATTTATTCTAAAAAACTCACTTTGGGTTAATTCTAGATGATTCTAGAAGGAATTTTGATGTGGATTGGTCGCTCTTAGGTGGTTCATGCATCCCAAAAGAGAAGGAGCTAATCCCTTGATGAGAGGAACTATCCCTTTGAAAGAGGGCTTTATCCCTTTGAAGGAGGACCTAGTAACTTCCCTCCATTGCACTATAAATTAAGGCATTGGGCTGGTTGCTAGGGAGGTTAGAAGCTGAACATTTTTGAGGGTAAATGCTGGTGGAATTGAGACCTCCTAGTTAAGCTTGAGAGGAGAGATCACATACCTTTTTGGCTTCATTGGGAAGAGAGTGAAACTTGTCAAAGTAGAGGAGACTTCTTATTGGACCCTGGGAGGAGCTTGTACAATGTCAAGGCATAGGTTGTAAAGTTCTTCTTTGATTTGAATTAATACAATCAGATTCATTTTTCTCAACAAATTGTCTTATGTCATTTGTTTCATGAATTCCTTGATCTTCATGTTAAATATGCTTTATGATATTGGATTTTCATGCGCTATTTAATTTGTTTGCTTGTTTGTGTTTGCAGATTCGCAACAAAGGAGCTCATTTGGATCAAAGGAGCGAGGCTTCCACAAACTTGCATTGGACCCAAGGTAGGCCTAAACACTTGTTTGCCTTTGTTTATAAATGCATATTTAGAGAAAGATAGTTTTTGATTGGCTTGCTTGTCACTAGATCTCTCTAGATTCTAGGAAGGTCTATCTTGTCCGCAAGATCGACTCATTCCATGTGACAAAATGGTGACTCCACTGGGGACTTGATTTTTTCCTTGTTTTTTACTTTGACCCGAGAAATTGTGTTTTTGTTTCTGTTTTTGGCTTGTTGTGTGTGGAATTAGGTGGACTTACTAGATCCAGGGTTATTTTTTGTTTTTCATAACTTTGGGAGAGGACCTCACCCTAGGCTTTTGACACAGTGCGGACCTATCCGCACTTTTGCTTTTAGCACAGAGCGGTACCACACCTGTGTTAACTGTGGGCCTGCGGACCCTGTCAAAATTTTGGAAAACCTAAGATTTTCTCTGTTAGTCAGCTTAGTTTCTGTTTAGATGTTATTATCCCCTGCCCAGACCTACATATAACCTCTCGGAAGCTTTCCTTAGGTTAATTTCATTGGTGTTATGGTTTTAGGTGAAATTCCTAGAAGTTTTGCTTGTTGGGTTTGATTTTCAGTTTGGTCTTGTAGTAGCTCTGAGCTTAGAAGCTGTAGAAACCTCAGATCACCTTGGTTTTTACTAGCCTTCTTATGAGTATGACCATTTGCAAAATCTACTTTTGTTGAGGAATCCGCTTTGTGTTTTCTCTTTACAAAACTTCGAAAAGCTTGTGTTAAAAGTTTGGATTTCATTTTTAGAAAAGAAAACAAAAATTGGTTGTTTTTTACTGATTTGTGATTCTGCATAAATTGGTCCTTAGTTTACATCTAGCTAAGTAAAACATCCTTAAAAAAGACTTCTTGTAAGCTTTGACTTCAAATAGGTTTTTATAGTTTATAGATCTCAAATTAGTCATTTCCATAGTTTTGAGTGTTTTATAAAAAATAAAAAATAAAATCTCTTTTGGAAAAAGTTTGTTTCTGTAGTGGTTGAGTGTTTTGAAAGAAAAAGGAAATTTTTGTGAAAATAACTAGTTGTCTCGTTTTCAGTGCATTGGAAAGGACAAAAATCTCTTCTTTTAATTTGTTTGCTAAGAAATATTTGTGTTTACAAGTATTTGCATTCTCAAACTCTTTCCTAGCTAGAAGTTCATTGAAGGGAAAAGATTGTTTAATCATCTTAAGTGCATTTTTTAGTGATTTCGAGTCGAGTCTTCATACCACGAGTTTCATCTCCGCACCTCTTGACTTAAACAAAAACCAATAAAAATAACGCTTAAAGTAAAATTCATCTAGTAATATTTTTATTTCTAGGGCTCTGATACACCAACATAGCTTAGGCTAGTGTCTTGGAGTAGGGAGTAATTAACTCTCCAAGACAGTAAAACAAACAAGTAGCTGTATCTTGCGGTAGGAGAGAAATCCAATTGTTGCATTTATGCTCTGGGAAAGCTCCTCTTAAAGGAGAAGCACGAGATCATGTCCGAACCAGTGTGGGAATCAATCCTTCCTCACTGGGAACGACACCAGATATTCATGTATTAAAAACAGTAAACCTCGGATTAACCATTGTCGAGGAGCCTGGGGTCACTTGTTGGTAAACCTTGGATTATGTCAAGGAGCCTTCAAGGGGATTGAGCTTGTTACTCTGCTCTTGCGTGTGTATCGGATCGTAGACTGTTCCCCTAGGTATATTTGTTTCTGTTGGTAACCTTAGTGACCATATTCTTTAGGATTCTTCCTAAGGTGACATTGGTGGGAAGATCCCACTGTACCTGGAGCAGACGTCGGCTAGACTCACTTGGATTTTCTGGGGGGTTCTCTTCACTCAAGACGGTTTAATGGAGGAACTTGTGCCAGTTTATTCATTAAGCAGGTTGCTGGGGTAACTTTTCCAACCGCCATTTCTGTATTGAACTCTGCGACGTTGGGCTTCATCACCAACTAGTGTTTTCAGTACGGAAAGTTACTTTTTGTGTGTGTTTGATCTCCTAGATTCTTTAGGCGTGTGATTCAAATTTGTTTGGTTCTTTAGAGGATTTAGGTGTTTTTCATTGAGATTTTACTTTGTTTGCGTGTGAAGTAGTTAAATTTTTTTAATCGTGGCTGAATTACCGAGGAATTCCCGTAGACTTCGGGGCCAACCTCCTGAGTTTTCACCGAGCCAACCTGAAGGGTTAAGAGCCCTCGTAACTCCTAGAGACAGTAGAGTTGGGTCACCTGAAGAAGGAGAGTCTTCTTTGGTGGTACACCCTGATTTTCAAGCTTTAGTAGCAGATTATAATCCACAATCAGTGTCTGTTTCTGAAGTTACTGGTAGCTTTTCATCTACTAGTGATATAGGTGAGGAACTTGAAATATCCGAACCTGAAAGTGAATTTGCTGCTACTCCAACATCGGGGTTTGCTTCTCCAGCTTCTAGTGGTCCTGGTTCACCTAGGGTAGAAAGAATAATTACTCAAAATATTCCTTCTAGACTTATAGCTATCGAAGAACTTGCTACTCCGGAAGAAGAAGTAGGCATCCCTATCCCTGAAAATCAACCTGCTATTGAACTATGGGAGCGTGAATCAATTTTTTACAGTCCACCTAGGAGCAGTGCTTGGTATCTTTCTTTGACTAATTTCTTAGAAAACCCAGGGTTAAGATTTTCACCACCTCGTGTTCCTTATCACCCAACACCTATAGGTTACTATCCTCCGTTAAATATGTCAAGACAGTCGTCCATGTTTACTCAATCGCCAGAATCCTTTTTGTACGACGGTCCTTCTGTTCCCTCTGGGTATCAGTCCTTTCTGGTACTTTTTCGGGAGCATCTCCTCAACCCATTGAACAAGGGTTATTAAATGGAAGCAATAGTACTAAGATGTCGAGTGTAGAAGATATTCTCATGATGTCAAGTACTATTCCTAATCCTCAACCTCAAGGTGGCCAGTTACCGCCTGGGGGGCAGCCTCAAAATCCTCAATTATTGCCTGGGGGGCAACCTCAAGGACAGTACATACCTACGGGACAGTACGTTCCTCAAGGTCAACCCCAGTATCAGTACGTGCCTCAAGGGTATCAACCCCAAGGTCAGTACCTGAACCAAGGTTTCCAACCACCCTCCGGTCAATCATATGTTCAAGGAACGGGAAATGTACCTTTGAATTATCAACCCTACCCTCAACCCAGTTATGGTCCTCAATATCCTCAACCTGTTATGGGTCCATACCCCAGAATGAATTTAGTGTGGGATCCATCGCAAACTCAACAGGTCTTGCAACCGAATGTACAATTGTCATCTCAAACTGGACAACCCTTAGTTTCTGGTACACCCCAGCAACCTGTCTAGTCTACTATTCAAACTTCTGTACCTTCGGTAGTTTCTCAGCCTGGGCCTAGTACGCCTCGTACTCCACCTCAAACGACTACTACAACTGCCGCAACATCTGTTCAATCTACCCCACCTACTTCTGGAGTATTGACAGCTCCGATTTCTACTGTTCCTATATCTACTCCTCAGACATCTTTACCTCCGTCTGGATCCACGATTCAAACTTCGGTTCAGATGCCTGTAGGACAACCTGGTTCGAGTACGGTTGTCACAAGTCAACCACAATTTACTTATCAACCGTACCAGGGATAGTACCAATTCGGTCCTGTTGTGCAATAGCCAGTCTATCAGTATCAACCGTACCCTGGATACACATATCAGCAACCTCAACAACCTAGTACGGTCTGGTTAATCCTGGTTTTCCGGGAGGATACAATATCCCAAATGCAATTCCTATTCCTAGTTATCCTGGATATCCTCCTCCTGGGGCTGGTCTCATGACCCAGAGTTTTAGGGACCCTAATCGTCAGTTACCATTTATCGCAACTTTGGACTTGCCTGACTTGTCGCGCCTAACGAACGATCCCATTAATTATCTTCCGTTTTGGCCGCCAATGCCGAATAAGTTGCCTAGTGATATTCCTAAGTTTGAAGGCAAATCAGGAGAGGACCCGTCGAACCATGTGATGACTTATCACCTCTAGTGTGCGTCTAACTCCATTTCAGATGATTCAATCCGTCTAAGGCTTTTCCAGCGCACTCTAATTGGTCTCGCGGCCAAGTGGTACATTGAGTTACCGCGAGGCACTTTTTATAACTTTAGTCAGTTAGCTACCTCGTTTTTAACTCATTTTCAGTTGCCAGTCAGATATGACAATGGCATGGAATTACTAACTTCATTAAAGTAGTCGACGTCCACTTACATTTCAGATCACATTCATGAATGGAGACATCGACGGCGTTTAGTGAAGGATTTTATTCCGGATAAGATCTTGGCTGAATGGTTTATAAAATCTTTGTTGCCAAAGATCACTGAGGATGTAGCTAAGGCCGGAGTCATTACTGAGGAGCAAGTAATTGCTCAAGCACAGTACCTTGACTTGGTTTATACTCAGTCAGGTATGTTACACGAGAAAATCTCCGATCTTCCTAAGCAAAATCAAATTGCTGCAGCTCCTTCAGGGTCTCATTCCGCTGATGGTATGATTGGTACGGTTAACACTAAAAGTAAGAAGAAGTCTTCCAAAAATTCTTCCCCTATCATAACCTTGCCAGATTCTCCGACAGGAGATTCTTCCATGGAGATTTCTGCTGATATTCATGTTATAGAGTCATCTACAGCCAAATCAAAATCTGGTGGTAAGAAGAAAGGGAAGAAGAAAAATAAAACGGACAAAAATTCAAAAGAGAAACCTGAAAAATCGGAATCCAATGATGAAAAACGCAAACCTCGTTATCCTTGTCTCATTTTTGACGAAGAACATTTTACAAGAGACTGCCCTCATCATGCAGAGGTTGCGAAGATTGTCAAAGGTTCCCAAACGCCTGCTATTTTGAAGGATCCTTTTCCAAGTCAAGACAGTAAGATGATAGGTTCTTCCTCGAGTGCCAATGAAGAACCCATACTGATGATGTCCCATGTTAGGATTGCGACTCAATCGCATGATTATGGTAGTAAAAGTCCTATTGATGGTAAAGAAGCAAAATCTTCTCATTCTAACCCATCAACCTTAGCTCCCGGTTCCGATCCACTACAGATCGAGAAACCTAATCCAAACTTGGTAATCAAACCGCCCGCCAAGGGTATACTTTGAAAGTCAGCTTTCAATCCACATGCGAGAGCGGCTCAGAACTATAACATTGTTGAGGATTTAGCTATTTCACCCTCAGCAATGTCGGCTTTGGAAGTGCTGCAATCATGTCCAGCATAGCGTAAATTAATTTTGTCGGCTATAGGAGCTGTTGACGTTCAGGACTCGAACCTAATAATTTTCGATCTAGAAAATAGTACACCATGCTTACCGCATCAAATGGCTTTCTAGATCCCAGTGATAGTAAAAAACAGGCCTATTCATAGGACTGTGATTGATGAGGGAGCCTCAACGTGTATTATGTCGATACAGTGTTGAAGATCGCTTGGTTCTCCTTCACTAAATCAATCCCTGACGATTCTAAAGGCCTTTTATGGCCGTGGGTTTCATCCTTTTGGCATTCTACAGGATCTACCTATAGGGGTTGAAGGAAAAACCGTTAATCTAGATGTGGAGGTGGTTGATGCCCCTCTAGATTACAACCTTCTCTTGGGTCGTAGTTGGTCTTACGCTATGACAGCTGTCGTTTCATCGGTCTTTTGGGTTATAAAGTTTCCTCATAATGGAAAGATCGTAACAAGAGACCTGCTGACTTACTTCTCATTCGACCCAGCCTCTTCTGAAAGTATTCAGCATGTCGGTAAAACGACTATCCCGTATAAGGATGTTGGAGTAGGACTAGTTAAAGATGTCGGTTTACTGGGAAATTTTCCTTTTCCTCCGATCAACGCATCATCTTCATTTGCAACCATTCATATGATTTCTTCAGACACCATTGTTTATGATGATCCTTGGATCGTACCTTCTGAATCTGAGATAGACTCATTTGGTGATGGTATGCCTTTGAGTCCATATGAAATTTCGTATGAGGCTGTGCAATCGTTTACCGACCCATCTTCAACCAAAACTAACTTAATGAATGTGGTCCGTGAGGAATCACTTTTCACATCAAGCTCGAATTCAACAACGTTTTCCAAACTTGTTCACTCTGATGAGCAAATTCGTGAAATCCTATGTGTAGATGATTTACCATGGGAAGATATCCATCACAGATCTTCGTTCTTACCTGGGAATGATCATTTTGAAAATGATTTTTCATCAATTTTTATGACTAAATATATCAAGGAACCTCAGAATCTAATGAAAAATCCTAATCCCGAGTTAAATTTGGGAAACATCTCTCGAACTATTCCTATTGACATTTCGGTTAAGCCTGGAATTGTTGAGAACATTCATATAGGTGCCTCGTGTATAGAAGATGAAATTCAAATATATTCTGCGACGTGTTTGCCTGGTCCTATGAGGAAATGCCAAGAATTGACCCCGCAATTGTTGTTCATGAAATCAAGACTTACCCGGATGCTAAACCCGTCTAACAATGTTTGCGTCAGATTCACCCAAGAAAAGCTGCTGCTATTAAAGCAAAAGTTGAAAAATTACTCAAAGCAGGTTTCATTTATCCGATCCCATTAACGGATTGGGTATCGAATATTGTTCCGGTTAACAAAAAGCAAGGGACAATAAGAATATGTATTGATTATAGGGACATTAATAGAGCCTGTCCAAAGGACAATTACCTAACTCCCCATATCGATCAAATCATTGATGATTGTGCCGGTAGCGAAATATTCTCCTTCATGGATGGTTTTTCCAGATATAATCAAATCAATATTCTACCTGTCGATCAACCAAAAACGACTTTCATTTGTCCATGGGGGACATTTGGTTATTGCAAATTACCTTTTGGGCTGAAGAATGTCAAAGCAAATTTTCAAAGGGCCATGTCTTATGCGTTTCATGACATCAAGCACATTGTGCAACCCTATCTTAATGATTTGCCTGCTCATTCATTACATCGAGCTGATCATCTCATCCATTTACGAGCAATATTTATGAGGTGTAGGCATTATCGGATTAGGTTGAATCCACACAAGTGTGTTTTCTGTATAGAAATGGGTCGATTGCTAGGGTTTTTTGTTTCGAAAGCCGGCATTCGCGTCGACCCCTCGAAGGTTGAAGCTATTATCAAATTGCCTCCTCCTTCGATTCTTCACCAACTTCAAAGTTTGCAAGGGAAAGCAAACTTTTTACGACGATTCATTCCTAACTACGCCGAAGTTACAAAGGGTTTTACCCAGTTGTTGAAGTAGAATACTCCATTTATTAGGATGAGATAGCTCAGAAATCTTTTGATGCACTAAAACACGCGTTGACCCATGCACCGTTATTGCATCCGTGACCTACAACCAGGACTACTTCTTGTATCTCGCCGCCTCTCATTCCACCATTGGAATGGTCTTAGTTCAGGAAGATGAATTCGGTACTGAACATGTGATATATTACCTTATTCGAACTTTAAATCCAACTGAGATAAAATACTCACATGTGGAGAAATTGGCATTGGGAGCTGTTCAAGCTGTCCAATGTTTTCGTCACTACATTTTACTACGTAAAACTACAGTAATTTCTGATTGCAACCCTATGATCTACATTTTGACCAAGCAATTGCTAGGGGGCAAGTACTCTAAATGGATTGTCATCCTGTAAGAGTTCGACTTGGAATTTGAAAAATCTAAGTCTAAAAAATCTTTAGTTTTTGTGGAGTTAATGTGTGACTTCCCGCGTGCTGACACGGAAACTGTGGCGGAGGAGCCCATTGCGGAAGAATCCTTGTTTCTCATCAGCACTTTAGATCCGTGGTATGGGGATATCATCGTTTATCTCCAGACCCAATCCTTTCGGCCAGAAATTTCAAGGTCAGAATGTCGGAAAATACGATTTCAGTCCCAACAATTCAGGATTATTGGAGATACTCTTTATTGCCGTGGGGCGGACTCTGTTTTTTGACGTTGTTTAACTCACGAGGAAGCTGAAAGGGTTCTACATGACTGTCACTCTGGAGCGTGTGGCAGTCATATGTCTGGGTATGCCACAGCCCAAAAGATATTGTGCGCTGGCTACTTCTGGCTGTCTTTGTTTAAAGATTGTATTAACACAGTCTAAAAATGCCACAACTACCAAATTTTTGATCGAAAGATGCACGCTCCACCTACTCCTCTCCACCCTATAATTGTCGTTGGTCCTTTTGCCAAATGGGGTATCGATTTTATTACATGTAACCCTCACTCGGCCGGGGGGCATGCGTATATCATCCTTGTGGTAAATTATTTTACCAAGTGGGTCGAGGCGATGCCTACATTTGAGGCAGATGGCAAAACAGCTGCAATTTTCGTGTTCAATCATATAATTGCTAGGTTTGGTGTTCCACAAGCGATCATCACTGATCATGGGCGTCATTTTCGAAACGTTATGATGACCGAACTTACAGGCCAGCTTGGCTTGCATCACGATAGTTCAACTCCTTATTGTCCATAAGCTAATGGTCTGGTTGAATCCATTAAAAACGTTTTAGTCATCATGATCCAACGAATCATTGGGATTCATCGGTTGAATTGGCATAACATGCTATTTTCAGCGCTTTGGGCGTATCGAACCTCAGTAAAAACATCAACAGGGTTCACTCCTTTCCAACTAGTTTATGGTCTGGAAGTTGTGTTACCCATTGAATGCGAAATCCCGTCATTGCAAATGGCCATCGAGTTACTTCCAGCCACTTCCGAAGAGGAAAAATGTTTGTTATACTTGGCTCAATTAGATGAGAATCGACGTGATGCTGCATTGGTGATCGAAACTCACACAAAATGTATGAAATCTCAGTATGATCGAAATGTGACCCCTCAAAATTTTTCGGAAGGAGATTTAGTCTTAGTGTATGATCAAGCTAATGATAAATTAGGCGTTGGAAAATTCGTTCCTATGTGGCATGGTCCCTATGTTGTCAAGCGAAAGCTAGAAAAAGGGGCCTATGAATTGGTAGACTTTGACGGGGACTCTTTAGGTAAACCCAGAAATGGTCTTTACCTGAAGAGGTATTATGCTTAAAGAATGGGTATGGATATTTTTAGTTAGGATAGTTTTTCTTTCTAGCTGGTGTGTTTTAGTTTAAAAAGTGTGCTTAGCTTAGAGAGTGTTTTTCATCATTATTCCTGCTTATCTTGGTTTTACTCTTGGTGTTGCAGATGTCGATTCCTCTCCAAACATACATTGGTTTCGCTGATGGTGCTTGTCATAATACACGGAATATTTCTTCCGTAGCTTGGGTTATCTATTCGCCCTCTGACGAGTTGGTATCTATGCATGGGGTAAGCCTCGGTCAAACAACGAACAACATTGCCGAGTATAGTGTAGTGATTGAGTTATTATCTGAATCTATTTCATTTGGGATTCGGAGTTTGATAGTGAGGTTAGATTCTGAAATCGTTGTATTACAGCTTAATATAGTATATGCCATTAGAAATCCAGTGTTATTGAGATTGTTTTTGAGAGTGTGTCTCTTGGAACATGAATTTGATTATATTGAATATCAACATATTCCAAGATCTTTAAATACATTAGCAGATGCAATTGCTTCTCGAATGTTAAGTAGACATTTGCAATAATCATACATGTAAATTTAAAACCATTCCATAACATGATTTACAAGATAAGCCGGTAATAGTGATATATATATATGAGTGTGTCAAAAATACATCGTCCTCGATCATAGGTTGAAAAACACCTTATGATCAGCAAAAATGTCATATGTGCCTACAATAGGCGATCATCCTATCACTGGTGATGATCTCGATAAGAAACCACTGCACGGGCCACCTTGCAAAGGAACCTCCTAAAAGGTCCTGGGACCCCAATCACATAGCGCTGAAGTCGACGAGGAATGTCATCTATGCTGGTCTCTGGAATATCTCCTGTCAAGTGCTCTAGATGACTCTCCAACTCGGCCAAGGTCTCTGCTGATTCGTCCTGTGGGGCTGGCGCGGCTGTAGCTGGTTGTTTCCTCTCGTAAGGCCGGAGAGCGGCTGGTCACTGTGGACCCACATATGCATTTGAAACTTTTACTATCAGTTTTGGGACGATATAAAAATAAAAAAAAATTCAAAATAGGAAAATGTTGAAAATGATTTTACCTGAGTCATCCCATTGCTCTCCTGGTGGAAGAGCCATGTCTGGGTCACCACGAAAATCTACCCCAGCATAAGGACGTCCTGAATAGAAAAAACCTGGTTTTCCAACCATTGGAAATACTTAGGTTTGAATCGAACAACCTCTGTCCCCTCGTCCGGATGACGGGCCATAACTGCAACCCATCGCATTAGTTTGGGCTCTCGAGGAAGCCCAGCTCCAACAGTAAGGTGCTGCGGGATCAACATTGGCACCCTCTCCAGACCAAATCTCACAACCAAAGCCCCCTAACCAAAGGTCTTTAGTTGTCGTTCTTGACTCTGGTCAGTTGGCCTTTTACATTGGCCAACACAGCATCGCACCAGTTAAAGATGGTGCCTCGAAAGCAGTCAACTGCCATCCGCATCTGGGATCCATTGGCAATATGTAATGCGGCACTCCCGCAAAGTCTGGTGACAGTAAACGCGATCACCATGAGTTCAGGACAGGATATGGTTTTAATGTCTATCCCTTTGTCTCTAGCCTGGCTGTTGCAGAACTCTAGCCGGAGGGTATCGACAGACTGGCCACCTGGCCTAGTCCTGAATAGAGTCCAGTCTTTGCCTCTCTTAGGAAAACCAGTCAAGAAGTATATGTCTGTCGGCTCGATTTCAAGCTGGTGGCCACCAATGTAGAAGCACTAGTCCTGTATGCTCCATCTGTCTACCAGCCACTGTAAGAAATCCACCTAGGCCCTCATGCCAGGTATGGCCCAGAATTTGTACAAGCCGCATGCCTTCAATGCATCAATTGAAGGTTGGTGATTCAACGCAGCAAGATCCACATCCTCATGCTCCCGTTCATGCCAATCTAGCATGATGTACACTCTACATCCAACAAAAAGGCAAATTAGAATGCTATAAATTAAATTGTTTGGGTCAAATTTGAGAATTTTTGGGTTAAAAACCCTTGCCGCGGGGACTGCACCCTCTGTGTTAGAGATAGTGTGTGGGTCCGCACCTTGCCTTCATGAAAGGTGCAGACCCCTGAATTTTTCCCCATTGAGAAAAATTCAGGGTTCGCGGGCTGTCAGTGTTATGCTTGCAGGCCCCCGCGCGCAGGTTTTTAGCCTAAAAACCCTCCAAAAAATTAAATAAAACCCTAAAACAAAAAATGAAACGGTTGAAATTGAAGAGTAGGATGACGTGGATTACCTAGAGAAGACGACGTTCGATTCCGACGGTTGGATTTTCTGCAATCTTCATAGGAAGTTTCTGAACAAAAGCACTATTTTCTCACCCAAATCTCAAATGGTAAAAATGAATTGACGAAAGCCCTTTTTATAAGTTTTTTGAGTAAATGAATTGCAAATTTTTTTATGTTTCACTTTAGAAAGGTAATTTTTGCAGCATTTTTATCCATTTCAAACAGGTATGAGTAATGTTTGAATTTTTGTTTAGGATAACGGATTATTCAGGCGAAATCTATCATTTTTGACGGAAAAACATTTAGAGTCACCTTTAAGCTCTTTTCTGACTCCTAAAACATGAAAATATTGCCGAGTTTTTCTTTTTAAACTCGTTAAAATAGAACTAAAAAGACGATCCACTTACAGCTCTTTTTTGACCGTAAAAACATGAAAAGATTGTCAGATTTTTGACGTTTCAAATTCGATATTGGTTATAAAACGACGTGTCGTTGATCGCTTTTTTACTTTTTCAGATCAGGGGCACTAATTACGAAAAGTACTCCTTGGTTGTAAAGATCAAGCGGTTCTCTCAAGTATTATTTTATACTTTTTCAGGCTTGGGAGACACAAATTTACGAAAAAGGTCAACCCTGGAGTCTTCTTAAGTTTTTTCAGACTCTCTAAAATTGAAAAACGCCGAGTTTGTCCCATACTGGACTCATTAAAATTTCACAGTAAAGGACCTATTCAATTACAAACAGGAACGAACCACTCCTTCTTAGGGTTCAAATTTAAACTAAGTTGGACTCATCCGAAGGATGAGCTTATAATCAAGCAAATGTTATCCTCCTCAAGCTTGTCAAACATAAAGAGGTACTTGCCAGAAATGGTGGGGGAAAAGAGAGAAAAATGAGCCTGTTTGTCATACTTTGTAACCACTCTTGAACATGACACTTTTATTCACCTGGGTTGGGAAATCCTTTGCCTAATAGTTGATCAAACCACATTGAAAGTCTTCAGCCGGTTTCTGGGTATTAACTTTGGGTCAATTGTCACCAAACCATCTGTTGTGTCGTTATGTGTTCAAGAGGTCACTGCCAATAAGCCATTCATCTGCAACATATCTGTCATCCATCTTGACCATCCCTGAGTCAGTCCTTGCAACTAAATTTCTTCAACTTGATCTATGATTTCGTGTTGTGGGCTTACCTGCGACGGATCACTTTCTATCGACTTCAGCTCATTATCTAGAAAGATGATCTAGATATCGTTAGTACCTTGGGATCTGCATGCCTCAATGGCAGGTTTCTCACCTTTGACGATAGGTTGCATCATTGACCTTCGATCAAAGGATTCCGTGACATGTTCGACATCAACACATCTATTCACATCTCATGGATTGTACTAGGTACTTTGAGAGCCATTGACATGACTGATGGTTTCTCTCACACTTGTTAACAGTTTACATCATTGACTGGTAATCAAGTGGTTTCTACCATGTTCGACTTCAACACATTCATTCGCATGGATAGAATCATACTATTTCGGGAAGTAGAAATGAATACCTTGGATCTAGTTTCTGAAATCCAGGCTGCGAGGAATTTTGTATTCATTATACGATGGACTGTTCATAAACAGATGGCTGCGTCCATACTGTGTCCACATGAGTCTATACTTGTGATGTATTACAAGATCATTCCTGTATCAGAGCAGTAGTTAGTTTTCTAAGTCAGTTTTGATCTGAGTATGGGAATGCCTACCTCAACGATGATATGATCTCATATATATATCTTTCATTAAATGTTTTTACAAGTTCCGACCGGGCTCTCCACAAGATGATCCTTGAAATGATAAAGTAATTCACTCTTCCTAAATGATAAATGAAATCCTCATCTACTACAGACTTCGCACTTTAGGGGACAATCTGTTACACAAAAATATCGTCACCATGATTATTTACAGTCAGTATGGGTCTATCATCACCTGTACTGTCCTCCTAAGCAAGTCTCAGACCTTAGCTCTTCAAGTCAAGCTTTGAAAATGAGAGAAAGACATTTAAAATCAACAAAGCTATGGTTCCGCACTTTCTCTCACTGTTGCCTGCGGTCCCGCACCCCCTGTTTACAAAAACTCCGGACCTGCCCACTCTGTCCCTATAGGAGTGGGTGTGAACCCCTGTGAAAGTCAAAAAGGCACAAATTTATTCTAAAAACCTCACTTTGGGTTAATTCTAGATGATTCTAGAAGGAATTTTGACGTGGATTGGTCGCTCTTAGGTGGTTCATGCATCCCAAAAGAGAAGGAGCTAATCCCTTGATGAGAGGAGCTATCCCTTTGAAGGAGGACCTAGTAACTTCCCTCCATTGCACTATAAATTAAGGCATTGGGCTGGTTGCTAGGGAGGTTAGAAGCTAAACATTTTTTAGGGTAAATGCTGGTGGAATTGAGACTTCCTAGTTAAGCTTGAGAGGAGAAATCACATACCTTTTTGGCTTCATTGGGAAGAGAGTGAAACTTGTCAAACTAGAGGAGACTTCTTGTTGGGCCCTGGGAGGAGCTTGTACAGTGTCAAGGCACAGGTTGTAAAGTTCTTCTTTGATTTGAATTAATACAATCAGATTTATTTTTCTCAACAAATTGTCTTATGTCATTTGTTTCATGAATTCCTTGATCTTTATGTTAAATATGATTTATGATATTGGCTTTTCAGGTGCTATTTAATTTGTTTGCTTGTTTGTGTTTGCAGATTCGCAACAAAGGAGCTCATTTGGATCAAAGGAGCGAGGCTTCCACAAACTTGCATTGGACCCAAGGTAGGCCTAAACACTTGTTTTCCTTTGTTTATAAATACATATTTAGAGAAAGATATTTTTTGATTGGCTTGCTTGTCACTAAATCTCTCTAGATTCTAGGAAGGTCTATCTTGTCTGCAAGATCAACTCATTCCGTTGACAGGGTTGAAAACCTCTTTTGAGGTGGCCCAGTGATGCAAAAAAAAGAGAAAAGAAGAAAAAAGATCCCTGGGTGAAAACCTCCCTTGGAGGCACCCAGGGCAGGCAATCAGGGTGAAAACCTCCTTGAGGCACCTTAGTTGTCTTTCAAAAAAAAAAAACAGAGAAAAGAAGAAAAAGAAAATTGAATTTTAATGTGCATTGCAGGTTGCAGGAGGACCACAGGGAGCAAGAGAAGATGCCACAAAGCCTATTTCATCTCCTCCACACTCTTCTCCATCATTTCTGACCTTTCTTCCACCCCACTATGTTCTTTATTCAGAAACTGTGTATTCTACAGGAGGCTCCTGTAGAAATCATAGAGAGCCAGAAATGGTTACAGTAAGCAGTTTGAGGGGCTGGGAAGTTTCATGAAGAGAATGTAGACCCTCCTATAGCCAACCACCCTCCTTGCCATCCATCCCACACCTGCATCACATCATCATCATCATTTTTTTCCCTTCCTATCACAGGGAAACACAGAAACCAATTTTAGAAAAAAAACAAAAAAAATAAAGGGAGAAACACCTCACATCTCACCTGCAGCTTACCAAGTACCTCTCCATCTCCATCAACATCTCTAGTATCATCCTCACAACTCCCAACAAAAAAAAGATCAGCTAAAATTTTAAAGGGAGAAGCAGCTACAGAACCTCCTATAGGAATTCCTATAGTAGCTGATCCCATTAAAATCAAGCCACAATAGTAAAAGAAGTGAAACCATGGGATTGAAGAAGACATCTGAAGCTAGATCTAGCCAGAGGATACCTACACAAAACAACCAGCCACACATTAGAAAGCAGAAAGTATGCAGCAAAGGAAATACAGGAAGGAAACAAATGAAATACAAGTATGCAACAGCAAAAGGAGCCAAAATGCCTCACAACACATACATTCAAGTCACAGGTAAGTGACTAACCTGCTCCTTTGTTGCATTGGTGTAATTGAAAATATGCATAAGCGAATGAGATGGTTAGGGTTTAATGAGAAAAAATGGCCAGTTAACTAGTAGCCCTCATCCAGTTGACTGCGCTCATCTGGAGTTGCCACCACATATGCATGTAGTCAACTCAGAGAAAAATCCCAAGGACAGGTAGTGGAGGGTTTGCAAACTCCGATGCAATGATGGAAGGTGATTGTGGGAAGAAAGCATGATGAAAAGGCAAGTGGGGACCAATGGTCCAAATATGGCAACATACATTTTTTGCCAGCTCACCCCGTCACCGGAAATATCTAAAAGAAGAAATAAGTACTCCTCCCTGAAACTCCTTCACCACCTCTTCTTTCATTTCATCCTTGTCCACTTAGATACAACAAGCTCTTTGTCACCACCAAAGCCTCGAAACCATTGCTCTCCATCACTTTCATCCATCCTCCTACTATCGGCATTCTACAGGAGCACTTACAAGTTCTACAGGAGCACCTACAGGCAGTTCTATAGGAGGGGCAGTAAGCTATTTTTAAGGAGAAAACACGGGGTTTTTGCTCGATTTCTGGCTTGAGGAGGTAGGTTTTGTGCATACCCACCTTTATTATCAATATGTGCAAGGAATGATATAATCTTGAGGAGGAATTGAGTCCATAAAAGAAGAGGAATTACATAAAAAAAAAATTGCTTGTTTTCTTTAAAAACACGGTTTTTCTCTATTTTCCTATTTTCTACAAAATTATTGTCTCCATCATTTGGTGTTCAAAAGGGGTATAAGAAAAATGACAAGGGGATTCATGAGGAAGGAGCCCACAAATTCAACCAGGCTCCACGAACATCCCTAGGTAGTAGCCATATTCACTCGAGAAAATTGGATGCCATTTTTTGAGAAATTTTGAGGGTTTGATGAAGAAGTTGCTCAAGAATTTACCCTTTCCTTAGTCCCTCACTCAAGGACCCATGCCACTGTTACTTTTAGAGGTCTCTCCATGGAAATCACCCCAGAATTTATCAGTAGGGTTACCACCCTTCCTCTTGGATTACCTTGGAGCAAAGATGAAAAGCCAATTGGACAGTCTGCCAAGAAAAACTTCTTTCAAAACAATGAACATCCTGTAGAAGACAAAAATGGCATTCGAAGGACAAGCATATCTTACTCTTGGGATGAGGTCAGTTACCAAATAATCAAATATATTTCTTGTGAAGGAAGGTATAGCATAGTTTATGGCTACCATTTTAGACTTCTCCATGAGCTGAGATATGGCATAGACACTCCAACACCCCAGAAACTCAACATCCCCTATTTTCTCCTACAGTCCCTCATAGACTCCAGCATTAAGTTGAAGGTAGGAAATCTAGATTAGTTGGCTCACCGTGGGTTAATTAAAATGTTAGTGGAAGAAGCCCTCCATACCTTCAGAATCCCCATAGCATGGGAGATTTTCAGAAACATGACAACAGAAGATGACATAAAGGCCCTCACATATGATATTAGTCCTTCTGATATTGGGGAGGAGAAGCAGCAAGGGGGAGAAGGGGAGAAGGAAGAAACCAAAACAGAACAGGAGGAAACAAAACCAACAGAGACAAAGAAAAAGACATAAGGAGGAGAAAAAGTGGCAGAAAAGATAGAGCTGTCTCTTAAGACCCTAGAAAGAGAGGCAGCAGCTGCTCTCACTACCCTTAGCACTACAATTAAACCAAAACAAAAGAGGAAGAGACAGACCTCAATGTTTTTCAGGGCTAGGAAGAGAACAAGGATCAAACAAGGGAAAGCCCAGCCTTCTTCTAAAGTGCCCATTGTTATTGAAGATTCACCCTCTTCCCAAGGGAAGGAATACCCTTCCAAGGCACCTATCGCTTATGAAAGGGGGACTCCTAGATCTCTTACATGGAAGGAAAAAGTAGAACTACAAGACTCAAAAACTGTCCTACAGGAGGCATAGGATGTTCTACAGGAGACCCTGTCAACACTACAAGAGACTGAAAAACTTGAAAAAAGGCTAGAAGGACAGTCACAAGGGAAGGAGGAAGCAATGGAGGTTTAAGAACCTGACCCCCAGCCTAGTTTTGGATCTTACTACAATATTCTTGTGGGGGGGAGAATCATTCCATAGAAATTTGTAATCCCACTTTTCTTTGAGTTGGAGAAAGAAATAATAAGAATCCATATGTGGATGCAAATCGCCAAATCCAAGGGAGTTGAGAATATTGGCCATATGGAGAATCAAATTAGATAAATGGGTAGAGAACTAAGTGCTGTCAGAAATAGAGAAGTAATCCCAATAACTCACCTTCAAATAGAAAATGAATTCCTAAAAAGACAACTACAAGAAAAAGAGACACAATTGGCATGCATGGCCAACTGGTCCATGGAGGCACTGCAATGCAGAACACCAACAAAATCATATGGATTATACCTCAAGGACCAATGGCTGCAGTTTCAGATAAAGACTTTGGCATAGAGAGGCACAATGCCTTTCCAAGATTACAGACAGTTTATGGACCTATGTGACCAAAGTTCATCAGAAGACAAGGCAAAAATAGCAGAGTTGTATTTGCATAACATGGTCCTCATTGACATGAATGTGTGGGACCCCAATGCTAGGCTAGGGGACCTGCAACTAATGGCCATGGAATCATGGATGAATCATGAGGAATTAAGGGCAGCAGAGATAAGGAAGTTGATGATAAAGGAGAAGAATGAGCCCCTAATGATCAGAGCTGAGCCATCAGATCCCATGGATCTCATCAGCACACACCAGCTGCTTGCAAATAATCCACAAATTTCCCTTAAGTATATCAATGGTCAGGCTCAGGCCATTGCACATTTTGAGGACATGGAAAGGTTACTTGGGGATGACTGTATTCATGCTTGTATGAGGAGGTGGAACACCCTACCACACAGTTTATAGATCAGGGAGTATCACTCCCCAACAAGGATGAAAGAAGCATTAAGGAGAGTGCCACTGTACAAGCGCTCTATGCAGAATTTGAATGTCAATTGGATTGGCCTCAAATTGAGTCCCCCACTATTGCTAGGCATGCCAGAAGGCAAAAAAGAGGAAGAAGAGCAATAACAGAGGGAAGAGGTAGACAAAAAGGTAAGATTCCATGACAAAGAAGAGGAGCTCACATCAGAAGCATGGGATGTCAGGGAAGCCACCAGGCCATCAAAGATGAGGAGATGGACTAAATTTCTCAGAGGATGAGCAACACCTTCAGTAGGGGGTGATGATGAGCCCCATATATGGGTAATTATATGGGCTCATTTTGCCTCCTAACATAGTTTAATCAACCATCCTCTTAGCTTATTGAATGTTTTTTATTATATTTATGCTTATGGAGTGAGTTGGGTTGGTTATGTTGCCATAGAGTCTAATGTGTGTTTAATGTAGGTTTTTGTTGAATTTTGAAGACAAAGTCAAAGATTTAATGAACAATTGGTAGAAATAATTCAAAGTGGACAAAGGAGAGGATTTATAGGAGGGTATCCACCTCATTTATGACTCCCCACTTCGAATTCTCCTTCATACAGCTCAGAGCACAAACAACGAAATCAATGCACTAGTAGGATGCCAAGCAAGTGGAGGATAACTTATGTTTATCTCGAGTTTTGGGAGCCAAGCCTCCTTAATTTTAAGGAAGCTATTGAGAGCTTCAATTGTATAAGTAGAAAGGCCTGGGGCCTCATGAGGAAGTTAGTCAAATTTTCAAATTTTTGTTGCAGCTTTGCTCTACTCAACTTCGAGCTTACTTTTGTTGACAGTTTCATGTAATCCTATTATTATTTTGATAATAAAGATGAGATCCTCTTTGAGCTAGCACTGAGTTACCCCAGAGGGTTGAAGCTCTTGGGTTAGGGCCCAATCCAAGCAGCCAAGCTCCTCTTGTTTGTATTTATATTCTTTGTTTTAGTTTATGAATTAGTTGTTGTTAGATAAATTTCTTTCTTGGTTAAGAATAGGTTTCTTTTGGTGATTTAGAAGGTTGTTTCCATTTGAGTTTTCTATAGCAGGTTGAACAGTGATAAAAAGAAGATACAAAAAGGCCATCAATAGAGCCTTGGCCTCCTTTCCTCCCTTTGGGACCATGAACTGAGGCCAAGACCCTCTTGCTACCACAAAAACATAGATTTGCCTTCTCCATAGGATTTCTAGTGTTGCGGTTTATTAGAAGGTTAATTCTTTTCTTCAGATCTCTTCCACCATGCTCATTTCTGTCTTCCAATAAGTTTCCTTCCATGCTTTCTCTCATTTTAGCATTTTTCAGCATTTCTTTCCATATCTCATAATCTAGATTAGCTTGATGCAAAATTCTGTTTTTGATGTACTTAGTTTCCTTGCTTGCTTAATCTCCTTGTTCAATTCTTAGGTCCTTTTGAAGCAAATATCTTCTCATAGCATGTCAACCTACCAACCATCACATTCTCTCCCTGAACTATGCCCTACAGGTCACCCAAAGTTCACCTCAAATCTGCCTTAGTTTTCTATGTTTTTCCATAGGATTCCTTCCTCTCTCCCGACCATATTTTCCTCTCCTAGCAATCCTTAGTGACCCCTAGGCACCTTAACACAAGATCCTAGCCTTCAGCTACCCTTTCCACCCACTCTCACACCTTCAAAACCTCCAAAACGGCTCTCGACATCCTCCTGTAGACCTCCTGTAGATCCCCTACAGCCTCCTGCAAATTTTCCTGTAGGCTTCTTTTTAAAGTCTAATTGTGGGAAAGGCCTCCAAAAGGCCACCTGAGACCTCCTAGGACCCATCCACACCATCCTACATCTTCTCAAGTCCAAAAACCACCCTCCATCACCACCTAATCGCTGCCACATTCACAATCAAATAAATTACATGCATGACAATTTCACATAAAAATACATAAAAACCCAAAAAGATGTTTTTTGCTCATTTACTTCTAGAAATAGCTTGAGTATATGTGGTTTACTTCCTGAGTAAGCAATGGCATTCATTTCATCTTTTTTCATCTCTTTCTACAAAAGTAGGATTAGTTGGTTAAGTAGGGTTTGCTAGGTTTACTTTACATTTTAGTCTTCTTTTCCTTTCTTCAAGTAGAGTATCCTCTTTAGAGTAAGCTTTCCTTTCTTTCATCACATGTGGAGCTTCTTTTGGAATCCAAGGAAGTTGGCTTGAGCTCCTAGTGATCTTGTGCCAGCTGACCAAGTGATAACCTGTAGTAAGAACTCATACTTGTGCATAAAACAACGTTACTTCCAAGCTTGTTACGGCCTACCGGGTTGATAAAAGTAAAGTAGGAAGCCCAGGAGTTGCAGAATTATTGCTGCAATATTGGTGCTTACCACTTTTTGGTGCCATTGCTGGGAAAGTGTCAGAGAATTTCGTGATTACTACTTTCTTCTATTTTCTATTGCAACATTCTGCTAAGTAGTTTATTTCAGCAAAAGTAGAGTACTTGTTTCTTTCAGTTTCTGCATTTCTTTGCTTTCCTTTTCAATTCTGCAATTTCCATTTCAGCAAAAGTAGAATATTTGTTTCTTTCATTTTCTGGATTTCTCTACTTTCCTCTTCAATTTTGCAACTTCCATTTTAGCAAAAGTAGATTAGTCATTTCCTTGCTTTTAGTTCTGCATTTCATTTTCTTTCCTTTACAGTTCTGCAATTTCATTTCAGCAAGTTGCAATTTGTTTGTTCAATCAATTTCAGTTTGTAGGTACAAGCAGTGCAAAAACAAAAACCAACCAAAAAGATTCCCTTTCATGCCTTGTAGGAACATAGATAATTCAGGAAATTTTTTGCCCAACACGCCCACTACATCACATAGCCAACCTTCTCTCTTCTTCGGTGGCAGTGATTAAGAAGAACCTTTAGGTGAACAACCAGAGATATTTGAAGAACCTATAGGGGAAGGAGAAGAAGAAAACATCCCTCCTGAGATAATGGCTGAAAACATAAATGATAGTGGGAATGGAGAAAGAATAGAGGGTACCTTTCCCATCCGGAAGACCAATGGGGACACCAAAATGAAGAATATAAGTCCCTCAACCCTACCTCACTTCCATGGTTTGACCACAAAAGATCTTGACACCTTCTTGTTTGAGTTTGTTATCATCTGTCAAACCCATGACTATGCAGAAGATGAGCAGAAATTGAAACTATTTTCTTCTACTCTCAAGGATGTAGCATTGTGTTGGTTCATGGGGTTACTTGGAAATAGCATCACAACTTGGGCTCAGATGTAGCAGGCCTTTAATAACAAATACCGAGACTACTATAGGTCAAAAAATACCAAGGAAGAAATCTTCTGAATGACCATGGGAAGTGATGAATCCTTGGAAGATTATGAAGAGAGGTTCCATATTAGTTACAAAAGGGCCAGATGCACACTTGACCCTGAATCTCTAAAGTTGGTCCTACTCAGGGGAATTCCGGAATACCTTCTAGACACCCTCCATTTACTGGCTGGGGGAGACATCTACCAACTACCTTATGAGGACATAAAGACTGTCTTTAGAAACTATTCTAGAGTAGCTAGAAAGAGAGGTAGGGGGAGTCAACCCATAGCCAGTACCTCCTCATCCAATTCATCCATCAAAGGTGAACTTGGAAACATTCTGGAAGACTTCAAGAGTGAGATGCTGAAGACTCCTACCATGCAAATGGATACCTTGTATGTCAAAATGAAACAAGTGGAAGCAGAGAGGGCTTTGGCCATTTTTTATCCTAGGTGCACCGGGAGGAAACCTAGGAAGGAATTCCCATTGAACTCTATAGAGGTTTGTTCGGTCTGTGAAGAAGATCATTCTACAGATAGGTGCCCTTTCTTGCTGGGACTTAAAGCTGTATATCAGGGGGCCAAAGAAGCCACTGAACCACTCTATTTCATGAACCAAAGGAGACCACATGGACCTAGAACATACCAGCAAGGGATGCAAGGGACATCTCAGGCATACTACAACCCCAACCAAGTCACTTCCGTACGTTCTTGGGGCCCTCCTACTCATCCTTCCTGGTACACGCCTCCTCCTTGGTCCTTTCCATCTCAAAACCATGCCCAACCAACCGCTCATTCATTTCAATCCTATGCTAAGCTACAACCTCAGTGGAATGCATCTCATCAGGGGTCAAGGCCCTAGTATAACTCTCTTCCCACTCTTTTGCCTCCACCACCTACTCAACCACAACCATTGCCTCCTGCCCCACCAAGGCAACCCTAAATGCCTACCCAGCTGAACCCGAACCTGAACAACAGACAGACTCAAAAAGTATATAGTGGGTAACCATAATGCCCAACTTATGCTATGGAGATTCAAGAGATTAACCTATGATCTGGGAAGGTTCTCCCTGATAGCCAGCCTCCACCTAGGGAGGTTGAGGAAGATAAAGAGGAAAGTGAACCTAAAGCAATTCCACCCTTTCCCGAGAGACTATCCGAGACAACACAACCTACCCCAGAAGAAACTGAACTTCTCAGAGAATTTGAAATAGTTATGTGTGAAGATACCACTTCTCCAAGCCATAAAAGATGTGCCTATATACAATAGGTTGATCAAAGAGAAGTGCTTTAGGCATCCAGGTAGGCGCAAGAGGGATGCCCCAACCATCAATGTCATAGGACAACTGTCCGACTTGATGTTGGAGCAAGTAATCTGTCCAAAATATCTGGACCCTGGAAGCCTAGTATTTGATGTCAATGGCACCATGATCCCTCATACCTTGATTGATATGGGAATTGCCATTAATGTTATGGCAAAGGACACCATGCTCAAACTTAACCTCCAGGGCTCCTTGAGGAAGACCATGATAGTACTGCAGCTAGCAGACCGCTCCACCATGACCCCTGAGGGGATTGTGGAAGATGTGATGGTCTCCATTGATTCTTGGGAGTACCTTGCTGATTTCTTAGTTCTTCAGCCGAAGGCAAAGCTCATTGGGTATCCTCTCATCCTGGGAAGACCCTAGTTGACTACTGCTAATGCCTATATCAGTTGTCGAACTGGGAACATGACCATCAAGAACAGGCATATGTCCAAGTAGTTAATCCTATACCGTCCTGCCCAACCCTTGCTAGAACATGATCTACCTCTCTGGTTGGAGGAGGAGGATGAGGATGAAGTCTATTCTGCACCACTTTGGGCATTTGCAACTGCCATGGGGGGAAAACCGTAAGATGAGGATGATATCATTGAAAATTTAATTCAGAATCCACCCCCCAGTACCCTGCAATTAGAAGATATAGTGAAAGAAACCCAAGACAATCCTTTAACCGATCTCTGTGTGGCCAACCTGACCTCTCTCCGTGTTAAGAATATAGAGTTCATCCCAGAAAGAACCTTGAAAATCAATCCATCCCTATCCACTTCCCAGGAGAAGGAGCTGTGCAACTTATTGAGAAAACATTTAGATGCCTTCGCCTGGAGTTATAAGGAGATGAAGGGAGTGCACCCTTCAGTATGTACTCATCATATATACATTAAGGAAGATTGCAAACCAGTCAGGCAGCCTCAAAGGAGGATGAATCCAACCCTTAAAGACATTGTTAAGGAAGAATTGCAAAAATTACTTGATGCAGGATTCATCTACCCCATCTCTGACAGTGAATGGGTCTCTCCTTTGGTGCTAGTGCCAAAGAAAAATGGTAAGTGGAGAATCTATGTCGATTATCGGGAATTGAACAAAGCCACTAAAAAGGACCATTTTCCTTTGCCTTTCATAGATCAAGTGTTAGATGGTCTGGCGGGGAAATTTTTTTCTCCTTCCTAGATGGGTTTAGTGGGTACAATCAAATTCAAATCAACCTGGAAGACCAAGATAAGACCACTTTCACTTGTCCTTGGGGTACATTTGCATATCAGGTCCTTACTTTTGGTTTATGTAGCACTCCAGCCACTTTCCAGAGAGTAGTATTGAGTATATTTTCTGAACTGGTTCATGATGCAGTGGAAATATATATGGATGATCTCACTCCTTATGGTTCTAACTTTCAGGAAGCTTTATCTAACGTAGGAAAAGTCTTGGACAAGTGTATTGAAATGAACTTGTCCCTTAGTCCTGAAAAATGTGAATTTTTTATCACTGAAGGGACCATGCTAGATCATGCAATATCTCAACAAGGATTGCAGGTGGACCCCAACAAAGTTGCCGTCATCCAAAGGATCCCACCTCCTCAAAAGGTGAGAGATGTCAAAAGTTTCCGAGAATTAGCTGGATATTATAGAAGATTCATTAAATATTTCAGTAAGTTAGCCTCTCCATTGTTTGGTCTTTTAGGAAAAGATGTCAAATTTATATGGTTCGACAACTATCAAGAAGCCCTAGATACCTTGAAAAGAAAACTTGTGACTGTCCCAATTTTGAGAGGCCCAAACTGGGCCCTAGCTTTCCACATTCACACAGATGCCTCGAACAAAGCAATAGGAGTAGCCTTAGGACAAATTGATGAAATGTTACCTTGTGCCATATACTTTATAAGAAAAAATTTGTCGAAGGCAGAGTTAAACTACACGGTAATCGAGAAGGAACTCCTAGCTGTAATGCATTCCTTAAAAAAATTTAGACATTATATCATAGGCTATCAAACCTTTGTGCACACTGATCATGCTGCAATTAGATATTCAATGAAAAAACTGGATGTAAATGCTCACATTATTATATGGTTGCTTTTATTGCAACAGTTTGATTTGACCATTGTTGATAAGCCTGGTAAAGAAAATGTTGTTGCTGACTTTTTGTCTAGAGTAAATTTTCCTGCAGGTGAAAAAGGAATGGTGGATGATCAAATGCCAGATGAACACATTTTTACTATCTCAGTACTCTCTCCATGGTTTGCTGATATACCAAACTACTTGGTTTCAACACAATTTCCACCACACCTATGCTCAAAGGAGAAGAGAAAGATCATGAGGAAAAGCGCCCCTTTCAACTGGATTGGGGGCAATCTTTTCAAACTTGGCCCAGATTAGATCTTGAGAAGATGTGTCAGGGAGGAGGAAGTCTTTGAAATTCTCCTAACTTGTCATGACGGGCCTTGTGGAGGCCATTTTGTAGCAAAGAGGACTTTCTTCAAAATATTTCAAGCAGTCTACTATTGGCCCACTCTTTAAAAGGATGTGAGGAGATACATTAGCCAATGTGATTGGTGTCAAAGAATGGGGAAACCTACTCCAAAGGATGAGATGCCCATGCAACCTCAAGTGACCTTTGAGCCATTTGAGAAGTGGGGCATGGACTTTGTGGGTCCTATCAACCCTCCTTCAAAACAGAACCAGTAATCATTATGTGCACCAATTACCTGACAAAGTGGGCAGAAACAAAAGCAATCAAATGAGCAACAGAGGAAAAGGTAGCTGATTTTTTTAAGAGAAAACATATTCGACAAGTTCAGGTATCCAAGAGAATTGGTCATAGATCATGGCATCCAGTTCACTTCCAATTTGATTGAAGACCTGCTCACACATCATAAAATCAAGCATAGGACTTCCACCCCTTACCATCCACAAGCCAATGGGTAGGTGGAAGTCACTAACGAAGCTTTGGAAGGAATTTTGACCAAGGTAGTGAGCAGCAGCAGAAAATATTGGGCAAACCGATTAGTTGAAGCCACCTAGGCCTACAACACAACATGGAAGACCACCACAAGGTTCACACCATATGAATTGGTCTATGGGAAGAAGGCTTTTCTCTCAATAGAATTTGAATACAATACACTAAGGATGGTAGCTCAGCTGGACCTAGATCTCAACCATGCACAGAGGGAAAGATTACTCTAGCTCAATGGATTGTATGAACAAAGATTGCAGGCCCTTCTCCACACAGAGGTAGTTCAACTTCAATGGAAGATATGGCATGACAGAAATATCAAGGAGAAGCAATTCCAAGAGGGAGATTGGGCACTGCTCTATGACTCAAGGTATAAATACTTCAAAGGCAAGCCGAGGACAAGATGGCTGGGACCCTACACTATGGAAAAATGCAATGACAATGGTTCAGTTCTAATTAGAACCATTGATGAGGAAGCCATCCCCATGATTTTCAATGGACATAGGTTGAAAATTTACAAGAAGCCCCTCTTCGAGCGAGATTTCATTGAAGATTGGAATAAAACAGTGATGGTAGTGGGGCGTGTCTCAGCCTCCACACATTCAAGAAACAGAGAAAAAATAATAAGGACTCAAGTGAAAACCTCCATGAGGTGCTTGAGTCCCATCATTGGGTTGAAAACCTCTTTTGAGGCAGCCCAGTGATGCAAAAAAAAAGAGAAAAGAAAATAAAATATATCCCTGGGTGAAAAACTCCCTTGGAGGCACCCAAGGCAGGCAATCAGGATGAAAACATCCTTGAGGCACCCTAGTTGTCTTTCAAAAAAAAAAAAGGGAAAAGAAGAAAAAGAAAATTGAATTTTAATGTGCATTGCAGGTTGGAGGATGACCACAAGGATCAAGAGAAGATTCCACAAAGCCTATTTCATCTCCTCCACACTCTTCTCCATCATTTATGACCTTTCTTCCACCCCACTGTGTTCTTTTTTCGGAAACTGTGTGTTCTACACGAGGCTCCTGTAGAAATCACAAAGAGCCAGAAATGGTTCCACTAAGCAGTTTGAGGGGTTGGGAAGTTTCATGAAGAGCATGTAGACCCTCCTACAGCCATCCACCCTCCTTGCCATCCATCCCCCACCTACATCACATCATCATCATCATTTTTTTCCCTTCCTATCATAGGGAAATACAGAAACCAGTTTTAAAAAAAAAACAAAAAAATAAAGGGAGCAGCACCTCACATCTCACTTGTAGCTTACCAAGTACCTCTCCATCTCCATCAGCATCTTTGGCATCATCCTCACATCTCCCATCACAAAAAATATCAGCTAAAATTTTAAAGGGAGAAGCAGCTACAGGAGCTCCTGTAGGAATTCTTGTAGCAGCTGATCCCATTAAAATCAAGCCACAACAACAAAATAAGTGCAACCATGGGATTGAAGAAGACATCTAAATCTAGATGTAGCCAGAGTATACCTGCACAAAACAACCAG
This sequence comes from Pinus tabuliformis, assembly GCA_031772625.1. Lineage (NCBI taxonomy): Eukaryota > Viridiplantae > Streptophyta > Pinopsida > Pinales > Pinaceae > Pinus > Pinus tabuliformis. The sequence goes on from CM062817.1 coordinate 335,164,756, forward strand.
CCACACATTAGAAATTAGAAAGCATGCAGCAAAGGAAATACAAGCATGCAACAAATGAAATACAAGCATGCAGTAGCAAAAGGAGCCAAAATGCCTCACAACACATACATTCGACTCACAGGTAAGTGACTAACCCACTCCTCTGTTGCATTAGTGTAATTGAAAAATATGCATAAGTGAATGAGATAGTTAGGTTTGAATGAGAAAAGGTGGCCAGTTAACTGGCCACCCTCATTCAGTTGACTGTGCTCATCCAGAGTTGCCAGCACATGTGCATGTAGTCAAACTCAGAGAAAAATCCCAAGGACAGGTAGTGGAGGGTTTGCAAACTCCAATGCAATGATAGGAGGTGATTGCGAGAAGAAAGCATGATGACAAGGTGAGTGGGGACGAACAATACAAATATGGCAACATACATTTTCTGCCAACTCACCCCTCACCGAAAATATCTAAAAGAAGAAATAAGTACTCCTCCCTGAAACTCCTTCACCACCTTTTCTTTCATTTCATCCTCGTCCACTTAGCTGCAGCAAGCTCTTTGTCACCACCAAAGCCTCGAAACCATCATTCTCCATCGCTTTCATCCATTCTTCTACTATCGACGTTCTACAGGAGCACTTACAGGTTCTACAGGAGCACGTACAAGCAGTTCTACAAGAGGGGCAGTAGCTATTTTTAAGGAGAAAACACGGGGTTTTTGCTTGATTTTTAGCTTGATGAGGTAGGTTTTGTGCATACCCACCTTGATTATCAATATGTGCAAGGAATTATATAATTTTAAGGAGGAATTGAGTCCATAGAAGAAGAGGAATTACATAAAAACAATTCTGCCTGTTTTCTTAAAAAACACAGTTTTTCTCTATTTTCCTATTTTCTACAATATTATTGTCTCCATCATTTGGTGTTCAAAAGGGGTATAAGAAAAATGACAAGGGGATACGTGAGGAAGGAGCCCACAAATTCAACGAGGCTCCATGAACAACCCCAGGTAGTAGCCATATTCACCATAGCAAATTGGACGCCATTTTTTGAGAAATTCTGAGGGTTTGATGAAGAAGTTGCTCAGGAATTTTCCCTTTCTTTAGTCCCTCACTCAAGAACCCATGCCACTGTTACTTTTAGAGGTCTCTCCATGGAAATCACCCTAGAATTTATCAGTAGGGTTACCACCCTTCCTCTTGGATTACCTTGGAGCAAATATGAAAAGCCAATCTGATAGTCTACCAAGAAAAACGTCTTCTAAAACAATGAACATCCTATAGAAGACAAAAATGGTATTAGAAGGACAAGCATACCTTACCCTTGGGATGAAGTCAATTACCAAATTATCAAATATATTTCTTTCGAAGGAAGGTATAGCATAGTTTATGGCTACCATTTTAGACTTCTCCATGAGCTGAGATATGGCATAGACACTCCAACACCCCAGAAACTCAGCATCCCCCATTTTCTCCTACAATCCCTCATAGACTCCAGCATTAAGTTGAAGGAAGGAGGTCTAGATTATCTGGCTCACCATGAGTTAATTAAAATGTTAGTGGAAGAAGCCTTCCATACCTTCAAAATCCCCATAGCATGGGAGATTTTCCGAAACATGACAGCAGAAGATGACATAAAGGCCCTCACATATGATATCGGTCCTTCTAATAATGGGGAGGAGGAGAAGCAAGGGGAAGAAGGGGAATAAACTGAGGAAAAATAAGGGGAGAAGGAAGAAACCAAAATAAAAGAGGAAGAAACCAAAATAGAACAGGAGGAAACAAAACCAACAGAGACAGAGAAAAAGACAAGAGGAGGAGAAAAAGGGGCAGAAAAGACAGAGGTGTCTCCTGAGACCTTAGAAAGAGAGGCAGTAGTTGCTCTCACTGAACTCAGCACCCCAATTAAACCAAAACAAAAGAGGAAGAGGCAGACCTCAATGTTTTTCAAGGCTAGGAAGAGCACAAGGATCAAACAAGGGAAACCCTAGCCTTCTTCTAAAGTGCCCATTGTTATTGAAGATTCACCCTCTACCCAAGGGAAGGAATCCCCTTCCAAGGCAGCTATCAATTATGAAAGGGGGACTCCTAGATCTCCCACATGGAAGGAAAAAGTAGAACTACAGGACTCAAAAACAATCCTACAGGAGGCATAGATTGTTCTATAGGAGACCCTGTCAAGACTACAGGAGACTAAAAAACTTGAAAAAAGACTAGAAGGACAGTCACAAGGGAAGGAGGAAGCCATAGGTGGATGCAAATCGCCAAATCCAAGGGAGTTGAGGATATTAGCCATATGGAGAATCAACTCAGAGAAATGGGTAGAGAACTAAGTGTTGTCAGAAATAGAGAAGCAATCACAAGAACTCACCTTCAAACAAAAAATGAATTGCTAAAAAGACAGCTGCAAGAAAAAGAGACACAATTGGCATGCATGACCAACTGGTCCATGGAGGCACTGCAATGCAGAACACCAGCAAAATCATATGGATTATACCTCAAGGACCAATGGCTACAGTTTCAGATAAAGACTATGGCACAGAGAGGCACAATGCCTTTCCAAGATTACAGAAAGTTTATGGACCTATGTGACCAAAGTTCATCAGAAGACAAGGCAAAAATAGCAGAGTTCTATTTCCATAACATGGCCCTCACCGACATGAATGTGTGGGACCCCAATGCTAGGCTAGGGGACCTACAACTAATGGCCATGGCATAATGGATGAATCATGAGGAATTAAGGGAAGAATAGATAAGGAAGTTCATGATAAAGGAGAAAAATGAGTCTGTAATGATCAGAGCTGAGCCATTAGATCCCATGGCTCTCATAAGCACATACCAGCTGCTTGAAAATAATCCCCAAATTGCCCCTAAGTATATCAATGATTAGGCTCAAGCCATTGCACATTTTGAGGACATGGAAAGGTTACTTGGGGATGAATGTATTCATGCTTGTATGAGGAGGTGGAACACCCTACCACATAGTTTGTAGATCAGGGAGTGTCACACCCCAACAAGGATGAAAGAAGCATTAAGGAGAGTGTCACTGTACAAGCACTCTATGCAGAATTTGAAGGTCATTTGGATTGACCACAAATTGAGTCCCCCACTACTACTAGGCATGCTAGAAGGCAGAAAAGAGGAAGAAGAGCAACAACAATGGGAAGAGGTAGATAGAAAGGCAGGATTCCATGATAAAGAAGAGGAGCTCACATCAGAATCATGGGATGTCAGGGAGGCCACCGAGGCCATCAAAGATGAGGAGATGGATTAAGTTGCTCAGAGGATGAGCAACACCTTCAGTAAGGGGGTGATGATGAGGCCCATAAATGGGTAATTATATGGGCTCATTTTGCCTCCTAACATAGTTTAATCAACCATCCTCTTAGCTTATTACATGTTTTTTGATTATATTTATGCTTATGGAGTGAGTTGGGTTGGTTATGTTGCCAAGGAGTCTAATGTGTATTTAATGCAGGTTTTTGTTGAATTTTGAAGACAAAGTCAAAGATTTAATGAAAAATTGGCAGCAATAATTCAAAGTGGACAAAGGAGAGGATTTATAGGAGGGTATCCCCCTCATTTATGACTCCCCACATCAAATTCTCCTTCATACAGCTCGGAGCACAAACAATGAAATCAGTGCACTAGGAGGCAGCCAAGCAAGTGGAGGATAACTTATGTTTATCTCGAGTTAAGGGAGCCAAGCCTCCTTGATTTTAAGGAAGCCATTGGGAGCTTAAATTGTATAAGTAGAAAGGCCTAGGGCCTCATGAGGAAGTTAGTCAAATTTTTGAATTTTTGTTGCATCTTTGCTCTGCTCAACTTCGAGCTTACTTTTGTTGATAGTTTCATGTAATCCTATTATTATTTTGATAATAAAGATGAGATCCTCTTTGAGCTAGCACTGAGTTACCCTAGAGGGCTGAAGTTCTTGAGTTAGGGCCCAATCCAAGAAGCCAAGCTCCTCTTGTTTGTATTTATATGTTTTGTTTCAATTTATGAATTAGTTGCTGTTAGATAAATTTCTTTCTTGGTTAAGAATAGGTTGCTTTTGGTGATTTAGAAGGTTGTTTCCATTTGAGTTTTCTATAGCAAGTTGAACAATGATAGAAAGAAGATACAGAAAGGCCATCAATAGAGCTTTGGCCTCCTTTCCTCCCTTTGGGACCATAAATTGAGGCCAAGACCCTCTTGATGCCACAAAAACACAGATTTGCCTTCTCCATAGGATTTCTAGTGTTGCGGTTTGTTAGAAGGTTAATGCTTTTCTTCAGATCTCTTCCACCATGCTCATTTCTATCTTCCAATAAGTTTGCTTCCATGATTTATCTCATTTTAGCATTTTTCAGCATGTCTTTCCATAGCTCATAATCTAGATTAGCTTGATGCAAAATTCTGTTTTTGATGTACTTAGTTTCCTTGCTTGCTTAATCTCCTTGTTCGATTCTCAGGTCGTTCTGTAGAAAATCTTCTCTCACAACATGTCAGCCTACCAACCATCACATTCGCTCCCTGATCTATGCCCTAAAGGTTTGCCAAAGTTCACCTCAAATCTACCTTAGTTTTCTTCATTTTTCCATAGGATTTTGTCCTCTCTCCCGACCATCTTTTCCTCTCCTAGCAATCCTTGTGACCCCTATGCACCTTAACACATGATCCCAACCTTCAGCTACCCTTTACACCCACTCTCACACCTTCAAAACCTCCAAAACTTCTCTTGGCATCCTCCTGTAGACCTCCTGTAGACCTCATGTAGATCCCCTGTAGCCTCCTGTAGATTTTCCTGTGGGCTTATTTTTGAATTCCAATTGTGCGAAAAGCCTCTAGAAGGTCACCTGAGACCTACTAGAACCCATCCACACCATCCTACATCTTCTCAAGTTTCAAAACCACCCTCCATCGCCACCTAATCACTACCACATTCATAATCAAATAAATTACATGCATGACAATTTCACATAAAAATACATAAAAACCCAAAAATATGTTTTTTTCTCATTTACTTTTAGAAATATCTTGAGTAGATGTGGTTTACTTCTTGAGTAGGCAATGGCATTCATTTCATGGTTTTTCATCTCTCTTTCTACAAAAGTAGGATTAGTTGGTTAAGTAGGGTTTGCTAGGTTTACTTTACATTTCAGTCTTCTTTTCCTTTTTGCAAGTAGAGTAGCCTCTATAGAGTAAGATTTCCTTTCTTTCATCACATATAGAGCTTCATCTGGAATCCATAGAAGTTGGCTTGAGCTCTTAGTGATCTTGCGCCAGCTGATCAAGTGACACCCTACAGTAAGAACTAGTACTTGTGCATACAACATCATCGATTCCAAGCTTGTTACGAACTACCCGGTTGATAAAAGTAAAGTAGGAAGCCCAGGAGTTGTAGAATTATTGCTGCAATACTGGTGCTCACCACTTTTTGGCACCGTTTCTGGGGAAGTGTCAGAGTATTTCATGATTACCACTTTCTTCTATTTTCTGTTGCAACATTGTTCTAAGTAGTTTACTTTAGCAAAAGTAGAGTAGTTGTTTCTTTCAGTTTTTTTCATTTCCTTGTTTTCCTTTTCAATTCTGCAATTTCCATTTCAACAAAAGTAGAATAGTTGTTTCTTTCAGTTTCTGCATTTCCCTACTTTCCTCTTCAATTTTGCAACTCTCATTTCAACAAAAGTAGATTAATCATTTCCTTGTTTTTAGTTCTGCATTTCATTTGCTTTCCTTTACAGTTCTGCAATTTCATTTCAGCAAGTTCATTTCAATTAGTTGCAATTTGTTTGTTCAATCAATTTCAGTTTGCAGGTACAAGCAGTGCAAAAACAAAAACCAACCAAAAGATTTCCTTTCATGCCTCGTAGGAAGAGAGATAATTCATGAAAAAAATTTCCCAACACTCCCACTACATTACATGGCCAGCCTTCTTTCTTCTTCGGTGGAAGTGATCAAGAAGAACCTTTAGGTGAACAACCAGAGATATTTGAAGAACCTATAGGGGAAGAAGAAGAAGAAAACATCCCTCCTGAGACAATGGCTAAAAACATAAATGCTAGGGGGAATGGAGAAAGAATAGAGGGTACCTTTCCCATCCGGGAGACCAATGGGGACACCAAAATGAATAATATAAGTCCCTCAACCCTACCTCACTTCCATGGTTTGACCATAGAAGATCCTGACACCTTCTTGTTTGATTTTGTTGTCATCTGTTGAACCTATGAATATGCAGAAGACGAGCAAAAATTGAAACTATTTCCTTCTACTCTCAAGGATGCAGCATTGCGCTGGTTCATGGGGTTACCTGGCAATAGCATCACAACTTGGGCTCAGATGTAGCAGGCCTTTAATAACAAATACTGAGACTACTGTAGGTCAAAAGATACCAAGGAAGAAATCTTCTGAATGACCATGGGAAGTGATGAATCCTTGGAAGATTATGAAGAGAAGTTCCAACTCAGTTACAATAGGGCCAAGTGCACACTTGACCCTGAATCTCTGAAGCTGGTCCTTCTCAGGGGAATTCTTGAAGACCTTCTAAACACCCTCTATTTACTGGCCAGGGGAGATATCTAACAACTACCTTATGAGGACATAAAGAATGTTTTTAGAAACCATTCTAGAGAAGCCAGAAAGAGAGGTAGGGGGAGTCAACCCATAGCCAGTACGTCCTCATCCAATTCATCCATCAAAGGTGAACTTGGAAACATGTTGGAAGACTTCAAGAGTGAGATGCTACAGACTCTAGCCATGCAAATGGATACCTTGCATATCAAAAGGAAACAAGAGGAAGCAGAGAGGGCTTTGGCCATTTTTTGTCCTAGGTGCACCAGGAGGCATCCTAGGAAGGAATGTCCATTGAACTTTATAGAGGTTTGTTCAGTCTTTGAAGAAGATCATTCTACAGATAGGCACCCTTCCTTGCCCGAACTTAAAGTTGTATATCAAGGGGCCAAAGGATCCACTGAACCACTCTATTTCATGAACCAAAAGAGACCGCATGGACCTGTTGTGCTAAACAACAACCCCCCATTTCTTATAAAATATTTATATAAAATTTTAAATAAGAAATGTGTCCCTTTAAATTAACTTAAGTAAGATTTGAGTGTTAATAAATAAAATCGGTATTAACCCATCATAAGGGAAAACCCTTAGGAAAAGGCTTAAGGTAAATGAATTACTATAAAAGTCTTTTGAATGAAAATAAAGCATGACTTTAAAAATATATATATTATAAAACTCTTTGTTATTGCGATAAAGCGATCAGAAGATCACATATCATAAAGACAAATGAAACATACGCAAAATCCACAAAGACCCTTATCCATTCTCTCCAATCCGAAAAGGCAATCGCAATCACGATTTGGAGAAGTCAAAAGCCAAATGCAATATAATCAAGCCCCTTAATTCCTCCAATGTGATAAAGCATATCGCAATCGGCAAATTGGTGATGAAAACAACAAGCCAACACATAAACAAGGAATTTTCAAAACCTCCAATGCGATAAAGAATATTGCAATTGGCAATCGGCGAAATCACAGTGACAAAACAAGAAAGCCCGAGCCCATTCCCGATTGCGATGTATTAATTAGGCGCACATCTCCAAAATGTATTTAAAATTATTTGCATGCATTATATCACCTTTTAGTGATCGGAGATATTTAAAGCAAGTACTAAAGCCTGCACCTTGACATTCTCGATCACCGATTAGCGATTTATAATTGATCATCCATCAAAGAAATCTAAGGCACGCTTGAATTAATCATTCAACATATAAACGACATGATGGGCATTTAAAACAGTCTTTACCATGATTGACAGGTTAAACAACTATTCAATGAAGCAGTTAAGGGTAGATCTTTTCTTTAGATTTCATCTGCGGCAAACTTTAACTATATTCCATTATCACCTGCCAATCGACATAGCTCTTTTTCATTATCATATTGGTCTATAGCAGCATTTCTCTGTATCACAGTTTTTCAATCGCTTGTGCAGAATTCCGTTGAAACCAGAAATCTGAAGAAGATGGGAAAGAAATCCAAGAAGTCTGCAACAACAGCTCCTCCTGCAATAGATCCAGGACCAAGTAAAAAAAGATTGATATCAGACACAACGTGTCTTGGACTGGGAAAAACAAGCTGAGAGAGTATCTATAATTTGATTGAAGTAGAAGAGTTTGAGGAGTTATTCGAATAAGCCACAACTGATTCAACTAATAAGTTTGAAGGAACTCTCAAAGAGTTGGCATGCTCATTTCTTCACAAAATAGTAGCATGAGCTAAAGTCCTCCCATATACTGATGTCGTGAGATGGGTGGTGGAAAAAATTCCAGTTACAAACTAAACCTTTTACACAATTGACGGGAGGATATTTGGCTCGTTTCAGCCCGATGATCTAAGGAAAATGTATCACTTACCTGAGCCTGAGAAGTGGTACAACAAGGCATTCTTAGAAGCTTTTGTGAAGGAAAACGAGTCAGAATCAGCCCCGATTAAGGAGTGGAGACACTTCCTTGAGAAGCAAAAGCATGAATCATCAGGTAAGTACTCCGTAGACTCATTGGCTTCTCCTGACTGTTATGCCAGAGCTATGATGTGTAGACTGTGGGGAATACATGACTCTGCTAAGTTTATTATAGAAATGGCCCCTCTAATGGAGGCTGCAATCAATGGCTATGTAATGGATTGGGCCAATATTTTATCTGATAAACTAGCCACAGCAATTCTAGAGTACAGGGCAAATGTTTATCATACTACTAGGACCATTCCCCTATTCTATTATAGTGCATTCATTATGGACACTATTTGTTTTAATTCTAAATTTCCATTGCTCAGGTGGATATGGACCCCCGCAGACCCCAAACCAATACATATCTATCATGAACAGTTATAGAAGGCCAATTACAAAAATCACTTGTATAAAACCTACAATGGTTTTATTTTTCCTATTTATTACTCTATTTTTGATAAGCCTGCTCCCCGGATATCTCCAGAAGTAGAAACAGATTTGACAGCAGTGGGCAGTTGGTTTGGGGAGGAAAAATTCACTTATATAAGGCTTTTTGGTAGCAATACAAAACCCCATGTCCTTCCCCTATATGTGCCTGATAAACTATTGGCTCGGGAATTGGCTTATCAGATAACAGTAGATGGGACATCCAAAACCCTTAAAAATTCCAAGAAACAGGTATGGCCTACATTCCCATTACGGTGCGGCATTTTCACTCTTCATGATTACAAGCACACAGAGAAGGAGACAGAGAAATTGCAAACACTAAAGCTTGCCACAATTCCTAATAGACAGTATGATCCTAGAAAGGTGGCCTATAATGTTCTTGACCAAGCCAAGCTTGCCAAATTTGATCATGAAGATGATGTCTTCGATGATCTATTTGCCTCATTTGAATCACTATTCCAAGTTAAAGCATTGGATAAAATCAAATATCAAGATGAAAGACTGGAAGTGTTTAATAGGCTTAGAGAACAGAGGTTACAAACTCTGCCTCTAGACCTCTTAGTCACAGCTCCTATAGTCCAGCCATATGCTCAGGCTGAAGAAATAGTTACTAGTAACACTTCTGATATCGAAAAGGTCTCCGAAAAGGAACAGGAACAGGAAAAAGATAGTCAACTCACAGATGTAGATACTCAGATTGATCCCAAGCTTCTTAAAGAATGGCAATATTTCGATTCCATTATAAGAAACACTGAGAATCTATAGGAGTTTAGTGCACTCGAAGTGAAAACTGGTCACAAGACAGCAACTAAAACAGTTCCAACTGAAGGAACCAGTAGCCCACCAATCACTCAAAAGGATATGGAGATAATTATGGAGAATCCATCCGATGAAATCATCCTACATGTAGAAGAAATACCACCTTTAGATGTCTTCTACAGCCCTAAGCACAAGGCTGTAGTAAAAAGATAGAGGAAAAGGAGAAAGATTGATCAACCTTCTCTTTTACCTGCACAAATGGAGATGGCTAATGTGGTATGGAGAGAGGAAGTTAATCCTTCCGAAGACCTCATAGAACTCTCTCAATATGCCGGGGCATACTCGGAAGCTACTATGGATAAAACATCGAAAGTCAGCAATTTACTCAAAGAAAATGATCAAACAATTGTTTCATTTAAGGTGCAGGTATCCGAAAGGAAGCAAAGGATAGAGTAGTTAGAGCAGTAATTAGCAACGCAACAGTAGTTAAAAAACCAGCTAAATGAGAAATTGCTCAAGAAGAAGTAGAGAATAGACCAAAGTGCAGTTCAAAAGCAAAAAGAATTATCTTTAGCATTGGCCAAGCTGAAGTCAATGAACGAACAATTGAGCAAAATGAAAGATGAGAAAATCGCTCAACTCTCACAACAAATAGAAAAGTTCAAGGGCTTTCCTCAAACAACAGAGTTCAAATTCGAAGCACTCCAGATCAATAAAGCATTGATTAATCAATTAAATTTGCTATTTCATAATATTTCTCTTTCTGAGCCTCTCTATGAGATTTCTTCATCAATGGTTGATAAATCAATTGAAGCAAGACAGAATTTGGAACAGGCCGATGAAAAATTAACAGAATTTCCTGCTTGGCAAGAAACCAAGGAGGTACAAGTAGCAAAACCTACCTCAAATTCTAGAATCACACAAGGAAATTCTTTTCCTAGAATGGCAGTCTCAATTGATGAAAGCAGAGCGATCAACTTCAAGATGTAGATCAACAACTAGTAATTTGATTGAATTAATCAATGATACACTTTATCTGTCTAACTTGATTTCAGAATGTACTCCAGGTAAACTGCCATCAGCTAAAGCATTGGAACAGAAGTGCAAACAGGAATTAGCAAAGAAGGAGAGATTAATCATAGGCATCCAAAGTTTAACTTGGGACACCTTTTGGTTCTTCCTGGTTAACCGATGCAATCAGTTACATGATTCCTGAAATTAATGATGCCACGTATTCAGCCGAACTGCATTCGCATATGAGTCACCCTCGAGAATTGCAACCAATGCTCACTATATGCCAGCTCAAGCCGAAGGATAATCAGATGAAACAGTGAATCGTTCTGCTGACTGCAAGCATGTCTCTTTCAAGGAGATTTTCATGATTTGGTTATACCACCTCACAACATTTTTATTTCATAGTTAGTTAATTAGTAAGTATTTATAAACCCTTTCATGTATTTAGGAAGGGTCCTCAATTTTTGTATCAAAACTTGGATCGGGAGTTGCACTATTGTGCTTCCGATATATATATTTTTTATGAAGACTGGGACTATATTCTTAATTTTAATGAAGAATGCTTTGATAAGATATGCGATATTTCTTTTTGTGAAAGTATTTCTAAATTGAAAGACGGGATCTGAATGCGATTGATATCGTAGGGGATTCAAATTACATATGGTACTATTATCTATGTCTTTGTTCCATTCCTTTATATGAATCATTGTTTATTCAATTATTTCTATCATTAGATATATGTATGTGTTTTAGCTGCACTCCTTATACTTATCATTATTGAATGTTTAAGGAATGTTATTCTTTCAATCATATTTATGTCAATGATATATGAAGAAAAGTGCAATAATTTTTTAATTATTAATTTGTTCAACTACTTGAACAAAGTAATTATCATAAGAACGAATGTCTTTATTTATAAGTGGAGTCATCTATATGCCTATTTGTGGATAAAGATCATCAAAAGTTGTACTAAAGTGGAAATTTCCCGGGATAGATTAGTTGTTTATAAATTTGCATTATAGAATAAATCATCCATGATTATCATTGGATAATAGAATATCAAACACTTATCCATCCTATTTACAAACCATTGGGAAACTGGTCCCATTATATCTAGTTGAAGCCACCACACCAAACAGAAAAGGAGCTTCCTTTAAGGTCTGGACCGGTGGTTTTCCCTAATGTTGATGCAACGATTTTCGAGGTTTCAACATTTTTGGTGCTAGAAGGAGGGCATGAGTTGTGAATGGTGATAAAATCCAAACCTACAACCCATTCTGAGAGTAAATCTCCCTCTACCTCACCTTCGACTTCTCCTTTGCATGCTGGAACTCCAGTCTTCAAACGAGAAGAAGAGGAGACAACTACCACTGCTCAACCCCAACATATCTCAAAAAAATTAAGTATGGAATCTCCTGAAGTATAGTCTCTCATCCACAAACTTCAAGGCTTCTAAATATCACCACAGAAATATGAGGTATCTCAAGGTAGTGTGACTTTGCAATTCATTATCTCTCACCCCCTCACCAGACTTCAGAGTGAAAAGCTTGGTATTGAACCTAATGAGTTACCTTTTCCCAAAAGGAAAAGGGCAAGGAAAACAATTGAAGGATCTGATAATGAAACAATCTCATCATCATCCTCCATTTCATCTTCTCCATTGCAAAGCCAACCATCCACTCCTCCATTACAAGTTGTTGTTCAACAAGGAATAGGAACTTCTACATCGGCTTCGCAACTTTCTGGAATCTCAATATCTGCCCTTACCTAGCCATCTGGAACTTCATTGGCATTATCATCTACTATCTTCACAATGGCACAAAATCCATGGAGTAGTCTTGGTGCAGTCACTATGCCTGCACCTTTGCATCCATTGCCAGCACACCCGGAAAAATGGTTGCCAAAATTCAATCCAAATGCAGGAATACCAGCAAACGAACATATTAACAACTTTATGTTATCAGTCAATCTAAAGGGAGTTACAGAGGAAGATGTCATCATTAGGCTTTTCCCTTATACCCTATAAGGATCAGCTAGGTCTTGGTACTTTTCTTTACCATCAAGATCCATTACTAGTTGGAATATTTTTCAAGAACAATTCTTGACTAAATATGGTGATGACAGATCTGTAGCAACATTAATCAATGATCTTTCAAATCTTAGGACAGAGTCCAAAGAACCTATAAAAGAATTCAATTCTAGGTTTAATAAACTCTTGAATAAGATCCCAACTGCCTCCAAACCTAGCAAACAAGTTAGAAGTGAATGGTATATAACAACTTTACCTTCAAACATAGCTATCTTTGTAGATAGAGCTGGAAAACCTACTCTAGCAGAAAACATGAAAGAGGCAATTGCTGTTGAAAAACGTATTACCGCTTTAGAATAGAAAGATGCTCTTAAAGATAGAAAATCTAAAAAGGTCTCTTTCAAAGATGATTCAAAGAAGAAAATGGCTAAAGATCCATATGGTATGGAGGGTCTTCAAAAATTTCTCAAAACTATGTCAAATGAAATCGTAGAAATCAAAAAGCAGGTAGCTGAAACTTCAACAAAAAGGCCATTTAGGAACTTTAAGAAACCTAAATCAAAGCCACCAAATGCTATATCCAGTGCAGACTCAAATCCAGAAGAAGATGAAGAAGAGGAGATTGTCTTATCATTTGAAGAAACTAAAGAAGAAGTAATTTTTGAATGTCATGGGATGTGGGATTTCATTTTACCTAACTCCGATACAAAAAATGAATAGGAAGCTTTCCCAGTTACTACCAGGAGTAAAGGTACTTCTGAACCTGTTCAAATAAATCAAAAGAAAAGAAATGCAGGTACTCCTACAAAAAAGAAAACTCCCACAAAGAAATCTCCAACTCCACCTTCTCATAATCAGCCATCAGTTTTGAATCCACCTACAACAGCTAAAACACTAGTGGTTAAGAACTCTATGGACTACAACATTATTGAATACATGAAGAAAATGAAAGCAAATATTACCATGTTTGAACTTAGTAAACTCAAACACCAACAAAAGTTGCTTCTTAAGGAGTTAGATGCAGTACCATCTTCTCCTCTTCCTAATGCTGTATTATTCAAAGCCGCCAATGAATCAGGTAAACCACCTCTTGGTAGAGTAGAAGCTACTGATGTTGTTTTAATTGGAGATAGATCAAATTCCCATACTCCTCCTTTTCTATTAACCTACGAGATCTATAATAGAAATCTACACAACTATTTGATTGACTTAGGGGCTTCGAATTTAATGCCAGCTTCGGTTTGTTCCAAACTGAACATAGAACCCTAAAAGTCTATAATTCATATTGTTCAGTTGGATAGAACAAAGGTCCAGGTTTTAGGAGAAATCAACTCAGTTACTATCAGGTTATCAGCTGATCCATGAGTGATTCAGAGAATTGATATTTTAATCATTGATAAACCTGAATTCTATGGCTTTATTTTGAGTAGAGACTGGTATGAAAAACTTCATGGTTATATTTCCACCAATTGGTCTCATATGTGGTTACCTTATAAAGGAAAGCCAAATCAAATAAAGATCAATCGAGAGAAACATATGACTCATATGATTACTGAGTTTGAACAAGAAAATCAACCAATAGCATTCAATAATAAAATTTTGGGGAATTACTCATCTAAATCATTCTTTGGCAATTTTACTGCTCAACCATCACCCTTCTCAGTTAATAATTTCACATCTCAAATTGAAATTTTTTCTCAAACAGATACATCAAGGTGTGTTAAAATTTATGAGGAAACTATAAATGAATCTTTGTTTTGGTCATTATATTTTGATGGGTCTAAATCTAGTGAAGGTGCAAGAGCGGGATGTATTTTAGTTAGTCCCGAGGGAGAAAATACCATGTTATCATGTAGGCTAGAATTTGAATGCACAAACAATATGGATGAATATGAAGCCTTGGTTCAAGGACTTTATAAAGCAATTGGTCTTAAAGTTCAATATTTGAAAGTGTTTGGTGATTCGAAGATTGTTATAAGACAAGTCATAAATACTATTCATTGACTTTCTAGTCACCTTAAACACTATCAGTCCTTGGTACAAGACCTAATATCTCAATTTTTGGCATTTGATATTTCCCCAATCCCTAGATCCTAGAATGCAGCAGAAGATTTGCTAGCTAATGTTGCTTCTTAACTCCTTCCATCTGAAGATTACAGTCTCGATAGATTCTGAGTAGAATTAATTTTTAGGCCGTCAATTCCTGATAATGTCACTAACTGGCGAGTGTTCAATCATGATGAAGACATTTTAAATTTCTTAACTTCTGACAAATCCTATGATGATAAAATTATTGATGAAAGTGACCATGACCTTCAAATGAAGCAAAATCTTGAAGAAAACTCAATACCTAGACCAGCGGTGAAGCTTGAAGATTTTTATGACATCAAAGACAGGTTTAAATAGGTTACTAATTCAAAGCTCCAAAGTTCAACTTTGAGATTTAAATTAATAAACCTTGGGACTAAGGACAATCCACAAAACATCAGTTTGGGATTATGACTTTCTTCAGAAGAAAGAATTACATTCATTAGATTATTGCATAAGTATAAAAATGTCTTCGCTTGGAAATATGATGATTTGAAAACATATGATACGTCTATCATATAGCATACGATTCCAATGCTTTCTGAACAAAAATCAGTACAACATAAATTAAGGAAGATTCATTCTAACTTAGAGAGTCAAATAAAATCTTAATTAAATAAACTCTTGAAGGCTAAGATAATCTTTCTTGTTAGACATTCAATGTTATGAAACCAACTCACAAAAAGATAGAAAAGATAGATCAATTCTTTAGATATCAGCCTTTTTGAGGGGGAAACCTCCTTTACATTACACAAATGAATAATTCTTAGATGATTCAAATGAAAAAACCTCCTTTCTATATATAGGAGTCTAAGGAGTCACAATATAACCCAGCCGACCTGACAATAATAATATAAAGGCACAAAAATGACAATAGAAGGATTCTATGGGGCACAGTAATAATAATATGGGGACAATACCTACACAGTAATAACAATAAAAAAAGTGTTGTCCTCAATGCTTGAGTAGTTCTGGATGCTTCTGCATAAAATTCTCAACCTCCCATGTGGAATCTTCAGCGGATAAGTTCTTCCACTTGGTGAGATACTCCGAAATTGATCGATTTCGTAGCTGTCGAGTTCTTGTTTCTGTGACTGCTTCCGGTTCCAATATAATTTTTCCTTCCTCGTCAAGTTTTGGCAATATTGTTTGAACTAGGAGCTTGTTGCTTATAACCTTATTTAAACATGAAACATGGAAAACAGGGTGCACTCGAGAAGCTACAGGAAGCTTCAATTTGTATGCCATAGTACCAATCTTTTGCAACACCTTGTATGGACCATAATACTTTGGTGATAATTTATTATTCTTCTTAGCTTACTTGACGGACATTTGTTTATATGGTTGTAGCCATAGGAATACCCAATCACCTACATCAAAACTTCTTTTGCTGCGATGTTGATCTGCCTGTTGTTTCATTCTATTCTGTGCCAACACAAGGTTATCCTTTAAGAGTTGGAGGACTTTTTGTTGATGCTTGATGTGATGTTCCACTACTTGAACCTTTGAATTTTCTATTAAATATGATGTGATGGATGGTGGCTGATATCCATAAATTTCCATAAATGGGGTCATTTTTGTTGTTGTATGGAAGGAAGTGTTATACCACCATTCAGCCAGAGGCAACCATTTGACCCATTGTGTCTATTTATCAGATACAAAGCAAAGAAGATATCCTTCCAAACATTTGTTTACTATCTCAGTTTTCCCATCATATTGAGGATGATAAGATGAGCTATGAGCTAACTCAGTACCAAGACAAGAAAATAATTCTGTCCAAAAATTTCCAGTGAAAATGAGATCCCTGTCACTTACAATAATCTTTGGGTTTCCATGTAGCTTTTGAATTGTTTCCATAAATGCAGTAGAAACTATACTGGCTTTAAATGGATGTGATAATGCACAAAAGTGTGCATACTTGGTAAGTCTATCAACTACCACCATGATGACACTCTTTCCCTCAGACTTGGGTAAGCCTGTGATAAAATCCATTTAAACCTCCTCCCAACGTTGGTTTGGAATCGATAAAGGTTGTAATAGACCTGGGGTCTTAATTTCTTCAACTTTATTTCATTGGCAAACCAAACATTCCACCACAAACTTTTGAATATATGATTTAAGGCCATCCCAAAAAAATTCATTCTTAACCCTATGGTAAGTTTTTAAAAATCTTGAGTGCCTTCCTAAGGGAGAAGTGTGCAATTCCATAAGAATCTTTTTCTTGAGTTGGGAATTCTTATAGAGGTATAAGTGATCTTTGTACCATAACGAATCATTTTTCCAACTAAATGTATCAGATGTACTGGAATCTTGTTGTAACTTTCGAATAAGTGCCCACACTTCTTCATCATTCTTCCATTCCTCCCTTGCTTTGTTTATCCAATCTGGTTGGATAATAGAAATGGTGCAAAACAATGATTCCACGTCCTCATCCTTTCTTAAGAGTGCATCTGCCACCACATTTTGCTTCCCTTTTTTGTAGATGATTTGAAAGTCATAACCCAACATTTTTGTGACCCACATTTGTTGCTCTTCAGAGGATAATCTTTGTTCTAGAAGGTATTTAAGGCTATCATGATCCATTTTTACCTTGAAGTGTCTTCCCATTAGGTAGGGTTGCCATTTCTTAAGTGCATGTATTATTGCCAACATTTCCTTCTCATAAATAGCTTTGTGTAAAAACTTTCCCTTGATTGGACGACTTTCAAAAGCAATGGGTCTTTCATCTTGCATTAAAACAACACCAATTCCATTTCCTAAAGCATCACATTCCACAATAAATGTTTTTGTGAAGTTCAGTGTAGCTAAGACCGGTGCTTGGCACATTGCCTCTTTAAGATGTTCAAAGGCCTTTGTTTCTTCTGGAGTCCATGAAAATGCATCTTTCTTCAATAATGTTGTTAGAGGTGCTACTATTCTCCCATAATTCTTAGCAAACTTGCAATAATACCCTGTCAACCAGAGAAATCCTTGCAGATGATTTATGGATGTGGGGATTTTCCATTCCTTAATGGCTTTAATTTTTCCAGTGTCTACCTTAACTCCTTCATGAGATACAATATGACCCAGATATTCCACCTCTTGTACTCCAAAGAAACATTTGGATCTTTTTGCATATAATTGTTTCTCCTATAATAGTTGTAGCACCCTGTCAACATGTTCAACATGATCCTTCCAAGACTTGTTGTAGATTAGTATATCATCAAAAAATACTAACACAAATTTTCTAAGGAAGGGTTTGAAAATGGAATTCATCAAACCTTGAAATGTAGAGGGTGCATTGGTAAGGCCAAAAGGCATGACCAAAAATTCATAATGACCCTCATGATTTCTAAATGCTTTTTTCGAAATCTCTTCAGTCTTCATTATGATTTGATGATATCCTGAACGAAGATCCAACTTGGTGAAGTAAATTGATCCATGCAATAAATCCAACAATTCATCAATGACAGGAACAGGAAACTTATCTTTAATAGTGAGCTTGTTCAGCTCCCTATAATCTGGACACATGCGCCATGATCCATCCTTCTTGTGCACCAATACTACTGGAGCAAAGAAAGAACTTTGACTAGGTTGAATTATACCGGCCTCTAGCATTTCTGCAACCATACGTTCAATTTCACTCTTTTGGGCATAGGGATATTTGTACGGCCTGATGTTTGGAGGAACACTTCTTGGAATCAGATGAATAGCATGATCATGATCACGAATAGGTGGGAGAACTTTGGGAGTCTCAAATACCTTGGAATAATTGTCCAAGACATTTTGGAGATCTAGAGAAATAGATGATTTCGATGTGGAAACATCCAGTGAACATAATTGTGCAATTACACCTTTTTGTTCTTTTTTTAGAAGCTTTGTCATACCGTTAGAGCTGATTATCTTTTCCGGTTTCCCTGCAATACCCCTTAATTCAACTTCCTTTCCTTCTGTATAAAATTTCATGAAAAGTTCTTGAAAATTAAAAGCTATTGTACCCAAGGATTATAGCCATTAGACTCCTAGTACAACATCAGTGCCTCCCATTGGAATGGAAAGCATTAGGCTAGTCAATACATATTCTCCCACGGATAGCTTGATATTATGGCACTTTCTAGAGCAATTTATTGTTCCTCCATTTGCAACCATCACTTGACACTTTGGTGCTGGATATAGGAAGCAATTCAATTCTTTTGCTACCTTACAATGAATAAAATTGTGGGTACTTCCTGAATCAATCAACACTATTACCTTTTTCTTCTTAATTTGTCCTTATATCTTGATGGTTTGAGGAGTGGTAATTCTAGCCAATGCATTACAAGATATGGTCAGATTCATTTCTTCTTTATCTAGGCTTTTTTCCTGGAATATATCCTCTTCTTTTGACCTTTCTTTCTCCTTTTCTTCTTCCTCTACACAATCTATGTAGAATAATTTATTCTCAGCACACTTATGACCTTTAGTGTATTTTCTATCACAATTGTAACAAAGCCCTTTTGCTCTTTTTTCTTCCAATTGTTGCAGTGTCAACCTTATAGGTTGTGGAAGACTAGGGGCAAAAATACTTCCATCTTTATAGTTGTGAGTGGTATGCTTCCTAGTTGCCATAATTTTGCTTTCCATTTTTCTTGCTAACCTGAATGCCTTCTCTAATGAATCAGGTTCCAAAAGGCGAAAATCATGTTGGATATTATCCTTTAAAGTCCCTATGAACACATCAATCCTATGCTCCTCTGGAATATTTTTTACCCTTATGTTTAATTTTTGGAACTCCTCAATGTGCTCCATTATTGAACCCTTTTGTTTGAGACTTATCAATTGGCTAAAAAAAGTGTTGATTTTTGTATCCTCATAATGTGTTGTCAATTCTTCCATAAAAATTTCCCAAGTGATAATTTGTTTACGAGAGGAAATCCATCGATACCATATAAACTGATTTGGTTCCAAATATAAAGTTGCAATACGTACCTTTTGTGTGTTTTGCACATTATTGAGATCGAAAAATTGCTCCATTTGTAATATCCATGTTGCGGGATCCTTGCCATCAAACTTCCTCATATCAATTTTTGGAATATGGTGGATCTTCAATCCAAAATTAAAGCCTATGAAATCATGATTAACATTTCTTTTGTTCGCATCATGAGTTTCCTTTACTACCCTTTCACCATTAGTAAGTATTTCTTATAGAAAATTTGTTAAATCTATCTTCAAATCATCAATCTTAGCTTCCACGCCATTCATTTTAGCTTCCATGCCCTTTATCTTAGATTCCATGCTATCTATCTTAGCTTCTGTTAGCTTTTGTGACAGTGAAATTTGTTGCACTTGGTCTTGTAATTTTGATATATCATGTAGCATTTCTTCCTCTTCTTCATGAGTCATGCTAGAGCTTTCAGGTTTCTTACTAGGTGTTTGCATTTTCTTTCCTCGGGTCAACAGCTACCGTTAATAATTCTCTAATATTCCCTTTGAATTCCTTCAAAATGTTTTTTCAAACCAAGCTTAAGCAGAAATTTAAAAAAATTCTACACACCTTTTTTCACTTTGTAGGAACTCGATATTGCCTCTAATGTATCTCTGTAATTTCAGATCATCCAATTCTAAAATTGCAATCTATAGTAGCCCTCTGTGTCCTCTTTCCAATTCCACCAGTCTGATCCCAATTGGATTCTCCAAGGAAGATTTATGCCAAATCTCCCACAGTGACCTGATTATAGACTAGTTCAATAGAGCGAACTTGTATGACGTGCCACATGTCCTTGTTTTGACTTTTGGCTATGAACAATATATACAAGAAACTAAATTCCATTCTCTTTCTATACCTTCTTACAAAATTTCAATCTGATGCTCAGAGAGAAAGTTATGATGATTTTCCCCAAGTCACTTGTTTGGAATGTAATTCAGGAGTCTACAAAAAGACCAACTTCCTCATATCATATCTCCGCAAATATAGTGCGAAAAGCTCTGGAATTTGGACCTGAGCTTCAGTACAATCTCCTCTCAAAAGGGTTTTGTTTTTAGTTTCTGAAACATCGCAGGAAAAAAGATATAGTGAAAATGTCACAATGACCTATTTGGAGCAGCGAAACCCTAGAATCCAAAGCTCTGATACCAAACGTTATGAAACCAGCTCACAAAAAGATATAAAAAATAGATCAATGCCTTAGATATCAGCCTCTTCGAGGGGGAAACCTCCTTTACATTACACAAATGAACAATTCTTAGATGATTCAAATGACAAAACCTCCTTTCTATATATAGGAGTCTAAGGAGTCACAATATAACCCAGCCGACCTAACAATAATAGTATAAAGGCACAAAAATAACAACAGAGGGATTCTATGGGGCACAGTGATAACAATATGGCGACAATAGGGGCACAACAATATTAATAAGGGATACAACTACAATAGTAATGGGGTAATCACTAGTATTATAGGGACCTAACATTCAAATTGGGTATCCAATATGGTGCCAGTTAGGAAGAAAAATGGTGACATCAAAATTTGTATTGATTTTAGAAATCTTAACAAAGCAAGTCAAAAGGATAACTTCCCTCTACCAACAATGGAGCAAACTCTCCATTCAATAGCTGGTTCTGAACTGATGTCCTTCTTAGATGGTTTTTCAGCGTATAACCAAATTTTTGTACACCCTGATGACAGACTTAAGACTACTTTCTAAAATAAGCGGGGAACTTATGCCTACCAAAAAATGCCTTTCGAGTTAATCAATGTTGGAGCTACGTTCCAAAGAGTGATGGACATAGCATTCAAAGGACTGATCAATAAGTCAGTAGTTGTCTATTTAGATGATATTACTGTATTCTCTAAGAAAAGGTCAAGTCATTTACATGATCTCAAACAAATCTTTGAACACTGCAAAAGGTATGGTATTTCACTTAATCCTAAGAAATCATTTTTCGCTCTTGACCAAGGTAAAACTCTTGGGCTTCATTGTTTCAAAAGATGGAATTTATATTGATCTGGATAGAATCAAAGAGATTTCTGATATTCCATTTCCTCATAATAAAAAATCCATGCAATCATTTTTAGGTCAAATTAACTTTGTAAAAAGATTTGTACCAAATTTATCACAGATTTTTTTACCATTACAAACCATGATTAAGAAAAATTCAGTGTTTAAATGGAGGCCTATAGAAAAATAGGCATTTGATTCCATCAAACAATCAATTATAAATGCCCCTTCTTTAAGCACTCCTATTTTTTCAAATCATTTCATCTTATATACTCTTGCATCTGATTCATCTAACGCAACAGTACTCACACAAATTAACGATCAAAACTTGGAAGCACCAATCTCATTTTATAGTTCAAACCTTCAAGGAGTTGAACTTAATTACTCGGAATTTGAAAAGCAATCCTTTGTTGTATATAAAGCCATCAAACACTACAGACCCTTTCTTTTAAAAGCTCACACAAAAGTTATAGTTCCTTTTTCAGCAGTAAGACAGTTATTAATTTAAAGGGAATTAGGAGAAAAATGAGCAAATTGGGTCACATCACTATAAGAATATGACTTAGAAATAAAACCAGCAAAGATTGTCGAAGGCCAAGGTTTTTGCAGGTTGTTAGCGGGAGCTTCTAACATTCAGGAACCTAAAGGTACAAAATATACTGAAGAAATCAATTAGATAAGTACCTCTAATCCTAAATCCCAATATGCAGATCTGATTTTCTATTTGAAAAATGGATATGCTCCTTCTAATCTTTCATATAAAAACAAACATGTTATAAGACTGAAAGAAAAAAACTTCATAATTATAGATGATGTATTGTTTAGATGGAATTATGATTCAATTTTGTTAAGATGCTTAGAAAAACCTGAAGCGCAAAAGGTCTTGTAGGAGCTACACGATGGACCAGCAGGAGAACATTTTGGAGCTGATACAACAGCCCACAAAATCATTTGTGTTGGGTATTATTGGCCCATCTTGTTCAAAGATACTCATGAATATGTAAGGAAATGCCAAAGTTGTCAAACTAATAGTGGAAGACAAAGGAAACCAGCTTTCCCTTTGCAACCAGTCAACATTGAACAACCTTTTCAACAATGGGTATTGGATATCATTGGAGAAATCATGCCACATATGTCCAAACAACATAGGTATATCCTCACAGCCACTGATTACTTTACTAAGTGGGTTGAAGCAATTCCTTTGAAGACAACAAATTCTGAGGTAATTATTGAATTCATAGATCAGTTCATCATTACCAGGTTTGGTGTCCCAAATGCTTTTATTTTTGATAATGCATCTTACTTCTCTGGTAATTCTATATTTGACTTTGCTATCAAAAGAGGATTTAAGTTGAAATATTATGCAAATTACTACCCTCAAGGTAATGGTTTAGAAGAATCTATCAATCAAAATCTCATCAAAATCATTAAGAGAACTATTGAGCAGAATCATATAAACTGGCACAAGTCTTTGACATTTGCACTATGGGCTGACTGAATAACATAGAAGGCCTCAATAGGCACTTCTCCATTTAATCTAGTGTATGGAAAGGAAGTTGTCATGCCAACAAATCTAGTACTTCCATCACTAGCCCTAGTGCAGTTTATTGAAGAGACTCCCTCATCTTCTATCCAAGTGAGACATGATCAGATCCTGAAACTAGAGGAAGAAAGGGAGAAAGCTCGAATTATACATGCAAAACATCAGCAGATTATTAAGTCATATTTTGATGCAACTTCAACCAACTCAAAACATTTACAGGTTGGTGATCTAGTTTTGAAGTGGGACAAAGCCCATGAGGATAAAGGAAAACACAATAAATTTCAGAAAATGTGGCTTGGACCATTCCAAATTAGCAAGAAGATAGGCCCTTCTACATTCATATTGCAAGATCTATCAGGAAAGAGAGATTCTCTTCCTGTCAATGGCCTTATTCTGAAAAAAAATCTTCAATTGAGGAGGTAACCCCTTCTCCCTTTGTAAATATTCAATTTTCGGCAGGATTTGTGTGAATAAATTAGTTTGTTTAAAATCATAGAAAATAAAGTTGTAAAAGCCTTCCATTGGTCTTTGCTATATTGAAAAAGTTACTCAAAAGAAAATAGTTTTAATATTTACTTTTGAGAAATAGAAACCATGAAGGAAAAAGAAGATTCTGGGAAATTAGGTATAATTAGATTCTGAAAACCCCATTTTATTTTTGTCAACTCTTCTCAAGGCTTAGAAATACTGTAAATCATTTTAAAGTTTTAGAATCCTAAAAATGGTTATCAATACAAAATAGAAATTGATTCAATCTTAGCATATTCAACTCTTACCCTGTCATCCATATTCTCTTAAGGAGAAAATTGTTCATCCCACTCATCAAAGTTTATAATTACTCAGAGTGTAATTCTAAAATATATTTGATATAAAAGATAAGGGGTCTTATTACAAGCCTACTTACCATGATGATGGGGGAATAGTTCAACAGACATTACCAATACTCCATACTAAAACAGGGTAATGGCTTATTATTATTAGAGAAGGGGTCTCATCACGAGCCAGCTTTTTTAGTTAAATTACAACCAGTGAATGGCATTGTCAACTGCTAGCCACCAAAGCAAGACAATGGCTTTTTATCTTACAAAATAAGGAAAAAAGAAAACAAATACAAAAATGTGGAAACATATCTTTTGAATCCATTTTTTTAATTATACCCTGAAATGGATGGAACAATGAACGATCTAATGGTTAAAAGGTAACCCTGCCAAGACTATAGACGTTTTTTGGTAGCAGAGGCTCTACCTATGACAAAGGAGTTATAAAAGCTAAGTTGGAAAAGTCATTTGTTTTATCATTATCAACCAATGGAGGTTGATCTAAAGCTTAGAATGTATTTAGTTTTAAGTAGATAAAAAGATAGCAAAAATAGTTATCATTATGTTCATAATTTATGATTATCTAATTATATTATATTTTCTCTATCAATTAAGGTTTTTAGATCAAGAAAGTTAAAGTATTATATTACTTTCTCAAAGATAATTGTTTCTCCTAGTAAATCGCCAATTGTTGTGCTAAAAAACAACCCCCCATTTCCTATGAAATCTTTATATAAAATTTTAAATAAGAAATGGGTCCCTTTAAATCAACTTAGGTAAGATTTGAGTCTTAATAAATAAAATTGGTATTAACCCATCATAAGGGAAAACCCTTAGGAAAAGGCTTAAGGTAAATGAATTATTATAAAAGCCTTTTGAATGAAAATAAAGTGTGACTTTAAAAAAAAAAAATTATTATAAAACTCTTTGTTATTGTGATAAAGTGATCAGAAGATCACATATCGCAAAGACAAAGGAAACATATGCAAAATCCACAAAGACCCTTATCCATTCTCTCTGATCCAAAAAGGTAATCACAATCGGGAATCGAAAAAGGCAAAAGCCAAGCGCAATATAATCAATCCCCTTAATTCCTCCGATGCGATAAAGCATATCGCAATCGGAAAATTGGTGATGACAACAACAAGTTAACACATAAATAAGGAATGTTCGAAACCTCCGATGCAATAAGGCATATCACAATCGGCAATCGGCAAATCACAGTGACAAAACAAGAAAGCCCGAGCCCATTCCCGATTGTGATGTATTAATTAGGCGCACATCTCGAAAATGTATTTAAAATGATTTGCATGCATTATATCACCTTTCGGCGATTAGAGATATTTAAAGCAAGTACTAAAGCCTGCACCTTGACATTCCCGATCATCAATTAGCGATTTATCATTAATCATCCATCAAAGAAATCTAAGGCACTCTTGAATTAATGATTCAGCATATAAACGACATGATGGTCATTTAAAATAGTCTTTACCATGATTGACAGGTTAAACGGCTATTCAATGAAGCAGTTAAGGTTAGGTCTTTTCTTTAGAGTTCATCCGCGGAAAACTTTAACTATATTCCATTATAACCTACCAATTGACGTAGCTCTTTTTCATTATCATATTGGTATATAGCAACATTTCTTTATATCACAGTTTTTCAATCGCTTGTGCAGAAGTCCATTGAAACCAGAAATCTGAAGAAGATGGGAAAGAAATCCAAGAAGTCTGCAACAGCAGCTCCTCCTGCAAAAGATCTAGGACAAAGTAAGAAAGGATTGATATCAGACACAACGTGTCTCGGACTGGGAAACACAAGTTGGGAGAGTATCTATAATTTGATTGAAGTAGAAGAGCCTAAGGAGTTATCCAAAGAAGCCATGGCTGATTCAACTAATAAGTCTGAAGGAACTCTCAAAGAGTTGGCATGCTCCTTTATTCACAAAATAGCAGCACGAGCTAAATTCCTCCCATATACTGATGTCGTGAAATGGGTGGTGGAGAAAATTCCAGTTACAAACAGAACCTTTTGCACAACTAATGCGAGAATATTCGGCTCGTTTCAACCTGATGATCTAAGGAAAATGTATCACTTACTTGAGCCTGAGAAGCGGTACAAAAAAGCATTCTTAGAAGCTTTTGCGAAGGAAAATGAGTTAGAATCAGCCTTGATTAAGTAGTGGAGACACCTCCCTGAGAAGCACAAGCATGAATCATCGGGTAAGTACTCCATAGACTCATTGGCTTCTCGTTACTGTTATGTTGGAGCTATGATGTGTAGAATGTGGGGAATACATGACTCTGCTAAGTTTACTATAGAAATGGTCCCTCTAATAGAGGCTACAATCAATGGCTATGTAATGGATTGGGCCAATATTTTATCTGATAAACTAGCCACAACAATTCTAGAGTACAGGGCAAATGTTTATCATACTACTAGGACCATTCCCGCATTCTATTATAGTGCATTCATTATGGACACTATTTGTTTTAATTCTAAATTTCCATTGCTCGGGTGGAGATGGATCCCCGCTGACCCCAAACCAATACATATCTATCATGAACAGTTATGGAAGGCCAATTACAAAAATCACCTGTATAAAATCTGCAATGGTTTTAGTTTGCCTATTTATTACTCTATTTTTGATAAGCCTGCTCCTCGGATATCTCCAGAAGCAGAAACAGATTTGATAGTAGTGGGAAGTTGGTTTGGGGAGGAAAAATTCACTTATATAAGGCTTTTTGGTAGTAATACAAAACCCCATGTCCTTCCCTTGTATGTGCCCGATAAAACATTGGCTTGGGAATTGGCTTATCAGATAACAGTAGATGGGACATCCAAAACCCTTAAAAATTCCAAGAAACAGGTATGGACTACATTCCTATTATGGTGTGGCATTTTCATTCTTCATGATTACAAGCAAGCAGAGAAGGAGATAGAGAAATTGCAAACACTAAAGCTTGCCACAATTCCTAATAGACAGTATGATCCCAGAAAGGTGGCCTATAATATTCTTGACCAAGCCAAGCTTGGAAAATTTGATCATGAAGATGATGTCTTCGATGATCTATTTGCCTCATCTGAATCACTATTCCAAGTTAAAGCATTAGCTAAAATTAAATATCAAGATGAAAGACTGGAAGTGTTTAATAGGCTTAGAGAACAGAGGTTGCAAACTCTGCCTCTACACCTCTTAGTCACAGCTCTTACAGTCTAGTCATCTGCTCAGACTGAACAAGTAGTTACTGGTAAGACTTCTGATATCAAAAAGGTCTCCCAAAAGGAAGAGGAACAGGAATAGGAACAGGAACAGGAACAGGGACAGGAAAAAGATAGTCAATTCACAGATGTAGATACTCAGATTGATCCCAAGCTTCTTAAAGAATGGAAGCAGTTCGATTCCATTATAAGCAATACTGAGAATTTACAGGAGTTTAGTACACCCGAAGTGACAACTGGTCACAAGACAGCAACTAAAACAGTTCCAACTGAAGGAACCAGCGGCCCACCAATCACTCAAAAGGATATGGAGATAATTCCAAAGAATCCATTCGATGAAATCATCCTGCATGTAGAAGAAATACCACCTTTAGATATCTTCTACAACCCTAAGCACAAGGCTGTAGTAAAAAGACAAAGGAAAAGGAGAAAGCTTGATCAACCTTCTCTTTTACTTGGACAAATGGAGATAGCTAATGTGGTATGGAGAGAGAAAGTTAGTCCTTCTGAAGACCTCACAAAACTCTCTCAATATGCTGGGGAATACTTGGTAGCTACTATGGATAAAGCATCGGAAGTCAGTAATTTACTCAAAGAAAAAGATCAAACAATTGTTTCACTTGAGGCGCAGGTATTTGAAAGGCAACAAAGGATAGAGCAGTTAGAGCAGCAATTAGCAACGCAACAGCAGTTAAAAAACCAGCTAAATGAGGAATTGCTCAAGGAGAACCAGAGGATAGACTAAAGTGTAGTTCACAAGAAACAAGAATTATCTTTAGCATTGGCCAAGCTGAAGTCAATGAACGAACAATTGAGAAAAATGAAAGATGAGCAAATCGCTCAACTGTCACAACAAATATAAATGTTCAAGGGCTTTCCTCAAATAGCAGAATTCAAATCCGAAGCTCTCCAGATCAATAAAGCATTGATTAATCAATTAAATTTGCTATGTCATAATATTTCTCTTGCTGAGCCTCTCTATGAGATTTCTTCATCAATGCTTGATAAATCAGTTGAAGCAAGACAGAATTTGGAACAGGCTGATGAAACATTAAAAAAATTTCTTGCTTGGCAAGAAACCAAGGACGGACAAGCAGCAAACCTGCCTCAAATTCTGAAATCGCACAAGGAAATTCTTTTCCTAGAATGGCAGTCTCCATTGATGAAATCAGAGCAGGCAACTTCAAGATGTAGATCAACAACTGGTAATTTGATTGAATTAATCAATGATACACTTTATCTATCTAATTTGATTTCAGAATGTACTCCAGGTAAACTACCATCAGCTAAAGCATTGGAACAGAAGTGCAAACAGGAATTAGCAAAGAAGGAGAGATTAATTGTAGGTATCCAAAGTTTAACTTGGGACACCTTTTGGTTCTTCCTGGTTAAACCCCATAGCCAAAAGGTAGCAATAAAATGTTTAACTGATGTAATCAGATACATGATTCCTAAAATTAATGATGCTACGTATTCAGCCCAACTGCATTCGCATATGAGTCACCCTCCAGAATTGCAGCTAATGCTCGCTATATGCCAGCTCAAGCCAATGGATAATCAGCCAAACAGTGAGTCATTCTGCCAATGGCAAGCATGTCTATTTCAAGGAGATTTTCATGATTTGGTTATATCACCTCACAACATTTTTATTTCATAGTTAGTTAGTTAGTAAGTATTTCTAGACCCTTTCATGTATTTAGAAAGGGTCCTCAATTTTTGTATCAAAACTTGGATCGAGAGTTGCACTATTGTGCTTTCGATATATATTTTTTTATGAAGATTGAGCCTATATTCTGAATTTTAATGAAGAATGCTTTGATAAGATATGCACTATTGCTTTTTGTGAGAGTATTTCTAAATTGAAAGACAGGATCTGAATGTGATTGATATCAGAGGGGATTCAAA
Source organism: Pinus tabuliformis (assembly GCA_031772625.1). Taxonomy (NCBI): domain Eukaryota; kingdom Viridiplantae; phylum Streptophyta; class Pinopsida; order Pinales; family Pinaceae; genus Pinus; species Pinus tabuliformis. The sequence continues at coordinate 335,194,012 of CM062817.1, forward strand.
TTACATATGGTACTATTATCTATGTCTTTGTTCCATTCTCGTATATGAATAGGAATTTATTCAATTATTGCTATCATTAGATATATATGTATGTGTTTTAACAACACTCCTTTTACTTATCATTATTGAATGTTTAAGGAATGTTATTCTTTTAGTCATATTTATGTCAATGATATATGAAGAAAAGTGCAATAATGTTTTAATTATTACTTTGTTCAACTGCTTGAACAAAGTAATTATCATATGAATGAATTTTGTTATTTATAAGTAGAGTCATCTATATCCCTATTTGTGGATAAAGATCATCAAAAGTTGCACTAAAGTGGAAATTTCCTGGGATAGATTAGTTGTTTATAATTTTCCATTATAGAATAAATCATACATCATTATCATTAGATAATAGAAGATCAAACAATTATCCATCCTATTTACAAACCATTGGGAAACTGGTCCCATTATATCCAGTCGGAGCCACCACATGAGATGAAAAAGGATTTACGTTTAAGGTCCGGACCGGGTGTTTTTCCCCGATGTTGATGCAACGATTTTCAAGGCTTCAACAGGACCCAAACCATACTAGTAGGGGATGCAAGGGACATCTCAGGCATACTACAACCCCAACCAAGTCACTTCGATACCTTCTTGTGGCCCTCCTGCTCATCCTTCCTAGTCCATGCCTTCTCCTTAGTCCTTTCCATTTCAATACCATGCCCAACTAGCCGCTCATTCATTTCAATCCTATGCTTAGCTACAACCTTAGTGGAATGCATCTCATCAGGGGTGGAGGCCCCAATACAACTATCCTCCTGCTCTTTTGTCTCCACCACTTGTTCAACCACAACCATTGCCTCCTGCTCCACCAAGGCAACCACAAATGCCTGCCCAGCCAAACCCAAACTCGACCAACAGACAGGCTCAACAAGTATATAGTGGGGAACCATCATGCCCAACTTATGCTGTGGAGATTCAGGAGATTAACCTGTGATCTAGGAAGGTTCTCCCAGATAGCTAGCCTCCACCTAGGGAGGTTGAGGAAGATAAAGAGGAAAGTGAACCTAAAGCAATTCCACCCTTTCCTGAGAGACTATCCGGGGCAACACAGCCTACCCCAGAAGAAACTAAACTTCTGGGAGAATTGAAACAGTTATGTGTGAAGATACCACTTCTCCAAGCCATAAAAGATGTTCATATATACAATAGGTTGATCAAAGAAAAGTGCTTTAGGAATCCAGGCAGGTGCAAGAGAGATGCCCCGACCATCAATGTCATAGGACATCTGTTCGACCTAATGTTTGGGCAGGTAATCTATCTGAAATATTTGGACCTTGGAAGCCCAATAGTTGATGTCCACATCAATGGCACCATGATCCCTCACACCTTGATTGATCTGGGAGCTTCCATTAATGTGATGACAAAGGACACCATGCTCAAACTTAACCTCCAGGGCTCTTTGAGGAAGACCATGAAAATACTGCAACTAGTAGACTGCTCCACCGTGACCCCTAAGGGGATTGTGGAAGATGTGATGGTCTCCATTGATTCTTGGGAGTACCCTGCTAATTTCTTAGTTCTCCATCTGAAGGCAAAGTTCACTGGGTATCCTCTCATCCTAGGAAGACCCTGGTTGGCTACTTCTGATGCCTATATTAGTTGTCGGACTGGGAACATGACCATCAAGAATGGGCATATGTCCAAGTAGTTAATCCTATAGCCTCCTGCCCAACCCTTGCTAGAACATGATCTACCTCTCTGGTTGGAGGAGGAGGATGAGGATGAAGTCTATTTTGCACCACTTTTTGCATTAGCAACCACCATGGGGGGGAAACCGCAAGACGAGGATGATATCATTGAAAATTTAATTCAGAATCCACCCCGCAGTACCCTACCATTAGAAGATATAGTGAAAGAAACCCAAGACAATCCTTTAACTGATCTCTGTGTGGTTAACCCGACCTCTCTCCATGTTAAGAATATAGAGTTTTGCCTAGAAATAACCTTGAAACTCAATCCATCCCTATCCACATCCTAGGAGAAGGAGATGTGCAGCTTATTGAGAAAACATTTAGATGCCTTCGCCTGGAGTTATAAGGAGATGAAGGGAGTGCACCCTTCAATTTGTACTCATCATATATATGATGAGTCCCAGAAATGGGTAATTATATGGGCTCATTCTGCCTCTTATTTCAACTTAATCCACCATTCTCATTAGTTTATTGCATGTTTTTGAATATATTTATGCTAATAGAGTGAATTAAGTTAGTCATTTTGCCATGTAGTCTAATGTGTGCCTTATGCAGATTTTTTGGTCAATTTTGGACAAAGTCAAGGGATTTATGAGCAAATGGTAGCCAAAAATCGAGGAAAATAAGGAAGAGGAATTCTAGGGGGCGTGTCTCCTTCATTTATGACCCCTTTCCTTGAATTCTCCATCAGCAACTCAGAGCACAAAGGTCCACATTGATGATTCCAAGGGGCAACCGAGCAAGTAAAGAAGGACTGTTGTTTATCTCCAGTTCTAGGGAGACGAGTTCCTTGATTTTAGGAGGAATGTTGGAGGACTCCATTTATAAATAAGGAGGCTTATAGCCTTAGTAAGTTAGCCAGTTATTAGTATATTTTCGTACTTTTGTGGAGCATTGTGTTCAGCTCATTTTTGAGTTCCTTTTTTAGAACAGTTTATGTAATGTGACTGCTATTTTTTATAATGAGGATGAACCAGTTTTTGAGCCAGCACTGATCTCTTTCAGAGGGCTGAAGCTCTTGGGTTAGGGCCCAACCCAAGCTTCCCAACACCTCCTACTATGTACTTATATGTTTTTGCTTCAGTTCATGAGTTAATTTCTGTTGCATAGATTCATTTTACTTTGTTAGATTAGGTTGCTTTTGATGGTTAGCATAGTTGTTTTTGTTTCAATTTCTCAAGTAGGTTACTACAGTGACAGAATAAGATTCAAAAATTCCAACAGCAGGCCCTGATCTCCTTTCTCCCTTCCTGGGACTATGATTTGAGGTCAAGGCACTACTGCTGCCACCAAAAACATAGTTTTTTCTCTTCCATGCAACTGCTAGTGTGATACTTTGAATTGGAAAGATTGATATTGGTTCAGATTCAATTGCTTAGATCATTTCCTGTTCTTTTACCATAGATCTCTCTGCATGTTTTTATTTTCACAGGTCTCTGTTCAACATTTTCTATTTGTAGGTCAAAAATTAGGTCAAGCTAGAGAAATTTTAGTTTTTTGTCCTTTCTTTGAACAGTTCTTGTAAGTAGATGTGTAGATCTCTTGCAGGTCACCTCAGCTCACCATACATCCATAAACCAGCCAGTACCAACTCACTTCTCATATATTTCCCAAGTCATTCACAACATTTTGCCAATTTTCCCTAATTTCTGTGTTTTTTCCATAAAGCTTCTTTCTTGCCATTTGAACAAATCCAACCATCATGTTCATTCTTGATCTTCCTTGACAAGTTCTAGACAACTCAACACTATCATCTAGCCTTCAGTTACCCTTTCCCATCATTTTTCCACCTTCAAAACTCCAAAAATAGCTCTCGGCCTCCTCTTGTAGATCCTCCTGTAGATCCCCTACAACGTCCTATAGAATTTCCTGTGAGTGATTTTTTGAAGTTCGATCACTATGGATGTCTTCAGAAGGGTACTAGGGGCTTCTTATGACCTCTCCACACCTTCCTCACCCTCTGCAAAAGCCAACTCAATCATCCTTTGCCACGAAACCTTTATTGTTATAGACATATTTGGGCACTGCAACCCCAAACTCATATGTCCATAAAACAAGGGCTCTTTAGTCCCTAAAAGTGTTGTTTCATACCCTAAAGGATCATGGTCAACTGATTACATCATTTCCCAGAAGTTCCACCTAAAAAACTACTTAGAATTGGCCAAAATTGGACCATACTCACTACTCCATTGTCAAGGTGCGATGCATACTTGCTGCTACACTAGCAAGGTGTGATGTATACTAAAATGGCCTTCTGTAGGGTGCAATGAGTGAAAATAGACAAATGGCAAAGACAATTTGCTAAGTGGAAGCTCATGGAATCTTCTAGAAACTTCTCCCAGGACACTTGCCTCTCTGAATTCGCCTAGGGATGAGTAAGAGATCAATGAAATCTCCAAGTGGAACCAAGAAATATCAGTGGAATGACACTAATCAAAAACCCAGAGCTGACTCACACCTTTGCAAGACATCTATAAATGGATCCCTCATCTGAGAGATCTAGAGGCTGGAATTTTGTAATTTGTAAGGAAGTGTTGTTGGTTTATCTGTGAGAAGAGACATTGTATTGTTGGATGATCTTGATTTTCATGAGGTGAAGAGGGCTTCTATGTTGGGAGGATGATGCTGGATCAGATAGCTGGGTTGTAATCCTCTCTTCTACTATTAATAAATTGATTTGAGTTTTCCTCCATATAATCATGTATTTGTGAATCTTATTTTTTATGAATGCAATTGTATGGTCAATGTGTTTCTATTCTACACTGTTTATGATGTTTTAGATAGAGTTTCTTTGATGGTTTTCTGTTACTTTGACTCTACAGGTACTCTTTAAAGTGGGACAAGTAGGAGAGGAGCGGAAAACTCTATCAAGGGAAAGAGAAATCAAGCAAGGATCAAAGTGGAAGATCCAGGTTGGTCCTCTTTTCTTCCCTCTTGTCTATTACACCTAAAGGAAATGTTGAATTTCTTTGATTGTCTATTTCTAAGATAGCTACCCATCTTAGTGGGACTAGCGATTCGAATCGATAGTAGTTTTCCTGGAAACAAAATGGTGAATCCATTGGGGAATGAATAGTTTGTTTTGTTTGTTTATTGTTTACTTTATAAACTATAGATGGAGCCTGAAGTTAGCCAGCTAGCCTTTGAAACGCCTTTGCTATGCAATTTAAAAGTAGATGAATGCTACTTCAGTCAATCTCCGGGTTGGTTTATGAAATGAAAATCTGACTTACAAGCATTCTAAGCGCCCTTGCAGCAGCTTATAACGTCATAAGATCATACCCCTATACTTTTTTTTTATTGTCCATCATAACTCAACCTAAATCACTGAACTTAGCTACAAATTTTGAGCAAAAACCAAGCTCAGTTTCACTCCCCGGTTCATCGCACTGTCTGTAACTGGCAGCCTGTATGCATCGCACCTCTCATGTGTTGTAGGTGAGATGCATCCCTATTTCCCTTAAGTACAGGTGCGATGATTGAGTGATACTGTTTCTCTCTTTGAAATTTGGTTTTTCCTCCTTGTTTTCAGCTCTATTCAATAGTTTTGTTGCTCATGGTCAGTATCTCATTGCTGAAGCCTCCTTCCTTTACATTATTCAGCCTCCATTGATTAGGATTCATAAATGTTTTTATGTATTTGTCAATCATTTACATTCCTCCTTTGTTGAAAGTAGCTTAATCAAACTATCATTTTTTGATACAAAAAGTGTCGTAACTGTCATTTTGAGTCAAAAAGAAGAGTGTCGTAAAGTCTTCCTCCTCTAGATAGTCGATTGTACTTTTGTCATTGTATTTGATGTGGATTGTTAATATTTGAAGTGTCGAAAGCAGTTTTCCATTCGAAATAGAAAGTGTCATTTTAGTCTTCCTTTCATTTTTTTTTTGAAAAGAAATTGTCAAAGTGTCGCTTTGAAGAAAATAGTTCAGATCTGTACTTAGTTTTCCTTTTGATCATTCCCACATTAAGGAAACGAAAAACAAATACATGTATTTGAATTTGCATTTAGACTATGTGCGAAAGATGATTTAGGAAAAGTGCATTTAGTGTGTGCTCTTTGCTCTATGTTGAAATAATTGTACTCTTCTTTCCTTAGTTGTTAGGATTTTCATTGCTAAAACAAAATAAACGATTGTTTATCGTTTTAGATTGCATATTTAGGAATTTTACATCTACATCATGCGGTGAACCTTGAAAGACAAACTTCTAAGCAAGATCAAGTCTAAAATAAATCTCAATGAACATAAAAATGCTTTGGAACCTAACACAACACATCTAGAATTCTAGGCTAGAGACGTATTCCGGCGTCGTAAAACCTGGTAACTATCATTTTCATCGAAGCTTGGGTGATTCCTCCTCTTTGATACGACAAGTGCCAGTACAGACTTGTGCTCCTCATACTGTTGAGTATATATTGGGAGACCACAATAGGCTGATACCCTTTATCCTTAGGAAGTTGTGTCTGTCGCCCTATCGATCGCAATGCACTGAACACAGCATTCGGGAAGATTGACTACCATACATAAGTCCTTGGTAATTTCTCTATCATTTATCACCAAGGTGTATTTTTCAATTTTGTGATTGGTTTGGTAATCCCTCTGTCTAGATTTCCAAAGTAGTCACTTTCATTCCTTTTTGACTCCTTAAAAGAAAAGGTCCATCTGAGCACTTGTCACTTCAAGCTCATTAAAAATCGAAGGCACCTAGAGTCACCTTTAGCTTTTTCTCGACTCTTAAAAATTGAAAAAGAAAAGTTGCATCAAAGTGTCTTAAATTTTATTTAAATTGGAATAACATCCTTGTTCCTTCATTGATCTTAGGTTGAGATAATGGAGTCCAATCAAGGAATCCTTCTTGGGGGGAATCCTAGTCCTTTCTCCTCTTGGGGATATATTGGTGCTCCATACATGGCTACATTGTCCCTTCCAGGAATCACAATCGATCTGCCAGTATGGCTATTCTCAACCTCTGTCGTTCAAAACACCGTAATTCCTCAACAATCAAATCAACAACCAGACTATATTGAAGTGGTCCCTTCACCTTCTACTTCGCTTGTTTCTCCCTCCCCTTCTTCCTCTTCGCTTGGTGAAACTAGTGATACTAAAAACCAAGTAGCTAAGAAGGAGAAGAAAGGGAAGGAGAAGAAGAAAAAGAAGTTAGTTAAGCAAGGGGGCAATAATGAATCATCTGGTGAGAATTCACACATTAAATCTCCTAGATATCCTTGTCTAATTTGCAAAGCAAACCATTTTCATCGAGATTGCCCTTGCATTCCGTGAATCTTGAGAGAATGGTCTCCCCATTCACACCATCCGGTGTCATCAACCTCTGGCAATCAGATTGATAACACATTGTCAACTAGTGAAAATGAAAGTCCCGGACAGGAAAGAAAGGTCAAAGCTCCATGTCTACTATGTGAGGGAGGCCATCACCTTCCCCGTTGTCCTTTTCTAAATGAGGCTAAGAGAATCTTGCATAATCGTCTTGCTTCACTACAGTGACTTCTGCCTGGATACAAGAAACTCTTACCGAGTCTATTGCTAGTTGAAAAGTCGACTGACATAACTCAGTTGTCGGTCGAAACACCTATCATTGAAAGTGAACCTTCTGATTCCATACTGGACTAAAGCCAATAGGTCGAGATGGTAGTCGACCCAGTCTTGCCTTCAGAAGATCCACCTTCAGATGATACAATTTCCAAAGAGAATGAGAACGACACCGTTCAAATTCTTTTTGTCAATACAGAGTTTGGTGAACTTGGGGGCAATCCACCTGTTCCTTTACAACAGGAGGAAAACCCCCTAGTTCATGAGGTTTATCCAGCCATTTATCTGGTACCTCCTCCAAGTAGTCTAGTTGTTTTATTTGACTGGAATCAACTAGCAAGACCTCGTCTTCCATCTAGCGTACCATTCTGGATCATAGTACAAGTTTACAAAATGATCGTGTCTAGCACTATCATAGATGAAGGGGCTTTAGTGAGTATCCTTTCCTCAACTGCTTGGAAAGCACTTGGTTCGCCATCGCTTCTGCCTGAAACACAAAATTTGTCAGGCTTCAACAAAGGAACTAGTCGATCGTCAGGGATCCTTCCAAGGTTGCCGATAACTTTGAAAAGGAAAACCATTCACTTGAACGTGATGGTAGTCCAAGGGCCACTAGATTACAATCTACTCCTTGTATGTGACTATATATATCATGGAAGCTATTGTTTCCACACTCTTTCGAGTGATGTGTTTTCCACGTGAAGGCCAACTAGTGCAATTAGTCGACCAGCTTTCATTTCTTGGTTCAAACACAACTACAAATCAACCATCATCCCTAAATGGTCTCTTTGCATCAAAAATGTCTCTTCAACCTTCATTCCATCCACTTAATTACCAGGAGTAGTTCGGTGAATGTAATGGAGTTTAGGGGGCATGCACCCTAGTTTTCTTCAACAAATGAACCCAGCTGAAAAGGTAGATTTCCTTGTATGTTATGTTCTTGGTCAGAAACACCATTTCCTTGTAGGTTATGTGCTTGGTCTAAAACACCATTTCCTTGTAGGTTATGTGCTTAGCCCAAAACACCATTTCTTTGAAGGTTATGTGTTTGGTCTGAAACACCATTTCCTTATATGTTATGTGCTTGGTCCAAAACACCATTTCCTTGTAGCTTATGTGCTTGGTCCGAACACCATTTCCTCGTAGGTTTTGTGATTGGTCTGAAACACCATTCACTCTTTTCCACTATGGGGGAAAAAACCAAGGAAGTATTTTTGTCTAACCGCTAACAGAAACAACCCTTCCTAAATGCAGTGACTTCCGTATGGTGACATGGAAACACTCCTTTTCTTAATACTTGGGGGCATGCAAACCTTTGTATGCAAGTGAAAAATGACCTTCGGTTCTTTAGCTTTTTAGCGTTCTTAGCTTATTAGTTTTTTAGTTTTTCTAGCTTTGTAGCTTAGTCATTTCTAACCTACATGAAAAGGCAATGAGCACATGTTATAGTAGAGTTCAAGCTCATTAAAAAATAAACCTACCAACAAGAGACATCTTCAAACGACTGGTAAGATAAATGTTTCCGCAAGGTTCAAGCTCATTAAAAAATAAACCTGCCAATGAGCCTAGTTTCTCCTGGTTCAAGCTCATTAAAAAATGAATCCACCTTTGCTAAATAACCTTTGTGATCACCTTGCTATCAGCCTTTTGAACCTTGGTTGTGTTCTTACCGTCACCTCCATTCATTTGGCCGATCATATGCTTCCACTTGATTGTTTACCCTTTTGAGGAACAGCTGCGACGAGTGGTTCTGTTAGCCACCCTCTTCACACTGCCATGTTTTGAGAAGTTCCAAACTTACCTGGAACCAGTTGCTACCCAAGAACACCACTCGTTCCTCAAAAATGAGTCGCTTTTAAACTTTTTTTAGACTCATTAAATATAAAAAGATTGTTGAGCCATTGGCCTTTCTATCTCGTTAAAGTAAAAGGAAACATCATCCCTCCTGTACATTCTAATCCTTTTGGACCTAAGGGATTATCAAACAAAAAGATCGAGCGCATGTCTTTTTCGGCTCGCTAAATCGATCAAAAAGTCATCCCTTTCGTATTATTTTATACTTTTTCAGACTTAAGGGATTATGCTAGGAAAAAAGGACTATTGGAGTTTCCTTTTCATCCCTTTTCAAACTCTCTAAACAAGAAAAGGACCAGGTTATCTTTGTCGTTAAACTCATTAAAACAATAGCGACAAACTTGTCCACCCAAACAAGAACGAGTCTCACAGACACTAGGCTCTCTAAAACATAGCAACAGGTTTACCCTAAGGGAAAATTATAGACCAAGCATATGTTATCCTCCTCAAGCTTGACAGAAAATAAAGAGGTACTGGTCAGCAATGACTGGGGAAAAAAGGGAAGAAAACATGAAGAATTTTATTGGTAGCAGGTCACTCTTGAACATGACACTTTCACTCCATCACCATGATTGAGTCGGGTTGGGTTATTCCGTTCATCATATCACCATTGGTCCTCCGTACCATCCATGGGGTTAACGCTACCAATCCATATCAGTGTCACTGACATGTTCAAGAGAAGTCATTCAGAGAATTTACCATCCAAAAAATGCCTCATCCACTGCAATACCTTCACCCTTCATTTTTCATGACCGCCATTCCTGAACCTTATATCATCAGATCATTTTCACCTCCAGAAAAATCATTTGCTTCGTTTCACGTCATAGATGTGGGATACATCAAGGCCCTCCTACGACAGGTCACTTCTTGTCGACATCAACTCGTTATCCAAGAATTTTACTTAGAAAAAACCCTTTCAGTACTTTGAAGCTTGCATGCCTTAATGGCAAGTTTCTCACTTTCGGCAATAGGTTTACATCAATAACCTTCGACTATAAGATTTTACGTGGTGTTCGAAAATGGCTCATATATTCACAACACGTGAATTGTATTGTAGTACCTTGAGGGTCATTATCATTATCAGTGATTCCTCTCACACCTGTTAATAGCTTACATTATTGGCTGGTAATCAGGCGATGTCTTTCCATGTTCAACTTCAGAACATCTTTTCACATGGATCGACTTGTACATCGGGCGAAGATTGAATGAGTTTGAATACCCCGGATCTAGTTTCATCTATCCATGCTGCGATATATTCAGGAAAATAAAGACATCAAATGTGCACAGTATCTACACAGATAGTCATCTAAGCAAAAGAAGATGACTCTTCATATGAAGAATCACTTTGTCCTATGTACATGAAAATGAATTTATGAAGCTAAGCATGGGAATGCCCGCCTCAGCTAGATCATGAAAATAATGTGATGATGATGTATTGTATTGTATCTTATACAGGTCACCTTCCAGTTCGAATACCTCAGATCCTCATGATAAAGCATTTCACCTGACATCAAAAGATTTATGACCTCATGCTTTAGGGGGCAACTGTTATAGACATATTTGGGTACTACAACCCAAAACTCATATATCCATAAACCAAGGGCTCTTTAGTCCCTAAAAGTTTTGTTTCATACCCTAAAGGATCATGGTCAACTGATTACATCATTTCCCAGAAGTTCCACCAGAAAAACTACTCAGAATTGGCCAAAATTGGACCATACTAACTGCTCCATGGTCAAGGTGCCATGCATACTGAAATGGCCTTCTGTAGGGTGCGATGAGTGAGAATAAACAAATGGCAAAGATAGTTTGCTAAGTGGAAGCTCATGGAATCTTCCAGAAACTTCTCCCAGGACACTTGCCTCTCTGAATTCACCCAGGGATGTGTAAGAGATCAATGAAATCTCCAAGTGGAACCAAGAACTATCAGTGGAATGACACTAATCAAAAACCCAGAGCTGACTCACACCCTTGCAAGACATCTATAAAGGGATCCCTCATCTGAGAGATCTAGAGGCTGGAATTTTGTAATTTGTAAGGAAGAGTTGTTGGTTTATCTGTGAGAAGAGACATTGTATTGTTGGATGATCTTGATTTTCATGAGGTGAAGAGGGCTTCTATGCTGGGAGGATGATGCTGGATCAGACAGCTGGGTTGTAATCCTCTCTTCTACTATTAATAAAGTTCTTTGAGTTTTCCTCCATATAATCATGTATTTGTGAATCTTATTGTTTATGAATGCAATTGTATGGTCAATGTGTTTCTGATTTTTCATTGTTTATGATGTTTTAGATAGAGATGCTTTGATGGTTTTCTGTTACTTTGACTCTACAGGTACTCTTTAAAGCGGGACAAGTAGGAGAGGAGTGGCAAACTCTATCAAGGGAAAGAGAAATCAAGCAAAGATGAAAGCAGAAGATCCAGGTTGGTCCTATTTTCTTCCCTCTTATCTATTACACCTAAAGGAAATCTTGAATTGCTTTGATTGTTTGTTTCTAAGATAGCTACCCATCTTAGTGGGACTAGTGGTTCGAATCGACACTAGTTTTCCCGGAAACATCTGCACAATCACAACCAAAGAAATCACAAGCACAATAATTCCACATAAAAATACTCAAAAGCACAAAAAGATGATTTCTTCTCATTTATTTTCAGAAGTAGCTTGAATAAAAGAAATTTACCTTTTTAGTAGTCAATGGCACTCATTTCATTAGTTTCCATCTCTTTTCTTGCAAAAGTAGGGTTAATAGGTAAATTAGGGTTTGCTAGGGTTTGCATTACATTTCAATTTTCCTTCTCTTTTTGCAAGTAGAATAGTCACTGTAGAGTTAGATTTCTTTCATCACAGTTAAAAGCTTCTTCTGAGAACTCATAGAAGTTGGCTTGAGCTCCTAGTGAACTTGTGCCAACTGACCAAGTGATATCCTGTAGTAAGAGATAGTACTTGTGCATACAGCACCGTCACTTCCAAGTTTGTTACGAACTACTGGGTTGATAAAAGTAAAGAAGAAAGCCCTAGGAGTTGCAGCATTATTGCTGCAATACTGGTGCTCACCATTCTTTTTGGCACCGTTGTCGGGGAAGCATCAAAATATTTTGTGATTACTACTTTTCTTCTATTTTCTACTGCAACATTCTGCTAAGTAGTTTATTTCAGCAAAAGTAGAGTAGCTGTTTCATTTCAATTTTGCAATTTCCATTTCTGCAAGAGTAGATTAGGCATTTCCTGCTTTCATTTCAATTCTGCAATTTCCATTTCAGCAAGACTAGATTAGTCATTTCTTGCTTCCATTTCAATTCTACAATTTATATTTTAGAAAAGTAGATTAGTCATTTCCTGCTTTCATTTCAATTCTACAATTTCCATTTCAACAAAGTAGATTAGACCTTTCCTGCTTTCATTTCAATTCTGCAATTTCCATTTCAGGAAAGTAGATTAGTCATTTCCTTGCTTTCATTTCAATTCTATGATTTCATTTCAGTAGTCGCAATTTGTTGTTCAATCCATTTCAATTTTGTAGGTACAAGCAGAAAAAAAATAAAAAAATAAAAAATAAAATAAAATAAAAAAATTCACCCAAAAAGAGATTTTCTTTCATGCCTTATAGGAATAGAGATAATTCAGGAAAATTCCTACCCAACACCCCCACCACATCACACAGTCACCCTTCTCTCTTCTTTGGTGGCAGTGATCCAGAAGAACCTATAGGTGAACTACCAGAGATATACGAAGATCCTATAGCAGAAGAAGAGCAAGAAACCATTCCTCTTGAGACCATATGAAAACAGAAACGTTAGAGGAAATGGGGAATGAGTAGAGGGTACCTTTCCTATCTGGGAGACCAATGGGGACACTAAAATGAAAAAAATAAGTCCTTCAACCTTACCTCACTTCCATGGGTTGACTACCGAAGATCCTGATACCTTTTTGTTTGAATTTGTTGTTATTTGTCAAACCTATGACTATGTATAAGATGAGCAGAAGTTGAAATTGTTTCCTTCAACCCTCAAGGATGCAACATTGCATTGGTTCATGGGGTTACCTAGAAACAACATCACAACTTGGGCTCAGATGCAGCAAGCCTTTAACAACAAATACCGAGACTACTGTAGGTCAAAGGATACCAAGGAAGAGATTTTTTGAATGACCATGGGAAGCGATGAATCCTTAGAAGACTATGAAGAGAGGTTTCATCTCAGTTATAAAATGGCTAGGTGCACAGTTGACCCCGAATCTCTGAAGTTGGTCTTGCTCAGAGGGGTCTCGGAAGACCTACTAGATGTCCTCCATTTGCTGGCTTGGTGGGGACATCTACCAACTATCTTATGATGAAATAAAGACTATGTTTAGAAACCATTCTAGGGCAGCCAGAAAGAGAGGTAGGGGAAGTCAACCTTTAGCCAATACATCCTCATCCAGTTCATCTCTTAGAAGTGAATTTGAGAATCGGCTGGAAGATTTCAAGAGCCAGATGAGGCAAACTCTTTCCATGAAAATGGATACCTTGCATATCAAAAAAAAAAAGAGGAAGTAGAGAGGGCTTTGGCCATCTTTTGTCCTAGGTGCACCAGAAGGCATCCTAGGAAGGAATGTCCATTGAACTCTATAGAAATGTATTCAGTCTGTAAAGAAAACCATTATACGAATTAGTGCCCTTCATTTCCCGGACTTAAAGCTGCATACCAGGGGGTCGAAGGAGCCACTGAACCACTCTATTTCATGAACCAAAGGAGGCCACATGGTCCTAGACCTTATCAGTAGGGAATGCAAGGGACATCCCAGACATATTACAACCCCAATCAAGCCACTTTCGTGCCTTTTTGGGGCCCCCCTGCTCATCCTTCCTGGTCCACACCCCCTCCTTGGTCATATCCATCTCAATACCATGCTCAACCAACTGCACATTCATTTCACTCTTATGCTGAGCCACAACCTCAGTGGAATACACCTCATCAGGGGTGGAGGCCCCAGTACAACTCTCCTCCCACTCTTTTGCCTCCGCCACCTGCTCAACAAAAACCATTGCCTCCTACTCCTTTAAGGCAACCCCAAATACCTGCTCAACCAAACCCGAACCCGAATAATAGACAGGTCCAGCAGGTATATAGTGGAGAAACATCATGCCCAACCTATGCTGTGGAGATTCAGGAGATTAACCTATGATCTAGGAAGGTTCGCCCAAATAACCAACCTCCCCCTAAGCAGGACGAGAAAGAAAAATAGGAAAGTGAACCAGAAGCCACTCCACCCTTTCCTAAGAGATTAACTGGAACAACACAACCTATACCAGAAGAAACTGAACTTCTGGGAGAATTGAAACAATTTTGTGTAAAAATACCACTTCTCCAAGCCATAAAGGATGTGCCTATATACAACAAGATGATCAAGGAGAAGTGCTTCAAGCACCCAGGCAGGTGCAAGAGAGATGCTCCAACTATCAATGTCATAGGACAACTATCCAACCTGATGTTGGGGTAGGTAATCTATCTGAAATATCTAGACCCTAGAAGTCCTGTAGTCGATGTCCACATCAATGGCACCATAATCCCCCATACCCTGATTGATCTAGGGGCTACCATTAATGTGATGACCAAGGACACTATGCTTAAGCTCAACCTTCAAGGATCCCTGAGAAAGACCACAATAGTACTACAGTTAGCAAACCACTCCACCGTGGCCCCTGAGGGGATTGTGGAAGATGTAATGGTATCCATCGATTCTTGGGAGTACCCTGCTGATTTCCTGGTTCTCCAACCAAAGGCAAAGCTCACTGGGTATCCTCTCATCCTGGGAAGACCTTGGTTGGCTACTGTAGATGCCTACATTAGTTGTCGAGCTGGGAACATGACAATCAAGAATGGACATATGTCCAAGTAGCTAGTCCTATATCCTCTTGCCCAACCTTTGTTAGACCATGATTTACCCCTCTGGTTGGAGGAGGAAGATGAGGATGAAGTCTATTCTGTACAACTATGTGCAGTGGAAGCTACCATGGGGGGCCCACAAACTAAGGATGATATTATTGAAAACTTGATCCAGAATCCACCCCCTAGTGTGTTGCCATTAGAAGAGCTGGTGGAAGAAACCCAAGCCAATCCTTTAGTTGATCTCTATGTGGCTGATCCAACCTCTCTCTGAGTTAAGAATGTGGAATTTGGCCCAGAAAGAACATTGAAGATCAACTCATCCCTATTCACCTCTCAGGAGAAAGAACTGTGTAGCTTATTGAAAACCCACTTGGATGCTTTTGCTTGGAGCTATAAGGAGATGAAGGGAGTGCACCCTTTAGTCTGCACTCATCACATTTACATTAAGGAAGATTGTAAACTAGTTAGGTAGCCTCAAAGGAAGATGTATCCAGCCCTTAAAGACATCGTCAAAGAGGAACTGCAAAAGTTATTAGATGCAGGATTCATCTACCCCATCTCTGATAGTGAATGGGTCTCTCCTTTGGTGTTGGTGCCAAAGAAAAATGGGAAGTGGAGAATCTATGTTGAGTATTAGGAACTAAGCAAGGCCACCAAGAAGGACCATTTTCCTTTACCTTTCATAGATCAAGTGTTAGATGGCCTGGCAGGGAAGAAGTTTTTATCCTTCCTAGATGGTTTTAGCGGGTACAGCCAAATCCAAATAAGCTTGGAAGACCAAGATAAGACCACTTTCACTTGTCCTTGGGGTACCTTTGAATACCGAGTTCTTCCCTTCAGATTGTGAAATGCTCCCGCCACTTTGTAGAGAGTTGTATTGAGTATATTTGCTGAACTGGTTCTTGATTCAGTGGAAATCTATACGGATGGCTTTACGCCTTATGGTTCTAACTTCCAGGAAGCTTTGACTAACCTGGGAAAAGTTTTAGACAAGTGCATTTAAATGAACTTGTCCCTCAGTCCTGAAAAATGTGAATTCCTGATGACTGAAGGGACCATGCTAGGTCATACAATTTCTTAGCAAGGATTACAGGTGGATCCCAACAAAATCGCCATCATCCAAAGGGTCCCACCTCCTCAAAAGGTAAGAGATGTTCGAAGTTTCCTAGGTTTAGCAAGTTATTGTAGAAGATTCATTAAGGATTTTAGTAAGCTAGCCTCTCCATTGTTTGGTCTTTTTGGAAAAGATGTTGAGTTCACATGGAATGACAACTGTCAAGAGGCTATGGATACTTTGAAAAGTAAAATGGCGACTGCCCCAATTTTGAGAGGTCCAAACTGGGCCCTACCTTTCCACATTCATACAGATGCCTCGAACAAAGCGATAGGAGTAGCCTTAGGGCAAGTCGATGAGAAGCTGCCTTATGCCATATATTTTGTAAGTAAAAACTTGTCCAAGGCAGAATTAAACTACACTGTAACTGAAAAGGAGCTACTAGCTGTAGTCCATTCCCTAAATAAGTTCAGACACTAAATCACCGGATATCAAACATTTGTACACACTGATCATGCTGCAATTAGGTATTTAATGAAAAAAACAGATGTAAATGCTCATATTATTAGATGGTTACTTTTATTGCAGCAATTTGATTTAACCAATGTTGATAAGCCGAGTAAGGAAAATGTTGTTGCTGATATTCTTTCTAGAATAGATCTGCTTGCAGGTGAAGAAGGAATGGTGGATGATCAAATGCCATATGAACACCTATTTGCCATCTCAGTACTCTCTCCATTGTTTGCTGATATAGCAAATTACTTGGTTTCAACACAGTTCCTGCCACACCCGCCCTCAAAAGAGAAGAGCAAGATCGTGAGGAAAAGTGCCCCATTCACCTGGATTGGGGGCAATCTCTTCAAACTTGGCCCAGATCAGATTTTGAGGAGATGTCTCAGGGAGGATGAAGTTTTTGACATTCTCCTATCCTATCATGATCGGCCCTGTGGGGGCCATTTTGCAACAAAGAGGACTACCTTTAGAATTCTGCAAGCATGTTACTATTGGCCCACTCTTCATCAATATGTAAGGCGATATATCAGCCAATGTGACCGATGTCAAAGGATGGGGAAACCTACTCCAAGGGATGAGATGCCCCTGCAACCTCAAGTGAATTTCGAGCCATTTGAGAAGTGGGGCATGGACTTTGTTGGTCCTGTCAACCCTCCTTCAAAACAGAAATCTTACATCATTGTGTGCACTAATTATCTGACGAAATGGGCAGAAACAAAGGTGATCAAGGCAACAAAAGAAGAAAAAGTAGCTGGGTTTTTTAGAGAAAATATCTTCTACAAGTTTGGCTATCCAAGAGAATTAGTCACAAATCAAGGGAGTCAGTTTACCTCCAATCTGATTGAAGACCTACTCACACATCACAAAATTAAGCACAGAAGGTGGAAGTCGCTAACAGAGCTTTGGAAGGGATTTTGACCAAGGTAGTGAGCAGGAGCAGAAAAGATTGGGAAAATCGATCGGTTGAGGCCATCTGGGCCTATAACACTACCTCGGAAACCACCACAGGGTTCACACCCTATGAGCTGGTCTATGGGAAGAAGGCTTTGTTGTCAATAGAATTTGAATATAACACACTAAGGATGGCAGCTCAGCTGGACCTAGATCTCAGCCATGCACAAACGGAAAGGTTACTTCAGCTAAATTGATTGGATGAACAGAGATTGCAGGCCCTTCTCCACTTAGAGGTAGTCCGGCTGCAAAGAAAAATATGGCATGACAGACACCTCAAAGAGAAACAATTCCAGGAAAGAGATTGGGCACTGCTGTATGATTCAAGATATAAAGATTTCAAGGGCAAACTGAGGACAAGATGGTTGGGACCATACACAGTAGAAAAGTGCAATGGAAATGGTTCAGTTCTGATCTAGACCATCGATGAAGAAGCCATCCCCATGCTCGTCAATGGGCATAGGTTGAAGATCTATAGGAAACCCCTCTCCAAGCAAGAATTCATTGAGAATCTGAGTAAAACAGTGTTGGTAGTGGAGCTGGTCTCTGTCTACACTCCACCCACACCCTAAAAAAAAAACAGGAAAAAGGGGAATAAAAGTTCCCTCAGCGAAAACCTCCCTTTGGAGGCACCCCAACTGTCTCATAAAAGAGAGAGAGAGAGAGAGAGAGAGAGAGAGAGAGAGAGAGAGAGAGAGAGAGAGAGAGAGAGAGAGAGAGAACAGAGAAAAAATAAAAAATAGAAAAACTAACTTCTTTTGAATGCATTGCAGATTGCAGGAGGGCCATAGAAGAAAAAGGGACATGGCCAGGCTGAATACACCCTTGATAGATCATTTCTCCATCACCATTGTCTTTTCCCAGGCCCTGGTCTCACTTGTTCTGGAAATTATGCATCCTACAGGAAGCTTTGTGCATTCTATAGGAGGCTCCTGTAGAAACCACAAAGAGCTTGAAATCAAGTCCAGAAAAGGATCAGAGGGCTAGAGACTTGTCCAAAAGGCCTGTGGACCTCCCTACCACCATTCATCCTCCCAACTCTCCATTCCATACCTGCACCACTACATTTCCACTCGCTTCTTCCTTCCCTACACAGAAAACACAGAAATCCTGTTTCTTTTGCTTTTTTTTAAAAAGAGAAAAAATGAAGAATAAACCATAGCATCCTTAACTTATTTCTTACCTGGTGTATGCCAGCTTCTTTTCCTTTTCCTTTAGAACATTCCTCAGCTATCTCTTCAGTCCTTGCTCAAACCTCAGCCAAAAATTTTAGAGGGAGAAGCAGTTACAGGAAATCCTGCAGGATTCTTGTAACAGCTGATCCCCTTAAAAATCGAGCTCCAGAGGTAGGGTCAATGTAGCCACAGATGATAAAACACCAGCATGAAGTAGCCAAGCCACTAGTTCAGAAGCCATGAGCACCGATAGTAGCAGAAATCCATGAACAGAGTGCCACAGTCTAAGCATGCAAAGCACGATAACAACTAATAGGGAAGTGATGAAACCCGTTCCTGTGTTGCATGAGTATAACTTAGAAACTGCATGAACCATTAATATGGTCACGTTTAAATGAAATCAGTGGCTAGCTAACTGGCCACCCTCATCCAATTCAAACAAAACCCCTCGTCTAGTTCAAACAACACCTCGTCCAATTCAAACAACGTTCAATGGGTGCAATCGGCACGTGTGTTCAATCAACTCAGGAAGAAAAACTCAAAACAGGTAGTGGTGGAAGCGTATAACGGGAATGATGGAAGTGATTGTGAGCAGGTGGCATGAAGTATCATAATGGCACTAGAGTAGGGGCCAACGTCCGGATGGGGATAACGTACCCTTCCTGCCACCTCACCTCATCACCGCAGAACATGCCCATAAGCTTCTCGTAAGCTTAAGTATGCTTCAGTCAACACCTTCATCACCTTTGTTTTCATTTGCATCATCATGCTCTCGACTGCAACAACTTACCTACCACCTTCAGAACCTCGAAACAGTCGCTCTCTGTTAGTTTCAAAACCCTTTCACTTATCGGGCTCTACAGGAGCATTATCGCACTCTACAGGAGCAGAAACACAGTCTACAAGAGCTTTTCTACAAGAAGGCCAGTGAGCAACTCTGCAGAGGAAAATTCAGGATTTTATGCCAAATTCAAGCTCAAAAAGGTAGGCTCAGTAAAACCCACTCTGCATGTTATATATCTACAAAAGGTGGTGGGATTTGCAGCGATGTATTGAGTTGAAAATAAAGGAAAAAGTGAGAACAAAAGTCTGCCTGTGTTTCTTTTGAAATATATATAGTCTCTCCATTTTACTCTCCGCACTGAAATTTTGTCTCTTTCTCCTTTGTGGTATTCTCCTATGTAAAGAAGTCATGCAACCATAGGAAATTAAGCTTGTAAAATAGTGAATTTGCATTGGGTGGTCTGCTCACTTTGTGAAAAGGGAAAAAAACATTGTCTTGTATACTCTCTGTTTTTTTTTTTTTTTAAAGATATTGTTTCCCTCAAACAGACCGAGAAGTAAATTAAGTTTGAGAACAGAGTTTGAAGGGAAGGAAAATTGCAAATTGTTGTTGTTAAAAGGGAAGAACACAAAAATTCTCTCTCTGGTTCCAGAAAGAAAACCTCAGTTGTTTCTCTGTTTTCGGGTTTGAAAATTTGTTGCCTTCCTCCTCACTTGAAACATTCCAGCAGTCTCTAAACATCATGACAAGGGGTTTTATGAGGAAGGAGCCTCTAAATTCAACTAAATTGCATGAACATCCAGAAGTGGTGGCCCTCTTTACCAGGGCAAATTGAATGCCTTTCTTTGAGAAATTTCATGGGTATGATGAGGAAGTTACAGAGGAATTTTTATTGTCTTTAAAACCCCACTCAAAAACCCATGCTACAGTCAGTTTCAGGGGTCTAACCATAGAACTTACACCAGATTTCATCAACAGAATTACAAGTCTCCCACTTGGGCTCCCCTGGAGAAAAGAAGAAAAACCACTAGGACAGGTTGCTAAGAAGACCAATTTCCAACCTGATGAACATCCCGTGGAGGATAAGAATGGGATCAGGAGGACAAGTATACCTTATCCATGGGGTGAGGTCAGTTATCAGATCATGAAATATATCTCATGTGAAGGAAGATATAGCATAGTCTATGGTTATCATTTCAGACTGTTACATGAACTAAGATATGGCATGGACCTGCCCGCATCTAGAAAACTCAGTCTTCCATATTTTCTCCTCCAATCCTTGATAGAGTGTAGCACCAAATTGAATGCAGGGGTTCCAGACCAACTAGCTCACCGTGGGCTCATTAAATTGTTTGTGGAGGATGCTCTCCACACTTACACAATCCCTATAGCCTGGGATATTTTCAGGAACATGACTAAGAAGATGATATAAAAACTCTCACTAATGACCTTAGTCCATCTGGAAGTGAAGAGGAAGAACAAAAAGAGGAAGCTGAGAAGGAAGTCCATGAAGAAGAATAGAAACAATGGGAAGAAGTGGATAGGAAAGCAGGTATTCATGATAAAGAGGAAGACATCGCATCAAAGGCTTGGGATGTCAGGGAATCTGTCAGAGCCATCAAAGATGGAGAGTTAGATTGGTTGCTCAGAGGATGAGAAATCCATTCAGTAGGGGGGTGATGATGAGCCCCAGAAATGGGTAATTATATGGGCTTATTTTGCATCTTATTTCAACTTAATCCACCATTATCATTAGTTTATTGCATGTTTTTGAATATATTTATGCTAATAGAGTGAATTGGGTTAGTCATTTTTCCATGTAGTCTAATGTGTGTCTTATGCAGATTTTTTGGTCAATTTTGGACAAAGTCAAGGGATTTATGAGCAAATGGCATCCAAAACTCGAGGAAAACAGGGAAGAGAACTTGTAGGGGGGTGTCTCCTTCATTTATGACCCCTTTCCTCGAATCCTCCATCAGCAACTCGGAGCACAAAGGTCCACATTGATGATTCCAAGGGGCAACCGAGAAAGTAAAGAAGGACTGTTGTTTATCTCCAGTTCTAGGAAGCCAAGTTCCTTGATTTTAGGAGGACTATTAGAGGAATCAATTTGTATAAATAAGGAGGCTTAGAGCCTTAGTAGGTTAGCCAGTTATTAGTAGATTTTCGCACTTTTCTGTAGCATTGTGTTCAGCTCATTTTCAAGTTCCTTTTTTAGAACAGTTTATGTAATGTGACTGTTATTTTTGATAATGAAGATGAACCAGTTTTTGATCCAACACTATTCTCTTTCACGGGGCTGAAGCTCTTGGGTTAGGGCCCAACCCAAGTTACCCAACACCTCCTACTGTGTACTTATATGTTTTTGCTTCAGTTCATAAGTGAATTTCTGTTGCATAGATTCATTTTACTTTGTTTGGTTAGGTTGCTTTTGATGGTTAGTATAGTTGCTTTTGTTTCAGTTTCTCAAGTAGGTTAATGCAGTGACAGAATAAGATTAAAAAAGGCCAACAACAGGCCCTGTTCTCCTTTCTCCCTTTCTGGGACTATGACTTGAGGTCAAGGCACTACTACTACCACCAAAAACACAGTTTTTGCTCTTCCATGCAACAGCTAGTGTGATACTTTGATTTGGAAAGATTGATATTGGTTCAGATTCAATTACCTAGACCATCTCGTGTTCTTTTAAAATAGATCTCTCTACATGTTTTTCTATTCACAAGTTACTGTTCAGCATTTTCTGTTTGTAGGTCAGAAATTAGGTCAAGTTAGAGAAATTTTAGTTTTTTGTCCTTTCTTTCAATAGTTTTTGTAAGTAGATGTGCAGATCTCTTGCAAGTCACCTCAGCCCACCATACATCCATAAACCAGCTAGCACCAGCTCACTTCTCATAGATTTCCCAAGTCATTCGCAACATTTCGCCAATCTGCCCTAATTTCTGTGTTTTTCTCCATAAAGCTTCTTTCTTGCCATTTGAACAAATCCAACCATCACGTTCGTTCTTGATCTTCCTTGACAAGTTCTAGACACCTCAACACCTTCATCTAGCCTTCAATTACCATTTCCCATCATTTTTCCACCTTCAAAACTCCAAAAATAGCTCTCGGCCTCCTCTTGTAGATCCCCTGCAGCCTCCTGTAGAATTTCCTGTGAGTGATTTTTCGAAGTCTGATCACTATGGAAGTATTCAGAAGGGTACTAGGGGCTTCTTAGGACCTCTCCACACCTTCCTCACCCTCTACAAAAGCCAAATCCATCTTCCTTTGCCACTAGACCTCTTCATAATCACAACTAGAGAAATCACAAGCATAATAATTCCACATAAAAATACTCAAAAGCACAAAAAGATGATTTCTTCTCATTTCTTTTCAGAAGTAGCTTGAATAAAAGCAATTTACCTTTTCAGTAGTCAATGGCACTCATTTCATTAGTTTCCATCTCTTTTCTTGCAAAAGTAGGGTTAATAGGTAAATTAGGGTTTGCTAGGGTTTGCGTTACATTTCAGTTTTCCTTCTCTTTCTGCAAGTAGAATAGTCCCTGTAGAGTTAGCTTTCTTTCATCACAGTTAAAAGCTTCTTCTGAGAACTCATAGAAGTTGGCTTGAGCTCCTAGCGAACTTGTGCCAGCTGACCAAGTGACAGCCTGCAGTAAGAGCTAGTACTTGTGCATATAGCATCGTCGCTTCCAAGTTTGTTACGAACTACTGGGTTGATAAAAGTAAAGAAGGAAGCCCCAGGAGTTGCAGCATTATTGCTGAAATACTGGTGCTCACCAATATACATTAAGGAAGATTGCAAACCAGTCAGGCAGCCTCAAAGGAGGATGAATCCAGCCCTTAAATACATTGTTAAGGAAGAATTGCAAAAATTACTTGATGCAGGATTCAGCTACCCCATCTCTGACAGTGAATGGGTCTCTCCTTTGGTGCTAGTGCCAAAGAAAAATGGGAAGTGGAGAATCTATGTCAATTATCGGTAACTAAACAAGGCCACCAAGAAGGACCATTTTCCTTTGCCTTTCATAGATCAAGTGTTAGTTGGCCTGGCAGGGAAGAAGTTTTTCTCCTTCCTAGATGGGTTTAATGGGTACACTCAGATTCAAATCAGCCTAGAAGACCAAGATAAGACCACTTTCACTTTCCCTTGGGGTAACTTTGCATATTGGGTCCTTCCTTTTGGTTTGTGTAACACTCCAGCCACTTTCCAGAGAGCATTATTGAGTATATTTTCTGAACTGGTTCATGATGTAGTGGAAATATATATGGATGATTTGGCTCCTTATGGTTCTAACTTTCAGGAAGATTTATCTAGCCTAGGAAAAGTCTTGGATAAGTGTATTGAAATGAGCTTGTCACTTAGTTCGGAAAAATGTGAATTTTTGATGACTGAAGGGACTGTGCTAGGTCATGCAATATCTCAAAAAGGATTGCAGGTGGACCCCAACAAAGTTGTTATCATCCAAAGGGTCCCACCTCCTCAAAAGGCGAGAGATGTCGGAAGTTTCCTAGGCTTAGCTGGATATTACAGAAGATTCATTAAATATTTCAGTAAGTTAGCCTCTCCGTTGTTTGGTCTTTTAGGAAAAGATGTCGAATTTATATGGTCCGAAAACTGTCAAGAAGCCCTAGATACCTTGAAAAGAAAACTTGTGACTGCCCCAATTTTGAGAGGCCCAAACTGGGCCCTACCTTTCCACATTCACACAGATGCCTCGAACAAAGAAATAGGAGTAGCCTTAGGACAAATTGATGAAAATTTACCTTATGCCATATACTTTATAAGCAAAAATTTGTCGAAGGTAGAGTTAAACTACACGGTAACCGAGAAGGAACTCCTAGCTATAGTGCATTCCTTAAACAAATTTAGACATTATATCACAGGCTATCAAACCTTTGTGCACACTGATCATGCTGCAATTAGATATTTAATGAACAAACCGGATGTAAATGCTCGCATTATTAGATGGTTGCTTTTACTGCAGTAGTTTGATTTGACTATTGTTGATAAGCCTGGTAAAGAAAATGTTGTTGCTGACTTTTTGTCTAGAGTAAATTTTCCTACAGGTGAAGAAGGAATGGTGAATGATCAAATTCCAGATGAACACTTGTTTGCTATCTCAATACTCTCTCCATGGTTTGCTGATATAGCAAACTACTTGGTTTCAGCACAGTTTCTACCACACCTATCCTCAAAGGAGAAGAGAAAGATCATGAGGAAAAGTGCCCCTTTCACCTAGATTGGGGGCAATCTTTTCAAACTTGGCCTAGATTAGATCTTGAGAAGATGTGTCAGGGAGGAGGAAGTCTTTGACATTCTCTTGACCTGTCATGACAGGCCTTGTGGAGGCCCTTTTGCAACAAAGAGGACTGCCTTCGAAATATTGCAAGCAGGCTACTATTGGCCCACTCTTCATCAAGATGTGAGGAGATACACCAACCAATGTGATCAGTGTCAAAGGACGGGGAAACCTACTCTAAAGGATGAGATGCCCATGCAACCTCAAGTGACCTTTGAGCCATTTGAGAAGTGGGGCATGGACATTGTGGGTCCTATCAACCCTCCTTCAAAACAGAAGTAGTACATCATTGTGTGCACCAATTACCTGACAAAGTGGGTAGAAACAAAAGAAATTAAAGCAACAACAAAGGAAAAAGTAGCTGAGTTTTAAAGAGAAAACATATTCTACAAGTTCGGGTATCCAAGAGAATTGGTCACAGATCAAGGAAGCTAGTTCACTTCCAATTTGATAGAAGACTTGCTCACACATCATAAAATCAAGCACAGGACTTCCACCCCTTACCATCCACAAGCCAATGGGTAGGTGGAAGTCACTAACGGAGCTTTGGAAGGAATTCTGACCAAGGTAGTGAGCAGCAATAGAAAAGATTGGGCAGACTGATTAGCTGAGGCCACCTGGGCCTACAATACAACATAGAAGGCCACCATAGGGTTCGCACCCTATGAACTGGTATATGGGAAGAAGGCTTTGCTGTCAATAGAATTTCAATACAATACACTAAGGATTATAGCTCAGCTGGACCTAGGTCTCAGCCATGCACAGAGGGAAAGATTACTCCAACTCAATGGATTGGATGAACAAAGATTGCAGGCCCTTCTCCACACAGAGGTAGTTCAACTTCAAAGGAAGATATTGCATGAAAAAAATATCAAGGAAAAGTAATTCCAAGAGGGAGATTTGGCACAGCTCTATGACTCAAGGTATAAAGACTTCAAAGGCAAGCTGAGGACAAGATGGCTGTGACCCTACACTATGGAAAAATGCAATGAAAATGGTTCAGTTCTGATTAGAACCATTGATGAGGAACCCATCCCCATGCTTGTCAATGGACATCGGTTGAAAATTTACAAGAAGCCCCTCTCCAAGTGAGAGTTCATTGAAGATTTGAATAAAACAGTGATGGTAGTGGGGCATGTCTTAGCCTCCACACACTAAAGAAACAGAGAAAAAATAATAAGGACTCAAGTGAAAACCTCGATGAGGCACTTGAGTCCCATCATTGGGTTGAAAACCTCTTCTGAGGTGGCCCAGTGATGCAAAAAAAAGAAAAGAAAGAAAAAAAGATCCCTGGGTGAAAACCTCCCTTGGAGGCACCCAGGGCAGGCAATTAGGGTGAAAACCTCCTTGAGCCACCCTAGTTGTCTTTAAAAAAAAAAAAAATAGAGAAAAGAAGAAGAAGAAAATTGAATTTTAATGTGCATTGAAGGTTGCAGGAGGACCACAAGGAGCAAGAGAAGATGCCACAAATCCTGTTTCATCTCTTCCACACTCTTCTCCATCATTTATGACCTTTCTTCCACTCCACTGTATTCTTTTTTTGGAAACTATGTGTTCTACAGGAGGCTCCTGTAGAAATCACAGAGAGCTAGAAATGGTTCTAGTAAGCAGTTTGAGGGGCTAGGAAGTTTCATGAAGAGCATGTAGACCCTCCTACAACCATACACCCTCCTTTCCATCCATCCCACACCTGCATCACATCATCATCATCATTTTTCCCCTTCCTATCACATGGAAACATAGAAACCAGTTTTAGAAAAAAAAACAAAAAAATAAAGGGAGCAGCACCTCACATATCATCTGCAACTTACCAAGTACCTCTCCATCTCCATTAGCATCTCTGACATCATCCTCATAGCTCCCAGCACAAAAAAAAATTAGGTAAAATTTTAAAGGGAGAAGCAACTACATAAGCTCCTGTAGGAATTCTTGTAGCAGCTGATCCCATTAAAATCAAGCCACAACAGCAAAAGAAGTGCAACCACGGGATTGAAGAAGACATCTGAAGCTAGATCCAGCTAGAGGATACCTATAAAAAATAACCAGCCACACATTAGAAAGCAGAAAGCATGCAATGGGAAATACAGACATGCAGCAAAGGAAATACAAGCATGTAGCAACAAAAGGAGCCAAAATGCCTCACAACACATACATTCGACTCACAGGTAAGTGACTAACCCGCTCCTCTGTTGCATTGGTGTAATTGAAAAATATGCATAAGCGAATGAGATGGTTAGGGTTGAACGAGAAAAGGTGGCTAGTTAACTGGCCACCCTCATCCAGTTGATTGCGCTCATCCGGAGTTGCCACCACACGTGCATGTAGTCAAACTCAGAGAAAAATCCCAAGGACAGGTAGTGGAGGGTTTGCAAACTTCGATGCAATGATGGGAGGTGATTGCGGGAAGAAAGCATGATGACAAGGTGAGTGGGGACCAATGGTCCAAATATGGCAATGTACATTTTTTTCCAGCTCACCCCCTCACCAGAAATATCTAAAAGAAGAAATAAGTACTCCTCCTCGAAACTCCTTCACCACCTTTTCTTTCATTTCATCCTCATCCACTTAGCTACAACAAGATCTTTGTCATTACCATAGCCTTGAAACCATCATTTTCCATTTCTTTCTCCATCCTCTTGCTATTGGCGTTCTACAGGAGCACCTACAGGCAGTTCTACAGGAGGGGAAATAAGTTGTTTTTAAGGAGAAAACACGGGGTTTTTGCTCAATTTCTGGCTTGAGGAGGTAGGTTCTGTTCATACCCACCTTGATTATCAATATATGCAACGAATGATATAATTTTAAGGAGGAATTGAGTCCATAGAAGAAGAGGAATTATATAAAAGAATTCTACCTGTTTTCTTAAAAAGCACAGTTTTTCTCTGTTTTCCTGTTTTCTACAAAATTCTTGTCTCCATCATTTGGTGTTCAAAAGGGGTATAAGAAAAATTACAAGGGGATTCATGAGGAAGGATCCCACAAATTCAACCAAGCTCCATGAACATCCCCAAGTAGTAGCCATATTCACCAGAGCAAATTGGATGCCATTTTTTGAGAAATTCTGAGGGTTTGATGAAGAAGTTGCTTAGGAATTTGCCCTTTCTTTAGTCCCTCACTCAAGGACCCATGCCACTGTTACTTTTAGAGGTCTCTCCATGGAAATCACCCCAGAATTTATCAGTAGGGTTACCACCCTTCCTCTTGGATTACCTTGGAGCAAAGATGAAAAGCCAATTGGACAGTTTGCCAAGAAAAACTTCTTCCAAAACAATGAACATCTTGTAGAAGACAAAAATGGCATTAGAAGGACAAGAATACCTTACCCTTGGGATGAGGTCAGTTACCAAATCATCAAATATATTTCTTGTGAAGGAAGGTATAGCATAGTTTATGGCTACCATTTTAGACTTCTCCATGAGCTGAGATATGGCATAGACACTCCAACACCCCAGAAACTCAGCATCCCCTATTTTCTCCTACAGTCCCTTATAGACTCTATCATTAAGTTGAAGGCAGGAGGTCCAGATTAGCTGGCTCACCATGGGTTAATTAAAATGTTAGTGGAAGAAGCCCTCCATACCTTCATAATCCCCATAGCATGGGAGATTTTCTGAAATATAACAACAGAAGATGACATAAAGGCCCTCACATATGATATCAGTCCTTCTGATAGGGGGGAGGAGGAGTAGGAAGGGGGAGAAGGGAAAGAAACTGAGGAACAAGAAAGGGATAAGGAAGAAACCAAAATAGAGGAGGAAGAAACCAAAATAGAAGAGGAGGAAACAAAACCAATAGAGATAGAGAAAAAGACAGAAGGAGGAGAAAATGGGGTAGAAAAGACAGAGGTGTCTCTTGAGACCCTAGAAAGAGAGGCAAAAACTGCTCTCACTACCCTCAGCATCCCAATTAAACCAAAACAAAAGAGGAAGAGGTAGACCTCAATGTTTTTCAGGGCTAGGAAGAGCACAAGGATCAAACAAGGGAAACCCCAGCCTTCTTCTAAAGTGCCCATTTTTATTAAAGATTCATCCTCTACCCAAGGGAAGGAATCCCCTTCCAAGGCATCTATCACTTATGAAAGGGGGACTCCTAGATCTCCCACATGGAAGGAAAAAGTAGAATTATAGGACTCAAAAATAGTCCTACAAGAGGCAGAGACTGTTCTACAGGAGACGCTGTCAAGACTATAGGAGACTGAAAAACTTGAAAAAATACTAGAAGGACAGTCATAGGGGAAGGAGGAAGCAACAAAGGCTCAAGAACCTAACCCCTAGCCTAGTTTGGGCTCTTACTACAATATTCTTGAGGGGGGAAGAATCATTCCATAGAAATTTGCAATCCCACTTTACTTTGAGTTGGAAAAATAAAGAATAAGAAGCCATAGAAGGATGCAAATTTCCAAATCCAAGGGAGTTGAAGATATTTGCCATATGGAGAATCAAATTAGAGAAATGGGTAGAGAAATAAGTGTTGTAAGAAATAGAGAAGCAATCACAGGAACTCACCTTCAAACAGAAAATGAATTGCTAAAAAGACAGTTGCAAGAAAAAGAGACACAATTAGCATGCATGGTTAGCTGGTCCACGGAGGCACTGTAATGCAGAACACCAGCAAAATCATATGGATTATACCTCAAGGACTAATGGCTACAGTTTTAGATAAAGACTTTGGCATAGAGAGGCACAATGCCTTTCCAAGATTATAGACAATTTATAGACCTATGTGACCAAAGTTCATCAGAAGACAAGGCAAAAATAGCAGAGTTCTATTTGCATAACATGGCCCTCACCAACATGAATGTGTAAGACCCCAATGCTAGGCTAGGGGACCTACAACTAATGGCCATGGCATCATGGATGAATCATGCAGAATTTAGGGCAGCAGAGATAAGGAATTTAATGATAAAGGAGTAGAATGAGCCCCTAATGATCAGAGCTGAGCCATCAGGTCCCATGGCTCTCATCAGCACACACCAGCTACTTGTAAATAATCCCGAAATTGCCCCTAAGTATATCAATGGTCAGGCTCAGGCCATTACACATTTTGAGGACATGGAAAGGTTACTTGGGGATGACTGTATTCATGCTTGTATGAGGAGGTGGAACACCCTACCAAATAGTTTATAGATCAGGGACTATCACACCCCAACAAGGATGAAAGAAGCATTAAGGAGAGTGCCACTGTACAAGCACTCTATGCAAAATTTGAAGGTCAATTGGATTGGCCTCAAATTGAGTCCCCCAATGCTACTAGGCATGCTAGAAGGCAAAAAAGAGGAAGAAGAGAAATAGCAGTGGGAAGAGGTAGACAGAAAGGAAGGATTCTATGAAAAAGAATAGGAGCTCACATTAGAAGCATGGGATGTCAGGGAGGCCACCAGGGCCATGAAATATGAGGAGATGGACTAAGTTGCTCAAAGGATGAGCAACACCTTCAGTAGGGGGGTGATGATGAGCCCCATAAATGGGTAATTATATGGCCTCATTTTGCCTCCTAACATAGTTTAATCAACCATCCTCTTAGCTTATTGCATGTTTTTTTATTATATTTATGCTTATGGAGTGATCTGGGTTGGTTATGTTTCCATGGAGTCTAATGTGTGTTTAATGCAGGTTTTTGTTGAATTTTGAAGACAAAGTCAAAGATTTAATGAACAATTGGTAGCAATAATTCGAAGTGGAAAAAGGAGAGGATTTATAGGATGGTATCCCCCTCATTTATAACTCCCCACTTCGAATTCTCCTTCATATAGCTCGGAGCACAAACAGCCAAATCAATGCACTAGGAGGCAGCCGAGCAAGTGGAGGATAACTTATGTTTATCTCAAGTTTTGGGAGCCAAGCCTCCTTGATTTTAAGGAAGCTATTGGGAGCTTCAGTTGTATAAGTAGAAAGGCCTAGGGCCTCATGAGGAAGTTAGTCAAATTTTCGAATTTTTGTTGCAGCTTTTCTCTGCTCAACTTTAAGCTTACTTTTGTTGACAGTTTCATGTAATCCTATTATTATTTTGATAATAAAGATTAGATCCTCTTTGAGCTAGCACTGAGTTACCCCAGAAGGCTGAAGCTCTCGGGTTAGGGTCCAATCCAAGCAACCAAGCTCCTCTTGTTTGCATTTATATGCTTTATTTCAGTTTATGAATTAGTTGTTGTTAGATAAATTTCTTTCTTGGTTAAGAATAGGTTGCTTTTGGTGATTTAGAAGGTTGTTTCCATTTGAGTTTTCTATAGCAGGTTGAATAGTGATAGAAAGAAGATACAAAAAGGCCATCAATAGAGCCTTGGCCTCCTTTCCTCCTTTTGGGGCCATGAACTGAGGCCAAGACCCTCTTGTTGCCACAAAAACACAAATTTTCCTTCTCCATAGCATTTCTAATGTTGCATTTTGTTAGAAGGTTAATGCTTTGCTTTAGATCTCTTCCACCATGCTCATTTCTATCTTGCAATAAGTTTCCTTTCATGCTTTCTCTCATTTTAGCATTTTTTAGCATTTCTTTCCATAGCTCATAATCTAGATTAGCTTGATGCAAAATTATGTTTTTGATGTACTTAGTTTCCTTGCTTGCTTAATGTCCTTGATCGATTCCTAGTTCCTTTTGCAACAAATTTCTTCTCACAACAAGTCATCCTACCAGCTACCACATTCTCTCTCTGATCTATGCCCTACAGGTTGCCCAATGTTCACCTCAAATCTGCCTTAGTTTTCTACGTTTTTCCATAGGATTCCTTCCTCTCTCCCGACCATATTTTCCTCTCCTAGCAATCCTTAGTGACCCCTAGGCACCTTAACACATCATCCCAACCTTCAACTACCCTTTCCACCCACTCTCACACCTTCAAAACCTCCAAAACTACTCTCGGCATCCTCCTGTAAACCTCCTATATACCTCCTGTAGACCTCCTATAGACCTCCTATAGATCCCCTGCAGCCTCCTGTAGATTTTCCTGTAGGCTTCTTTATGAAGTTTGATTGTGGGAAAATCCTCTAGAAGGCTACCTGAGACCTCCTAGGACCCATCCACACCATCCTACATCTTCTCAAGTCCCAAAACCACCCTCCATCGCCACCTAATCGGTGCCACATTCACAATCAAATAAATTACATGCATGCCAATTTCACATAAAAATACATAAAAACCCAAAAAGATGTTTTTTGCTCATTTATTTCTAGAAATAGCTTGAGTAGATGTGATTTACTTCCTGAGTAGGCAATGGCATTCATTTCATGGTTTTTCATCTCTCTTTCTGCAAAAGTAGGATTAGTTTGTTAAGTAGGGTTTGCTAGGTTTACTTTACATTTCAGTCTTCTTTTCCTTTGTGCAAGTAGAGTAGCCTCTGTAGAGTAACCTTTCCTTTCTTTCATAACATGTAGAGCTTCTTCTGGAATCCATAGAAGTTGGCTTGAGCTCCTAGTGATCTTGCGCCAGCTGACCAAAACATATTATAACTCAAAACATATTATAACATACCCCTCCTTTGGAATGAATGGAAATACCATAATAAAACAAAACTTCATCACATAACTCAAGAATAAGAGAAAAAAAATTGTAATTCATACTTCTTTTCTTCTCCTCTTTTGGGTGTTTCTCCCCCTTTGATTCATTTTTCCTCTTGTGAATGTTTCTCTACTATTGTACTCCATTGATGTACTTCTCTTTCTTTGTTTTACCTCTCCTTCTCCCTTTTTTTTTATTTGAATGTTCTTATCCCACTTTGACATCAATGGAAAAGATACCAACATGCTCTCCCTATCATCAATACCCCCCCTGTCTTGTTGATCATGTGGACCTGGAAACTTTCTTTTGGTACGGTGAGTGCTTTACTAATTGGATTTCTTCCTCATGAGGAATATCTAGTGGAAGGAGGCAAGATTAATTACTCCCAATATTTGCCCTAAATACTCATATTGGTCTCTTGGGAGAGTTTTGGTGAATATATCAACTAACCGCTATTTTTTAGGTACATAATCCAATTTGACAATCTGATTTGCAACTCTCTCTCAAGAAATGGTAATTGATTGGAATATGATTTGTCTTTGAATGAAAAAAAGAATTCTTGGACATGATGATGGCACCTATATTATCATAGATCATAGGAATAGGATGATTATATAATACTTTACATCTTGTGGAATATGCTTCATCCATAAGATTTGAGTGCAACAAGATGTTTCTACTGCATATTCTGCTTCAATAGTAGAGAGAGATATTGAAGCTTACTTCTTTCTCAACCATGAACCAAGACATCCTCCAAGAAAGAAAGCGCCGCCACTAGTCCTCTTTTGATCATCTACATCACCTACCCAATCAACATCGATATAAACAATTAGTGAAAACAATTTACCTCAACGATACCAAAGTCCATAGTCCATTATGGATCTAAGATATTTGAGAATCCTCTTTGCACTAGAAGATGGCAATGTCTAGGGGTTGCTTGAAAAAATCCAACAATACCAACTACCAATAATATATAGTGTTGAGGTTGTCATATATAAGAGGTTGCCAGTAATAAATCTTTATAAACTTTGATCTAAGCTTGCAACCTGTAACCATTGGTGTACTCACCAAAGAACATTCCTCCATACCGAATTTATTCAATAATTCCTTGATATACTTTGTGAGATAAAGATTCCTTTGGAAGGCTGGGCGATCTATAAAAAAAGGAAATAATAAAGTTCTCCAAGCATAGACATCTCAAATTCGACCTTCATATCAGCCACAAACTGGCGAGTTAGCTTATATTAATCACTAGAAAAAATAATATCATCAACATAGACAACCACCACAATTAATTTTCCATAAATAGTTTTAACATATAAATTGTTAGTTGTGCCTCTTTTAAAACCACACTTGAGCAAGTAACTATGCAACCTGTAATACCAAGCCTGTGAGGCTTGTTTGAAACTATACAAGGCCTTTTTCAACTTGCAAACATAACCACACTATTTTTACAACTGAAAACCATCTAGTTTCTCAATGTAAAATTCTTCATGTAAGTATCCATTGAAGAAGGCATATTTGACATCCATCTGATATATTTTGGATTTCTTGAAACAAGAAAATAGTAAAACATTAAAATAGCCTCAAATCGAGAAATAGGACCAAATTTTTCATGAAAGTACAGACCTTAAATTTGTGCATAGCCTTTGCAAACCAATCTTTCCTTGTTTCTTATCACTGCACCATGCTCATTCAACTTATTCCTGAAGACGCACTTCATGCCAATAACATTTTTGTTTTTTGGTTTAGGAACAAACTCCCATGTTTGATTTTTCTCAATCTGGTTTGTTTCTTCATGCATAAATTGTAGAATTTCCCACTGTATATCACCTGATAATGCAATATACTAAAGCAAAATACTTGATCTACTTCTACAACAAACTTGCAGAAGCTTAATCGATTTTGAGAAAGATCAAATAGAACACATATAATAGAGAATGAGAAATCAATCACATGAAACACAAAAGAATACTCTGGGGAAAGCCTCAGCTAAAAACCCCGATCTTTGTATTATCATACAAGTGGAAATATGTCCAGATTACACAAAAATTTAACTCACAAGCCATCCAGCTCTTAGTACAATCCCTTTGCTACTCATAGATAGTCAAAGGCTTCTCACAAACCTTCTCCTCTGCCCTCCAAGCCTCCTATTTCCCTGCATAGTTTCTCCTAGGGTCCAATGCTGCCACCTGTGTGAATTCACCTCTCACACAACTCACCAAACTCAGAAATAACTGCACAATCCTGAAGGAGATAATTCCTTCTGCATGGATGAGTTTCCTATATAGGAAAAATCCTCCAACTGATAGTACATTTTCCCATCATCTGATCTCAACTGGGTCTTTGACTGAAATGACATGCATGAGTTATTTATGAGAGAATATTCAGTTATCTGAAGTGCAACAGTTACATGCATGCATGCATTAACTAATTGAACTCACAATCAGTTCCACAAACTATTGGAACTAATCTAACTAGACTTAACTCAATTAACTGAGCTAACTAATTACAACTCAATGTACAACTCATCCTAATCTCCTTTAATCAAGGGATAAATTCCTCAATTAATGGGATAACTATTACATGTCCCCACATAGACTTCATGTTTGATTTTCTGCAACTAATTAACTCAAGATGAATTAATTAATTATTTTACAAATAGCTACTAAGGTCAAATTCAAATTTTACTTCTCAATTTTAGTTCAACGACTAACTAAAATTGGAATCTATCCCGAAATACTATTTATAGCAATGTTATTTTTAGCATTTCCATTTTTCATTCCTTGTTGCTATGTCCAACACTAGTACCTGAACTGCTATTTATAGCAGTGCTATTTATAGCGCTTCTATTTTTAGCATTTCTTGTCGCTATTTTCAACATAAATTTTAATCCATTATCATCATGGCTAGCCTATGCAACATCCTTTGGTTCCATCATCGATATTAAGGCTACATGCACTTGAGTAAGTGTATTTAGCCTATTTCTTCTTATTTGTACTCTTGTATTTAAATCACCAATAATTTAATTAGTTCGGTGGTGTTTTTGCACATACCTTGAAGAATATTTGGATTGAGGATTGAGAGATTCTTCATTTTCTTCATCTCAAAGTGGATCATCATCCTTCTCCTCATATTTTACTAGATCATTGGAGTTGGTATTTACTGGATGATAAACTTCAGAATGAATGTGCTCATCCACTTTAACATCAATATAATCAACTATCCTCTTGTATTTTCGTTGTAGCATCCCTTACTACTATGAGAGTATCCAACCCTTCATCAAACTTACTGATGAAGCCCAATATCACAACAATATTGTTGAGACTCCCAAGGCTACCAACTTTAATTATCAACCCAAGGTTTGTACAAACTTAAGTAGTGAAAATGTTGTATGCATAATAGGTAAAGTTCTACTCATGCCACCTTCAGGCAATGGACCGGCTCAATGCTTACAAAGAACACCCTTTTAGCTAGCTCAAGGAAGGGAATTGCATGAGAAAGAAAGTCATACTCTAATTGCAGGAATGAAAAACGATTTCTCTACTTACAGAAATGGAAATTTCAATTCATCAAATATAATTTTAACCCTAGTTTCGAGAATGTAAAGGCTATGCTAATTGCAGGAATGAAAAGTACATTTCTATTCTTAGAATGTAAACCTTGTGCTATTTGCAACAATATGAATCGTTAATATAATTGCAAAATGTGAAAAGTTTCTTTGAAAAGGAACTAATCCTACGCAAGAACAACACTTTGTAATTGAAATCCTAAGCAAATGAATTCAAATAAATAGGTACTTTACATTGGAAAATCACCCTCTTAATCACTATGTTCGAAGGGACATAGCTAGAGTGACAGCAGGGAAAATTTGAAGGATGGAAGTTTATCTTAAAGTTTAGAAACCTTGGCGAATCTTACTAGTCCCTAATATGCAGACTATACAAATTTTGGTGATATTTTTGTAGAAATATTTAGATTTCCAATAAATTTATATTAGTCGATATAATATTTTGGTGATTTTTGAGGTAAAATATTGTTGTACTATAAAATTTGGCCGAATTATTTTAAAAAAAATGGAAATTGGTGAATATTTTTTTTGGAACAAACATGGAAAATTAGCCCACCTACGAATATTAGCCCTTAAAATTTTCCCTGAGTGATAGAGTTCATATAAATTTTAGAAGAGAATCATCATTACCATTCAATTTAGAAATTTTTCACCTAACCCTAATTGTAAAATTGTATTTGCAGTGAGAAAAAGATAGGTTCAAAATGGTATTAGGTCCTCCTCAATCATGGATCCAGAGCCTAGAGGTCTTTATTCAAACCTAAGAGACAAAAACCAATATTTTGGAGCAACTAGTCAAGTTTAGGGACTGCTACAGAATAGCTACAGGATGGTACATGATTGATTCCATGAGCATCCTGAGGTTGAAAAAGGTGGTTTAAATGTTGGAAAGGGCAGGTAAGCATATATGAGGGTTGTGTGAGGCTTTTGCAAGATTATTGCCTCTCAGAGGCCCATATTGCACAAAAACAAATGCACATGGTACCCCTCAAATAACACTAAAATAATGTATTGGTAGCATAATTTTGAGGGTAGTTGGGGATGACAAGGAAGGAGTTGATGATGACAAGGGGAATGTAGGATGAGTGTGCCAACCCTGCAAGCCACTTATAGTACTTGCATACCAACAACCATTCCTTTTATTTCTCTCAAAATGATAATCAAATTGCAACAATATAAGCTAAGCAAGAAAGGATGAGTAAAAAATTATGAAATCAAACAAAGAAGGATTTTATTTCATTAAGAACCAATTCACCTCACAACATGAATCTAACCTACATACATGAAAACTTGAAAAACTTTATTTTAACTCGTACTTTGCAAAAACAGAGTATGTAAGAGATAATGAACTAAAGCCTAGAAAATTGCAAATGAAAATAGTCACATATTTTCTCTTTCTACTGTAGACTTCTCAACCACATTTCACACAAGAAAGGTGGTAATCAAGTCTACAACCACAAATTTTCTTGGAAAATAAACTTCTACTCAAATAAGGAAAGGAATGATGCTACTAAAACAATGCATGAATAAGATACATAAAAGGGACTAGATCCTTTGGGTTGGGCCCTAACCTAAGGGGACTCAATCCTTTGAAACTAAGTCAAATGTAGAACACAAATATGCTTCTCATTAACATGAAATAAAGTTTTGGTACATCATGAAAAGGAAAATAATAATGAAAACCTAAAGTCCCTTGCTCTTGATATCTCTTCACTTCTCAAAAATTTGAATCCTAATGAGCCCTTAGGCATGTTTATTTATATAAAGAGGATTGAGGGGAAACTACCTTGAAAAAAGGATTTCTTCCCTCCGAAACTTAGAAAAAAGTGGATCTAGCTCCTTTAGATCCTTACATTCACTTGAGTTGATTAGGTTCTAGTAAACCTTGAGTTGTAGAGGAGTGACTTTAGGGATCACTTCGAGTCAAAGGAGAGTAAATGAAGGGGGGAAATCCTCCTACACTTTCTCTAGATGCATCCATTGTACCTTTGTATCATAAATGTACTAAAAAATGCTCCTTTCCTACACATTAAGCACATTAGGCCATGAAGCATGATAAACACCCTTTAGTCTTCCTCTTAAGCACATTATAGCCAAAGAGATGTTAATTAATGTGAGAAAAGAAGAATTTATAGGCTCGAGGATGGAAAAATGTTCTTATAACATCCCTATTTATGGGACCCATCATCACACCCTTGTTGAAAGTGTTGCTTACCCTATGAGAAACTTACTCTCTAATATGTAGTTCATGCATCACCCTAGTGGCCTCTTTGACATCCCAAGGCATCTTAGATAATGTTCCTTTTTGTGGATAGAATCATGCATTTTCCTATATGGTTGCTCACTCCATTCATTCCTCTACTTGATCTCTACTCTCTTGTAGGCCCAATAGCAAGGGAGCACTGAGTTTAGCCCTATCCAATTGATTTCTAACATTTGAATAATTCTTTTGTAGAGTGGGGTCCTTTTTAGGGCATTCCTCAACCTTTTAGGGGAGTGATATTCCCTAATTTGTAGGTTGTCAGGTGGAGCATTCCATCTTCTTTGGAAATCTTGCAAACTCTCAATCCTGAATAACCTAAAGGTATCTTAGAAATGGAGGATGGATTGTTCTTTTGTTGCTAGGTAGTGAGGGGCTAATTTGTGATCTACAGAGATAATGTTACTATTACTTATGACAACCTTAGGGCTTACTAACTCTACTTTGATGTATATGGGCTCACTTTCTTCTTTGACCATAACCTTATTTACTTCCTCAACACTTGTTTCTTCATGGGTTGGCCAATAGGACAATTCCATCATTTGTTCATCCCCCAATCTTGAATTGGTGTCCCAAAAGTTCATGCTTGTAAGGATCATGTTGTGCATATAAAATTAAACCAATCTGACCCTATCCTCAATGCTTACCTATTAGAAAAATTCAATAAACCTCCTAAAATCCTGAAATGGTAGAGATCCATATTTTTACAATGTTTTGATTTGGAACTGCAACTAATGTTCTTTGAGGAAACTGGCATATGATTTGGATAACTTCCTGCATTGGATGGCCTCCAGGGACAATATTTCCATGGTGGCAAGTTGTGCCTCCTTTTCCTATATTATCTATGATTTTAATTGGATAATTATATTATTTTTTTCATCCAACTCGATGCATTTAGAGTGATAAAGGTGGAGGAATCAGCTCATGTGACTGTTTATACCAGCGGGACCCAATTTTGTGAAATAAGGTCTGAAACCTTCTGGGAGTGATTAAAGGCATAAAATGACATTTTTGGGGGATAAAAATTTTCCACTTTAGTGCCGCACCATTCTATGTTATTCTGCACAAGGAGGCCTTTCCAACGGCACAAGAAGCACATCAATTGGAGTCTTTATGCAAAATTTATTCCACTCAGAAGTTGACCCTCCTATTTTCACACTTATAGTTCGGGAAGATGTCACATCAGCCCCCATTATTCATGGAAAAGGGGCTAGCCACGTGTTTTTGATGTAAAAGACTCTAGAAGAGTTTATTTTGTAACTCTAGTTAAGAGTTGATGTAGTCAAACTTAACCACTAGTAGGCTATCAGGTTGTGTTATAACCAAGCCACTAGGAGGAAGAGGCATTCCATTCTTTCAAGAATTTTTTGTTCCATAGATGAGAAAAGGTAGCCAGGAGAGATAAGAGGTAGAGTACACATAGAGGATCTGTGCACTCTACCAGCCCATGGGCCATAGGCATTACTTCTTTGTACCTACAGCCGTATTTTTAGACAAAGAAAGAGAGTGAAGGCTCCAGGGAAAATTTTAAGAACCCCCCCTAAATTTATAAATATAATAAATGGGCGAATCTCCATGGTATATAGGAAAAATGGAAGGCGATTTTATCAATAATATAATATTTATATATAATTTTTTTGGCAAATCTCTCACCAGGCATGGCGAATATTTTACTCAATTATAAAATCTTGTAAGATCTTGGCGATTCTTTCACTAAATAATAAAACTTTGTAAAGTCCTAGTGAATCTTAGCATAGGCTACATGCTGGTTTAATTCCCCCATTTAAATAGGCGTGAATACCATGGGTCAATATCATGTGCCATTTTGGTGAATACCATGGGTCAATACCATGTGCCATTTTTATTTTTATTAATTCTAATATTAGGGTTAATAATGGTTTTTTGCATGGTATTAATAACAATCTAGTCCATGGTATTTGTCCCATAGTATTTTGGCCATAGGTTTCACCTAAATATAACCCATTTTTTGAGTGTTCGTAAATATAAGGTGACTTATGGAGTAAATATAAAAAAAAAAAATTATTTGTTTACCATACCTCTTGTTTATTTATATTTTTATTAATTTACCATACCTCTTTTACAAATATGGTATGTGGCCCATAGGATTCACTTAAATAAAACATCTTTCTTGAGCTTTCATAAATAGAACGAGGGTTATGGACTAAATATAAAAAGAGGTTTTATTTATTTACGATACGTCTAGTTTATTTATATTTTTATTTATTTACCATACCTTTTGAGTAAGTATAAAAAGACGTTTTATTTATTTACCATACCTCCATTTTACTTATATTTTTATTTGTTTACACCCTTACATGTATATAAGGTGACTTATGGAGTAAATATAAAAAATGTTTTATTTATTTACCATACCTCTCATTTATTTATATTTTTATTAATTTACCATACCTCTTTTATAAATATGGTATTTGGCCCATAGGATTCACTTAAATAAAACCTATTCTTGAAAATGGGTGAATGGATTCACTTAAATAAAATCTATTCTTGAAAATGGGCGAATGGAAGGTTGTAAGTCCTAATTTCAAGGGCTAAATTTACCTTTTTTACCCTCTCCCTTAAAATAAGGTGGGCTATTTGAGGTGATTTGTAAAAATGTACTATGATACAAAATATTCGCCCACTAAAAATTTAAAATCCCTTAATTTCGCCAAAGGGCGAACATTCGCCCCTAAAATTATCCTTGAGTGAAGCAACCTCGGCCTCCAACTGGGTTTTGTCCCCAAAGGGTTTCCCCAATAGCATATACTATGTCTTGTGTGTGTGTGTATGCTTATCTTATCGTTATCTACTTTTTTGCATAGTTTCCATTCGTATGTAAGCACTAATTACAGCTAAATCCATAGATCTTAAATTTTAATAAACTATAATAGTGTATAATTTTTAGAGTTTTAATATAATATTATTAAATATGTTGTGACAAATTTTTCAGTGGAATATCCATGATAGTTTACAGATCATTTGGTATCGGAGAAGGTTTAGGAATTTGTGGATATTTGCAGGGGATTGGCGGGGTCAAAAATCGTAAAACCCTAATAATGGTCAACGAATATGTAAATGAACCTCGTGATCCTATAGAGGTGAGGTTTCATGGCTCAAAAAACAAGTCGTGAATATAAACCACAATGTGAACCTCCTCATGGCAGCCCTAAGAAATAAGCTAGGGATATTTGGAGAAGATAGGGGTTCGAATGTAGAGGAAAAATCAGAAGGGGGATCGGGAGATCAAGAAGACATGAATAACTAGCCGAAGAAAGAACCTAGAAAATATCAACCCAGTTCAAGTGTCGTGAATCAATCCCTATTCAAAATGGAAGAAAAAGGTGATATCAATCCATACCACGACGAGATCAACGGTCTGAAGCTGAACCATTGATTGCAGCAACTAGAATTTTATTTCAACGTCCATCAAATTGAGGAAGGACAAAAGATATCATTCATGTGGCTAAAATTAAAGGGCCATTCACTAACTTGGTGGGAGAGCCACACGAAAACCCTGAGGTTGGAGGGAGAACCACCAATGACTAAGTGGGAGGATTTAAAAACCCTCTTTAAGTCATAGTTTTATCCCTTTGGGTATGTGGAGGACCAGTGGATCTGGTGGCATTACTTCAGGAAAAATTCGGGCAGAAGCATGCAAGAGTACACCACAAAATTCATAAATATGGCTATAATGTTGGGTATCTCTCCAAGGAACCCAAATGTAATCTTCAAGTATTTGGGGGGTTTGAATGGCCATCTACATCAGAAAGTGATGTTGTTCAAGTCCAAATCAGTGGATGCGGCTTGTGTACAGGTATAGTACTTGGAGAACATAGGCCTAAAAAGTGCACAATTAAGTGGACCGAAGAAGAAGTAGCAACTAGAAGCTTCTGCGGAGGGGAAGAAGAAGAAAAAAGGGGGAAAAGATAAAAATATGGCAACCATAACACATAAGTGAAAATATCCTATCAACCACTACAACCACTGCAACATTTATGGCAATATAGAGGAGAAGTACTGGAAATTGCATCTAGAGCTAAACCCAAAGAATAAGAAGAAAAATACTAAGAAGAAGAATATCATGGCCATTGATTCAAGAAACCAAGTTGAAAGCATCTCGAACATGGATGAGAAGATTGTATGTACATCAGTGCAGAAGGAGCTGAATATGAGTAGCCTTAAGCAACATGAAGAGAACAAAAAGACCAAACCCTTCCATATAAAGATAAAGGTCAAGAAGAGAAAGGTTGATG
Source organism: Pinus tabuliformis (assembly GCA_031772625.1). Classification (NCBI taxonomy): domain Eukaryota; kingdom Viridiplantae; phylum Streptophyta; class Pinopsida; order Pinales; family Pinaceae; genus Pinus; species Pinus tabuliformis. The sequence continues at coordinate 335,236,395 of CM062817.1, forward strand.
CTTTGTTTTACTCAGGATTGTAGGCAAATCTCATTGTGGTAGAGTTGGTCAAGAATCTGAGGTTGGAAGTTTGTGAAAAGCCAAACCCATATCCACTGGTATGGATAGATAAGGATGTGGAGTGGAAGGTAAGAAAACAATGCAAAATTAGATTTGCTATCAATGTTGATTTTATTGATGAAGTAGATCTAGATGTGGTTCCCCTTGATGTATGTGGAGTTGTGTTTTGGAGTCCATACATGTACATGTGTGATGAAATATTCTTGAGGAGAGCTAACCAATACTGCCTCATCAAGGATGGAAAATCATTGCTCATCAATGTGCACAAAGGTAAGTCAAAATTTTCACTTGTAAGTGCCAATCAAGACAAGAAATTGATCAGTTCCAGCAAGAAGTATGTTTTATTTTTTTAAGAGAAATTCAGTCTGAAGAGGAGTCAATAAGAGGCAAGGCATCCCTGGATGGGTGTACTAAGAAAAGAAAACAACAATTGGAGGAGTTATTACAGGCATACAAGGATGTGTTCCGAGAGCCTAAAGGGTTACCACCTAAGAGAGAAGTGGAGCATGAGATCCAACTGTTGCCAGACTCCCCATTTCCAAATACTGGGTTGTATAGGAAGTCAGTTATAAAAGAAAGTGAGGTGAATAAACACTTGCAACAACTACTGGAATAGGCTGTCATTTGACCAAGTACATCACCAAGTGGGTCATCCATCGTCATTATGCGAAATAAGGATGGGATTTGGCGGATGTGTATAGATTATAGGGCATTGAATGAAATCACACTCAAGGACAAATACCCCTTCCCCGAAGAGACAATCTGCTAAATCAGTTGCAGCGAGAAAATTACTTCGTCAAGCTAGACTTGAAGTTTGGATACACTAGGTTTGAGTCAAAGAATAATATACATGGAAGATCGCCTTCAAAACAAGACAAGGTTTGTATGATTGGTTAGTTATGCCATTTGGCCTATGTAATGCACCAACTACATTTATGAGATTAATGAATGATGTACTGCACCTTTCTAGAGATTCAGTTGTTATTGTCTAGTTGGATGATATACTAGTATATAGTGCTTCCTAGGAGGAGAGTATGTCACATTTGGCGCAGGTGCTGGAAACATTGAAGAAGCACCAATTGCTAGAAAATATCAAGAAGTGCGAGTTTGAAAAACAATGTTTGATGTATCTGGGGTATGTGATCAGGAGAAGAACTGAAGAGAGGTCCTTGCAATATGGATGCAAGCATGAAATAGTCAGTGCCTACTAATGTTTATGAGGTCAAGAGTTTCATTGGGGAAACACAGTACCTAAGGAAATTCATAGCCTTATTTTTAGTGGTAGCAACACCACTCCACACCATAATAGCAAGTGGCAAGAGTTTCTAATGGGGAAAAGGTCAACAGGATGATTTCAAGGAGATAAAGAAGAATATCAGCTAAGCACCAGTTCTGGCATTACCAAAATTGCAATGTCCATTTGAAGTGGAGACAGATGTGAGTGAGTATGTTATGGGAGCTATCTTGATGCAAGGAGGAAGGCCCATTTGCTACCATTTTGAAGTATTTCATGGGGCAGTTCTTAACTACCCTACCTACGATAAGGAGCTCTATGCCATGGTGCAAGTTGTGAAGAAGTGGAAGAACTATCTGATGGGAAAGGAGACAGTAATCCACATAGATCACCAGCCATTATAGTACTTGCAGACCCAGAGTAAGCTACAATAGACCAGGCATTACAAGTGGATGGGGTTTTTACATCAATTTCATTTGGTGATCAAGTATACGAAGGGTAGCACAAACATGTTGTCTGATATTCTTTCAAGGCCACCCAAATCAAAGATTACAGCTTTGGGGACTCTTATACGCATGTAGCCATTCAGCCATGATGCGTAAAGAGAGGCATATTCAAAAGAATAGGACTTCAAGGAGGTGTATCAACAAATATAGAGTCAGATTCATGTGCACAATGGCAACAACACCGTTGACTACCATCTCTAGAATGGGTTACTCTACAAGCTGGATAAGCTATGTGTTCCTAAAGGTGAGCATTTGCAACTAATTAGAGAGGCCCAGATATCCAATGTTGTAGGGCACTTTGGCGTGGGGAAGATCATGGCTAACTTGTAGAGGTATGTGTATTGGCCCAAGATGCAAGATCAGGTAGCTAGGTTCATAAGAGGATGCATGCTTTGTTGTACCAGCAAGCCTATCATCATGAAATAGTGTCTATATCATCCCTTACATGTATCTACTCATCCTTGGAAAATAATTTCCTTGGACTTTGTGGGAGGTTTACTGACAACCAAGAAGGGGCATGACTACCTATTTGTAGTAGTTGATAGGTTCAACAAGATGTGTGTTCTAATTCCCTGTAAAAAGACCATCAACAAAAAATAAGCAAGAAAATTGTTCTTTGGACATGTCTAGGTGCACTTTGGGATGTCAAGGAGAATCATTTCATATAGGGACACAAGATTTCTCAGTGAATTCTGGACAACACTCCTTCCACAGACATATGGGCAGACATAAGTAGTCAACAAGACTTTGGTGAAACTTCTGAGGGGATAAAACCAGAAGAACTCGAAGACCTAGGATGAAAATATTGTATATATACAACATTTTTATAACAAAGCAATTCACACTTCTACAAGAATGTCCCCATTTGACACTTGTTTTGGATATTTTCCACCTTGACCTTTGGATATTTCATATGGGAAGAAAGGAGGAGTGAGGGAAGATCTTACTAGAGACGCTTTGAGGGATGAAAAATTTATAGAGAAGATCAAGTAGATCCATCTATAGGTACAGGAAACAATACAGAAGTCGCAGGAGAAGTATAAGGCTAAGCATGATCAACAAAGAACATAGAAATCATTCAAGGTGGGAGACAACGTATGACTACAGTTGAATAAGTGGAGGTTGCAGGGGCTTAGTAAGAAAATTAAGGACCTAAGTATGTTCCCTTTGAGATATTGGAAAATGTGGGTGATAATTCCTATCGTCTTAGTTTACCACCATATATGCGCATTTACTTAGTTGTGAATGTAGAGAATTTGAAACTCTATGAGCCTTCCATGCTAGATCAGGAAGATGAATAGGTATTAACTTCTGTGGAGGATTTGGCACCAGATGCTTAGGAAAAGTTGATAGAAGATACAATTTTGCAGAAGAGGTCTAGAACTATAAGACAGGGGCAACATGACCTTGGGAAGATTGGGTTGGAGGGACAAATTACAGGAAAAGCTAAATAGTACACGAGAGAGAAGGTGGAGGAAACATTTCCTCACCTCATTCAATAACATATTTTAGGGATCAAAAGCCTCCAAACATGGGAAGGTGTGATTTGAATTGGATCATTATATTGTTTGTTATCTATCTTAATGAATTTGTAGGGGGAAAAGTAGAGGAATCAACTCACACTACCATTTTTATTGGTGGGACCCAGTCTAGAAAATCAGGGTCTAAAACCTTCCAGGAGCATTTTGAGGCATCGAATGACGTTAAGAGTTGATGTAATCAAACTTAACCACTAGTAGGCTATCAGGTTGTGTTATAACCGGGCCACTAGGAGGAAGAGGCATTCCATTCTTTCGAGAGCATTTTGTTCCATAGATAAGAAAAGATAGCGAGGAGAGATAGGAGGTAGAGAACACAAAGAGGATATGTGCACTGTATCAGTGCATGGTTCATAGGCATTAATTCTTCGTATTTGCAATCATATTTCCAGACAAAGAAATAGAGTCAAGCATCCTCACCTTCCAGCTAGGTATTATCCTGAAAGTGTTTCCCAAAGAATATATGTTGTTTCTTGTGTGTGTGTGTGTGATTATTTTGTCATTCTCTACTTTTCTACATAGTTTCCATTCATATGCAAGCACTAATTACAACTAAATCCACAAATCTTAAAGTTTAATAAATTATAATAGTGTATAATTTTTATATTTTTAATATAATATTATTAGATCTGTTGTGACAAACTGTCCAGTGGAATATCCACAACAATTTATGGATCATGCTCTCTTAGCCTCTTGTTCTCTAACTACATCTACTCCTTCATGACTGATTCCCTTAGCCTCAAGTTAGCCAATTCCTTTCTCATTTGTTGCATAATTTCCTCCATGAGGCCCACATCCTCTACTTTCTTAGATTTTGCAATTTGCATCACTAGTTAGTTTTTCCTCTCTCCTTTTTTAATTCAAATAGGATGGGAATTGAAAAGTTTTCAATTATAATTCTCCCCCCTCCAATAAACTTGTAATAGAACCCAAGATCAAGATATGGGGTAGGTTCTTGGAGTCCTTGTGGAACTTATCCTTTCTTTTGAGGTGTTGATTTCCTTCCTATAACACTTTTCCTTCATCCTGTAGCAACTCTATTCTTTCTTGAAGCAACTCTATTTTTTCTTGTAGCATGACAATTTATGCCTTGAGTTTCTTGGCTATGACCTCCATAGTGGTTGGCCTACTCATGGGTGTCAAATGCTTCTTCCCCTTGGCTCTGAGTCCTCAATTTTACTTTTCCCTTTACCTAATTCTTCTTCTCAGTGACTAACTAATTCATCAATTGTGATTGGGACTATTGAAGGAGGTTGAGGCTTCCCTTTTTTGATTCGGGTGCTCTTTCTCCTTTTGTAGTATAATGTACCTTTCTTGGGTTGTCTTCTCTTGAGTTTAACAAGTGTGCTAATGTTTTCCAGAGTAGTAGCTACCTCTTGTTCTTTTTTCCCCTCCGAGGGACTTATTTGTTGTCTTTGTTTTCCCTTCTTCTGAGTTATAGATGGCTCTCCAAGCGTCTCTTCTACTGATTTTTGTTTCCCTCTTCCTTCTTTCCCTTCTTATCCAGCTTCTCCTCCAACCTCTTCTTCCTTCTGTTCAACCTCTTCTTCCTTCTGTTCAACCTCTTCCTCTCCTACTTCTTCTTAATTACCTCCAACGCTATATTTTGTGGTCTCCTCATGTTGTGTCATGGTTTGGGCTTATGTCTCAATGAAGACCTCCCTATTCATGTCAAACAAATCATTCCAAAACATGGGGCTCATAAGTTAGCTTAAGGCATTCATAAAAATGAGCCTTCTGAGGCCAAATGTATTGGTGCTTCCCTTCCCTCACCCTCTGGATCATTTCAATCATGGACTGAAGGAGGAAATCTGGAACACTGAGCCTACTTTGAATGGGAAATTATTTTTTAAACCTTAGCTCATAGAGCAACATAAATTGATAGGCATATACAACACTCAACCTCCCTTCACAAGATATGTACTTGAGGATGTTATAGGCCACTTCGTCCCAAGGGTAAGGGAGGTTCTTCCTTCTTACTCCATTTTTTTCTTCAGCAGGATTCTCTTTAAGGAGGAAGAAATTTCTCTTAGCTATGATGGCTTATGTTTTATCTTCATTTCCCCATTTAACTCCCAGAGGTATGGTGGTCACTCTGCTAATGATATTTGCATCCAAATGGATGGAAAGTCCCCTTACAACAATGGTGGCATTGTATTCTCCTTTAGAGTGAAAGGCCATGGAAAATTCATGGGTTACCTCATCATCATTCCCTTTCAAGTTTTGAAAGAAACCCATCCACTAGTGGCTTAGGAAGATTTCTCTGATAGGAGGATGTTAATGGATTCTGTTGGTGTCTTGTTCATGGTCTCAAATGACTGCATCAACATTGGGGGAAACTATTCGGTTAGGACCTTATAATAGATCCTTTTCCATTTGGGATGATGGCTTCGACTGGAATTATGAGACCATTTTCGCTTTCTATAAAACAATAAAAAAATGGCGTAAAGGAAGAGATAATGCTCTAATATGACTAGAAACTGAAATAGAGACTAATATACAACTATTTATCCTGGGCAAGTTGATGGTATATGTGATTATAAAGATTTCACAATTATCATAATAATATAGATCATCATGTAATTATGAATTTAATGCAAAAAAATCAAACTAATTTAATTAAATTAGTTGATAAAATCGCCACATATAATGAGATCTCATTGTTCACATATAATTTTGAAATTTCAATCAGACACATCAATAGTGATAATGAGAGATTTCTTTAACACATATATTGTGAACAAAAACATAATTCCATTCTATTTTAAGAAAATAAGTAAATAAAGGATAATAGTACCCAATACACCATGGATCTGCTCATCATAGAAAGGAAATGGTTCAGCTTGATATTAAGAAAAACTTTAATAACAATAGTGCAAGTTAAGCTTCCTCTTATAAAAATTTAGAACCTAGTCTCCATCTGAGAGAGGGAATTTATAGTTTCATAACAAAAGATAAAGATAGAAAATCCAATAACAACTTCAAGCAGTGTTAAATAGAAGTAACTGAAAGGAAAATATTTGGAATTAGTTACAAAGAATCGCATATGCTTGGGATGAAGAATGTCCTACGATGTGTTGTTGCAACTCAGAGATATCAATCTGATTTTTAAATTCAGGGAGAGATCTTGGCTAAATCCCTATCTAGCTCATGAAGATGACATCTCTCAATTCTGGAAGCATCTATGTGGCGGTGTTCGATAGGCATCGAAGAATTAACAACTGACTGCATGGTTTTACCAAGAACTAATAATGACTCTCTAATTTAATCTTTCTTAGTTGATCAATAATCTCAGTCATTTTCTTGGAACATTCCTGCCATGTCTTAGTCAAGAGTTTGATATTGGGTAAAGTGCCCTTGGGACAACTCAGAATGAGATCAGAATGTAGTAAATTATCACTGAATTCCTCAATGATATCGTTTGAAATGTCCTGAGCCTAATAAAATTCTAGTTCTACTTGCTTTATGTGAATCTCCCATTCTTTGAAAACAATTTCTTTATGAGCCTCTTCAATTTTAGGAATATTGGCTTATCTTCCTTCCTCACTTTCCTGCCAGGTTATGAAATCAAAAATATTTTCCTCTATCTCTTCAAAGTAGTTTTTCATATCTGATAGATGATCTACCAGAGAGCTTGTTGTCTTGCATTGATCATGAACAATTTCCAATTTCTGGAAAAAGACTATCTGCTACTGGGCAAGAAGAGTGTTTAACTCTCTAGCCTCTTTCTTGAATTCTGCTAATTCTGGATTAACATTCAGATGTTCAATCCTTCTCTGCAACTCTTGAATCTTTGCATCTTTTGCCTTTGTGTCTACATCATACTGGACTTTGAGAGAATCAAATATGTGTTGAAGCTCTGTCACCTATGATTTCCAGTGTTCTATTACCTTCTGCTTTTCTGGCTCAACATTATGTTCCAATAGTGAAATTCTCTCTTCTTTATCCTTAAGTAGTTTTTGTACCTATGTAGCTTTGTCAACAGTAGTTGAGGCATAAGCACTTGTAAATTGAGTAAGTATACCCAATTCCTTTGTAGGAGTTGTTTTGGAGCTTTTCCATAATACTTCGAAAGATGCATTACCAGGGATTAATGCCTAGGAATGGTCGATATTTCTCTTCTTTTTCTCCCACTTTATACAAATTTGTACTGAGGGCTCTAGAAAATGTCCAATGGAGGAATCTCCTCAATATTTAAAACAACCTCGAAAGAAGGAAATAATGGTATAATTTCTACATCCAAAGGCTTCACAGGAACCTTCATTATTAATAGAGTATGTTCAGGATTCTTTAAAGTGTCTTGAACCTTCATTTGTTGAGGAGTCTTAAGAGCTTGATATTCATTAGTCTTGTAATTTAGGACTTTATTATATTCTTTAAAAATCTATTCTAATCTAGCACTAGACACAAATCCTTCTACTTGAGAAGAAGAAGAGGCAACTACTACTTTTGGTTGAGAAGAATCAATTGACTGTGTAGAACCAATAACCTTAGCATCAACATTAACAATTTTCTCTTCAGGAACTTGCAATGAATCCATGGGAAGTTTCCCTATCTTGGTGGTTGAAGGGAAAGTACCCCTAGAGTCCTTTGGGCTGAGACTCTACCAGACTGAAAATTGCTTATACAAAGAAACACTCACACACAGCCATCTTTTTTACTTTTAAGCAAATCCTAATGTTTTAGGGTACATACCTAAGGTCCTACGTCCGAGAAGACCGTTAGGGTGCAAACCCTTCTTGGAGTTCCCTTCTTCTTTCTCTGACCTGCAAGACAAACAAATCAAAGAAATCAACAGTACATGTATAGAAGTTTATGTATAAATCATCTTTATGCTATAAAGTTAGTTATAAATAATCTTTAAGTAACTACTTTCATAAGTATTCAACACAAGAATCTCATAAGCATAAAGAAAGATTATTCGGGAACAAAGACGTGTTTCTTTATATATAAAGGCAAATAAAGTACATATATCGGAAAGATATCACCTGAACACCTTCAGCAGGCTCCAAGCAAGCTTCCTCCCGGATTCGTTCCAGCCTCCAGCCTTCAACAAGAGCTCCTTCCAAGTCTTACTCAATGATGGTGTCAAGGATGAATGATCACCAATACACATGGAAACAAGGGTTTCCTATGCAAAATGGGGGAAGTGCAGGATGCACCAAGGACTTCAGACCTGGTCTAAGGGAAAAATCTCAGCATAATAATCTTGCTCTCCTTTCTCTCTCCCCTTGGCCTTCCCTTTGATGTCTTTTTATACCCTCTCCAAAGTAGTTTTTTAGTTAGGAGTTGGTTGGGAACAGTTGGGCCACGGGCACTAACAGGTGATCCAGCAGGTAAACCCGCGATCACCGCCCGAAAAAGAGGAAATTATATTTTTTTTAAGTGTTTTAATAGATACACGCGGGTTGGGTATGACAGACCCGCGTGTACACGCGTTTAACACAGGGCAAAGTCGCGTACAGGGAATAAAACACTGTTTTTTTAAATTTTTGGACCAGGTCTGGAAGGAGGGGTTGCCCTAGGCCATAAGTGCAGCATCACAAACCATAAGAGTGAGATTTGGAGCTATAACACTTGGAGGCTCTATGTTGCGTAAACAAATTCATTTCTTCAAGGGTCAATTGTTCCTCGTCTTTTTGTGTGACCAAAGAACAAGAAGAAGCCATTTCAAATAAATCATCAAATTTATCATGCTCATGAACAAACTGTATGATACTCGTTGCAGTTATGATCTTTTCAACCACATGATGAGGATCATACTGCCTATTAGGTATAGTATGAAAGCCAAGCTCTTGAATAGCCTTTATTTCAATTTGTACATGCTTATAATTTTCTAAAGAAAATATACCAAATTGAGTTGGGAAAGAAGGCCACATATTTTTGTTGGATTCTTTCAGGACTTTGGAAATACCATTACCAACAGTTTGATAAGTTATCTCCCTACTCAAAAATTTATCTGGGATGAACAATGGTAAAATATGAGGGTTTTCTAAACTTCCATATACCCTAATATAGGTAAATGATTCTTCACCAAACCAATTCCCTACTCGGAGAAGATCAGATTCAGCTTCTGGAGACATTTGAGGTGCCTTTGTATCAAAGATAACCTGATAGGTTGGTAATATGACCCCGTGGCAGATTTGATAGAAATTTTGATGATATTTTGAGTCCCATAAAATATCATGATAAATATGAATGGGAGTTGGGTCTTGTAGAGTCCACTTCCAGCCAATAGATGAAAAGTCGATGGAAAAACATAAAGCATCCATAATATATGCACTCATATAGAAAGGCGGGATTATATTTTCAGAAACTATGCATTTACTTCTAAAGGCTAAAATATGGGCAACTAAATTGTCTAAAAGTATAGTGGCCCAATCAAATATAAACCCTTTTGAATTTCCCTCTATTAGAGGTGCCCATTGATTTTGAAATTTATTTATATTAGGAAGTGCATGAAGCCTACAAATCATAGCAACAATTTGAGAATAAGGACTAGTGAGAGAGTCTACAACATAATTACCACTCTCTTCTATTTTCTGTTTGTTTGAGTCATTTCTCCAACCTTTAATTGGCTCATATGCATGTCCATGCTCTTTAAGAAATGTCTCAATGTATTCCTTGTCATATTTGCATTGTGGTTCAGGAAAATGGTAAATTCTCCACAAATCCTCACTGAAAAAAGAACTGATGATTGTGTGCTTGTTTGTAATAATATTCCTATCATCAATAGTTAAATTATCCACAACCCATCAAACCATATCTGTATAGGGAAGAAGTCGCGATATGGATGCAATTATGTGTAGGAAAGAATTTTCCACATTGCTAAAAGTCATATTCGAAACCGGTGTGGAGTCATCAATGGTCACTATTCTCTAAGCAACCCTTGGTCCTTCATCTTCAAAGAATTTGTACATTGTTTCCAATGAAGAATTCCTAGAATCTTTAGTATAAATTGTATCAAAAAATAGTCTTGGTGTAGCAGTCTTTTCTTCAATATTTTCTATTGAAGGAGCAACGGATTGTTGTTGTGCTACGACTTTCTTATTTCCCTTTCCTGCCTTTAGCATCTCTTTGTTATTCTAAGAATCAGGACTTGCCTGTATAGAAAACACAGAGCTAAGTGGAATACTCTCTTTATCCGAGACTTAGCGCAAATAATGAAATTTACAATACTAATATTTTCCTTTAAAAAAAATATTCACAATATGAAGGAAAAGTTAATGAAAGCATTTGAAATTTCAAAAACCATAAATCCCCATTATCAATCATTAAGTGCACAAGTGAGGAATCACGTGAGCTTACCATGTTAGCTCATTGGAGGATTATGTTAAAAAGTTATGATAAGCTAAAATTCAAATGTAAAAAGGCTCTGATATAATGACAGTCATGAAGGATATCAGATGAAAAAAGCTATGACGAAAGAGGCAGAAGGTCTATCGACAAGATTATAATGGGAGTTTTAATGGAATACTTCTGATAGAATAGTTTTGATATAAGATTTCCGATGGAAATATCAGAGGAAGAGGATGTCAGAGATATAAGATATCGGAGATGCAATATGATGGAACTTTTGATATGAAATGTGTTGATATAATAAATTATAGTGGGCCCACGGAATATTATAATATTACATTATGTAAAAGTGAGCAAGCCTTTTATAAATAGAAACCTTTTATATGATTCGTTTAATAAAGTAAACATCAGGGAGTAGTATTGGGGAGGATATTTATCGTAACAAAATTTAGAAGAGAGTTACGATATAATAGAGTTTTGATATGATATCTTCCAATATTGCTTTGACTTTGGCAGTAGGGCCCATCGAAGTATTGGTTTCTCGTAATATATTCTAAATTATAACTCTGATCCCTAGATGCGGGTGATTAGAGGTGCATTCACTGCGATGGGACTGGAGTGGGCGGAGCCGAGACGCCACCTGCCAGCCATGTACAGAGGACTGAAAGCCATGTGGAGGGAGGATCATCCGCAGGTGGGATTAATAGAGTGTAAGGGAATGTCTGAGGCCAGCATTAATACGCCGTCCCTCCTCACATGCGATGACTGTTATCGGCCCTCGGCTCCCATGAATGCCATAGTTATGGCGGGAGGGTCTCGAGGTAGAGGAAATTGTTTATTAGCCAGTTTCTGCCATGGTTATACTCTGTTGTTTCTTATGCTGTTTTGGATGGTTGCGGGTGCTGCTGGTGCAAAGGCTTCGTGGTGGTTGGGCTCTGGCTCTTCTTCACAGTCCTCCGCTGTGGTTTTGGGCTCCCATCCGCAGGCTTGTGTGCTCGGTCCGCATTGTACCTCTCCTGTTGTTTGTGTTGTTTACATTCACGGTGCTATCATGCCTCGGCTCCGCCAAAGGATGCTCAGCCGCAGAGGCTCAGAGCAGGGCGCTCCTTCACGCCCTTCCTCCGGTGACGCCGCATCGAGTCAGGAACCCTAATCATGCAGTGGAAGAGGGGGCATTCTGAGGCCCATCCAATTCCTCGAACCCAGCTCTCTAGGCTCTTCGACTTTGCCCTCCTTCGGCTCTGCTATCTTCACCTTCAACTGCTCCCTTAATCGCCCTCGGATCACTGCACACGTTTCTGTCCTCTTTCTAGAGGAAGCCCAAGAAGAGGGCGATCCCAGTGCTCCAATGCCAATTGCAGAGGATGCCCATGAAGAGGGCGATCCCAGTGCTCTGATGCCAATTGTAGGCTTGCAGCAAGAGATGGAACTGCCGGCCAACATTGTCAATGTCAATCCAATGGCGCCTGTTCCTCCGGTCATCTGCGAAAATGAGGTGACCCAAGCTCAAGACCTGGCTGAAGGGGGTTGGTGTAGGATCGTGGAGGAGATACCAGATGTTTAATCAAGCTTTGCAGCTTCTTAACAGGTTTTGCGGCCCAATTGAAAGGGCTTTTTTGTTAAATGTGTCAAACTCAATTTCTGCTATCGTGTCAAGGTCAATCTCTAGTTTCTGTTGTGTTTTCTCGCTGTTTGTGTTCTTCTGGATCCCCTGCGTGGGACTGCAAAACAAAATCTCATCCAATTTCTCAGTTTTGGACACTGTCTGTCTCAAACGGCCTTCCTCTCAGGCTAGTTGGCTCACTACGCTCACCATGTTGTAATTTTACTCTTTTACTGTGAATAATAGTATAGTCTTATTTAGAAAAAAAAATTATAACTCTGATATGAGAAGTTCCAATAAGGAAAATACCTCAAGCTTATTATACTCTATATCTAATTCGAATATGCTCCAATTTATTAAAACCAAATATAAAAAGTGAAGGGTCCCCATAATTTATTAACAATTAAGTACAAAAATGGGGCGGTTGTTGAATGCTACAACAATTGGCGACGTACTGGACGAAACAATTATCTCTCTTATAACAAATGAAATTTTAATAACTAAAAAAATAAGACATAGAAAGATCAAAACGTTGAAATTTAGATTGTTTGAAATAGCTCTAAATAAAACAACTCATTAGTTTTCAAACCTCATAACTTGTTGTTTATGATAACCTACATTATCTTTGTCAGACAATTTTTTAGTTGAAATGATGAAATAAATAACTATTGAAGCTTTGCATTAAGATAGACTTACTTGTCACTGGTAGAGCCACTACTTTCAGCCAACATCCATAGCCTCGACAGGGTTACCATTTAACTAAGTAATACCAGTATCCCATCCATTATAATAGGTCTTAGAGCAATTAATATTTTTCTTAAAAATTTTCTTTTAATTGCTTGAAAGTCATTGTCTTGGTTTGGTAGCAAGATATTGACAATGTAATTCACAAGTTATAATGGTATTGAACAAGCCGGCTCATGGTGAGGCCTCTTGTCTTACAATATTACAACCATAAACCATTATCTTGGCTTGGTGACCAGTTGTGATAATGTCAATATCATTAGTTCCCTATGAGCATGGAAAGTTGGCTCATAATGAGACCCCTTATCTTTCAAGTTTATGTTTTTTTGAATTACATTCTAAAAATGTAAAATTAGTGGATGGGGAAGTAAAATTTCTCCTTAATAGTTATGGATGACAATTGAAGTATTAAGGTGCTAAAACTTTGAAATAGTCTTTATTTTTAAAAGAAACTCTAAATGACAGATCAAAGGATAGCAAGAACTTTTAATATTTCAAGTTATGAAATGATCACAAGCTAATGGAGATAAAGATATTAGAGATTAGAATAGGTGCAATACTAAACCTCAATATGATAATTTCTTTCTAAATAACTCTCCTTTAATTCATAAATTCCAAATTAATGATGAGAGAACCCAATACAAAGTCAAAAGAGTATTATTCAAAACAACTAATCTAAGGACACCGATATGTACATATTATTATTTACATATTTACAACAGAATATGAATTCTCAAGAAAAATATTTCATTAAAACTATCCTGTTTACGGGAAGAGAATCTCTATTACCCTGTAAATTTTGGAGGATAAAAATTGACAAGCCAAGCTTTTCAATGATTTGAAATCGTTCAAGCCAAAGTTTTTGGAACATTGATTGTTTCCCCTTTCCTTCATGAGCTTTATCCAATTTCAAAACCAAGTCACCAATATCAAAAATTTTATTGCTTAATAAAATTGCATCAAATCATGACTTGACTCTATGTTGATGTTGGGTATGAGTCTATTTGGCTTTATCTCTTCCTTTTTCTAGATTCAAAATTTGAGACAATCTTAATTGTAAGGAAGAGAAAGGTTGTTCCTCAACAGATTGCACTAGGGCCAATGAAGGTAAAGATAAATTAGGAGGAAATACCACTTCTTTTCCATATACTAAGTAATAAGGATAAGTTCCTAAATAAGGTTTGTGAGTAATCCTGTTAACCCATAGAGAAAATAGTGAAGCCTTATGCCAGTTCCTTTGGTTTTCATCAATAGTTCGCTTAATAATTCTTAAGAGGTTTTTATTGGTGAATTTAGGCAATCCATTTCCCCAAGGATAGTAATTTGCATAATATTTAACTTTAAAACCTTGTTTGAGTCCACATTCAGTAATGGATTACCAAAAAAGTATGATTCATTATCAATGATGAGAGCACAAGGAAGGCCAAACATGGTAGTTATGTATTTATCAATAAAATCAATAACAATTTAAGAATTGACCACCTTTAAGGGTATTGCTTCCACCCACTTGGTGAAATAATCTGTAGTAGTTAAAATATACTTACATTGTTTAGAAGAGTGTGGAACAATCTCACCTATGATAAGGTTGTTCAATATTGACTCACTGCAAAGGCAAGGTTGGCTTCTTCTCTTTTCCTGAAGTTGTTTAGTAGATTTTGTAGAATTTCCCATTGTAGATCACTTGATAAAGCAATATACTAAAGCAAAATACATGATCTACTTCTAAAAACAAACTTGCAGAAGCTTAATCGATTTTGAGCAAGATCAAATAGAACACATATAATAGAGAATGAGAAATCAATCACACATGAACATGAAAGAAGACTCTGGGGAAAGCCTCAGATAAAAACCCCAATCTATATATTATCATACAAGTGGAAATATGTTCAAATTACACAAAGCTTTAGCTCACAAGCTATGCAGCTCTCAGTATAATCCCTCAATACAACTCACAGTCTGAATAGACACAACATATGCCTTCCTCCAATCCTCCAAGCCTCCTATTTCCTTGCGTAGTTTCTATTGGGGTCCAATGTTTCCACCTGTGTGAATTGGCCTCATCACACACTTATCAAACTCAAAAGTAACTGTGCAATCTCCAAGGATTGAATTCCTTCTGCATGCAAGAGATATCCTCAATGGAATATTCCTGCAACTGATAGTACATTGTCCCATCATCTGATCTCAACTGGGTCTCTGACTGAACTGACATGCATGAGTTATTTATGAGAGAATATTCAGTTATCTGAAGTGCAGTAATTACATGCATGCATGCATTAACTAACTGAACTCACAATCAGTTCCAAAAACTGTTGGAACTAATCTAACTGGACTTAACTCAATTAACTGAGCTAACTAATTACAACTCAAAGTACAACTCATCCTGATCTCCTTTAATCAAGGGATAACTTCCTCAATCAAAGGGGAAACTGTTGCATGTCTTCACATAGACTTCATGTTTGATTTTCTACAACTAATTAACTCAAGATGAATTAATTAATTGTTTTAAAAATAATTGCTAAGATCAAATTCGAATTTTAATTCTCAATTTTAGTTTAGGGACTAACTAAAATTGGAATGTATCCCGAAATGTTATTTTTATCACTTCTATTTTTAGCATTTCTTGTTGATATTTTCAACAGTCCCTCTCAACGAGAAATGGATTATCAATCACCCCAATCCTATCTCTATGGAACTTGAACTTGTATTTTGACAATGCCTTAGTCAAAATATCTGCATCTTGTTCCTCGGTCGAAACATACAGCAACAACATGATCGTCTTCACCATATAGTCTCGAAGATGATGATACCGGATATCAATGTGCTTGGACCTGTCATGAAAGACTAGATTCTCAGAGAGTTTGATACAACTCTGATTATTGCAGTATATCATAGTTGGATCCATCCTCTAACCAAACAATCCCACTAGAATCTTCCGCATCCAAATGGCCTCACATGCTACTTGACTGGTAGCCATGTATTCAACCTCTGCTGAGCTAAGTGCATCTGACCTCTATTTCTTGCTGTACCAGGAAACTGCAGTTGAACCAAGGTTGAGGATTCCTCCAGAAATTCTCTTTCGGTTTGATGGACTCCCTACCCAATCTGCATCTGTGAAGCCTTGAAGTTTCACTCCCTCTGTCTGTCTGTACCACAATCCATACTGAGATGTGCCTCTAAGGTATCTCAACACATGCTTCGTTTCCTTCCAAAATAGCTTGGTAGGCTGAACCATGGCTTGACTCAGCTAGTTCACTGCAAATCACAAATCTGGTCGTGTGTTCACTAGATACATCAATGAACCCACAAGCTGTCGATAAACAGTAGCAACTACTACCTCACTTGAAGTAGCATCCTCCTTCCTCTAGTTACCAGCTAGAGGAGTCTGCATTGGCTTGCACTTATCCATGTGGAATTTCCTGAGTATCTCATTGGCATACTTCCCTTGAGACACAAACACTTCCCCATCCTTCTACCACACTTCCATGCCTAGAAAGTAGTGCATAAGATCCATGTCTTTCATCTTTAACTCTCTTGCAAGGTCCTCCTTGCAAGACTTGATCAAATGATCATCACTTGTCAAAATCAGATCATCCACATAAAGAACAATGATCAATGGCTTACCTTCTACCATGATGTGGTAAAGGTTCGCATCTGCTTCACTCTTGGTGAAGCCCAACCTAGTGAAATAGCTGTCGATCCTGGTGTACCAAGTACGAGGTGCTTGCTTCAACCCATACAAAGCCCTCTTGAGTTGGCACACATGCGACTCACTATCAAAGGTATCAAAACCTTCTGGCTGCTTAATGTACACCTCTTCCTCAATCTTCCCACTGAGGAACATAGTCTTCACATCCATCTAATGTATCTTCCAACCCATCTAAGCTGATAGTGCCAACATCGATCTAATAGATGAGCACCTTGCTACAGGAGAAAAATTCTCATTGTAGTCGATCCCCTCGACCTGTCAGAAACCATGGGCAAGAAACCTTGCCTTATGTTTCTCAACAATGCCATCAGCTGCCCATTTTACCTTATAAAGCCATCGACAACTCACCACTGACTTGTCCTGAGGTCTTGGAACAACATCCCACACACTGTTTCGAATGATAGATTCGTACTCCTCTACCATAGCATCAACCCAGACTGGTTGCTACACTGCTTCCTTGAATGAAGAAGGTTCAGTCTCTACACACTCCCCAACCAGGGCCATGTAACTAGTGTACTGCTCTAGTGACATGCTCTGTCTGTGCTGAGAAGATGGATGTCCCACATTCTCTTGCGCATCCATCATCAACTTGTTAGCTTCCCTTGAGCACTTCCGCCCATCTCTGGAAGACTCAGCATGAGTGGATGTCTCCACTCCCGGATCCTCTGCATGCGGCTGCTCTGCATTAGTCTAAGGCTCCTCCTCCTTAGGAACTAAAAGTTCCTCCTCTGCATGCAACTTGAGCTCCCTCTCAAGTGATACTCGCATGGCTTTCTGCTCATCGAACTTCAAATCTCTACGTACCACTGTCCTCTCACTGGTAGGCAGGAACACTCGATAGTTGTGGCATGTATCAGTGTACCTCACAAGTATCCCCAACTCAGCTGTTGGATCTAGCTTCTTCCGGGCATCTTTGGTCACATGGTCATAAACCGATGATCCAAAGATCTTGAAGTGACTCACATCTGGTCACTTCTTGGAAAAGGCTTCCATTGGTGTCTCCATCCCTAGTATATGGTGCGGGCTTCTGTTCTACAAGTATACTGTTGTATTGCATGCCTTAGCCCACATATGAAGTGGTAGGCTTTGGTCATGCAACATCGCTCGAGCTACTCCCATAATCGATTTGTTTTTCCTTTCAGCCACCCCATTTTGCTGTGGGTTATGGGGTGTCGTCAACTCCCATTTAATTCCTTCTACTGCACAGAAGTCCTTAAACTATTGGGAGACATACTCTCCGCCGTTGTCGCTATGCAAGGCCCTTATTTTCTTTCCATATTCTTTCTCTGCCAAGGCTTTAAACTCACAAAACCTTGAGAAGGTCCGATCCTTCTTCTGCATAAAGTAGATCTAACATCTACGAGAAAAATCATCAATAAAAATAACATAGTACCTTTGTTTAGCGGTGGAGGCTGTAGAGAATGGTCCACACACATCTGTGTGAACTCACTCCAGGATTGCTCCAGCTCTAATGTCTTGATTATGAAAGGAATATTTCGCATACTTATCCAAGGTACAACCTTTTCATGTATTCGTCTGCTCCAGTTTTCCCTTGGGAAGTCAGGTAGAAATCTGTTGCATGATCTTCAAGGCCCCATTGTGCAAGTGGCCCAATCTTCTATGCCATAGCTTGCCAATGTCTTGGCTCTGCACCAACTCTACTCTGGAACTCAACGCAGCACAATCATCTAGCTCCAACTTGTAGAGATTCTTTACTCAAATCCCAATCCTCTTGGTCTGTCTAGTGCCATATGCCTCAGGGATACCTTTCCTTTACTAAAGACTACATCATAGCCTTTGTCTTCTAGCATAACGACAGACACAAGATTCTTCTTCAGAGCCGATACATACTTTACATCAGTCAGGGTGAGAGGAGCTCTATGCTCCCTCTGAAACACAACCGTACCTTCACCTGAAACATGGTACTTTCCATCATTGCCCATCTCGATCCGCATTTGGAGATCCTTCTCCTCCAAGGTACTGAAACGATTCTTGTCGTCGGTCATGTGGAATGAAGTCCCACTGTCCAAATACCAAACACATCCCACCATGGATGAAACCATACATGTGATGAGAGAGAAATCTAATTCGAACTGTGAGGCCAGTGCCTCACCATCTGATCCCTTCGAGGATCTCTTCTTGGATTTCTTCTTTGGACAATTTGTAGCATAATGGCCCACCTCATGACAATGAAAGCATCGCACTTTTGATTTTTCAAACTTCTTCCCACCATGGGAAGAACTGGATTTGGAATGGGATGCCTTCCCTTTCCCTTTCCTCTCCTTACTCGCTAATGCTATACTTTCTTCATCATCTTGCTTTGATGAAGATCCATTTCTGGTGCTTCTTCTTATCTCCTCCTACATCTGATACGACCAAAGTTATTCCCAATCTAGCAGTTTCTCTCTTCCATTTACCGAGTCTTGGTAGCTATGCCAGCTCTTAGGAAGACCGAGGAGAGCAAGACTCACCATGTCATCATCGTCTGTCGTGATCCCTACACTTCCAAGCTCATCTTTGCAGGTTGTGAGCTTGTTTAGATATGTAGACATCGTGTCGCCCTTTTCACACTTGATTTTCTGAAGCTTGTCTTTCAGCGCCAACTTCCTTTGATCACTGCTATTCTAATATAGATCTTTCAATGTTTTCCACGTTTCTCCTTCCCATGGAGACTCGAGACTATGTGGTCTCGAACTCCCTCAAGAAGGATTCTCCTCACTCTAGCAACACATTTCTTCCATTCCACCAATTCTTGGGCATTAGCTGTTGCTGGCTTGGGGACTTCTTGATCAATGAAGTCCTTTAGACCATTGTCCTCTAATACCACTTCCATGCGATCCTTCCAGGCTATATAATTCAAGCTGCCATCAAGGGCATACTCGAGTCTTAAACCATTGAATGCCATTGGTGAAATTTGAGATGTGATAAGAATTCAAATTCTATAATTAGGAACTTCAAACTTCTCCCTTCTCCCTTCTTTGTATATTGTTCTTCGGTTTGACCACCTTTGCTCTGATACCATGTAGAATCTCCCATTGTAGATCACCTGATAATGCAATATACTAAAGAAAAATACTTGATCTACTTCTACAAACAAACTTGTGGAACCTTAATCGATTTTGAGCAAGATAAAATAGAACACATATAACAGGGAATGAGAAATCAATCGCACATGAACACAGAAGAATACTCTGGGGAAATCCTCAGCTAAAAACCTCGATCTTTGTATTATCATACAAGTGGAAATATGTCTGGATTACACAAAGCTTTAGCTCACAAGCTGTCCAGATCTCAGTACAATCCCTTAATACAACTCACAGACTGAATAGACACAATATATGACTTCCTCTAGTCCTCCAAGCCTCCTATTTCCTTGCACAGTTTCTCCTACGGTCCAATGCTGCCACCTGTGTGAATTGGCCTCATCACACATTCATCAAACTCAGAAGTAACCGTGTAATCTCCAAGGAATGAATTCCTTCTGCATGCAAGAGATATCCTCAATGGAATATCCTGCAATTGATAGTACATTTTCCCATCATCTGATCTCAACTGGGTCTCTCACTGAACTGACATGCATGAGTTATTTATGAGAAAATATTCAGTTATCTAAATTGTAGTAGCTACATGCATGCATGCATTAACTAATTGAACTCACAATCAGTTTCACAAACTGTTGGAACTAATCTAACTATACTTAACTCAGTTAACTGAGCTAACTAATTACAACTCAAAGTACAACTCATCCTGATATCCTTTAATTAAAGGATAACTTCCTTATTGCATGTCTTCACATAAATTTCATGTTTGATTTTCTACAACTAATTAACTCAAGATGAATTAATTAATTATTTTACAAACAACTGCTAAAATCAAATTCAAATTTTAATTCTCAATTTTAGTTTAGGGACTAACTAAAATTGGAATGTATCCCGAAATGCTATTTATAGTAGTTCTATTTTTAGCATTTATTGTTGCTATTTTAAACAAATTTTTCATTTTCTTACATAAGCATGTGTATCTTTGAACAAAGTCAGTAAATAGTAACCAACATGAAGGATTTTGTGAGGAATGGTATCCCTGCTATAGTGTCCACTAGCTAGTCCATCATGTAATTCATGCAACACTTTTTTTTCTTCAGGCTTTTCTAAACATATAAGTAAGAAAAAGTCATGACTCGTAATTTATTCTAAAAAAAACATATTAACAAGTTGATATTGGTTGGGTTTATGTCTTAAGACTCTTTTTCTCTTGTAATCAATCTTAACTAGAGCATAACCAATTTTCAAGTAGAAAATTAAATCAGCATATGGAGATTTAGTATCAACGGGACATACCTCTGAAACTTGAATATTGTTACTAACGAGCCCCAGTATTGCTGCAAGGATCTTGCAACTCCTAGGGCTATCAACTTTACTTTATCAACCTAGGGTTTCGTACAAACTTAGAGGTGACAATGTTATATACACAGCAGATGTAACATTCTACTCATGTCACTTCTCAACTAAGGCACTAGACCACTAGGGTTCCCGACCAGTCTTTTATGGACTAGAAGGAGTCTAACCACAGACACTGAATGTAAAGCTAGTTCTAATGCAGGGAAGCAAATTCTTTCCTATTTAGGGAGTGAAAGTTGTTGAACGATAAATGCTATCAAATGTCATAAATCATCTAGCTAGGAAATAACACAAATTACTTGCAGAAAAGAACTAGGCTAGCTGTGCAATTGATCGTCTTGATATTTGGACTATTTGGACATGGGAAGTTGTTCTATCATTCTATGATTTATATATGCATGCACTAACTATTTAATTTTGTATTTGCAGAAAAAAAGAGTCTTTTAATTTCTAAATTCAGAAATGTAAATGTTATGCTTATTATGTTTGATCTTGTAGGGGGAAAGGTATGGGAAAGCTGATCTCAGATGGCAATGATAGGCATGCAATCTAATATGAGGGCCTAACCTACTCT
This sequence comes from Pinus tabuliformis, assembly GCA_031772625.1. Taxonomy (NCBI): domain Eukaryota; kingdom Viridiplantae; phylum Streptophyta; class Pinopsida; order Pinales; family Pinaceae; genus Pinus; species Pinus tabuliformis. The sequence continues at coordinate 335,258,059 of CM062817.1, forward strand.
CATACTAGCATTTTTGGTCAAAACAAGGTCAAACAGGCTGCTACAGGAGATCATATAACTACTATAGGAAACTACTACAAGATGTCCTAGTTTTCTATAGGACATTAGCTGAAAAATTTAGGAGAAACGAATGGTGGAATGAGGTGCTCGAGAGATGTATGATAGTGAGAGGAGGTGTAGGGAAGGTGCACATTTCCTGATGCTAAGCCAAACAATCCAAGGATGAAAACCAATATTTTTGAGCAAATTTAGGCAAGTATATACATGTTGGAAGAGTGCTACAGGAAACTACAGGATGCTATAGGATGTTATAATTCACTAAATGACCAGGAAAATTAAATCCAAATTGGATAGGAAAAAATTTATTATTGATAAATCTTGTTATTGGAATGAGGTGTTGGAGAGATGTACAATAGTGAGAGAAGATGTAGGAAGGTGCACATTGGCTGAGGCTAAGCGCAACACTCCAAGGAAGTTGGATTTCCTTGAGATGGCTGCTCATAGTGGATGAAAAATAAAGATTTAGACTATGGGTTGGTACTATGCCTTGGTAGCAGGGGGTGAAGACTTAGGTGAAGCTCTTTGGATGAGTTCCTCCCTATAGATCAACAAGCCCTGCAACAAAACCTAATTTTCTCTTTATTTATGTATCACTACATATCGACATGGGAAAGATGAATTGAATTTGAGAAAGTTGATCTATCTATTTCTAATGACTAGATATATGAAATGGAATACCTTTTTAAGCTATAGAAAACTCAAGAAACAAAATAACAACTTCAGGTGCTTCCAAGAAATCATAAACAATGATCTATCTAAAAATGAACCCTAAGCTATGCAATGACCAAAAGACAACTCTGTTTTTGGGGCTGTGAGAATGGGACTCTCTAATCATGATCCCATAAGGGAGATGAGGAAGAGGCCACTATCACAAGCTTTTATGGAGTACCTTCGTTCACTACTGCACCTCCGATCTACTTCTTTAAACTAATGGAAACAAGATTAAGCAATCATTCAAATACTTGTTACGCTAAACAAAATATAAATAACTTCAGTACTAAATATCATTTTTATTTAAGAATACCAATACAAAAAGAGGAACTTCTACTGTTAGGGTTGGGCCCTAACCCAAGAGATTCAGCCCTCTGAGTCAACTCAGTGCTGGATGAAGGTAAAATTTTTCATTATCATCAAAATGTCAAATACAACAACACAATAATAGTAACAATGTTTTAGTTCAAATTGCCTCTTGGATACATCAAAAAATCAAATCCCAATGAGTCCCTTGGCTCTCTTGCTTATACAAAACTGGAGCTCCCAACAACTCCCTAGAAAATAGGGAGACTTGTCTCCCTAACTCGAGAATGACTCTTTCTTAACTGTCCCTGGCTTGGCTGCTAGTAACTCTGAGTTGATGAGATATTGTGTTGGAATCTTTGAATGATTTAAGGAGTTAATGAGGGAGACCAATCTCCTAAAATCTCTCTTGGTTGGCCACTTCGAGTTCGTGCACTTAAGTCAACCCAAAATTGCTCCAATTCCCACATTTAATACATATTAGGCCACATGATATATTAACTCACTTTCACCCTTCTCACTAAGCAAAATATAAGAAAATATGTAAATACATGTGAGAAAAGTCAATTTTAATAAGCTGGAGAGTGGCATTGTGACCCATATAGTTTATCTATTGATGAGCCTCATTAGTTACCTGAATCTTCTTTAGCCGAATTATCAAAAGCTCTAGTTATCAATCTGCAAAAACCTTGACCTCTAACTATTTTCGCTGGTTTAATTTCCAGGTCACATTCTTGTAAGGTTGTAACCCAATTAGCTTTCTTTTCTCTTAATTCTCTCTGAATAAGCAATTGTGTAACTATTGGGAAAGGTACAATCACTTTTGTATGTGTTTTCAAGAGAAAATGTCTAAAATGCTTTACCGACTTAAAAATTGCAAAAGCCTATTTTTTTACTTCTGATTAATTAAACTTTGCTCCTTCTAGATTAGAACTAAAGAAGGCAATGGACGCTTCAACTTGTTCTTCATTTGGTTGCGTTAAAAATGTTGCATAGGATTTTTCAGAGGAAAAAGTATATAAGACAAATTCCTTAGAAAAATTGGACGATGATAATTAAAGAGCATCTATTATGCTTACTTTATTGATTCAAAAGATGTTCTTCCAGATTGTCCTTTTTTATCATATTCTGTTAGCACGTTCTTCATGGATGGATTATATTCTATCTTCTTGTTTCTTAAGTTTGACCTTTTATTATTTTGATTTATTTTTAAGTTTTTAGAATTAATCATTTTGATCATTTAAGTTTGATCCCAATATTATTGTTATTTTATTAATTGTTTTAGTGTTTCTATTATTTATGTTTCACCAAAATATTTTTATTTAAGTTTGACCATTTATTATTTTTATTTATTTTTAAGTTTTTTTTGGATTGTTTAAGTTTGACCCAATTACTATTTTTATTTTATTAATTGTTTTACTGTTTTGATTATTTAGGTTCGACTAAATTTTATTTTTACGTTTCATTAAAATTTTCTTTTTGATTAATTATTTTCCTTAATTCAATATTTACAACTATATTCTAACAATTATTTCCATATATTAAAATATTATTTATTAATAAATAATATTTATTTAGTCAAATCTAGCTATTATGTTATAATGGCTACTTTTGTTTTCCTCTATATTTATTTAAATTGATGCCAAGATCGGGTTCTTCATTTTTTCATGAGGATGATTGGATGACAAACTCTGATGATGTGTTTTTTACCTATAATTTTCTTAAATGGGGATCTAACATGAGCCGAGAAGGATCCAATTTTTTCACATGCAAATTTTTTATGAGCCGACATTATTTAAATGTTTTGTATAGTTATTTAATTATTATTATTGTGATTTTAAATTTTTTATTTTGACCAAAATAAGGAAAATTTCAACTTTGATGACAAACACATTACAGGTTACACATCATACTAGGCTGTAGAATAAGCCTCTCTTCAAAAACATAAAATAGTTATATATATATATATATATATATATATATATATATATATATTAATTATATCCTCTTCAATTAAAATATATTTTAATTTATTTTTATATATTTTAACTTATTAGATATCATTTTTGGGATTCAACTGCGTTAACTAAGTCATTCAAACGTATGACCATTTCCATGAGAGGTAGTCGTAACTGACTAAGTTCTCATGATTTTTGAATAGTTCACTTAGCACTCATTGCATCGGATGATTTTTGAATAGTTCACTTAGCACTCATTGCATCGGGTGATGCTCACAGGGGTGAAGAAGTGGGATTGAAACTAGTGAAATGTGGAAAACGAATCACATAGCATCAATCATCACTTCCGGGGCTTGCACCCGGTAACCAGGACTTCCCAGGAGGTCACCCATCCCAGAACTCCTCTGGCTCAAGCGCGCTTAACTGTGGAGTTTTCCCCACAATCAAGCCCACTTAGCTTGCTAACTTACTTAATTTTTTTTTAAATATATTTTAACTTATTTAAAAACCTATTATTCCTATTATTATTATTATTTTACAAAATTTTAATTAAACAATAACAAAATGTACAAAATTTTAAATTAAGCAACAATAAAATAATCGAATGATACAGGGAATTTGAAAACATATACTAATCAAGAATAATTTAAATGGTTGAGATTAACGATGTTTATCTCCATTCATATTTTAACTCTTATATCGTATCAAAAAATTATATTCCTCTCTCTCAAAAGAGAGTTCCTCAATTTAAACTTTTAACAGAATTTTCATCAACATTTAACAAAAAAGAGACGTCTCATTCGTAACAGAATCAACTCTTTGATGACGCATTCAACCTATAAAATCCAAAAAATATATAGATCACCCGGAAGTCATATGTTCTAATCTCGAAAACATGAGCTATGTAACGATTTTATAGACTAGCCAGTCAAGCGTCCAGTCAAGCGTCCCGGGGACTTTCTACTTACCCTGAATTTTCTTGAACGTAAAATGAGTTTTGATATCAAATATCTTGAACGTATATCATATTGTACAGAATTAATATAATATTTTTAGAGGAAAAAAGACGTGTTCTTCATATTAAATTAAAAAGCTTCTTCTACGTACATGTGCTTTTGATCTCTTCTTCCTTTACATTTTCTATTTCTAATGTTATACATTTAAATACAGTTCCCAAAAATTATTTGCCCAAGTTGCTTCTATTTTTATTATAATTCTAATGATCATACATATAAATCAAGTCCCAGATATTGTCTACATTGAAAGTCATCTTCTCACATTTTCTGTCAGTTAATCTTATGTAGCCTTACATATACTCCAAATTATGAGTAGTTTATGTTGCAAGCATTAACCAAAATCCCTTTAATAAGCTGAAAAAAAACTCTCTCTTGGATAATACCCTTTCATAAGCTGAAAAAAGAACCTCTCTTGGATAATAGATTTGCAGTCATGTTTTGTTCCCCATATATATACGATTAAACTGAATATGTTGAAAGGTGATTAAGAGATTCAGTATCAGTTTCATCTAGTTCTTAAGGATGGGTGGGTTGAAACAAGTGTAGATCATCACCCATTCTATGATGCCTTTAACATCTTGATATACCTGAATGCTCTCCAAACTTAGTCATTTTGTCACTATAAGAACACCCCATAAAGCTATGATCTTTGCTTTGTTGTTTGTACTGTCTTCTCACCATAAATGGAAGAATTTACATGGCTCAAGGACTATGACTGCTAAGCATCCAGACTAGCAAGCTTTAGAAAAAAAACCTAGTGAAAATTTCTCCATATGTCTTTCTACTTGCCTATTTTGCTCTTCTTCATGGGACCAGTTTCATTGAAATATGTTGTTGTCTTGATAACATCTATCTTAATCACTTTTCATTTTTAATCTAAAATAAATGTATTTCGCCACATGGACCACATTATTGAACATAGAGCTTCATTCTACATCCAAGTTAAAAAAATAATAATAATAACTATACAAAATATTTAAATAATATAGTTTCATAAAAAATTACACTCCAAGCAATTGAATCTTTCTGTGTTTATTGAGCAAAATCCTTATTTAAAATAGATATAAGGTGTAAAATCACAAGGACCACATTAATATATAGACAAAAAATAATACAAAGTCAAACCAACGGTCCTATATGGTTTTTCTTCCCGGATATGTAAAAGATAAAATCTGCACACTCGACTAACAGGGAACACATTGTTTCATGCATATAGTAAAACTTAAAACTTTTAATAAATCTGAGTTATATATATATATAATCTATTCTTCTGATTTTCGAGAGATGCTTCAATATTTTGCATTGACCTCATGCACATAAACTTATGTTTAATAATTACTACGCCACTTTTTCATTATTAAAAATAAAACTATAGTCTATCTAAAGTGTATGTATATATACTCTTCTTCTGATTTAATAATGCTTTAATATTTTCCATTGACCTCGTGCAATAAACTTTGGTTTAATAAATACTACGCCACTTGTTCATCATTAAAAACAAGGGGAGCTGCGACGCAGCGAGTCCCTGCGTGAAGTTAAGGTTGTCTATTACGCACTACAAAGTAGGGGAAATATGACAATGTACTGAGTTTTTAAGAAGCAAGTTGAACCTGTCCACTACTGCTAAGAAGTTTTATACTGTGCATCCGAAAGTGAAACTTTTAGAGTATTGGAAGGAACTGAAATTTTAGGAAGCAAAATGTATGACTATATAGTCTGAGCCTGTCTATTACGTACTACAAAGTAGAGGAAAACACATATCAAAGCAAAAGGCAGCTTCTGTGTATAGCATCGTTGAAATCAGAGATAGCAAATTGACATTGATTTTTTCTCCATCGAGTTGCTTTCGTAAGAGCAAAAGGTAGGCAAAAGCCTTAATGGCAAAACTATTACACACTGTAGTTGATCTGATTCAAGCTGCATCGAGTTGCTTTCGTAAGAGCAAAAGGTAGGCAAAAGCCTTAATGGCAAAACTATTACACACTGTAGTCGATCTGATTCAAGCTGCATCGAGTTGCTTTCCGAAGAGCAAAAGGTAGGCAAAAGCCTTAGGACACGAACATTGACTGTAGGCCGAGAGATACATGCTGTCTGTAGTTGAGCAGAGCCGGTGATGGCGGACCCGAAAGCGGGGAAATAAGACAATGCGTAAGATAATCCAAAAGAGATGTTAGTTTTTTTTTGGTTTCTTTTTCCTTTGTCTTTCGACTTCTGATTCTGAATATCATTTGTAAGCAATCATGAAGTAGGATGTGTCTGACTAAGGACACAAAACAAGTTTAAAAAAGTATGATAGAAAACATACATCGAAAGCTTTGGTAGCTTTAGCTGAAAACCCCCAGCATTCAACCATGCTAGTTCTACGTTTTTTAATATGCCTGCCTGAGCAACATATTGTTTGTATGAACAGTACCCGCATGTAAAATTAAATGTGCATATTGAAGTATTTTTCTATGGATGCAAGTATACCATTGATTGTAATCTGGTAGTTTGATTACTTGTTCTGTATGCATGCTTGAAAGTGATAATGTGTTAGCTTATTTATTTATTCTTACTTTGGGAGTTTTGTATTCCTTAAATCTAAAGCTTAGAGCATTGGCCATGATGCAGAGAGCGACAGAAGAAATATACCAGTTCCTCATGCAAGCAAACAATGAAAGCTTTAGCTGAAAACCCCCAGCATTCAACCATGCTAGTTCTACGTTTTTTAATATGCCTGCCTGAGCAACATATTGTTTGTATGAACAGTACCCGCATGTAAAATTAAATGTGCATATTGAAGTATTTTTCTATGGATGCAAGTATACCATTGATTGTAATCTGGTAGTTTGATTACTTGTTCTGTATGCATGCTTGAAAGTGATAATGTGTTAGCTTATTTATTTATTCTTACTTTGGGAGTTTTGTATTCCTTAAATCTAAAGCTTAGAGCATTGGCCATGATGCAGAGAGCGACAGAAGAAATATACCAGTTCCTCATGCAAGCAAACAATGAAGCACTTCCAGAAGGATTAACAGTCCCAGAGTCATTCAGTGATCTTATGGCCGATATGAGGGCCAATCCATATGATGCCAAGACATTTGCTTTGAAGATGAAAGCAATGGTATGTCTTGCCTCAATTTCTATTTGCTTTTGCAGGCATTTTACGCCTATTTTTTTGTGGGTTGTACAGTGTTGCATATGGGTTACAACTAACACAGCTAATTGAATATTTCATACGACTATCTTCTTCCTCTTTTAGTGAAATTTAACATCGTATGTTAAAAGTGTCAAAATTTGTGTTTTTGTTGAATATGATATTGCCTAATATTGAACAAGGCAGATGATACTGAATTGCAGAGGACATTCATTTCATTAATGTCTGACAAATGACCACTAAAGAGGTCAATGGGATTAAAAGATACATCTTGTGTGAATACAATGTGGAAGTGTAAAAGCAGCTTATAGGCAATGCAGAAAAGAATATACTATATTTCATGTAGTTTTGAATTCTCAATTCAGTACTTACAACATGGAAATGCACAGACGAGTTTGCAATGCAATTGAGATCAACCATGTGAAAGGCTGCTTTATTACAGGTTGACACAATAATGAAACATTGGATTAAAGCTTCTTTCGTTTCATATGAATGATGAGGATTCATAAAGTGGTTTTAAGTGTCGCGAATTGAACTTATTAAAGGGTTAATCAGGAAGCTTAATGTGCAATGATGTCTAAAGGGCCCAACGCAATGAACATAGAGTCACAGACCAAGCATATCAACTTCCGGAGATAGATCTCTGTAGTAGACTAATTCTTTTTCATGGCACTAGATTGCAGCAATTGCTTGTTGGCTGTTGTAAGTTTTCTCCTTTTGAATTGGACAAGGCCATATGAAGGATAGGAGATATAGAGCCATTCAACATAGACTAAGCATATCAACTGCCATAACTATAAAAGGGAGGGTTATAGTAAAAAACCTACACGAGGAAAATGTTTCCTTAAAAAAAACTACAGAGATGAGACACACCTGTGTGGGCTGCCAGCTTTCACCCCTCACAATTCATAGAAATCGTGTAAATTTCACCCCTTAGAACCAAAAACTAAAGGAGTGTATCAGGAATGAGAACCTCCAATATAAAAATATTAAGGGTTCAACGCAATGCAGGTAGAATAAAACCAAAGAAGGGAAATTACCTGTAATAACTCGTCACTCTTAAGATTATGCCACCACGGAACATGCGAAATGAACTGTGCAAACATATATACATACATCCAATGAACAGGGACCTAAATCAATGTAAGCAAGGGTTATGGTTGCGCCCATACGACAAACCAGCTCTGCAAGTCTTCACCCAGCATGCGGCCGCAGAAATGGAGAAAAATCAAAAAGAGTTTGGGTAAAACATTGATATAAAACAAGCTCCAATTCTTTTAACCAGATCAGGATTCCTATATCAATAGAAGCACTCTGTAAATGATACAGAATGTAGCTTAAGGGATTATGAGCGCAAAACAGAATAGGGTACTGTTTCTTTACCCACTCTGAGACTGCTACAGAATGTAGCTTAACGGATTATGAGCGCAAAACAGAATAAGGTAGTGTTCCTCCGTTTGCAACGTAGAGGAGCGTCAACCAGTCTATGTCGGTCAGGCCAATTGGTCGAAGAAGTGCTCTATGCTCTCTCTCCCTAACTATTCAAGTAAAATAGGTAGCATGGGAAGAAGGGGACGGCGAAGACTGCTACCACTTTATAAGCACAAGTTATAAGCAAAATTGATGGCATTCAGCCAAAAAGAAAATACAGAGAAACCAGTTACTACCAGACAGAATTCGACATCACACTAGGGTCGCATTTGCATTTTTTTGAAAAACCCCTGATTTCCTGTGAGCAGACCTAGTTTTGTAGCCTGTGTGAAGGCAGATTATAGAAGGCCCCAAGTACAGTGAGATTGCAGAGGCAAACAAACAAGAGACATTCAAACAATCACATGCGAATACTATTCATCAATTCAATTAATGGATTACCTGTAAAAAAATTCAGAACTTACAGGCCAAAAAACTGTAAACAAAGCAATGTTCAGTAGCATATCCTACAGCACAGGGTTTAGTGCCGCAGTATTCCGCTTATATGAGATATCAGCAGAAACCAGAACCCTTAAATCAACATTTGGCTTCTATGATGTCCATCCAAAACGAGCCAGCCCTAGATTATAATCGGCAACTGCCAATTACAAGTAGGCCTAATTTAGTTTCATCGAATTACACAGGTTCGAGGGTATCCATGTTCAATAACTATGTGCAGACGCGAGCTGTATGACAACTTGCTAGTTTGTTCTCCATCTCAATCTGAATCCTACGATAATTTGGATTACAATTCAGGAGTTCTTCCTGCACGTAATTTGAAGGGCCCAGGATTAGTTCTTCACCGGACACCTCCCGCCATGCAAACATTCACGATACGGACACCTGCGAAAGAACAAACACCGGACCAACGCCTGTAAAGGAGGCAGAGCCCATGCGGCAGCATAGACAACAAAAAGAAGTAAGGGTATAAACTTGAACTGGTGGTAGACTTAACATTAAACGTTAACAAATTAATGCCAGCATTAAAACTAAACCGCACACCGTCAAGCGCACATGATGGTCGTTAAATATCAGTTTACCATATGCTCCGGCCTCTTCCGCCTCGGGAAGAGGCCAAATAAGATGAGAAAGGTGAACCGCCGAATCCGACTTTGGTTAGCTGCAGAGAACACCTCACAAGACTTTAGCATAAAGGCGGTATAAGCGACAGGGAAAGCACCGAACTAATGTTAAGTTGGCCCAAAACGATTACAATAGTCCCTGCCTGATGCCAGATGGCAGGGACTAATAAAACTGTGAATTGTCAATAACCTAATCTACCTAAAGTATTTCATAAACTTTTGGTAATGTATACGACTCCATGACAATGTATGTTCCCAACGTTTAATATATAACCTCTCAGGAGGCGAAAAGCTGCAGCAAGATCGTTTTAACACATAAGAATATGCGACCTAAATTATTTCATAAACATTTGGTAATGTATATGACCCAATGGCAAGATATCCTCGTGGTAATTTAGATACATGAACTCTCGGGAGGCCAGAAGCTGCAACATGATTATTTTAACACCGAAAATTCTAGAAGTCGTTGGGTTTTATTGCTAAAGTTATTTCACGCATGAGAGAATCTCAATATCAATATTGAGAAAAATATTTTATGAATATGGTTAATTGGAATCATAAAAATATTGTATTTAAAATGATGTTGTTTGAAATTTTAATTATATTGCAGTGAGGTTTTTAAATGATTTTATTTAAAGTTAGTTGATTGTTTCGATAACACATTTATATAATAATTTCCAAGTAAATGATATTGCACTGAGTTTTGATCCATTTATGAATATATAAGTAGGGTTTTACAATCAACCACTTAAAATAATATGAAGTGCTATTTCGATGTACTTATAACTCTTTGGAATCATAAAATAATTTATTTAAAATGATGTTGCTTGAAATATTAATGATATTGTATTGAGGTTTTTAAATGATTTTATTTAAAGTTGGTTTATTGTTTTGATAACAAATTTCTATAATAATTTTCCAAACTAATGATATTGCATTGAGTTTTCATCCATTTGTAAATATAATAGTGTTATAGATTCAACCACTTAAAACAATATGAAGTTCTATTTTGACCCACTTATAACTCTTTGGATAAATCAATCACCAGCTTGATGGAAAACGAACATTACAATGAAATTCAAATGGATGGTATTGTATGGGGCTTTGCTTCATTACAACCAATCACTAACGAAAACATAAAATTGAACTTTGACTTATAACTTTCTAGATAAATCAACCACCATCTTTCATTGAAATTAGCATTTTAATAACATTCAAATTGATGATATTGTATTGGGTATTGTATGGGTTTTGATCCATTTATAGGTTAGGTGAATAGATAATGTTAGAAAATCAACCATCAAATAAAAAAATGGAGTTGTATTTTAACTCACTCATAATTTCATGGACACTGAATCAACTATCAACTTTCATTTAAAGTTAACATTTTAAAGCATTTTTTATAAAATTAATATTTTAATCAATAAAGTCATCATTTCATAGAATTGCACTTTGTAAGAAAGTTGTGGCTTCTTATTAGAGGAATAAATAAAATTATTTTAATCAATAGGCAAAAATCAAAAAATCTTCACCATAAAAGAGAAGATAATTATATGTTTTAACTCATTTTATATGTATTTTCTAAATAGTACTATTCAACAATATAAATTCATTTATTATTTTCTATATATATATATATATACAATGAAGAAATGGCTTCGTAAGGGTTATGGTTTATTTTGAATAATTTTTTAGTTGTATGACAAAGATCTATGTTTCTTATTTGGGCTTATTTTCCAAATCAATCACTAATGGTTCAAAGTATGAGTGGATAAAGTAGGGGAGAGATCCCCTCCTACATAATTGTAGTTACTAGGGATAGACCAAAGAATATGGGTGAGGAGGCTAAAAGGGAGATGATTACCAAGGGTTAAAGCTAAGCCAAAATTTGTGATCCCAAGGGATAAGCTTGAAAGATATCATAATTACATGAAGGACCATGCTCTGATATGTAAGTTCATTGATATCTAATTGTGAGAAACTAGTCCAATGGATCCAAAATAAATGGCAGCAGAAAGGGCACATCGGTTTGAAGTTGGGAGGTCAGGGATTTTTTGTGGTAATTGGTGAGCGCGAGTATTGCAGCAAGAATGCTGCAACTCCTGGGCTGCCAACTTTACTTTTATCAACTCGGTAGTTCGTAACAAACTTGGAAGCGTCAGTGCTATATGCACAAGTACTCGTTCTCATTGTAGGTTGTCACTTGGTCAGCCCGCGCAAAATCACTAGGAGCTCAAGCCAACTTCTATAGATATCAGAAGAAGCTCTATGTGTGATGAAGGAAAGAAAGATTACTCTATAGAAGTTATTCTAATTGCAGAAAAGAAAAAGAATATAATGTAAAGCAAGACCTAGTAAACCCTAATTAACAAGCTAATTCTACTTTTGCCAAAAACACTATGAAAACCATGAAAGAAATTCCATTACCTAGTTAAGAAAGTAAACAACATCTAACCATGCTATTTCTGGAAGTAAATAAGAAAAAAACATATTTTTTCATTTTTATGTGTTTTTATGTGAATTTGACATGCATCTAATTTATTGTGTGTGTGTGGCAGTGAACATGTGGCGTTGGAGGGTGGTTTTGGAGTTTGGGAGGATGGAAGATGGTGTGGATGGGTCCTAGGAGGTCTTAGGTGGCCTTCTGGAAGCTTTTCCCACACTCAGCCCTCAAAAGGGAGCTTACAGGAAAAACTACAGGAGGACACAAGGAAACTATAGGAGGAAAACAGGGAAACTACAAGAGGCCTATAGGAGGAGGCTGAGAGCAATTTCCGCTATTTTGAGGGTGTGAGAGTGGGTGGAAAAGGTGGATGAAGGTTGGAATGAGGTGTTAGGGCACCTAAGGTCTACCATGAATCACCAGGAGAGAGAAAGATGATTGGATTTGCTCAAGGAGAGAGGAAGAAGTTCTATGAAAAAAATGAAGGAAACTAGGGCAGAATTGAGGTGAGGTTTAGGAGACTTGTAGGGCATGGATCAGATGGAGGATGTGATTGCTGATAAGCTGGCCTACTACTGGAAGAGATCTACTGCAAAGGAACTGACAGTCAACCAAGAAAATCAAGAAACAAATGAAATGAGTGCATTTAGGAAAAACAAAGTTTTGCATTAAAATGGTCTAAACTATGATCTATGAAAGGAAATGCTGAGAAATGCTATAGGAAAGGAAAGCATGAAAGAGGACTATTGCAAATCAGGAAATGAACATGATAAAGGAGATTTGAAGCAAAGAAAAACTGGACTATTAACCTACTAAAGAGCTGCAAACACTAGAAGTCCTATGAATGAGGAAAATCTGTGTTTTTGGGGCAGTAAGAGAGTCTTTGCCTCAAATCATGGTCCCAGAGGGAGGAAGAGAGGCCAAGGCATTATTGCTAGCCTTTTGAATCTTTTCTGATCGCTGCTTAACCTACTACAAAAAGCACAAATGGAAGCAAACTACTAAATCATCAAAAGAAACCTATTCTTAACCATAAAAGAAATACATCTAACAACGAATTAATCTACAAATTGAAGTAAAGCATACAAATACAAGTAAAGAGAAGCTTGGCTACCTAGATTGGGACCTAACCCAAGAGCTTCAGCCCTCTGAGGTAACTTAGTGCTAGCTCACAAAGGATTCCATCTTCATTATCAAATAATAGCAAGATTACATAAAACTGTCACAAAATAGTAAGCTTGAAATTTGAGCAGAGTTTACATAAGCAAAAATCCCGACCCTAGTGAGGCCCTAGGCCTCTCTACTTATACATCTAAAGATACCAACATCTTCCTTAAAATCAGGGAGGCTTGGCTTCCAAAACTCGAGATAACTATCAATCATCCTCCACTTGCTCGATTTCCTTCTTGTGCAAGATTTAGCTTCTTGTACTCTGAGATGAATGAAGGGGAATTCGAAGTGAGGAGTAATAAATGAGGGGATTCCATCCTATAAGTCATCTCCTCTATCTACTTCAAGTTATTGTTTCCATTTGACCACTGGATCCTTGACTTTGACCTCGAAATCCATCAATAATCTGCATTAAATACATGTTAGACCAGATGGCATCATAACTAACTCAACTCACTCTATAAGCATAAATATAATCAATCATACAATAAGCTAAGAGAATAGTTGATTTGACTAGGTTAGTAGGTAAAATGAGCCCATATAATTACCCATTTATGAGGCTCATCAGTATTCTTCACCAATTTGAAGAATCAAACTAGAATATTCAAGAATGGCCCTTACTTCATCAATAGAACATGGATTTATATGTGATTTTGAAAAGAATGCTACAACCTTAATTAGGAAAATTTTATGGATACACCAGTCTGTGTTAACCTTTTTTCTTTACGGATCCAGAGACCTTAGAGGGTATTGGCAACTTAATCGATGCAATTGTGAAAATTGCAGATACCACCAACTGAGGTCACTATACTTCATATGCAAGAATATGTGTTTATATGAACATTACACAACTCCTTCCCGACTCCATTGAACTAGAGTATAATGATGAAGTTTGGCTATAATCATTGGATTATGAACATGTACCCTTTAGGTGTAGAAGATGCCATGAATATGGCCATATTTTTTGGGATTGTCCGCTAAAAAAAGAATAGATGAAGGAATAGTGCATAAGGATACATTAGCCAAAGAACATGAAGAGGGTTTTCAGAAGGCTCGCGGAAAACGAAAATCTCCCAAAAAACAATCTAGCCAATCTAGTGAAAAGCACCAGTCGACAACTAATAGATTTGTTGTGATCTCCAAAGAGGAGGAGCCACAACAAAATTAGAAAACCCCAAAGTAGGCCGATCCAAGGAGTGGTCCACATAATCCAAGGCCTAAGAAGATCCACAGGAAGTTACAGAGGAATCATCAGAGGAATAATATGAGAATATGGAGATGATATAATATCTAGAGGGACTTAGAAATAAGGATAAAATGTTGACATAGTTTCTAGTACAATGGAAACATCTAGATTCCAGGTTCATCTCAGATACATAGAAGCAACAATACTAGGAAATTTTCAAAAAAATATAATCGCAAGGTTGAATTGTTGGAATACAAGAGACAAAATCAGGGATGGACATAGATAATCCATCTCAAGCCAACCCTAAAAAAGGCTTACACCAAAACCTAGTCAAAAACAAGGCAAGAGACCCATGCAAATTTCAATCAAGAGATCAAGGGAGCATTTGGTGAATACAGGTCAAGTGATTCATCTTACAGAGTCCTTCTCCACTCTTAAAAAAATTATCAAATGAAGATTATAACTTGGAATATAAGGGGTCTCAACAGTCGAGGAAAACAAAGATACTTGAAATATAGATTGAACAAGGATAAGATGAAAATATTGATATATCGGGAAACCAAAGTATCCACGAATAGGGTTAGGAAGATAGTTAGCTATTGTGGGAATAGGCTTGACACCATGTCCATAAATGTGAAGGGTAGTGCAGGGATCTTGGAAATAATATGGAATTGAGTCGATGTCTCCTTTGGATATTAGATAACTTGCTCAAGACTTCTTTTGGGAAGCTTCATATACATAGGGACACGAGAGGTCATGGCATTAACTATAGTTTGTGCAATTAGACAGATCCATCAAGATGAAATATGGATCGCAGAGGGAGACTTCATCTTGATAAAATCTTGGACGAAGAAAAAGGGGTCAACCGCAAGAAAGATCTGGAAGAAGAGATATTCAATGGTTTCATTAGCGACCTCAAACTAGTGGATATACCTACGATGAGTGGAGTGAATACACATAATAATCTAGAGGGGGGAAATAAAATTGAAGTCATTTAGATCGATTTTAGTAACTAAGGAGTTGATGGGAAAATAAATTTTCATAGAAGCGTAAATTCTGCCATTCTTAGGATCATATCATTGGCCACTAAGGCTAGAACTAGACCTAAAAGTTACTTTGAGGAACAACCCTTTCTTCTTTGAAAGCTTATGGTTGTAGGATCTAGATTTCCAGAACAAAGAAAAAACCTAGTGGGAGGATATTGAAACTCGTGGCCAAAATAGGATGTGCAACTTTCAACTTAAATTTAAAGAACTCAAGTAAAAGATCCAGGATTGGAACAAAATGGAGTTCGAAAATTTAATGGAAAGCAAGTGGGTGTTAGAGGAAAGTATATAAAATATCTAACAAAAAATCATTACTATGGGAATATCAGATGAACTTATCCAAGAAGGGGATCAACTGATCAATAAACTCAAAGAATGTAGGAATCAAGAGGGAACCTTTTGGCGCTAGGATTCTAGAGTCTAATGGTTGAGAGAAGGAGAGTGAAATACAATTTTTTTCCATAAATCCATGGTCGAACACCACCATTATAGTAGAATATTGTCCCTCAAATGAAAGGATAGACAAATATTACTGCAACATGAGGACGTGGAGCAAGAGCTCGTGGATTATTGCCAAAATATTTTTACCAAGTCGGTTAAGGACATAAATGAATCCATAAGATGCATTAGAAATCACATCCTACACCTCATCAATCATGATCATAATGAAGCTTTTACGAAGGATATCACCTACTCTAAGGTAGAAGAAGTGGTCATGGAAATGCCAATGAATAAATCCATTGAACCAAATAGATTCACTACAAAAGTCTTTTAGGACTGTTGAAAATTCATTGGATTAGAGGTTCATGCCTAAGTTGATAATATCAACAAAATAAAAAGGTATCGTAACATCCTTGGTGAAAATTCCATCTAATGAAATTTAATAAATGGAAAATAATAACCACGATTGATGGGACACTTGTTCCAAGATGAATATTGGGCAAAAAGATAGTGATGGGGATCACTAGTGATTGATTAATGGCTAATGAAATTAGCAAAGGCAATGGAAAAGGATTTGGAAATGAAAAATGGAATTTTGGCATATTTAATTATGAAAATTAGGAGAAAAGGGAGGTGAAAGGTCATAGGTTTCATGTGAGGAGGAAAATGAAGGAAAAGAATGGAAAATGAAGAAAATAGAGGCCTCAATAATAAAAAGGCTTCGAAGGATCAATTCATAGAATTTGTTTAGTTAATTTTGGAGTTATTTCTCTCTATTTTCTCTCTCTCTCTTTCGTACTCTTGGACACAGAGTTTTCTTGGAGCACTCTTGGAGAGTGTGGGATACTTGGAGTTTTGGACCAAGAAGGCAAAGGAAAAGCAAGAAAGCGCAAGAGGACAACAGGATCAACAACTACAGTGGGTTTTTCTTGTAGGTACCAAGTTGCATGTATGTTTTCCTCACTATATTTTGCATGCATGACATATGCATGTGGTTTATTGGTCATGATATGTCATTGGCATGGAGGATTTCCTAGATTGACATTGGATTTGCCTAATCTTTCCATTTCCTGGATAGCCATGGTGTTTTGGATTTATTTCTTTGTTTTTTCCGGTTGGTTCTCATGTTTCTTTAAGCTTGGGTTGATTAACTATTTCCTGGATCTTTGGTTGGAAAAAAACTCTAGAGCCCTGTAACAACTTGGGTTGAGTTACTAGTCCTGGAGAATTGATTGGTAAAATGCTCTGAAGCCCTTGGTGGGTTCAGTTGCTAGTCCTGGAGCCTTTGTTGGACAAATTCTCTAGAGCCATGTATAGGTTGTGGGTTGAGTTACTAGTACTAGAAGCCTTGGTTGGAAAAAATGCTCTAGAGCCCTAGAAGGCTTGGGTGGAGACCAATCTGGTGATGGTTTTGTGATGTCTGATCGTGAGGTGGAATCATTGTTTGATGGGTTGAGGTGGTTTCGCCTCTAGAAGCCATGGACGGTTTTTTATTGATGTGTTTCATGAGATCCCACATTCATGCTTAGAATATGGCACAGGGGTGACTAGCTGAAGAGATAATTGGCTCAACCATGTGTACAATCGGGTAGTTTGTGGAAGTCCCACAACTAGTTAACCTTTGCATTATTAATGAGGTTACTTATCCTTGTTATTTCATGAGTATTGTGTTGGTTTATATGTGGATTTTATGGTTGTTGTTTCGTTGGTAGTTTTGTTGCTATTATGCTGGTTATGAACATGTATTTTAATAGTGGTTATTTTTTGGATCATATCATGTTTTTACTTGTAAATGAATGAAAAATGTATCTATGGACTAATGGATGAAATTGTAGCTAATGTGTTGAGGCATCAATGCTTCTTAGTGATTCTCAGATGATTATGAGACCCCTATCCTCAGATATGTTGTTTAAACTTGTAGATTACATATTTTTCACATGTTTGACAAAGTGTATGGCATGGCTGGTAATTGTAATTGTATGTGTATCATTACTTCGTTGATATCTTTCAATTCTAGAAGTGTCATTGGGTTTTGGGCAGTTACCTGGGCTTTGGGCCTAAAAAAATGGCTCAAATCTTGAAGACATAGGCACAACACTGGGAAAAAAGTCCTTGGACACATGCATGCCCATGTTGTGGGAGCATCCAAAGCCTCTTGGATGCATGCATTCCCATATCAAGGGAGAATCCAAGGTCTTAATGGTTTAAAAAATTAGTTGGTGTCATGGGTTGGTTACCTAAGTGGTTGGGATGGCTCTTTGGAGTTCTGTTGCTGATGTGGAATTTTTGTATGGTGTGTTTATGTCGGTTCCACTTCCTCAACTGACACATAGGGAGTCAAATCATATCATAGTAACTCCTAGTCACATGTTTACCCTGGTTATCCGGTTTCGGGTAGATGTGGGAGGAGGGTGTTATAGAGTGGTATCAAAGCATGGTTCACCCCTTGAACTAGATGGGTTGTGTGTTTGTCATGCATTCATGTCACTAACATATGTTTTTCTTATGTTGTAAGACCATGTGGTTGTTGCATTTGTATGGTATGGGTTATGGTTGTAGTGAGGTCACCATGGGAAGTTGATGCTATTGTTGTGGAGTGTTTCGCCATGAGTGTATGGTTGATTATGAATTACTTATGCATGTTAGTATTTAGATGTGATCAAGTGTACAATGATGTGGTAGTTATTGTGATGTATGAAGTCATGCTATGTGTAATTGATATGGTCATGCATTGATGACTTGACTCTAGCTAGAATGATGTTTATACGGTTATGTTCTTATGTGTTATATTTATATACGTTTTCATGATTATGTTATACATCTATTACGTTGATTTTTTGATCTTGCAGATAGATTAACCTCCCCAAACTATGCTAAGGTATGTTGGTTTAATGTGGTTTGGTTTAGTTGACATGATATTCCTTGAAGGAAGAATATCAAAGATGACTAGCAAGATGGTAGACTATAGTTCCCGAGACTCTCCCTATGGATCAAATGGGAAGAGTGGTGTTGGGCACTCTTCTAAGTTGGAAAACACATTGAGGAGATTAAAGGAATAAATAAGGTGTCATAAGGAAGACAATGACATAATCATATAGACACATGAGAAACAAGTAGAGATAAATGCAGTGATACTTCAAAGTTTTTCAGAATTGCAGCAATAGGGACCGCTTTGGATCAGCCATGAGTAGGCAGACATAACTAATGGGACATATGGAAGTAGGTCTCATGGTGAGTATAGGTGGGAAAAATATGACACAATCAGATATGGCAGGTCCTTGGATACTCTGGATAGGAGAGGTGATATACATAGGTACTATTCTAGTTCTGGTTCTAACATGCATGATGATCAACATCATTATCATCCTTACATGAGGAGTGACAAGGGATATTTGCCGGATGAGTGTAAGAAAGAAAATCCACCTACATTTGATGGAGAGATGAAGAGATCACAAGATGCATAGGCATGGTTTCTTAGTATGAGGAAGTTCTTCAGGTTGCATGATTATTCAAAGAGCATGAAAGTCATAATAGCTACATTCAGTCTTAAAGGTAAAGTATATATCTGGTGGGAAGATTTGAAGAATGTTAGAGGTATTCATGAGAAGGAGTTTACTTGGAATGACTTTGAGAGACTATTTAAGAACAAGTACCTATCAAAGAGATACTTTGATGACAGGGAAAAATAATTCTATGAGCTAAATATGGTATCAATGACAGATGAGGAGTACATTAGCAGGTTATTAGAGCTACTGAGGTATGTGCCTTATCGCAAGAATGAGAAGGCCAAGATTTAGAGATTCACTAGTGGGTTACCAGTTGCATTCAAAGACATGATTGAGTTCGATGAGCCTAGATCATTGGAAGAAGCCATTCGAAAGCTAAATAATTGCTATGAGAAATCAAATCATAGATCTAGGACTAAGGCAGACTGGAAAGGTAATGGAAGGAACAAAGGAAAATGGGACAAGAAGTGAGAAATACCTCACAACATAGGTAATAAAGAGAATGCAACATCGTTTAAGAAGTTCAATGCATTTGATAGAGGACAGGGACCTCAATCTGAGGAGTAGAATAAGGAGCCCTTGTGGTGTTGGAATTGTGAAGGAGAGCATCATAAGAGAGGTTCTCCACAACATCAGGGTGGTATACCGCAAATCTACAATGCTCATGAAGCACAGATAGTGGGAGATGTTGGGTAGAGTATTCCTAGGATCTATGCAGTGATGGATAATAGGTAGGAAGATCACCAAACATGTATTATCGAGATGGACGATAATCTTTGTGATGAAGTTGTTTCTATCTTAATTGGACTTAGATCTAATTATAGTTATGTTAATCCTAACTTGGTGGATTAGTGTGGTTTCAATAATGAAGTCCATCCAGAGTCTTGGTTAGTGTAGTTGGCTACAGGTACAAAGAAGCAATTTCACCATTGGGTAAGAGATTGTACATTTGATTTGAATGGTATTCCTACCTCAAGACATTTGAATGAATTACTGTTGGGATCATACAATATGTTGTTGGGATTGGTTGTACCTTCATAAAACCAAGTTGGATTTTTATGAGAAATCCATTAAGTGCTTGGATGACAATGGACAAGAAAATAGTCTTACAGAGTAATAAGAAAGCAACATTAGTGAGAATTGTTGCAACTATGTAGGCCAAGCGTAGTCATAGGAAAGGGTGTGTGTTATTTCTACTGCATATTTCTAGTGACAAAGGTAAGGAAGTTGAGGTTGCATATTTTTTGAGCAGGTACCCAGTTCTACGACAGTTTCAGGTTGTATTTCCCATAAAGATTTCAGAGTTTCCACCTCACAGGGAAGCAGACTTTTCTATTGAGTTGGTAATAGGGGCAACACCAACATCTAAGGCACCTTATAGGATGAGCACACTAGAATTGGTAGAGTTGAAGTTATAGTTGAAGAAAATGCCTGACAAAGGATACATTAGGCCAAGTGTATCACCATGGGGCACATTGGTATTGTTTGTGAAGAAGAAGGATGGTACTCTCATGTTGTGCATTGATTACAGGGAGTTGGACTAGGTGACCATTAAGAAAATTTATCCGTTTCGAAGGATTGATGATTTATTTGACTAGTTGAAGCGAGAAGCAATGTTATTGAAGATTGATCTGAGATTTAGATATCATTAGGTATGCATTAAAGAAGATGACATTCACAAGACAACTTTCTGGACCAGGTATGAACATTATGAGTTTGTTATAGTTACATTTGGTTTGACTAATGCTCCAACTACTTTTATGTCCTTGATGAATAGTGTGTTGCATCCTTATTTGGACAAGTTTATTATTGTATTCATTAATGGTATATTGGTATATTCTAAAAATGAAGAAGAACATGTCGAACAATTAGTAGTAGTATTGAGATTGTTGATAGAGAATCAATTGTCTGTGAACTCAGCAAGTGTAGTTTCTTTTAGACAGAGGTACATTACATGGGACATGTGGTTTCCAAGAAAGGCATAGTAGTGTACCTAGAAAAGGTAAGAGCTATCATGGAGTGGGTAGCCTTTAGGAATGTGGATGAGCTGGGATCCTTCATGGGGTGTGGTAGCGGCTGCAACAACCTCTAAAATTTTGGCCTACACTCAAATTTGGAGCCTACTATGGATCATTTTATTGGTTGCTCCTTTGTCACTTATTGATAAATTAATGATTCAAAGCTCCCTTCTTTAATCTCAAGATTTTTTCACACTTTTATCTTTATATAGAAAGTGTCATCTTCAGGCATGGGAGTTATTGCTTGTTAAGAAAAGGGAATTTTTGGTTTTCTTCAAGGGGAAATATTTGTGAAAATGAGTTGTTCTCATCATACATATATGTTTCACACTCATTTATGAAGTTTCACACAATATTACACAAGTGTCATCATTATCATCGTAAATTCTATCGTTGGAGCCACACTTGTCGTAAATTGCCACAAAGTTTGTTGCATTAAGTGAAGTATGTTTTCATATGTTATGGATGATTTATGTTGTATCATTAGGTGTCCAAGTGTGCAGTCACAGTCAAGCTCTATCACTGCTTACATCGATTCCACTGATCCCACCCTTAGCCAAATTTTAGAGGATTCCTAGAAACCTAGCCTCATCCAGCCTACCTAAACTATGCACTTCACTTTTGCAACCCTCAAGATTTTTCCTTGCTTGCTGGAACTACGCAATGTGTAGAAAGCCAAGCATTCATTGGCATACAAAACTACGCAGAGCTTACCTCCAGTGACCTGCCCTCAGCTATATATCACTTCCCTCAAGAAATCTGTAGATTTCCCCTCCATGACTCTCTGTTGCCAAGTCTCCCTTGCCTATGAAAACCCCCCAGGTTTTTCCTATAGGGCCTCATCCTGCAGCAGCGACTGCTTGCTTGAACTGCACATTTTTGTCGCCTAGTGAGGCACTGCACAATTTTTTCCTGCAATGGTCATTGTGCAGTCTTATCCCTCAGTCTAGCTGAGTCACCAAGCCTTCTTCCCCCTGACATTATACCATTTCTAGCTCAGTCAGTGGATTATCACGCAAATAGCTTAGACTAGGGGTTTATCATATTGATGTCATCTTATCATGAGTGGATTACACACATGAATTCTACCAGGCTATTGCAAGATGATTAAGAAGGAGATGAAGGAGGAGGACATACTATATGACACTCAAGGAGTTGAGGAGAAAAGATAATCATCATATAAGAAGACCAAGGAACCCAGGGGTATGATAGAAGATCAGGACAACATGAAGGTTCCATCTGATTCACAACCCTTTGGAGGGTAGGTACGGAAAATGAAGCACATCTTTCATGAAATACACTTCTTAGCATAGTATGAAGGAGATATAATTGTTGTCATATCTGTATGTCTTCAATGACGTGTATGGTAGCAAACACTCAAAGTCATGTGTTTCCTCTAAGAGTTTTGCTCCCTTTCGCTTGTTGGATCAATTATCATATTTTGGCATGGTTGACCATTATGTCATGTTTGTGAGTCTTTTCTAGTGGTTTCAAAGGTTGACCTCTGTTTATACAAGCTTTCCTAGTCATGTAAACACTTGTCTCACTCATACACAAAGTCTTGAGCATTGTCACAGAAGTGTTGTCACGGTCGCCCTAAATCCTATCTCAAGTGTTGCACTTGTCGCTTCTTGTCATGAAATGGTCACACAGAGGCTAATGATTTTTTTTTTTTGCCTCAGTGGTCTATGTTGTCATATCATCGAAGTATGCTAAGTGTGTGATCACATTTCAAGTTCATCACAAGTCTATATTCCTCCTGCACTTAGTCATTTTTCCGAAAAATCTTCCCAGCCAGGCAACTCAGTTGCACCAGACCTTGACTGAGCTATGCACTGCACAGTGTTAGCCCTCAGTGTTGTGACCTTGCTACCTAGGACTATGCAGTGCACAGTCGCTATCTTCCAGGGAAATTTCACTATGCAATTTTAGAGCTCAATAGCCTTCCTTGACCCCCAGAATTACGCAAAAGTTCTTCCCAGTCTGACTTGAACTATGTACTTCGCACTGTTAGTCCTCAAGCTCTTCTCATTTCCTAATGGAATCTTTTGATGAGCAGAGAAACTAGCTTTCCTTGGCCTCCAAAACTACGTAGAAGTGTCCCCAAGTGTCCTCTCTCACTTGAAGCTCACTGACCTCAACAATTGTGCATATATATCCTTCAGGTATCTCTACTACCTAGTCCCCCTTGCCTCTAAAAATTACATAGATCTGCCTCCCGGGGTCCCATCTTGTATCAGTCATTGTCTGCTTGAAGTGTGCAATCCTGACTCCTAGTGGCCATTGTACAAATTTTCTCCCTAGTAGGTATTGTTCTAAGAAGTTCCTCACTCAACCCTGGGTTGTGATATGCGTAGTCTTAATGATCAATTCCTCTCCCTGTCACCTGGAACTATGAAATGTGTAGTTATGGAGCCCTCTCTCTCATCTTTTCATCAGTCTCGGGCCCAGTTCATGGATAACAATGCATCATCTTAGATTAGGGAGTTCTCGGATTGATTTTGTCCCGTAATGAGTGAATTGCAGGAACATGTACTGTCCAATCATGGCAAGATCATGAAGAAGGAGAAGGAAGAGGAAGCATGCCTAAAGACTCACTTGTATCTAAATGGAAAAATGAACCAACCAAGATCAAGCAAAAGGAACATAGGTATGAAACCATCTTCCAAAACAGAATATCATTGAACACCCTACATCATCAAGATTTGTAGAGGAGAAGAGAAATCAAATACAAGAGAACATCTATCACTAAGTAGCAATAGGGGCTTGACATTACCACATCATCAAGCTATTCCATATCAGTATTGTCATGTCAAGTTCTGTCATAAGTCTTCATATGCCACATCATCATTGTGGGCCATGTTTATTGTAAATCAAATATATTGTAGTGTGGAAGTCCAAGGGACACACTTGAATATGAAGAGTCATGTAAGCTTAAAAGTCAAAGGAAGTTGAATAGTCATGAGGGTAGTCAAAGAGTCATAAGGGGAAGCATCACCCTTTGTTATATATAACCCCCTCATTGTATGAGAAAAGCAATTTTCACCTTGGCTCCTCTTGCAAAGCATTAGAGAGATCAGCTAGTTCTTTGAGGAGCAAGGAGTGCTCCAATGTGCCACTAATGGGGATAGTGATGTACAATATAAATATGTGTCTTGGAACTTTTTCTTAATTACAGAAGCCTTTACAGGCCAACACATTTTCACTCATGAATTATGGATGTTTGTAAGACTATTCCGTGAATGCTTGTATTTCATGTTTTCTTTCGCATTTACTAAGATAGTTGAACTATTTTGTGTTATTTTAGTTCTTATTTTGTTGGGAACGTGTTGTAATATTTTTCACTACTATCACATCCAATGTGGACTATTCCATTGGATGTTAGACAAGTCCTTCTGGTTCATGTGTGTCTCTTCTTGGGTGGTACTATTACCTCTCACTATCCCTCATGTCCTACAATTTGCAACACATCTACTTGCCATGGAGGTACTCCATACTCTTCAATTTCTTCATTTGATGAGTCATCCCCTTGATTGACACAAGGTGGTGAGGTTTTCCATGATGAAATTGAAAACAATCAAATCATTGAGTTCTCTTCCCATTCCCCATCATCTCTTCTCTTGAATGAAGACAACAATTGAAATTAGCTTGCTCATGAGATATCACCGCTTCATTTGTTTTTGAATATGCTATCAGAACAACCTCTCCAATTGAGTAATATTATTGTTGAAGTTGAAAAATCCAGAGAAACATGTGACAAAGATGGATTTCATCTGGTGAGGAGTT
The DNA here is from genome assembly GCA_031772625.1 of Pinus tabuliformis. NCBI lineage: Eukaryota > Viridiplantae > Streptophyta > Pinopsida > Pinales > Pinaceae > Pinus > Pinus tabuliformis. The sequence goes on from CM062817.1 coordinate 335,283,395, forward strand.
TTGAAATCGACAATAATAGCTATCCTCAAACCATGCCTGATCTAGCTCAAGCTTCAAAATATGAATATAAAATCCTTGGAAGTTATGGGACCTTCTAGGGATCTGAGGTACTTCAACTTCCTTTGATGGTTATGTGAGGATATCATGACTCTGGTAAGACCCCAAAAATAAATCAGATCTGGTTTCTCTTGCAAAATCCATCTATTTGCATGGTTTCACTCGATGTGAGTTCACATCTAAAAACATTTTGGTATTCTGGGTGAGACCTCTCAAATTTTCAAGATTTTACTTATGACCAAATTCATGAATTTGTCGCAGTTCATTCATCTTCATCACATCAAACTTGGGTTGGGAATGTGCATATCTCATAGATTCATGGAATTGCAAGGTGGATTATCTAAAGGACCATCTTTTCTCAAAGGAATCTTACCCATTGAATTTTTCCCTTAATGGTCAGCTCCTCTGTCTTATTGCGAATTTTTTATTGCAAATATGTCTTCTCATCACACCAGAAATATTGTTGAGTGATAAAGAAAGGACAAGATGTCATGTGAATCAAGTTTGTTCTCATTCACTATGTCCTAACTGGTCTCATACATTTGTGGTGCTATCATCCTTCTTAAACTCTTTCAGTGAATAATATTCTTGTAAAATTTGTCCTCAGTTGCAGGAAGGTGGTATGTCGTATCTGGCTTGAAAAGAACTTGGTTTGATTGTTCATAGCATCAAAATATTGTTCAAATTGATTTTTCTTCATTTATTTCAAACTTAGAATCTGATGCTTCAATTATCTCATATGAGCATTTCTCTGTCTTGGGTGATTGTCATTCAACTTATAATTTTCCCATTGTCATATCCAATGACAGTTATTTCACACCCCTTGATCTTCATTATTCAACATCTCCCTCTTCATATTTTTGTCAAGTAGGTGAGGCACTTTAGCCTTCGTTGATGATTATGGTAGGTCCTAGCTGTCTTGAGATGATTGTCGAGTATGATCAAATCTATTTTCCCTCACATGATTCCAATTGTGATCGTGCTCTTTTAATTAAAAATTCACCTTTTCCAAGATTTTGGGTTTTTCAAGAGGGCCATCATGAATTTTATTATCTAATTGTTGAATAAAACAATCTTACTTGGCAAGCTCTGTAGCAAAAATCAAGTTTCATTTTTTTTCTCACACTTGCTAAGGAGCTTGGTGCAGATGAAGACACATCCGCAAGAAGATTCCAAGGTTTGTTGAAAAATGTTATTCATCGAAAAGGTAAGCATGTGGGTTGGATGAAAGTATTGGTTGTGACACACCTTTCTAGCCACAAGCAAGACCTTTATTTCCTTGTGCAAGTCATTCAAGTTTTTATCTTTTTCGTTACACATCAATTTTTATCTATTTTAATTATTCATATATTTGTGGATGCAAGTCGGGAAAGACTATGGTGGATTCACTTGAAATTTCATTATACGTGACCCCGACCTTCTAAGTTGTTAGGTTAGGAGTATGATCAACTGCATCCTATTTTTCCATTTCTTTCACTCATTTTTCACTCATCCCTTGCAATTTGTCCTCATTTTCTTATTATGGTTCTACACCATGTTTGCTTTAGCCATTTTGTTCTCTCATCTTTTGGTTTTTTCTCCTTGTTTTGTATGAGAATAAGTGTTGGGCTTGGACCTATTTGGCTTATTAGTATGTGTGTGTTCAAACTTAAAAAGTCTTGTGACACTTCACCATTTGGCAAGTCGTTTGTCCTTCTTCCTTGCGTTGGTTACATATTTTGGCCGATGAAGTCCTGACGAAAATCCAATCCATCTGTAAGGATAATTTTGGTCCAATCATGAACCCACATCTAGTCCAAAAACCTCATGCCTATACATGGTTTTTCTTATTTAGTGTTCTTTTGACGATACTGGACCCACCAACATGTCAAGGGATCTCCCCTGTAAGAGGTCCAAAATAGACCTCAAACCATTTGGTGTAGGAGTCCCAGTAGTGGGTCGTATTGTAATTCCTTGACCACGATTTCAGAAAGAGGCAAGTAATATAACTCCGTTGGTAGCAAGGGTGTGACCGTTGCAATGAGTCAAGGAAGGTGCATGAGAGGTTCTAACATAGGTGGGTTGAGATGAGTGTGCTCCTTGGCAACCTGTAACAGTACTCGGATTGGAATGGAACACGCGAGTGAAAATGCATCACAAGCTGGAAAGCAAGTCAGCTGACAATCCAAAGTGATGGTTAAACCAACAACACATCTGCAACAATATTCATATAATTGCATACAAAAGAGTTCATACACAACTACATAAGTTAAACTACATACATTGCTATAGAAACCAGAACAGTCCAACTACAATAACAACATATGCATGAAAACATGTTGGCTCTTATTATATAAAGAAGTGTAAGTTCCAGTCATACAATACATTCATGTAAACCCGCTAGCCCCAATAGTGGAATGTTAAAGCGACATCCACCTGCTCCTCCAAAGAGATGTACTAGCTCCATGTAGTGGAGAAGCCAAGGCGTGTTACAATAGTATCCAAGCTCTCTCCAAGATAGTCTTATCGGAAGCTTGGCTGACCAAAAGCCTATATAATGTGTTATGAGGGACTATTTATAACAAAGGGTGGGGTGACCCTTGACATTCCCCTTTGTGACATTTCATCTACCCTCATGACTCTTCATCTACTATATGACTGTTACATCCAACTATTGATACTTGACTTACAGTTGACATGACATTACCTTACAATGCACATGTACTCATGTGAAACAACATGGCTTAAGCAAGCCATGCAAGACATCACTAACACTTGGTTCATTGTGATGATACCAACTCTTTGGCATGCTTGTGATGGTGAAGGTGGTGAGATGATGCCAGGCTTGGTCGTCCGTGATGGTGTGCATGCACCTCATGGTGACATCTTGTGGAGTGAACTCTTTCCTCTGTTGCAACCGGTGCATTGGTTCGGCTCCTTCATCCAACTCGTCTGCTAACATGCACATGGTCTTCTTGGGTGTGACCGAACTGGAAACACACTGGTGCATAGTATCCATGTTGATCTTCAAGTGTGTGCTGGTGGTCATGCACATCAACTTGCCGAAGTACATGTTCAGCTCCAATTGGACTTTCTTCTTGTCTTCACCTTGGTGATTGTGCTGAATGGGTTGGATTGCATGCATGTGCATAATGATAAGCATGCTACTGAATCCCATGCATGCAATCAACAAAACTACTCACCATGTCTACTCTATGCCAGATGTTGGGATGGATCTTTAACTTGTACGAGCATAGTTTCATCCGTGAAGGCATGTTGCACCCAATGTTGTTCCTGTTCCTACTGCAACTATTTCGTCTGTCTATGCAGCTTTTGTAGGTTTTAACCCCGTATAGAAATTACATGCATACGAATTCTAAAACACAGAAAATAAATAATGCGAGAGCAAAACACATAAAAGACATATGCATAGATATTTTCCCCTGGATCCCAAAACCGGGACTACTAGCTTGATTTTTCATTATGTTCCTTTCAATGTTATAATACATATTTATACATGCCAAAGCATCCAATACCATGGACCGAAAACCATCACGTCCAAAAAACATGTGCGAAAATTATGCACAAAACCATAGGTGGGTCCGCCCAACCTAACATTGGGTCCAAAACCAAAATTTTCCAAGGCGCTGCCCCAGATCCCACAAAGTGGGGTTAGGGGTGCCCCTCAAACCCCCTGTTAACTACGTGGAAAGAATATAACACAACCCAACTTAGTCATTTTTCCAGCCCTGAAATGCCCATTGTCTTTCTACACCAAGAGAACTTCTCAGAGCTCATAGATTTTGTCAATGCATCTACAGTATTCTTCAAAGTGTCCACCTTTACCAGCAACACCTTTTTTTCTTCTATCATATCCCTCACAAAGTGATACTAAACATCAATGTGCTTTTTCTTTGAATGATATGCGGGGTTCTTTGCCAAGAAAATTGTACTTTGGCTATCATAGTCTATCCTTATAGCTTCCTGTACTAACCCCATACTTGAACACAATATTTGCAACCAAATTGCTTCCTTGCTTGCATGCGTGACTACCACGTATTCTGCCTCTATAGTTGACAGTACCACTATAGATTGTTTCTTACTCATCCAACTGACTACACCTCCTAATAGGTTAAACACATACCCACTTGTAGATCTTCTCTGATCCATATCTCCAGCCCAGTCTGCATCAACAAAGCCATGAATATCCAACACTCTGTCCAATCCTGGTCTTCCTTGGTAGCACAAACCATAATCACTAGTGCCACGCAAATACTTGAAAACCTGCTTCATTGTTGTCCAGTGCTCCTTCCCCGGTTTTGACATAAACCTGCTCAATACTCCCACTACATGTGCAATGTCTGGTCTAGTACAGACCATTGCATACATCAGGCTACCAACTGCACTTACATATGGAACATGGGACATGTCCTCTTCCTCTTCTCGTGTCTTGAGACATTGTTCAGTAGATAACCTCACACCTACAAGAATAGGAACCTTCACTGGTTTACTATCCTGCATATTAAACCTCTGCAATATTGTCTTGACATACTTCCTCTGGTTAACCAGAGCTTCCTCTTTTCCCAATCTCTTTTAATTTCCATGCCCAAAATATAGTTTGTAGCACCAAGATCTTTCATGTCGAATTTGGAGGACAATTGGGTCTTCAAATCTTGGATAAATTTTTTGTCATTTCCAACTAACAACATATCATCCACATACAAGACCAGATAAATAACACGTTCACCAATTAATTTAAAATACACAGTGATCTGCTTTGCATCTGGTGAAACCAAGTCCCTGTATAAATGTATCAAATTTTTGATACCACATCCTTGGTGACTGTTTTAACCCATATAGAGACTTCTTTAACTTACATACCAGTTCTTTCTTACCCTTCACTGCAAAGCCTTCAGGTTGCTTCATGTAGATCTCCTCTTCCAGATCCTCATGAAGAAATGCTATCTTCACATCCATTTGTTCTACCTCAAAATCAAAAGCAGTAGCAACAGATAAAAGTAATCTAATAGAAGTTACCTTGGCAACAGGAGAAAAAATATCACCAAAATCAATTCCCGACACCTGGGAATAACCTTTTGCTACCAACCGAGCTTTGTATTTCTCCACTTTTCCTTCTGCATTTGTCTTCTTTTTGAACACCCATTTGCTGCCAATGGGTTTCCTTCTAGACGACACCTCCACCAGATCCCAAGCCTCATTTTTGTGCAAAGATGCCATTTCATCAAAAATGGCCTCTTTCCAGAGTTTTCCATCCTCTGAATCCACTATTTCCTTCACAGTTCTGGGATCATCATCAGTAACAAAAAAAGAAAAATTTGAATAGAAAGAAAATGAACTATACCTTTCTGGCTACCTTCTTTCTCGAACTAATCTTCTCACAGCTGGATTTTGTGGCTCTTCATCTTCTGATTGCTCCTCTATTGTAGAGTCTAATTATTCCTCCTTTAGCTCAAACTCTATCTTCTGAGGTTCCTTTGGTTGGACTTCATGTTTAATAACATCTCTCACCTCTCTAAACACCACATCTCGATTGTACATAACCTTCCTTGTTACTGGGTTCCAAAGCTTATAACCCTTTAAACCATCCTTATACCCAATAAAGATGCAATTTTCAGATTTACTATCCAACTTTGTTCTTTTCTCCTTTGGAACATGTACATATGCATCACATCCAAATACCCTTAGATTTGAAAGAGAGGGTTTCTAACCAGTCCATACCTCTTGTGGATTCTTATCCTCCAACGCTGATGAAGGTGACCTGTTGACCAAGTAACATGCAGTATCCACTGCCTCTTCCCAGAATTCCAATCCTAACCCAGCACCACGGAGCATGCTTCTTGCCCTTTCCATCAACATGTTTTTCATTCTTTCTACAACTCCATTTTGGTGAGGTGTATATGGATTAGTCTTCTGCCATGCTATACCATACTTCTTGTAGAATTCTTCAAATTCCTTACTACAAAACTCTCCACCATTATCTGTCCTCAGCACCTTTATCTTCTTCTCTGTCTAGTTTTCCACTAGAGCCTTAAATTCTTTAAACCTATCAAAGACTTCAAATTTCTTCTTAAGGAAATATATCCATGTATTCCTTGAGAAGTTATCTATAAATGATACATAGTACACAGACTTACCCAGTGATGGAACCTTCACAGGTCCAAACACATCACTGTGCACAAGCTCTAATATATGTTTCACCCTCTTACCACTAGAGCGGAAACTCACCCGATTCTACTTCCCGTATACACAATTTTCACAGAAATCAAAATCCAGAGAGCTATTACTCATACCTTCTACCATACCTTTACCATGAGGTATTCAAAGGCCCTTCTCTCCAATATGTCCAAGCCTTTGATGCCACAACATGGTCTTTTCTCCAGAGACCACTAGATTTTTTGCTCCACTTTCAGGAACCACAGAACTGTTGCACCCATCAACAACAGTGCTACCTTGTAGCTTGTATAGAGTTCCAATCCAAACACCCCGCATCAATACCAGTGCTACCCGAACCATCTTGCAAGTATCCTTATTGAACACTATTTTTACACCTACATCATCCAGCTTACTAACAGAAATCAGATTTCTGGCTAATGCAAGAATATGTAGAACACCCAGAAGTTTTCTAACCCTTCCACCTTGCAGCTTCAACTTTACTTTTCCACGACCAATGATTCTAGCCTTCATGTCATCCCCTAAGAAGACATCACCACCATCATATTTCTCATACTCACAAAACCACTCTCTATGGGGAGTGAAGTGAAAGGATGCACCTGAGTCAATCAACCATGCCTCATGATCTACATGTGTACTTGAAGAAGCCAAGTACACATCCCCACCTTCATCTGAGGTGGTTTTCGCCTCTGTAGAAGGATCCTCATCAGATCCCTTTCCTTTGTCAGGAGCTTTAGATTTACAGTCCCTTTTGAAGTGGCCTTCCTTTCCGCATTTCCAGCACACCACCTTTATAGGTTTTCCTAGAGATTTAGATCCCCCTCTAGATTTAGATCTCCCACTCGATGACTTATTTTTGTTTTGTTCTGGGACCGTCCTCGTACAGACAACGCATCACCATTTTGGCTCTCCATATTTTTCCATCTCATCTCCTCCGTCAGCAAGGCTGAGACTATTTCATCAAACTGCAAGGTAGTTGCATTGCTACCTATTGCAATAACTAGACTATCCCCACGAATCTGGTAGAGAACACAACAAACTAATGCACTTATCTTTGTCTGAAATTTTAATATCAATAGATGCTAACTGACTTACCACAGTATTAAATGCGTTCAAATGCTTTGTCACCGAGTTTCCATCTTTCACCCTCAGGTTATACAGATTTTTCCGCAGGAACAATTTATTCACCAGAGACTTAGATTGGTACAAAGTCCCTAACTTGTCCCACAAAGCCTTTGCTGTAGCCTCCCCTGATACATTCAGCAATACTAAATCTGAGACACACAATCGTATTGTGCTCTTTGCCTTCTGATCCAACTTCTTCCATTCTTCATCAGACACTCCCATAGGTTTAGTACCCAGATCTACTACGATCCACTGATCTTTATCCACCAATAGATCCTCCATGTTGAGTTTCCACAACTGAAAACTCTGACCATTAAATTTCTCTATCTTTGTCTTTCCACTGCTCACCATCTTCTTTCACCACCAGAATCGATCTCGCAGATCTCCCATTGAATAGGGTCTACCACAGGCGTGAGCGAAACCCCTCAGCAACAAAGGCATCCCCATGAAGCAAAATCTACTCTGATACCAAATGTAGGTTTTAACCCCATACAGAAGTTACCTGCATACGAATTCTAAAACACAGAAAATAAATAATGTGAGAGCATAACACATAAAACACATATACACAAATATTTTCCCTTGGATCCCAAAACCGGGACTACCAGCTTGATTTTTCATTTTGTTACTTTCAATGTTATAATACATATTTATACATGCGGAAGCATCCAATACCATGGACTGAAAACCATCGTGTCCAATACCATGGACCGAAAACCATCGCGTCCAGAAAACATGTGCAAAAAATATGCACAAAACCATAGGTGGGTCTGCCCAACCTAACAAAGGGTCCAAAACCAAAATTTTCTAGGGCGCTGCCCTAGATCCCATAAAGTGGGGTTACGGGTGCCCCTTAAACCCCCTAATAACTACGTGGAAAGAATATAACACAACCCAATAGCTTCATGTTCTTCCTTTAGTTGTTGCTTCAGCACATGCAACTCCTTCTTTGTTCCATTCTATGTTTTCGTGCGATATTCATGTTGCGCTGTCACCTCATAGCCTGAGTCTCCAAAGTTGTTTTCATCATTAGTGGATCTGCTTGATCTTGCAACTTTGTTCTTCCTTTGTGTTGTTAACAACCTTCCTCTTGCATTCATTGCATTCATTGCATTCACTACATTCACTGCATATGTTGCGTTTGCTGCATTCGTTGTATTTGTTGTATTCATTGTGTTCACTGCATTCATTGGTTCGCTGTGTTTGTTGTATTCGCTACATTCATTGTGTTCGTTGAATTTGTTGCATTTGGTATGTTTCCTTCCATTGTTGTTCATGATGTTGCTCGCTATGATATCTTGATTTTCTTGTCTACAAACCACTTGATATCTTCGTGAGTAGGCAAGCTCATAGACATTTGATCGACTGCATCTCCAGGTGTGCTCTGAATGGTGTCTTCGAATCTGCCCTCTTGGAAACCATTGTACCTGCACTGTTGAGAGGTAGATGAACACTTTCAATACCTAGAGACATGGCAACACTCATGGCAAGCAATCTATCTATCGAAAACCAAAATGAACTTGAGAACTAACTTTCAACATACTTATGTGGCTGTTCATGAAGGTTGCACAATCTACACCGAGAGGCCGGGAGATTGACTGCCAAGACTACAAAAGATAAAATCTGGGATGATAGGAGACTATATAAATACTAGAACTACACAATGCACAGTCCAGTCTAGCTGCTGATTGTTGGAATTGCGCAATACGCAATCTCAGCTGGCAATGGCTGCAGGCTCAGTGACTGCATTGCATAATTTTCTGGGACAACAGTCACTGCCCTCAAAAATGTGCAAAAAATTCCTGGAGGACAGTGCCTGGGTAGAAATGTGCATTTCTAGAGAGGAAGATAGAGACTTCCTTCCCCAGATTACATAATGCTGTCATAGTGAAGGCAGAGTTCAGACCAAGGTTGGTCCAACTTGCCGACAGGCAACTAAAAGAAAATATGATAGTGGATGCACGATGACACTTAGTGAAAGTAGAAGTGATTGAGAGTGCATGCAAACATGAATGAAAGATTCAATAAATAAATCAACATGCATGTGTGTGAGGCGAGTCGCCGAATGGGCGACTGTTCATGAAATACAATTTCATGCATGCGATAGTAGTGAGATGTTGATGAAAACTAAAATGGTGCTAGTACAAGCTAGTATGTATCAAAACAATAGAAAGAGATCACTATAATAAAGTAGAAAACGTTCATATGAACCAAAACAAAAAACATGCCAGAAATGCAACACAAGTCATGGAAAGTGGGATTTCCCCAAAATAGCTAAGCTGAGTGTGCCAAATACTCCTAGATGTGATGTGGGATGTTAAAGCTGCAAGGTTGATGTGAAGAATGAGCTTTGCGGTGTTTGTTTGATGAGTTTTGATAACATCGAGGTTGTGATGGACATGCCACAAATCTAGGGAAAGCGACACTTGGTGGGAGGTTTCTGAAATGATCCTTGCTTGTAACCTCCAATTGCTAAAAATAGATCCCTCAAACAAGGGATGCCTTTGCATGATGCCTTGGGAGAAAATACCCATGCATGCAAATCAGTTTTGCTTGGTCCAGGAGGGATCCAGTCAACTCAGATACACATGCAAGAGACTGCTTGACTGCTGGGAGAAAATGGCATTTCTGGCTAGGAGCTGGGCTAGATGCCTAGGAGATTTCCACAATTTTTGGGCAGAACACCTAACTATTTCCCAAATTTTTGCAAATTCTAGTTTGAGCATCCCTGCTAGGGAAAATTGTGCAATTTTCACTATGAGTGTTGACTACCAGAATTGTGCAATTCTGGAGCCCAACAGGCTACCAGTCAGGATTGTACAATTTCTGGAGGGAAGGCTAGTTTCCTTCCAGAATTATGCAATTTCTTGGGGGAGTTTCTTAGCCTGCACCTGGACCAATTCCAGATGAACAGCCTATGAGGGGAATGCATCGAGTTGTGAGCAATAGGCTACCTTTGTGCAAGCAAAATACTGAATCTTGTGAACTTGATGAAGCAAGGCAAGGTGTTGTGAAAAGTTGGTAGGGATGCTTTGAAAGAAGCTAAGGAAAAATTTTGGAGGGTGGTTGTAGCCGCTACAACACTTGGAGACACACTGGTAGAACTCTAGCTCTCTTAATGGACCTTGTTCATGAAAGGCAAGTCGAACACCTCTGGAAGTATTTTTCAACTCTCAGCTCATCTTGGCTTCACACTAGCTTGATTATAAGATGTAGCATCTGCCAAGCTCTTGGTCGATTGACACACATTCCAAGCCAAGGAAACATAGTTGTTTCGATTAGGGTTGAGGGGTATATAGGTGTACAAGCAGTATAGTCGTCAGAGTCTTAGTTTCATCTTTGGTGTTGCTCCACTATTAGCAGGCCTGGATAGTACCCCGACAGAGTCACATAGGAACAAAATAATGGCTATGCTGCCAACAAGTATGGTCATTACCCCAACGAAGTTACTTTCATCAACTCCTTGTGCAGGAAGCCTTTCTCTTCTTTCGCATTTTTCATTTTTCATTTTGATTTTTTTTTTCTTTTTCATGTTTCATTTTTTCAACTGTGTATAGCACTTATTCATTTCAGAGGTGGAAGCGAGATCCCAACTTATTGAGAGCCGAAGAGGTTGTTCCAGCAGATAAGTAGTTTATTGTATCTTTGACGTTCTTGTTAAGGTTTTCCCCCTCACCATACTCTACTTGACTGAGCTGACAAGGGTTAACCCAAAAACAACCGACTAGAGAAGGTGACACTAGTTAGCGTGCAAGCGTTGTGTTTTCACCAAGGTTCACTATGAACAGTACGTATTTTCCTTCGACGTATCATGGACTGAAAGTAACAAGTTCTTCATAGAGAGGCAAGATGACATATAACCAAGTACTGATAGTTGTACAAGTCCTCTTTTATTTTACCCAACTCGTTTCAAGAGTCATACATGGTTTCATGCAAAACTAACCTACGAAAGAAACAAGCAAACTAATAAAGAACAAAGCAAAGAAAGAGCAGAATCAAAAATGAAAGAAAAGAAAGGAAACAAGAAATTAGACAAACCAACAAACAAAGTAAGTAAGCAAACAAGCATGCAAGCAAACTGACTAAAAACAAACACTACTCCTACTCCTAAATTAACGGTGCATGGGCATGATCACTTGTAGTGATATTTCCAATGCAGCTACCTCACATTGGTTGACCCATGTTGGTGAAGGCTTGGTCCACGAGCAACCCAGTTATGCAAACCAGCAAGCAATAAAGATATAACAATGAAGATAACCACACTTCATGTTTTACAGTGTCCACAAGACATAAGTGACTGCAGGTGCATGATGAGTAGTCCGTGGACTTAACATGGTGTTGTGTGGCACTGCGTGCAACTTTGAAGCATAAGCACACTCTTGACTGTGACATGCAAGCAAATGAAATAAATAATGATAACTTGCATCATGAACAAGTGCTTGCAATGTAAGATTCCTCCAATGCATGAGCAATGGGATCATTAAGTTCGAGTGGAGGAAGTGTGATCTATGTGTGAGATGGGTCTATAATGCATACAAATGAGTGATGAGGAGCCTTGGGTAATTGAACAGTTTCATGATCAGAAGTGAGACTAACCCCAACAGAATGAGGGCCTGACATAAACATCAACTCTGGCTAAAGTGCCTCGACAGTCTTGGGTGTTTCAACTTCATCATCAGATATATCATCATAAACTGGCGGCTTCAAAAGATCAACTGTGATAGAGTCATGATCATGATCAAATATGAAAACAAATCGATCACGTCCACCATAATCAGAAAAATAAATGAATTCATCTGCATCCTCACGATCAGATGAATCATACAGATGAGTAGATGAAAAGCGGACAAACTCATCCTCTGTGTCTCCAGAAAAGACAACTAAAAGATCACGTGGATTTTCAATGAATAGCTTATCCTCTCCATTGTTAAATGATGGGCCAACATCTAGTGAGTCCTCTGAGTGATAAAAAATGGGTGCATCCATGGATGAAGACACACATGAGAAATCATGGATGGAAGGTTCACCAAATATGTTAGGAAAGAATAGAGGGGGCTCAGACGAAAGGGATTCCTCCTTCGCCGAGTGTTGATGCTAAAGCTCCCACTCATACTCTTCATGAATGACAACACATGTTGGTTGTGTAGCACCAACTCCATTGATGGGTTGTTCCTCGTTCACAATAAGTGAAGAGTACGGAATGGATGAACACAAGACAACATCATTTGGAGGAACACTTGAGTGTGAAGATGAAGGTCGTAGAACATAATGCATATGAGAACTCGAAGGACTCACAACCAAATCTGTGCAAAAATTAAGTGAAGTGATGTTGGGAGGATGTGAAAGATGAACAAGTGTGTAAGCATGATCGTCAACATCACTCAGCAATGGTGGAGCTATTGAATGAGAGGAAGGCGGATAGTCAGTCGAGACAGTGACCACATTCACATGAGATTGTGCAGCTCCATCAGTGAAGAATGTTGAGTGATGGTTGATCTCAAGCTTCTTCTTGGGATGGGCAGATTTCTTAAAGAAATACTCAAACTGGTCCCAAAGATAGGAAAATTTCATCTGGGTCCTCGAAGCTTGAAACTGCAAGTCATGAAAGAGCTACCAAAAATCAATAGTCAATTCATGCGGAGCCTTTTGTTGTTGTAATAGTTTTTGGTGAAGATAGTCTCGATCAAAATGATAGAAAGTGTCTTAAATGAGATCAAATAAGTGCTCAAGTGCATGCACACCATCAGCCAGTATGTTGAGCAGCCATCGATGTGGAGATTTGCAAAGTGTGTGTGCAAGCAGCAAGCTGGCCTATTCGTCAGAACACCTGTATTCCTCATGAAGCATAGAAAGAAAGGCATGTAATTACTCAACTCAGACCACTTCGACGTCACCATCATACGTGTAAGTGGACAAGAGATTGAAAAAATCCTCGGTGATGGAGACATCTTCATGATTCAAAAAACATCATGGGGGGATAAGAGTGAAAGAATCCATGAAAGGCATGCAAAGGCTCAAAATTGGATGAGAAAGCCATGCATGACATCACTGACACTTGGTCCATTGTGATGAGACCAACTCTTCGGTATGCTTGCGATGGTGAAGGTGGTGAGTTGATGCCAATCTTGGTCATCCATGATGGTGTGCATGCACCTCATGGTGACATCTTGCTGAAGAGAACTCTTGCCTCCATTGCAAATGGTGCATTGGTTCAGCTCCTTCATCCAACTCGTCTGCTAACATGTGCATGGTCTTCTTGGGTGTGGCTGAAATGACAACAAACTTATGCATAGTGTCTGTGCTGATCTTCAAGTGTGTTCTAGTGGTCATGTGCATCATCTTTCCGAAGTACATGCTCAGCTCCAGTTGGACTTGCTTCTTGTCTTTACCTTCGTGAGTGTGTTGAATGGGTTGGACTACATGCATGTGCACAATGACATGCATGCTGTTGAATCCCTTGCATGCGATAAAAAAAAATACTCACCATGTCTACTCCGTGCCAGCTGCTAGAATGGATCTTTAACTTGTATGGGTGCAGTTTCATCTGTGAGGGAATGTTGCACCCACTTTTGTTCTTTTTCCTGTTGCAACTCTCCCGTCTCTCTGTGTAGCTTCATGTTCTTCCCTGAGTTGCTAGTTTAGCACATGCAACTCCTTCTTTGTTCCATTCTCTATCTTCATGTCGCGCCGTCACCTCATAGCCTGAGTCTCCAAATTAGCTTTCATCATCAGTGGATTTTCTTGATATTGCAACTTTTTTATGCCTCTGTGTTGACAAAAACCTTCCTCTTGGATTCGTTGCATTCACTGCATTTGTTGTGTTTGCTGTATTCATTGTGTTTGCTGTATTCATTGCATTCGTTGTGTTCACCGCATTCGCTGCATTTTCCACATTCGATGTGTTCATTGCAATCACTGCATTCTTTACATTTGGTATGTTGCCTTCAGTTGCTATTCATGATGCTGCTCGTTTTGATTCTTGATGTTCTTGTCTACCAAAAACTTGATATCCTTGTGAGTAGGTAAACTCATAGACATTTTATCGACTGCATCTCTAGGTGTGCTTTGAACGGTGTCTTCAATTCTGCCCTCTTGGAAACCATTGTACCTACACTACTGAGAGGCAAATGAACACTTGTAATACCTAGAGACATCAAAACACTCATGGCAAGCAATCTATTAGTCGAAAACCAAAATGAAATTGAGAACTGACTTTCAACATACCTGTGTAATTGATGATGAAGGTTGCACAATCTAGGCCAGGAGGTCGGGAGACTGACTGCCAAGACTGCAAAAGGCATAGTTTGGGCTGCTGCGAGACTGGCTGACTGTTGGAACTACCCAATACACAGTGCAGTCTAGTTGTTGAGTGTTGGAATTACACAATGTACAATCTCAGTTCATAATGGCTGTAGGCTCAGTGACTGCATTGGGCAATTTTCTGGGACGACAGTCACTGTTGCTCAAAAATGCGCGAAACAATCCTAGAGGATAGTGCCTAGGTAGAAATGCACATTTTTGGAGAGGAAGACAGAGCCTTCCTTCCCCAGATTGGGCAATGCTGTCATAGTGAAGGTAGAGTCTGGACCAAGGTTGACGAAGCAAGGCAAGTTGCTATGAAACGTTGGTAGGGAGGTTGTAAAATGAAGCTCAGGAAAAATTTTGGAGGGTGGTTGTAGCCGCTACAACACTTGATGACACATTGGTAGAACTCTAGCTCTCTGAATGGACCTTGTTCATGAAAAGCAAGTCTGACACCTCTGGAAGTATTGTTCATCTCTTAGCTCATCTTGGCTTCACACTAACTTGATTGTAAGATGTAGCATCTATTAAGATCTTGGTCGATTGACACACATTCCAAGCCAAGGGAGCACAATTGTTTCGATTAGGGTTGATGGGTATATAGGTGCACAAGCAGTATAGTCGTCAAAGTCTTAATTTCATCTCTGGTGTTTCTCCGCTGATAATGGGCCTTGATAATACCCTGATGGAGTCACATAGGAACAAAAGCATGGCTTTATTGCCAGTGAGCCTGGTTAGTACCCTCGAGGAGTTACTTGCATCACCTCCCTGTGCAGGAAGCCTTTCTCTTCTTTCGCCTTATTCATTTTTTATTTTGAATTTTTTTTTTACTTTTTCATTTTTTCAACTGTGTATAGCACTTATTCATTTCTGAGGTGGAAGAGGGATCGCAACTTATTGAGAGCAGAAGAGGTTGTTCTAGTAGAGAAGTAGTTTATTATATCTCTGACGTGCCTTCGAAGGTTTTCCCCCTCACCTTACTCTACTTGACTGAGCTAACAAGGGTTAACCCAAAAAAAACCGACTAGAGAAGGTGGCACTAGTTAGCACGCAAGCGTTGTGTTTTCACCAAGGTTCACTTCAAACAATACATATTTTCCTTCGACGTATCATGGTCTAAAAGTAACGAGTTCTTCATACAGAGGTAATATAATAGATAACCAAGTAGTGATAGTTGTACAAGCCCTCTTGAATTTACCCAACTCATTTCAAGAGTCATACATGGTTTCATGCGAAACTAACCTACGAAAGAAACAAGTGAACTAGCAAACAACAAATAAAAGAAAGAGCATAAGAAAAAGTCAAAGAAAATCAAGTAAGAAAACAATCAAAAAGACAAACCAACAAACAAAGCAAGTAAGCAAACAAGCATGCAAGCAAACTAACTAAAAGAAAACACTACTCCTACTCCTAAACTAATGGTGCGTGGGCCTGATCATGTGAAGTGATATTTCCAATGTAGCCACTAGTGCATTGGTTGACCCATGTTAGTGAAGGCTTAGTCTGCAAGCAACCCATAAGTGCGAATGAGAAAGCAAGAAAGATATAACAATGAAGACAAACACACTTTGTGTTTGACAGTGCCCACCGGACATAAGTGAGTGCAAGTGCATGATGAGAAGTCTGTGGACTTATCATGGTGTTGTGTGACACTGCATGTAGTTTGAAGCATAAGCACACTCTTGACTTTGACATTCAAGCAAAGAAAAGAAAAAAATATAACTTGCGTTGCGAACAAGTGCGTGCAATGTAATATTCCTCCAATGCATAAGTGATGGGATCGTGTAGTTCGAGTTGAGGAAGTGTGATATGTGTGTGAGATGGATCTTCAATGCATACATATGAGTGATGAGGAGCCTTGTGTGATTGAACAGTTTCATGATCAGAAGTGAGACTAACACCAAGAGAGCGAGGGAATGACATAACCATCAGCTCGGGCTGAAGTGCCTCGATAGTCTTTGGTGTTTCAACTTCATCATCAGATAGATCATTATAAACTAGTGGCTTCAAAAGATCAAATGTGATAGAGTCATGATCGTGATCAAATATGAAAACAAATGGATCACGATTGCCATGATCAGAAAAATCAATGAATTCATCGACATCCTCATGATAGATGAATCAAATAGAGGGGTAGATGAAAAGTGGACAAACTCATCCTCTTTGTTTCCAGAAAAGACAAATGAAAGATCAAGTGGATTTTCAATCAATAGCTTATCCTCTCCATTTTCGAATGATGGACCAACATCTGGTGAGTCCCGCGAGTGATCAACAATGGGTGCATCTGTGGATGAAGACACACATGAGAAATCATGGATCGTAGGTTCACCAAAGATGTTAGGAAAAAATGTAGGGGCCTCAGATGGAAGGGAGTCCTCCTTCTTTGAGTGTTGATGCACAAGCTCGCACTCATATGCTTCATGAATGACAACGCTTGTTGTTTGTGCAACACCAACTCCATTGATGGGTTGTTCTTCATTCACAACAAGTGAAGAGTCAGGAATGGACAACCACAAGATAACGTCATCTGGAGGAACACACGAGTGCAAAGACAGAGGTCGTAGAAAAGAATTCATATGAGAACTCGAAGGATTCACAACAAAATCTGTGTGAAAATTAAGTGAAGTGATTCTAGGAGGATGTGAAAGATGAACAAGTGTGTGAGCATGATCCTCAACATCACTCAGTAGTGGTGGAGTTGTTGAATGAGAGGAAGGCAGATAGTCAGTCGAGATAGTGACCGCATCCACATGAGATTGCGCAGCTCCATCAGTGAAGAATGTTGAGCGAGGCTTGATCTAAACCTTCTTCTTGGGACAAGCATATTTCTAAAGGCAATACTCAAACCAATCGCAAAGATAGGAAAATTTCATCTGGCTCCTCGGAGCTTGAAACTACAAGTCATGGAAGCACTGCCAAAAATCAATAATCGATTCATGCGGAGCCTTCCATTACTATAACAATTTTTGGTCAAGATAGTCTGGATCAAAATGATAGAAAGTGTCTTCAATGAGATCACAGAAGTGCTCAAGTGAGTGCATGATGTCAACTGGTAGGCTGAGAAGCCATCGATGTGGAGATTCGTGATGTGTATGTGCAAGTAGCAAGCTGGCCTATTTGTCATAACACCCATCTTCCTCATGAATCATGGAAAGAAAGGCATGTAAGTACTCAGGATAGGTCACTTTGCCTTCACCATCATACGTGTAAGTGGACAAGAGATTGAAAAACTCCCCTGTGATGGAGACATCTTCATGATTCGAAAAACATCACAGGGGAGAAGAGTGCAAGAATCCATGAAAGGCATGCAAAGGTTCAAAACTAGATGAGAGGACACAGCTTGTCATCAGGCCCTCCTTCTAGCGCCAAAAACTTTGACTGTGCTAGACACACCAACATGTCAAGGGGTTCTCCCTAGTAAGAAGTCCCAATTAGACCTCAAACCGTTTGGTGTAGGAGTCCTAGTAGTGGATCGTATGGTAATCCCTTGACCGTGATTTCTTACAAAGGAAAGTAAGATAAAACACAGAAATTAAATAATGTGAGAGCATAACACATAAAACACATATACACAAATATTTTCCCTTGGATCCCAAAACCGGGACTACCAACTTGATTTTTCATTTTGTTACTTTCAATGTTATAATACATATTTATACATGCGGAATCATCCAATACCATGGACTGAAAACCATCGTGTCCAATACCATGGACCGAAAACCATCGCGTCCAAAAAACATGTGCAAAAATTATGCACAAAATCATAGGTGGGTCTGCTCAACCTAACAAAGGGTCCAAAACCAAAATTTTCTAGGGCGCTACCCTAGACCCCATAAAGTGGGGTTACGGGTGCCCCTTAAACCCCCTGATAACTACGTGGAAAGAATATAACACAACCCAATAGCTTCATGTTCTTCCTTTAGTTGTTGCTTCAGCACATGCAACTCCTTCTTTGTTCCATTCTATGTTTTCGTGCGATATTCATGTTGCGCCATCACCTCATAGCCTGAGTCTCCAAAGTTGTTTTCATCATTAGTGGATCTGCTTGATCTTGCAACTTTGTTCTTCCTTTGTGTTGTTAACAACCTTCCTCTTGCATTCATTACATTCATTGCATTCACTACATTCATTGCATACGTTGCGTTTGTTGCATTCGTTGTATTTGTTGTATTCATTGTGTTCACTGCATTCGTCGTTTCACTGTGTTTGTTGTATTCGCTACATTCATTGTGTTCGTTGAATTTGTTGCATTTTGTATGTTTCTTTCCACTGTTGTTCATGATGTTTCTCGCTATGATATCTTGATTTTCTTGTCTACAAACAACTTGATATCTTCGTGAGTAGGCAAGCTCATAGACATTTGATCGACTGCATCTCCAGGTGTGCTCTGAACGGTGTCTTCGAATCTGCCCTCTTGGAAACCATTGTACCTGCACTGCTGAGAGGTAGATGAACACTTTCAATACCTAGAGACATGGCAACACTCATGGCAAGCAATCTATCTATCGAAAACCAAAATGAACTTGAGAACTAACTTTCAACATACTTATGTGGCTGATCATGAAGGTTGCGTAATCTACACCGAGAGGTCGGGAGATTGACTGCCAAGACTGCGAAAGATACAATCTGGGATGATAGGAGACTATATAAATACTAGAACTACACAATGCACAGTCCAGTCTAGCTGCTGATTGTTGGAATTGCGCAATACGCAATCTTAGCTAGCAATGGCTGCAGGCTCAGTGACTGCATTGCATAATTTTATGGGACAACAGTCACTGTCCCTCAAAAAAGTGCAAAATATTCCTGGAGGATAGTGCCTGGGTAGAAATGTGTAGTTCTAGAGAGGAAGATAGAGACTTCCTTCCCTAGATTACATAATGCTGTCATAGTGAAGGCAGAGTTCGGACCAAGGTTGGTCCAACTTGCCGACAGGCAACTAAAAGAAAATATGATAGTGGATGCATGACGACAATTAGTGAAAGTAGAAGTGATTGAGAGTGCATGCAAACATGAATGAAAGATTCAATAAATAAATCAACATGCATGTGTGTGAGGCAAGTCGCCGAATGGGCGACTGTTCATGAAATACAGTTTCATGCATGCGGTAGTAGTGAGATGTTGATGAAAACTAAAACGGTGCTAGTACAAGCTAGTATGTATCAAAACAATAGAAAGAGATCACTATAATAAAGTAGAAAACGTTCATATGAACCAAAACAAAAAACATGCCAAAAAATGCAACACAAGTCATGGAAAGTGGGATTTCCCCAAAATAGCTAAGCTGTGTGTGCCAAACACTCCTAGATGTGATGTGGGATTTTAAAGCTGCAAGGTTGATGTGAAGAATGAGCTTTGCGGTGTTTGGTTGATGATTTTTGATAACATCGAGGTTGTGATGTGCATGCCACAAATCTAGGGAAATCGACACTTGGTGGGAGGTTTCTGAAATGATCCTTGCTTGTAACCTCCAATTGCTAAAAATAGATCCCTCAAACAAGGGATGCCTTTGCATGATGCCTTGGGAGAAGAAACCCATGCATGCAAATCAGTTTTGCTTGGTCCCGGAGGGATCCAGTCAACTCAGCTACACATACAAGAGCTGCTTGAATGCTGGGAGAAAATGGAATTTCTGGCTAGGAGCTGGGCTAGATGCCTAGGAGATTTCCACAATTTTTGGGTAGAACACCTAACTGTTTCCCAATTTTTTTCAAATTCTAGGTAGAGCAGCCCTGCTGGGAAAAATTGTGCAATTTTCACTATGAGTGTTGACTACTAGAATTGTGCAATTCTGGAGCCCAATAGGCTACCAGTCAGAATTGTGCAATTTCTGGAGGGAAGGCTAGTTTCCTTCCAGAATTATGCAATTTCTTGGGGGAGTTTCTTAGCCTGCACCTGGACCAATTCCAGATGAACAGCCTATGAGGGGAATGCATTGAGTTGTGAGCAATAGGCTACCTTTGTGCAAGCAAAATACTGAATCTTGTGAACTTGATGAAGAAAGGCAAGGTGTTGTGAAAAGTTGGTAGGGATGCTTTGAAAGAAGCTAAGGAAAAATTTTGGAGGGTGGTTGTAGCCGCTACAACACTTGGCGAGACACTAGTAGAAATCTAGCTCTCTTAATGGACCTTGTTCATGAAAGGCAAGTCTAACACCTCTGGAAGTATTTTTCAACTCTCAGCTCATCTTGGCTTCACACTAGCTTGATTATAAGATATAGCATCTTCCAAGCTCTTGGTCGATTGACACACATTCCAAGCCAAGGAAACATAGTTGTTTCGATTGGGGTTGAGGGGTATATAGGTGTACAAGTAGTATAGTCGTCAGAGTCTTAGCTTCATCTCTGGTGTTGCTCCACTACTAGCAGGCCTGGATAGTACCCCGACAGAGTCACATAGGAACAAAAGAATGGATATGCTGCGAACAAGTATGGTCAGTACCCCGACGGAGTTACTTTCATCAACTCCTTGTGCAGGAAGCCTTTCTCTTCTTTCGCATTTTTCATTTTTCAATTTTTTTTTTTTTTTTTTTTCATGTTTCATTTTTTCAACTGTGTATACCACTTATTCATTTCAGAGGTGGAAGCAAGATCCCAACTTAATTAGAGCCGAAGAGGTTGTTCCAACAGATAAGTAGTTTATTGTATCTTTGACGTGCTTGTTAAGGTTTTCCCCCTCACCATACTCTACTGGACTGAGCTGACAAGGGTTAACCCAAAAACAACTGACTAGAGAAGGTGACACTAGTTAGCGTGCAAGCGTTGTGTTTTCACCAAGGTTCACTGTGAACAGTACGTATTTTCCTTCAACGTATCATGGACTGAAAGTAACAAGTTCTTCATAGAGAGGCAAGATGACATATAACCAAGTACTGATAGTTGTACAAGTCCTCTTGTATTTTACCCAGCTCGTTTCAAGAGTCATACATGGTTTCATGCAAAACTAACCTACGAAAGAAACAAGCAAACTAATAAAGAACAAAGCAAAGAAAGAGCAGAATCAAAAATGAAAGAAAAGAAATGAAACAAGCAAGTAGACAAACCAACAAACAAAGCAAGCAAACAAGCATGCAAGCAAACTGACTAAAAACAAACACTACTCCTACTCCTAAATCAACGGTGCATGGGCATGATCACTTGTAGTGACATTTCCAATGCAGCTACCTCACATTGGTTGACCCATGTTGGTGAAGGCTTGGTTCGCGAGCAACCCAGTTATGCAAACCAGCAAGCAATAAAGATATAACAATGAAGATAACCACACTTCATGTTTTACAGTGACTACAAGTGCATGACGAGTAGTCCGTGGACTTATCATGGTGTTGTGTGGCACTGCGTGCAACTTTGAAGCATAAGCACACTCTTGACTGTGACATGCAAGCAAATGAAATAAATAATGATAACTTGCATCATGAACAAGTGCTTGCAATGTAAGATTCCTCCAATGCATGAGCAATGGGATCATTCAGTTTGAGTGGAGGAAGTGTGATCTATGTGTGAGATGGGTCTATAATGCATACAAATGAGTGATAAGGAGCCTTGGGTAATTGAACAGTTTCATGATCAGAAGTGAGACTAACCACAACAGAATGAGGGCCTGACATAAACATCAACTCTGGCTAAAGTGCCTCGACAGTCTTGGGTGTTTCAACTTCATCATCAGATAGATCATCATAAACTTGCGGCTTCAAAAGATCAACTGTGATAGAGTCATGATCATGATAAAATATGAAAACAAATTGATCACATCCACCATAATAAGAAAAATAAATGAGTTCATCTGCATCCTCACGATCAGATGAAACAGACAGATGAGTAGATGAAAAGCGAACAAACTCATCCTCTGTGTCTCCAGAAAAGACAACTAAAAGATCAAGTGGATTTTCAATGAATAGCTTATCCTCTCCATTGTTAAATGATGGGCCAACATCCAGTGAGTCCTCTGAGTGATAAAAAATCGGTGCATCCGTGGATGAAGACACACATGAGAAATCATGGATGGAAGGTTCACCAAATATGTTAGGAAAGAATAGAGGGGGCTCAGACGAAAGGGATTCCTCCTTTGCTGAGTGTTGATGCTAAAGCTCCCACTCATACTCTTCATGAATGACAACACATGTTGGTTGTGCAACACCAACTCCATTGATGGGTTGTTCCTCATTCACAACAAGTGAAGAGTCCGGAATGGATGAACACAAGACAACATCATTTGGAGGAACACTTGAGTGTGAAGATGAAGGTCGTAGAACATAATGCATATGAGAACTCGAAGGACTCACAACCAAATCTGTGCAAAAATTAAGTGAAGTGATGTTGGGAGGATGTGAAAGATGAACAAGTGTGTGAGCATGATCCTCAACATCACTCAACAATGGTGGAGCTATTGAATGAGAGGAAGGCAGATATTCAGTCGAGACAGTGACCACATTCACATGAGATTGTGCAACTCCATCAGTGAAGAATGTTGAGTGATGGTTGATCTCAAGCTTCTTCTTGGGATGGGCAGATTTCTTAAGGAAACACTCAAACCGGTCCCAAAGATAGGAAAATTTCATCTAGATCCTTGAAGCTTGAAACTGCAAGTCATGAAAGAGCTACCAAAAATCAATAATCGATTCATGCAGAGCCTTCTGTTGTTGTAATAGTTTTTGGTGAAGATAGTCTCGATCAAAATGATAGAAAGTATCTTAAATGAGATCAAATAAGTGCTCAAGTGCATGCACACCATCAACCAGTATGCTGAGCAGCCATCGATGTGGAGATTTGCAAAGTGTGTGTGCAAGCAGCAAGCTGGCCTATTCGTCAGAACACCCGTCTTCCTCATGAAGCATAGAAATAAAGGCATGTAATTACTCAACTCAGACCACTTCAACGTCACCATCATACGTGTAAGTGGACAAGAGATTGAAAAATTCCTCGGTGATGGAGACATCTTCATGATTCAAAAAACATCATGGGGGGATAAGAGTGAAAGAATCCATGAAAGGCATGCAAAGGTTCAAAATTAGATGAGCAAGCCATGCATGACATCACTAACACTTGGTCCATTGTGATCAGACCAACTCTTCAGTATGCTTGCGATGGTGAACGTGGTGAGTTGATGCCAATCTTGGTCATCCATGATGGTGTGCTTGCACCTCATGGTGACATCTTGCTGAAGATAACTCTTGCCTCCATTGAAAATGGTGCATTGGTTCAGCTCCTTCATCCAACTCGTCTGCTAACATGTGCATGGTCTTCTTGGGTGTGGTTGAACTGACAACAAACTGATGCATAGTGTCTGTGCTGATCTTCAAGTGTGTTCTAGTGGTCATGTGCATCATCTTTCCGAAGTACATGCTTAGCTCCAGTTGGACTTGCTTCTTGTCTTCGCCTTCGTGAGTGTGTTGAATGGGTTGGACTACATGCATGTGCACAATGACATGCATGCTGTTGAATCCCTTGCATGCGATAAAAAAAAATACTCACCATGTCTACTCCGTGCCAGCTGCTGGAATGGATCTTTAACTTGTATGGGTGCAGTTTCATCTATGAGGGAATGTTGCACCCACTTTTGTTCTTGTTCCTGTTGCAACTCTCCCGTCTCTCTGTGTAGCTTCATGTTCTTCCCTGAGTTGCTAGTTTAGCACATGCAACTCCTTCTTTGTTCGATTCTCTATATTCATGTCACGCCGTCACCTCATAGCCTGAGTCTCCAAATTAGCTTTCATCATCAATGGATTTGCTTGATCGTGCAACTTTTTTATGCCTCTGTTTTGACAAAAACCTTCCTCTTGGATTCGTTGCATTCACTGCATTTGTTGTGTTTGCTGCATTCATTGTGTTTGCTATATTCATTGCATTCGTCGTGTTCACTGCATTCGCTACATTTTCCATATTCGATGTGTTCATTGCAATCACTGCATTCTTTACATTTGGTATGTTGCCTTCAGTTGCTATTCATGATGCTGCTCGCTTTGATTCTTGATGTTCTTGTCTACCAAAAACTTGATATCCTTGTGAGTAGGCAAGCTCATAGACATTTGATCGACTGCATCTCTAGGTGTGCTTTGAACGGTGTCTTCGACTCTGCCCTCTTGGAAACCATTGTACCTACACTACTGAGAGGCAGATGAACACTTGCAATACCTAGAGACATGGAAACACTCATGGCAAGCAATCTGTTAGTCGAAAACCAAAATGAAATTGAGAACTGACTTTCAACATACCTGTGTAATTGATGATGAAGGTTGCACAATCTAGGCCAGGAGGTCGGGAGACTGACTACCAAGACTGCAAAAGGCATAGTTTGGGCTGCTGCGAGACTGGCTGACTGTTGGAACTACCCAATACACAGTGCAGTCTGGTTGTTGAGTGTTGGAATTGCATAATGTACAATCTCAGTTCATAATGGCTGTAGGCTCAGTGACTGTATTGCGCAATTTTCTGGGACGACAGTCACTATCCCTCAAAAATGTGAAAATAATCCTAGAGGACAGTGCCTAGGTAGAAATGCACATTTTTGGAGAGGAAGACAGAGCCTTCCTTCCCCAGATTGCGCAATGCTGTCACTGTGAAGGTAGAGTCTGGATCTAGGTTGACGAAGAAAGGCAAGTTGTTGTGAAACGTTGTTAGGGAGGTTCCAAAATGAAGCTAAGGAAAAATTTTGGAGGGTGGTTGTAGCCGCTACAACACTTGATGACACATTGGTAGAACTCCAGCTCTCTGAATGGACCTTGTTCATGAAAAGCAAGTCTGACACCTCTGGAAGTATTGTTCATCTCTTAGCTCATCTTGGCTTCACACTAGCTTGATTGTAAGATGTAGCATCTATTAAGATCTTGGTCGATTGACACACATTCCAAGCCAAGGGAGCACAATTGTTTCGATTAGGGTTGATGGGTATATAGGTGCACAAGCAGTATAGTCGTCAAAGTCTTAATTTCATCTCTGGTGTTTCTCCGCTGCCAATGGGCCTTGATAATACCCCAATGGAGTCACATAGGAGCAAAAGCATGGCTTTATTGCCAGCAAGCCTGGTCAGTACCGTCGAGGAGTTACTTGCATCACCTCCCTGTGCAAGAAGCCTTTCTCTTCTTTCGCCTTATTCATTTTTTATTTTGAATTTTCTTTTGACTTTTTCATTTTTTCAACTGTGTATAGCACTTATTCATTTCTGAGGTGGAAGAGGGATCCCAACTTATTGAGAGCAGAAGAGGTTGTTCTAGTAGAGAAGTAGTTTATTATATCTCTAACGTGCCTTTGAAGGTTTTCCCCCTCACCTTACTCTACTTGACTAAGCTAACAAGGGTTAACCCAAAAACAACCGACTAGAGAAGGTGACACTAGTTAGCACGCAAGCGTTGTGTTTTCACCAAGGTTCACTTCAAACAATACATATTTTCCTTCGACGTATCATGGTCTATAAGTAACGAGTTCTTCATACAGAGGTAATATAATAGATAACTAAGTAGTGATAGTTGTACAAGCCCTCTTGAATTTTACCCAGCTCATTTCAAGAGTCATACATGGTTTCATGCGAAACTAACCTACGAACGAAACAAGCGAACTAACAAACAACAAAGAAAAGAAAGAGCATAAGAAAAAGTGAAAGAAAATCAAGTAAGAAAACAATCAAGAAGACAAACCAACAAACAAAGCAAGTAAGCAAACAAGCATGCAAGCAAACTGACTGAAAGAAAACACTACTCCTACTCCTAAACTAATGGTGCATGGGCCTGATCATGTGAAGTGATATTTCCAATGTAGCCACCAGTGCATTGGTTGACCCATGTTGGTGAAGGCTTAGTCTGCAAGCAACCCATAAGTGCGAATGAGCAAGCAAGAAAGATATAACAATGAAGATAAACACACTTTGTGTTTGACAATGCCCACTGGACATAAGTGAGTGCAAGTGCATGATGAGAAGTCTGTGGACTTATCATGGTGTTGTGTGACACTGCATGTAGCTTTGAAGCATAAGCACACTCTTGAATTTGACATTCAAGCAAAGAAAAGAAACAAATATAACTTGCGTTGAGAACAAGTGCTTGCAATGTAATATTCCTCCAATTCATAAGTGATGGGATCGTGTAGTTCGAGTTGAGGAAGTGTGATATGTGTGTGAGATGGATCTTCAATGCATACATATGAGTGATGAGGAGCCTTGTGTGATTGAACAGTTTCATGATCATAAGTGAGACTAACACCAAGATAGCGAGGGAATGACATAACCATCAGCTCGGGCTGAAGTGCCTCGGTAGTATTTGGTGTTTCAACTTCATCATCAGATAGATCATCATAAACTAGTGGCTTCAAAAGATCAAATGTGATAGAGTCATGATCGTGATCAAATATGAAAACAAATGGATCACGATTGCGATGATCAGAAAAATCAATGAATTCATCGACATCCTCATGATAGATGAATCAAATACAGGGGTAGATGAAAAGTGGACAAACTCATCCTCTTTGTTTCCAGAAAAGACAAATGAAAGATCAAGTGGATTTTCAATCAATAGCTTATCCTCTCCATTTTCGAATGATGGACCAACATCTGGTGAGTCCTACGAGTGGTCAACAATGGGTGCATCTGTGGATGAAGACACACATGAGAAATCATGGATGGTAGGTTCACCAAAGATGTTAGGAAAAAACGTAGGGGCCTCAGACGGAAGGGAGTCCTCCTTCTTCGAGTGTTGATGCTCAAGCTCCCACTCATATGCTTCATGAATGACAACGCTTGTTGTTTGTGCAACACCAACTCTATTGATGGGTTGTTCTTCATTCACAACAAGTGAAGAGTTAGGAATGGACAAACACAAGATAACGTCATCTGGAGGAACACCCAAGTGCGAAGACAGAGGTCGTAGAAAAGAATTCATATGAGAACTTGAAGGATTCACAACCAAATCTGTGTGAAAATTAAGTGAAGTGATTCTGGGAGGATGTGAAAGATGAACAAGTGTGTGAGCATGATCCTCAACATCACTCAGTGGTGGTGGAGTTGTTGAATAAGAGGAAGGCAGATAGTCAGTCAAGATAGTGACCACATCCACATGAGATTGCACAGCTCCATCAATGAAGAATGTTGAGTGAGGCTTGATCTAAACCTTCTTCTTGGGACAGGCATATTTTTGAAGGCAATACTCAAACCAATCATAGAGATAGGAAAATTTGATCTGGCTCCTCGGGGCTTGTAACTACAAGTCATGGAAGCACTGCCAAAAATAAATAACTGATTCATGCGGAGCCTTCCATTACTATAACAATTTTTGTTCAAGATAGTCTGGATCAAAATGATAGAAAGTGTCTTCAATGAGATCAGAGAAGTGCTCAAGTGAGTGCATGATGTCAACTGGTAGGCTGAGAAGCCATCGATGTGGAGATTCGTGAAGTCTATGTGCAAGTAGCAAGCTGGCCTATTTGTCATAACACCCATCTTCCTCATGAATCATGGAAAGAAAGGCATGTAAGTACTCAAGCTAGGTCACTTTGCCTTCACCATCATACGTGTAAGTGGACAAGAGATCGAAAAACTCCCCTGTGATGGAGACATCTTCATGATTCGAAAAAAATCACAGGGGAGAAGAGTGCAAGAATCCATGAAAGGCATGCAAAGGTTCAAAACTAGATGAGAGGACATAGCTTGTCATCAGGCCCTCCTTCTAGCGCCAAAAATTTCGACTGTGCTAGACACACCAACATGTCAAGGGGTTCTCCATAGTAAGAAGTTCAAATTAGACCTCAAACCGTTTGGTGTAGGAGTCCTAGTAGTGGATCGTATGGTAATCCCTTGACCGTGATTTCTTACAAAGGAAAGTAAGATAACTCTGTTGGTAGTAGGGTGTGACTATTTTAGTGAGTCAAGGAAGGTGCATGAGAGGTTTTAACACAAGTGGGTTGAGATGAGTGCGCCCCTTGGAAACCTATAACAATACTCAGATGGGAATGGAACACACGAGCGAAAATGCATCACAAGATGGAAAGAAAGTTAGCTGGAAATCCAAAGTGATGGTTAAACCAACAACACATATGCAACAAGATTCATATAATTGCATACAAAACAGTTCATACACAACTACGTATGTTAAATAACATACATTTCTACAACAATCGGAATAGTCCAACTACAATAACAACATATGCATGAAAACGTTCTGGCTCTTATTATATAAAGAAGTGTAAGTTCTAGCCATACAATACATCCATGTAAACCCACTAGCCCCAATAATGGAATGTTACAGCCACATTCGCCTGCTCCTCCAAACAGATGTACTAGCTATGTGCAGTGGAGAAGCCAAGGCGCATTACAATACTATCCAAGCTCTCTCCAACATAGTCTTATTGGAAGCTCGAATGACCAAAATCCTCTACAATGAGTTATGAGGGACTATTTATAACAAAGGGTGGGGTGACCCTTGACATTCCCATTTGTGACAGTTCATTTACCCTCATGACTCTTCACCTACTCTATGACTGTTACATCCAACTCTTGACAATTGAATTACACTTGACATGATGTTACATTACAATGCACATGTACTCATGTAACACAACATGGCTTGAGCAAAACATGCAAGACATCACTAACACTTGGTCTGCTGTAATGAGACCAACTCTTTGGCATGCTTATGATGGTGATGGTGGTGAGCTGATCCTAAGCTTGGTCATCCGTGATGGTGTGCATGCACCTCATGGTGACATCTTGTTGAAGCAAACTCTTGCCTCTTTTGCAACTAGTGCATTGGTTCGGCTCCTTCATCCAACTCGTTTGCTAACATACGCATGGTCTTATTGGGTGAAACTAAATTGGCAACACACTAATGCATAGTGTCCATGCTAATCTTCAAGTGTGTGATATTGGTCATGCACATCAACTTGTCGAAGTACATGTTCAGCTCCAATTGGACTTGCTTCTTGTCTTTGCCTTGGTGAGTGTGTTGAATGGGTTGTATTACATGCATGTTCATAATGACATGCATGCTGCTAAATCCACTGCATGCAATCAACAAAACTACTCAGCATGTCTGCTCCATGCCAATTGCTAGGATGGAAATTTATCTTGTACGAGCATAGTTTGATTCATGAGGGCATGTTGTGCCCACTGATGTTCTTGTTTCTACTACAACTCATTCGTCTATTTGTGCAGCTTAATGTTCTTCCTTGAGTTGCTACTTCAGCACATGCAACTCCTTCTTTGTTCCATCCTCTATCTTTGCATGATATTCATGTCGCGTCGTCACCTTATAGCCTAAGTCTCCAAAGTTGCTTTCATCATTAATGGATTTTCTTGATCTTGCAACTTTGTTCCACCTCTGTGTTGTCAATGACCTTCCTCTTTCATTCGCTTCATTCCTTGCGTTCGCTGTATTCACTGCATTCGTTGTGCTCACTAAATTCATTGCATTCACTGCATTCATTGTATTCATTACGTTCACTTCATTTGTTACGTTCAGTATGTTTCCTTAAGATATTGTTCATGATGCTCCTCATTGTGATATCTTGATGTTATTTTCTATGAATAACTTGATATCTTCGTCAGTAGGCAAGCTCATAGACATTTGATCGAATGCATCTCCAGGTGTGCTCTGAACGGTGTCTGCAACTCTACCCTCTTGGAAACCATTGTACTTGCACTGTTAAGAGGTAGATGAACACCTACAATACCTGGAGACATGGAAACACTCATGACAAGCAATCTATCAATCTAAAACTAAAATGAACTTGAGAATTGACTTTCAACATACCTGTGTGACTGATCATGAAGGTTACGCAATTTCGGCCGGGTGTTCGGGAGATTGACTAGCAAGACTATGAAAGGCATAGTCTGGGATGCTGGGAGACTGGCTGACTACTGGAACTACATAATGCACAGTCCATTCTGGCTACTGACTGCTGGAATTGCACAATGCGCAATCTCAACTGGCAATGGCTATAGTCTCAGTGACTACATTATGCAATTTTCTGGGCCAGCAATCACTGTCTCTCAGAAATGTACAAAACAATCCTGGAGGATAGTGCCTAGGTAGAAATGTGCATTTCTGGAGAGGAAGATAGAGCCTTCCTTCCCCAGATTGCGTAATGTTGTCTCAGTGAAGGCAAATTCTGGACCAAGGTTGGTCCGACTCACGGATGGGCAACTGAAAGAAAAGATGGTAGTGGATGCATGGCAACACTTAGTGAAAGTGGAAGTGATTGAGAGTGCATGCAAACATGAATGAAAGATTCAGTAAATAGATAAACATGCATGTGGGTGAGGCAAGTCATCGAATTAGTGATCGTTCATGAAAAATAGTTTCATGCATGCGATAGTAGTGAGATGTTGATGAAAATTCAAATGGTGCTATTACAAGCTAGTATGTATCAAAAGAACAACAAGCACTCACTGAAATCAAGTAGAAAATGTTCATACTAAGTGAAACAGAAAAAGAACCAGAAACGCAACATAAGTCATGGAAAGCGGGTTTTCCCCAAAACCGCTGAGCTGAGTGTGCCAATGGCTCCTAGATGTGATGTGGGATGTCAGAGCTTCAAGGTTGATGTGAAGAATGAACTATGTTATGTCTAGTTGATGAGTTTTGATAACATCAAGGTTGTGACATGCATGCCACAAATATAGGGAAAGCGACACTTGGTGCAAGGTTTCTGAAATGATCCTTCAACTGAAAGAAAAGATGGTAGTGGATGCATGGAAACACTTAGTGAAAGTGGAAGTGATTGAGAGTGCATGCAAACATGAATGGAAGATTCAGTAAACAGATCAACATGCATGTGGGTGAGGCAAGTCACCGAATTAGCGATCGTTCGTGAAAAATAGTTTCATGCATGTGATAGTAGTGAGATGTTGATGAAAATTCAAATGGTGCTAGTACAAGCTAGTATGTATCAAAACAACAACAAGCGCTCACTCAAATCAAGTAGAAAATGTTCATACGAAGTGAAACGGAAAAAGAACCAGAAACGCAACATAAGTCATGGAAAGCGGGCTTTCCCCAAAACAGCTGAGCTGAGTGTGCCTATGGCTCTTAGATGTGATGTGGGATGTCAGAGCTGTAAGGTTGATGTGAAGAATGAACTCTGTTATGTCTAGTTGATGAGTTTTGATAACATCAAGGTTGTGACATGCATGCCACAAATATAGGGAAAGCGACACTTGGTGCAAGGTTTCTGAAATGATCCTTGCATGTAACCTCCAATTGCTAGAAATAGATCCCTGAAACAAGGGATTCCTTTGCACACTGCCTTGGGAGAAGCAGTCCATGCATGCAAGTCAATTTTTCTCGTTCCCTGAGGGAGCCGGTTAACGTAGCTGCACATGCAAGAGACTACTCAACTGCTGGGAGAAAATGTGCATTTCTGGCTGGGAGTTGGGCTAGCTGCCTAGGAGATTTGCACAATTTCTGGGCAGAGTAGTTGACTTCTGCCCAGATTTGCACAAATTCTGGGTTGAGCAGACCTACTTGGGAAAATTGCACAATTTTCACTACGAGTGTTGATTGCCAGAATTGTGCAATTCTAGAGCCTAGAAGGCTTCCAGTAAGGATTACGCAATCTTTGGAGGGAAAGTTGGTTCTCCTCCAGAATTGCGCAATTCCTTGGGGTAGTTGCGCAGCCTGTAACTGGACCAAGTCCGGATGAAGAACCTTTGAGGGGAATGCATCAAGATGTGATCGAAATGCTGCCTTTGTGCAAGACTGAAGCTTGTGAACTTGATGAAGCAAGGCAAGCTTCCGTAAAAAGTTGGTAGGGAGGCTCCAAAACAAAGCTAAGGAAAAATTTTGGAGGGTGGTTATAGCCGCTACAAAATGTTCTCAAGCTCTTCCAACTAGTAGAAGTAGAGAAGGGGAAAATATAAACAAGAAAATCTAGATCAAAGGTCTCTATATGATTCTCTGAAGGAATAACCTCTTATGCTCTCAATAAGTCAGCATCCCTCTTCCACCCCAAAATAAATAAGTGTCAATGCATAGTTCTCTTAAAAAAAAAAAGGTGAAAGAAGATAAAGGCTTCATGTGCAGTGAGGTGAAGCAAGCAACTCCACCGGGGTATTGTCCAGGATCATTGGAGGCGGAGCAACATTTGTGTTCCTACTCCGTTGGGGTACTGTTGAGGCCTACTGATAGTGGAACAACACCAGAGATGAAAACTTATACTCTGAAAATCTTAAGCTTGCGAGCTACACTACCCTTCCCAACACGAAACATTGTGACTGTTGAATATTATGTTGTGTTAGACTGATAAGATACAGAGGGGACCATGGTTGTTCCTAGGGTAAGTGTGAAGTCCAAGGTGATCTTCAAGATGAATCAATACTCCCTAAAGAACCAAGGCCCTACATGGAAGGATTTAACCAAAAAAGAGAAGTTGGATTCTACCAGTGTGTCACCAAGTGTTGTAGCGGCTACAACACCCTCCAAAAATTTGGACTACACTTAAATTTGGAGCCTATTGTGGATCTTGTGATTAGTCATTCCTTAGTCACTTATTGGTAATATGATTATTCCAAGTTTCCTTCTTTGATCTCAAGAGTCGTTCACGCTTTTATCTTTATATAGCAAGTTTAATCTTCAGGCATGGGAGTTATTGCTTTTCATGCAAAGGGAAGCTTTGGTTTTCTTCAAAGGGAAATATTTGTTAAAATGAGTTGTTCTCATCATAAATATATGTTTCTCACTCATTTCCAAAGTTTCACACACTATTAAACAAGTGTCATCATTATCCTCACAAAGTCTATCATCGGACCCACACTTGTCGTAAGCTGCCATAAAGGTTGTTGCAATAAGCAATTTATGTTTTCATATGTTCTTGATGATCTATGTTGTATCACTAAGTGTCCAAGTGTGTGGTCAGAGTCAAGTTCTATCATTTTTTACATCGGTTCCATTAATCCCACACTTAGCCAAATTTTGGAGGATTCCTAGCAACCTAGCCTCATCTAGCCTTCCTAAACTATGCACTTCGCATATACAACCCTCAATCTTTTTGCTTTCCTGCTGGAACTGCGAAATGTGTAGAAATCTTAGCATCCCTTGGCACCCAAAACTACATAGAGGCTACCTCCAGTGACCTTCCATTAGCTGGAGCTCACTTCCCTCAAGAACTGTGCAGTTTTTCCCTCCAGGCCTCTCTGATGCCGAGCCTCCCTTGCCTTTGAAAACTGCACAGGTTTGTCCTCTATGGCCTCATCCGATAACAATGGATGCCTACTTGAATCACACATTTTTTCCCTGAGTGGGCACTATGAAAATTTTCCCCACAGTGGTTAATGTCCATTCTTATTGCTTAGTGCAGCCCAGTCACCAACCCTTCTTCCCCCTAACCTTATACCAGTTCTGGATCAGTTAATGGATTATCACGCAAACATCTTAGACTAGGGGTTTATCAGACTGATGTCATCTTGTCATGAGTGGAATATATACACATGAATTCTACCAGGCTATGGAAAGATGATTAAGAAGGAGATGAAGAAGGAGGACATGCTAGATGATGCTCAAGGATTTGAGGAGTAAAGATAATCATCAGATAAGAAGACCAAGGAACCTAGGGGTATGATAGAAGATCAGGGCGACATGAAGATTCCATCTTATTCACGACCCTTTGGAGGGTAGGTATGGAAAACAAAGAACATATTTCATGAAATAAATTTCTTAACACAATATGAAGGACAACTTATCATTGTTATATCATTATGTCTTCAATGACATGTACGGTTGAAAACACTCAAAGTCATGTGTTTCCTCTAAGTGTTTTGCTCCCTTTCGCTTCTTGGATCAATTATCGTCTTTTGGAATTTTTGACCATTATGTCATGTTTGCGAGTCTTTTCTGGTGGTTTTTAAGGTCAACCTCTCTCTATACGATTTTTCCTATTCATGTAAACACCTATTGCACTCATACACAAACTCTTGAGCACTGTCATCCATGTGTCATCATGGTCATCCTAAAGCCTATCTCAAGTGTCGCACTTGTCACTTCTTGTCATGAGATATTCACATAGAGGGTAATGCTTTGTTGGTTTCCCTAGTGGTCGATGTTGTCATGTCATTGAAGTATTCTAAGTGTGTGATCAAAGTTCAATTTCATCACAAGTCTATCTTCCTCCCACACTTAGCCATTTTTCTGAAAATCTTCCTGGCTAGGCAACTAAGCTGCACTAGACCTTCAGTGAAATGTGCACTGTGTAGTCTCATACCTCATTGTTGTGACCTTGATTCCTCGAACTATGTAGTGCGCATTCATTGCCCTCTAGGGAAGTTGAACTACACAATTCTAGAGCTCAACAACCTTCTTTGACCCCTAGAATTGTGCAATAGTTCTTCCTAGTCTAAATTGAAGTATACACTTCGCACTGTCATTCCTCAAGCTTTTCTCCTTACTTAATGGAACCCCATAATGTGCAGAGAAAATAACCTCCCTTGGCCTCCAAAACTGCACACAAGTGTCCCCCAATGTCCTCCCTGAGCCGGAGCTCACTGACCTCAAGAACTACACAAATCTATCCTCCAACTTTCTCTGCTGCCAAGTCCCCCTTGCCTCTAGAAATTGTGTAGATCTGCCTCCCAAGGTCCCATCCCACATTATCCACTATTTTCTTGAACTACGTAATCCTGACTCCTAGTGGCCACTACACAAATTTTTCTCCCCGGTAGTGACTGTGCTCAGAAGTTCCTCAATCAATCTTGAGCTACACTCTGTGTGGTCTCAATGATGAACTCCTCTCTCTGTCGCCTAGAACTATGAAACATCTAGTTAGTGGGCCCTCTCTCTTAGCCTATCATTAGTCCCAGCCTCAGCTCATGGATAACAATGCATCATCTTAGATTAGGGAGTTTTAGGATTGATGTTGTCCCATCATGAGTGAATGGTAGTAACAGGTACATTGTCCAATCATGGTGAGATGATGAAGAAGGAGAAGGAAGAGGAAGCATGCCCAAAGACTCACTTGTAGCCGAATGGACGAACGAACCTACCAAGAGCAAGAAAAAGGAGCACAAGTATGCAACCATATTCTAAGACTGAAGATCATTGAAGACCCTGCATCATCAAGTTATGCAGAGGAGAAGAGAAAGCACATCCAAGAACACGTCTATCACTCAACAAAAATAGAAGGTTGACATTGCCACATCATCATGGCCATGTTTATTGTAAATCAAATGTATTGTAGAGTGGAAGTCTAAGGGACACACTTGAATATGAAGAGTCATGTAAGTTGAAAAATAAAAGGAAGTTGAATAGTCATGAGGGTAGTCAAAGGGTCACAAGGGGAAGAATCACCCTTGGTTATATATACCCCCTCATTTTATGATAAAAGGACTTTTCACCTTGGATCCCCCTGCAAAGAATTAGAGAGATCAATTAGCTCTTCGAGGAGCAAGGAGTGGCTCCAATGTCCCACTACTAGGGCTAGTGATGTACAATGTAAATATGTGTCTTGAAACTTTTTCTTAATTACAGAAGCCTTTCCAAGCCAACACGTTTTCATGCATTACTTATGGATGTTTGTAAGACTATTTTGTCAATGTTTGTATTTCATGTTTTCTTTCACATGTACTAATATAGTTGAACTATTTTAGTTATTTTAGTTCTTATCTTATTGGGAATGTGTTGCAATGGTTTTCATTGTTGCAATGGGCCTTAATGCACCTCTAGCTTACTAAAATCAACTTTTCTCATGATTCTTTACATGTTTTAATTATGTTTTGCTCAATGAGGAGAGTAAAGATGAGATGTCATGTCTAGTGATCTGATGTGCATTGATTGCAGGTTTTGGAGCAAAATTTGGCTAATTAAATTGCAAGAACTCGAATGGAGACAAGATCTCCCTACTTAACTCCTCACCCACTCGAAGATTCCTCAATCAAATCTCATCAACTCGGAGTTGCAAGCAGCTGAGCCATGAAGTTCATTGGAAGCCAAGTCAGTGATAGTTGAAGACCAGTTGATCTTGATATTAGATCCAAGACTCCCTAAATTTAAGGAAGTTGTTGGTAACTTCATTTGTATAAATTAAGACACCTAGAGCCTCATTATGATTGGTATTTTTTGTTCAAAATAGCTAAGTAGTTTTCGAGTTGAACCACTGTAACCAAGCACTCTTATGTATTTCTAATCTCTTTAATGAAAATGAGAAAGATTCCCTAGATCTAGCACTGAGTTGACTCAGAGGGCTGAAGCTCTTGGGTTAGGGCCCAAAACTAATAGTAGAGGTTCCTATTGTTGTATATGTATGCTTAGGTTATCTTCATAGTTAGAGCTAAACTGATTTTGGTGTTGTTAATTTGCAAGTATTGGTAGGATTAATTAGTTTGCTTCCATTTCTGGATAGTTCTGATAGTAGCATTGTAGTGATAAGAATATATTCCAAAATGTTGACTACAAGTGGTTTTCACCTCATTTCTCCCTTGCAAGGATCATGGTTTGAAGAACACTTCTCATACACCCCAAAAAGACAGAATTATTGCTTTTTTGTGTAATCTAGGGTTTTCTTGCTAATTATGTCATTATCTTTTAGTTTCATAGATAATTTGCAATTGGTATTTTCTAATCTCTTAGGTTTTACACTAATATCATCTTTCTTTCATATTGGTTTCAAGCACTTCCATGCATGAACTTAGCAAGTAAATGGTGACAACTCTATTTTTTTCCTCTATTTGAATAAACCTTTTTTGTCTTTGATGAATTTATGTATGAATGCCAAAAATGATGTTTGTTGTTGCAAGAATTTCTAAATTGTAGGGAGACCTCATCTCATCAACCTCAGCCAAGCCATATCCACCCATGATTTCCATTCGTCACTAAGGCCTCAATTCGAATTATTACCTTATGAGGAAAACTTACCACTCCATTGAGAAAATCCAACCATCACAAATATTTGGCTTGAATTATAAGTAATTTCCTACCATTCCCATGCCTTATTCCATCCTTATTCACCTTTTCTGAGCCCCATCCCACCTTCTATACCACTCCCTAAGCTTTCAGCCTGTTCCTCTAGTAAAATAGAGGATCCTGTAGGAACTAATACTTCTTGTAGACATCCTATAGGAAAACCTGTAGTAGCCTGTTTTGAGCCCGAATTGAGAAAAATCATCACTAAAAGCCAGGATTAGGTCCCTACTTTCCCTCCAAGCCATCTGAACCATTGTACTCATTTTCCTTCACACCTGTCTCCCCTGCCAAAGAACCAAGCAAGATTAGCATTTTCATGTTTCAAGCAAAAAGATAAAAAGGAAAAAAGTTCTTTTATATTTATTCATGCACACAATAGATAGTACTTTCTAGATCAGATTTCATGCTTAGAATAGTTAAAACCTCATAGGTGTTAGAGTAGGGTTCTTTTGCAAGAAAAGTATGTTAGCAAGTAGATAGAGGATTTCATGTTATTTTGCAAGCATTTCTTTCAGTCTTTCCTTCATGCAATAGACAACATTTCTTTTCTTCCAATTAGGGTAAATTTCCCTTCTCCAAGTTGGTAATCAAACTTCTTCTAGTCAATAGAAGGTTGGTTTGAGAAACCATAGTGCTCTATCGCCCCAGATCAATTACATCTATTTGTGTATACAACACTGTCACCTCCAAGTTTGTATGAACCCTGGGTTGATGAAGTAAAGTCGGTAGCCCTAGGAGTTGCAACATCCTTGCTGCAATACTGGTGCTCATCAACAGTCTATCCTTATAGCTCGTTGTACTAACCCCATACTTCAACACAATATTTGCAACCACACTACTTCCGTGATTACATGAGTGGCTACTATGTATTCTTCCTCTGTAGTTGAAAGCACCACTACAGACTGTCTCTTACTCATCCAACTTATTGCACCTCCAAATAGGTTAAACACATACACACTTGTAGATCTTCTCTGATCTAGATCTCCAGCCTATTTTGCATCAAAAAATATATGGATGTCAAAAACACTATACAATTATGGTCTTCCTTGGTAGAACAGACCATAATCACTAGTGCCACGCAAATACCTAAAAACCTACTTCACTGTTGTCCAATGCTCCTTCCTTGGTTTTGACATAAACCTACTCAATACTCACTCTACATGTGTAATGTTTGTTCTATTACATACCATTGAATACATTAGGATACCGACTTCACTTGAGTATGGAACAAGGGAAATGTCCTCTTCCTCTTCTCGTGCCTTGGGACAATGTTCAGAAGATAACTTTACACCTGCAAGAATAGGAACCTTCACCGATTTACTATTCTGCATATTAAACCTTTGCAGTATTGTCTCAACATACTTCCTCTAGTTTAACCAAAGCTTCCTCTTTGCCCAATCTGGTTTAATTTCCATGCCAAAAATACAGTTTGCAGCACCAAGATCCTTCATGTCAAATTTCGAGGAAAATTTGGTCTTCAAATCCTGGATAATTTCTTTGTTATTTCCAATCAACAACATATCATCCAAATACAAGACCAAATAAATAACACGGTCATGAATTAATTGTAAGTACACACAATGATCCACTTTTCTTTTGGTGAAGCCAACTTCCCATATAAATGTATCAAATTTCTAATAGCACATCCTTGGTGACTGTTTAACCCATACAAATACTTTTTTAACTTGCATACCAGTTCTTTCTTTCCCTTCACCACAAAGCCTTCAGGTTTATTCATGCATATCTCTTCTTCCAGATCCCTGTGAAGAAATGTTGTCTTCACATCCATCCGTTCTACCTTAAAATTAAAATCAACAACAATAAATAAAAGTAATCTAATAGAAGCTACCTTGGCAACAACAAAAAAAATATCACTAAAACAATTCTTGGCACCTGGGAATAACCTTTTTCTACGAACCAAGCTTTGTATTTATCCACCTTGCCTTCTGCATTCATCTTCTTCTTAAACACCCATTTACTGCCAATGAGTTTCCTTCCAGCCGACAAATCCCCTAGATCCCAAGCCTCATTTTTGTCCAAATATGTCATTTCATTAATCATGGCCTTTTTCCATGGTTTTCCATCCTCTAAATCTACTAACTCCTTGACACTTCTTGGATTACCATCAGTAATAGATAAAGAAAAAATTGAACAGAAAGTAGATGGATTGTACCTTTCTAGTTTCTTTCTTCCTCGAACTAATCTTATCATAGCTCGAGCCTGTGGTTCTTCATCTTCTGAATCATCCTCTATTGTAGAGTTAGATTCTTCCTCCTTTAGCTCAAATTCTATATTCTCAGGTTCCTTTGGTAGGACTTCATGTTTAATAACATTTTTCACCTCTCTAAATACCACATCTCAGCTATACACAACCTTCCTTGTTTTTGGATTCCAAAGCTTATAACATTTTAAATCATCCTTATACCTAATAAATATGCACCTTTCAGATTTACTAATCAACTTGGTTCTTTTCTCCTTTGGAACATGTATATATGAATCACAGCTAAATACCCTCATATGTGAAAGAGATGATTTCTTACCAATCCATACCTCATGTGAAGACTTATCCTCCAATGTTGATGAAGGTGATGCATTAACTAGGTAACATGTGATATCCACTGCCTCTCCCAAGAATTATTGTCCTAACTCGACACCACTGAGCATGATCCTTTCCTTTTTTATCAATGTCATGTTCATTCTTTCTACAACTCCATTTTGGTGAGGTGTGTATGGAGTAGTCCTCTGTCGTGGTATACCGCACTTCTTATAAAAATCTTCAAATTCCTTCTTGCATAACTATCCACCATTATCTTTCCTCAACACCTTTATCTTCTTCTCTGTCTGGTTTTCCACCATAGCTTTAAATTCTTTAAACCTGTCAAAGACTTCAGATTTCTTCTTGAGGAAATATATCCATGTATTCCTTGAGAAGTCATCTATAAATGATACATAGTACACATACTTACCCAATGATGGAACCGACACAAGTCGAAACACATCATTGTGCACAAGCTCTAATATCCCTTTCACCCTCTTAGCACCAGAGGGGAAACTCGCCCAATTTTTCTTCCCATATATACAATGTTCACATAAATTGAAATCCAGAAAGAAATTAGACATACCTTCTACCACACCATAACCATGAAGTATTTGAAGGCACTTGTCTCCAATATGTCCAAGACTTCGATTCCATAGCATAGTCTTTTCTCCAGAGACCACTAGATTTTCTGCTCCACTTTTAGGAACCACATAACTGTTGCACCCATCAATAACAACACTACCTAAAATATTGTATAGAGTTACAATCCAAACTCCGTGTATCAATACTAGTGCTCCCTGAACCCTCTTATAGGTATCTTTCTCGAACACTATTTTTACACCTACATCGTCCATCTTGCTTATAGAAATCAGATTCTTGGAAAACGCAAGAATATGCAAAACACCTGAAAGTGTTCTAATCCTTCCACCTTGCAACTACAGCTTGAATTTTTTGCATCTGATCATTTTAACGTTCCTGTCATCCCCTAAGAATAAATGACCACCATCATATTTATCATACTGATAGAATCACTCCATATGGGGACTGAAGTTAAAGGATGCACCTGGGTCAATTGACTGTGCCTCATGATCTACATGTGTACTTGAAGAAGAAGTTAAGTACACATCCCCACCTTCATCGGAGATAGTTTTCGCCTCTACAAAAGGAGCACCATCATATCCCTTTCCTTTTAGGAGCTTTAGATCTACAGTCCTTTTTGAAGTGCCCTTCTTTTTTTCATTTCCAACATACCTTTACATGTCATCTGGAGATTTAGATCTCCATCTAGATTTAGATCTCACACTCGAGGAATTATTTTTGATTTTGTTATGGGATGGTCCTCGTACAAACAATACATCTCCTTTCTAGCCCTCCATATTTTTCCGTCTCATCTCCTTCGATAGCAAGGATGAGACAATTTCATCAAAATTCAAGGTAGTTGTATTGCTACCTATTGCAACAACCAAACTATCCCACAAATCTAGTAGAGAACACAACAAACTGATGCACTTATCCTCATCTAAAATTTAAATATCAATAGATAAAAACTATCTTACCATATTATTAAAGGCATTTAGATGCTCTTTCATTGAGTCTCCATCCTTCATCCTTAGGTTATACAACATTTTCCATAGGAACAATTTATTCAGCAGATACTTAGATTGGTACAAATTCCTTAACTTGTCCAACAAAGCCTTTATCGAAGCGTCCTCTTATACATTGAACAATACTGAATGTGAGATACACAACTATATTATGCTCTTTTATTTCCTTTCCAACTTCTTCCAGTCTTCATCAGATATTGTCGTTGGTTTAGTACTCAGATCTACCATGATCCACTAATCATTATCCACTGCTCACCATCTTCTTTTACCGCAAGAATTGACCCCACAGATCTCCCACATAATAGGGTCTACTACAGGCCCGAGAAAAACCCCTCAGTACCAAAGGCATCCCCTTGAAGCCGAAACAACTTTGATACCTAATGTAAGTTTTAACCCTATACAGAAATTACCTACAAACAAATTCTTAAAAATAGAAAATAAACTATGGTGAGAGAATAAAACATAAAACATATATACACAGAGATTTTCCCCTGGATCCCAAAACTGGGATTACCAGATTGATTTTTCATTATATTCCTTTCAATGTTACAATAGATATATATAGATGCTAAATCATCCATTAAACGTAGATTAGAACATAATCATAGTTCCCTTAATCGAATCTACAAAATACCATGAAAAAAATCATGCACAAAACTATAGGTAGTTCTGCCCACCTAATATAGGGTCCAAAAAAAAAAATCCCTGGGTTCTGTCCTAAAACCCATGTAGGGGGCCTACTGCCCACCTTCTAACCCCCTACTACGCTCGGCGCAATGAAGGGGGGGCTAGCCGACTCCCCTCTAACCCCTTGGCTTCACGCGTGGGGCTAGTCGTGGAAAGAATATAACACATACCCAACACCTTGGTTAACAGTTATAATGACCATCCCATCCATTATGGACTATTCCACTATGGATCTTCCCTTTTTCATTCGTTGTAATGACTATCGCATTTTTTGTGGACTATTCCGCTAGATGTTAGATAGGTCCTTCTGGTTCATGTGTGTCTCTTCTTGGGTGGTACTAGTACCTCTCACTTTTCTCCCCCCTTTTGTTAGTAAGAGAACCTAGACATAGTAGCACTACAAACTCACTAGGCACACTCACATCGTTTTTTGAAGATATCATTGCATCACTCTCCTATGTTGATAGCTATATGTTGGGCATGGAATCCCCCCAAGGCATGTTTTGGGGTTTAAAGCCCAAGTTTTGACCAATTATATTATAAAGACTCTGCGATTTGTGGGCACAAAGTGCGAAGTCATAATAGAGTCATAGGGTTGTCCACCCTTGTTTTTGTAATGTAATGTTGGTTTGAAAGATCTACCCATGGTCTGCGGACCATGGGATTGTATAAATAGAGCGAGGCTCTAAGTGTAGAAAAACGTTAATGAGGAGTCTAAGAGATTGATGAAGCATTGAGTCAAAGTGTAAGTCGAGTCTTTAGGTTTTAGAATAGGAGAAGGCTCTACAGTTGTGTGTGCAGAGGCCTAGTAATCTGCCGCTGAGTGCGTGGACCCCTACAACTGAGTGTGTAGGGCAGGTCGAGTCTGTAACCATTGGAAGCATTAATAAAGAGAAGTTATATCATATTTATATGTACCTTTTTCCCATTTTATGTATTATTGGGTATGAATTGCAAGTTT
Source organism: Pinus tabuliformis (assembly GCA_031772625.1). NCBI lineage: Eukaryota > Viridiplantae > Streptophyta > Pinopsida > Pinales > Pinaceae > Pinus > Pinus tabuliformis. Next base: position 335,326,704 of record CM062817.1, read on the forward strand.
AATATTTATTTGCTGCGCGAAATCATATGAATGTGCTGTATAAATAAATATAACATAAGGCATCCATTTACGCGAAGACAACTAACTGGTGTAAGAAGATAAGTAAGATCTCGTGTGTGACTTAGGGGAATAGTGCATAGCATTGCTCCAGCAACGTAAGAGCCCCACATCCCCTGGTTAGGGCTGCACGAAGGTGAATATATCAGGACGCGAAGGCCAGGGAAGTGCACAAAGCAACCTGCATGCAGGGACTAGCAGTTGGAATGAATCAACCCCTCATACATCTCAAGGGTGTTGAAACCTGGTTCCAACACCCCCCCCATACTACTTCAGGTGAGACCTCAGTCCGTGCTCCGCGAACTATTTCCGAAAGGCCAGTAGTATAGGCATTTGTTTGGCTAATTAAATCCGAACATGGGTCAAGCCCCAACAAGCCAACAAATGGTTCTGTTGCGGGACCAAGATCTGCATAAAGATGTCTGATGTCATATCATTGGAATTCAACAAAGAAAGGAATTGAAGATTGGTTGGATAGGAAGATTCACGAGTTCACGGAACGGGAGAATAGAAATCTGTGACTATCAAAATAAGAGTGGTTAGACTACTACCTCTACATAGAGATCCACAAAATTTTCTTCGCATCTTTCCCTACTGAGCGTACGAGTGGATCATGAAGCTAGTAGATAGCCAAGGAAGGTGCAAGCTCAACAGAACAATTGTGTGGACTCCAAAATTGGTGTGCAGATTGGAAGCATCAGAGGATAAGATCACACGCACTGTTGACCACTAGCTCGATTGAATTATAGGACGATTCATCATTGAGTTCGTGGTAGATACTTCAGTCAGCTAGCGAGGTAAAACAACAATTCCTCAAAATACCATGAGGTAAGTACGTTAAGTATTTGAACACTTGGATTAAAATGCTACTATGTGAAAAAAGGGTTATGCGAATAAATTGATGTTTGGGGCTACGTGAAGTGGGATAATTTACAAAAACTAAGGTAGTGCAGAACTAGAAACTAGCCCCTTGATTTCACCTCCGTGAGGGGACGAGGAAGAGCTCACGAAGGTCTCACCAAGAAGTGCAATCAGTTTGATAAGGCAAAGGATTTTGCGCATACCACCCCCACTCACACCACCCCCAATTTCACCATGTTCACTCCCATCTTCGTCCATACCACCTCCACCACCATCGCAAATCAATATGGCAAGCGTGATAAAATTGTCAGTGTTCAAGGGAGTAGGAAATGAAGATCCAGACTAGTTTTAGTTTGTGATAAAGGTTGTATGGGAAGCGCAGGGAGTTATGGATGACAATATAAAGAAGGCAACATTGGTCAGCGCTCTACAAGATCGCACGCTGACCTAGTACATTAAGCATTCTAATGACAATCCTAACGTGAGGATCGAAAACATCCAAACTGTGTTGAACATGGAATTTAGTAGGCCGAAGTAAAAGGTGCAGTCGATCATTGGGTTTAAGGAGATCATGATGCTACCAAGTGAGACCCATTGGGATTTGGATTAGAGATTGAAGTGCACAATTTGCGAAGCTAACATGACTTAGAGGGAGGGACAACACCGTGAATGGTTTGTAGCATCACTAACGCCGCATTTAAGAAACACATTATCACAACATAGGCTAACGACTCAGGCCGAGGCCTTGGAGTTCACGATGAGACTGCATGAGACCCTAATATAGGATCCCAAACTGGGAGTTCAGAAGATTCACGCGTAGTTGAAAAAATTGTGCCTTGAGATGCAGAGTCTGAAACAAGACGGGATAACTCACCCAAAAGTGCGCAACAAAATATGGTGTGTTAAATGTAAGGGTCAGGGACATGACAAGGACCACTACCCAGTGTTCACGAATTACCTTGAGGGAGGAGGACCAATTCTGTTATGACTAGAGGCATAGGCAGGACCTAACGTGGCGCCGACATTATGGTGCACAATCTCTCAAATAGGGGAAAAGCATGCTACAGACAATTGCCATCTGTTGCAGAAGTACACGCAGAATTCACAACAGTTGTTTTGTAATTTATGTAGATTAGTGGGACATGATGAGTGAACTTGTAGAAGTTATGAGCTGATGATGGATAGTACTCCCACCTACAGAATTCAGGCCGAAATGTGGCCCCTTGACTAGAACATAAGGATGACGCGAACCGGATTTTAGGGGAGCCAGATGAGGCCGAGGTAGAGTAGGACCTGGAAGAGGTTGCAGACAGCTAATATGTTATAATTGCGGAGGGCCAAGGCATTATGCCCAGGTTTGTATGAGTCCGATGCATCCATAATGCTTGTATTGTACATTGTTTGATCATGAGATGGAGGATTGTCCCACACTAATAGCAAGGTTGCGCGATAAATGAGCACTCCAACCTCCCCCGACTCAGAACCTACAAATGATGACGTCTGAGCTACGTGAGGAAGAACCTAATGTGAATATTGTGCTCCAAAGTGGAATTACGACAGGGGATGACAAAGGCAAGTAGCCTGAAGAGAGTACTTGGGTTCGCAAGGCTCCGATGAAAGAACCAAAGTTTGATTTGGAGCGTGCTAAGGAAATCTTCATGGAAGCCAAGAAGAGCTTCACTAGTGCCTCCACTTCAGGAAGCAAAGATAGACCGCAACCAGAAATGGACCCATCGATGCTCATGACATTCCTGGAAACATGCATGAAGCTGCTACGTGACAACAAGGCTATAAAGGGGCCGCAGGGACCACACCAGGAGAACAGCGCGTAGTCCGAAAGATCGGAAAGCATGCGATGAGGATGGGAAGGGAGATGAGATTGACCACATAGATTGGGGAATACGAGATGGACCAAGTGATTCTAGACCTAGAATCAAACACGAACATTTTGCTGAAGTAGACATGGGAGCGCATGGGAAGGCCCATGCTACAATGGTTTCCTATCCAACTACAAATGGCGAACTAGCAAAAGATCCTACCTATGGGAAGATTACAGGGAATCAGAGTGGATATAGAAGGGGAAAGCGTGCTAGTAGATTTTGAAGTGATTGATATTGTTGATGACATCAATCCCTACCTCAAGCTATTAGGAATAGATTGGGCCACTGACATGAATCGGGTGATAAATTTGAAGAAGAGCAAGATGATTTTTGAGAAAAAGTCTCTGCACGTAGTTGTACCTTTGGACCCTGCAGAAGGATCGCGCTACATAGAGCCAGTGCACGACTACGAAAGCGACAATGACTTGGACTGCATCTACAAGATAACTACGCGAGAGCAAGATTGGGGAAATCCAACTGCAGATGGATGAATCTCATCAGAGCGTGAAATCTCCTGCACATCAGATTTCGACGAGGAGATAGAACGATGGTAGAATTGGTTACATGAGGTAGCCGCATATGATGGCCTAAGCAAGGTAGATGACTTCCTGAATAGATTTGAAAGGAGGTGTTGGAACAAAAATGCTTTGAGGCTTTGAAATGGGTATTGCACGCTATGCTCGCAAGGTGGTGGGGCATACATGAAGAAAGCTTTGGGGACTGGCGCGAATATAGGAGGATGATGCGCATGCGGTTTGGGAAGCCTTAGATGTGATTAACAGACAAGATTTCCAGACGAAACGGTCCATGCATCCACTTGTCTAGATGGATACAGTCATATGGTACGAAACCTACGCAGATGCAGGCAACCTTCGCATTAGGAGACACAACTAGTAAGTAGGTGTGGGCAAAGGCAATGGCACAAATGACCCCTCTGGTTGGAACCACAAAGTACGGAAATACCAAGTGCACAGAAGTTTATCCACACAGAAGCCTTTAATGAAGTATGCAAAGCGCTGAACAAGGTACACAATGTGCAACGAACTGATTGGGACCTGTGCGTGCTAGCATTTCTATGGCTTTATAGGACCACATGCAAGAAACTGACGGCGCATGCCCCTCCAAGGCTAGAGTATGGAGCGTTGTAATCCCCATAGAGCATAAAATGCCTAGTCTGGGCATAGTAGCACCAGTCGATACAAAGGTTTGCGAAACCATGGAAGAAGGGTTCGTGTAGTTGAATGAAGCAGAAAACTTGGGACCTAACGAAGAAATCCGAAAGGGTGACCCTAGGCTCCAAGAACTAATGAAAGAAAGGGTGCGATTAAGGGAGAAAAGTGCTCTGGTAGAAGCAGAAGTCAAGAAGATTGAGGACGAAATAAAGGTAGATTTTCTTGATAAGAAGACCATGGTGATAAAATAGGGTGTGCATGATTCCCATGATGAAGTTGGGGACTACCACCAAGAATTGATCAGCCTGATGCCTTGGATCAGACCACATAATACTAAAGGGATCAACCATGGTGGTGTGCTGCAGATGATAAAGTACACAACACAGCCAGTAACAATAAGAGGTGGGTATTTTCCAGGAAAAGTGATGCATGACCGAATGAAACCATACAAAAGTGGTGTAGCCACTTGACTAGCCATGGGAAGCACAGTCTTAGCGCTCCAGGAAATTGAAAGGAGGCGCGAGACTATAAACTACTCTACCCAGGAGCTGTGCGATGTTGGAGCTGCGTGGAGGAGAAAAGTGTCACATGGTCTGCGACCACGCAAGGGGGGTCGTGTGCATGGGTTGGCTAGAAAGTGACCATTGGAGTCACTATTTACGATGTGATACTTGACTTGAGACCAAATGCAGTAGGCGACAAGCATTTAATATGAGCTTGATGGGTAAGATTTGGAAAAATATATCGCCAAGGGAGAATTAATGAACCAGATTTGGGGGGAACGGTCGAATTCAAATTCAAAAGATGCTATAAATTATAGAGGGCTACACAACAAACAACACTTGGTCATTTGCGAGTTGAGCTGTTGTATGCCTTATGTATTCTGAGCCGAGATCCATTTTCGCTGTGCCGAGCGTTGATTGAACCCTTGATTACGTAATTTAAAGATTTCTGGACCAACAAGATGGCAGCGTCACAAGAAGTTAGGGAAATTAAAGAGATGACTTCTAAAGAGGCCGCACAGGCCTGACTATGGGGGATGCCCCTGAAGGTGCCGAGATTGTGGCAGAAATCCCTAAATCACCATGCATGTTGAGGCCGAAGAAAGACAAAGAGCCGATGATTCTGGTGTGTGTGTCCCCACGAAACCCGCTACGGACCAGATTAATGATGGAGGAGAGAGGGAAAGCAGTTAACTTGGAATTCGATGAGGAGGAGGAAGACCTAGAGGACTTCATAATTGAAGAAGATGAGGATGAGGATATAGAGGAAGAAACTGAGCCTTTGCACCCTTCAATAAAGTTTCCTACGTATATCCCTCCGCAGAAGGGGAAGGCAAAAATGCCCAAGGACATCGATAAGAGCAAGAGATCTCTCTATACTTCGCTCCTCTTGGACGAAATCATCTTTGAGGGCACGCACCTAGGACGGGTGCCAAATTTGAAGTTTGAAGATTGGGATCTCACTAACCATGAGAAATTACCTCATCTAGAGACTATGTAGCTTGTGAAGCCCAAGTAGAACATGACGACAGGGGTTACATAATTAGAGCCATGAAAGTGGTTATGTGGAGTGGAAAAAGTAGGGTTATCAAACCTGCTCTTGGTGTCACATTTCCACTGTGCCCCAGTAACGATATTTGTCATCAAGCAACTGCTCTTCCTGGTGCATGGTGGGTGTTTGTGGCTAGAGGAGCCCATCCCCAACACGGACCACTTCATCCATCACATTACCCATCTTCCATGTAATGGAGAGGATCCCGCAGACATCTCGGAGGGGAAAAGCAGTGATTTGGAAATCGCGGAGGCCATGGAGAAGAAATACAAGCATGAGAAGAAGAAAATGGGCTACGCCATATCCAGCATCAACAACAAAGTAGTTAAAGTGGTGACCCAGATACTGGTAGGAAAGGTCATGCGGAAGTGACGCACGGAGGAGGTCCCCACACCGGTGGTGGCACATGCTAAGCAATGCGCGGAGGGGGTCTAGTTCAACTAGTCTGAGTTCTTATGTAAAGAGTTCCTGGAAAATTACCGCAAGGCCCAGGAACAAGGAAAAATGTTGCACTATGCATGGCTTCTGTTGTCCATAGTGCTCGTGGGAGGGGAATTGCCAGAGGATAGTCAGTTCCCCAAAATTGATAGGGATCTACGAGAGGCCACGAAGTACACTTCGTTATGGGCCACAAAAGACGCGAACTAGATCTGCGACAACAAAATATTCTGGGTGTTCACAGAAATGAACATCAGAATGGGGATTAATCGCAAGTCGTGGTTATCACCCACTGTCTACAACAGGCTGCAAAGTTTTGTAGAATTTAAAGTGGACTTCCATAACATATATATTAGAGCATGCAAGGACCTAGCCAAGAAATGGAGTGAGCTACCCTTCATGGCCACATATGATGTAATTTTTGATGTACTAGAGACATGGCTGCTGGAGTGGCGCACCCCAGACATCGTGACATTAGAGAAATTTGCAGCACAAAAGAAGAAAGAGGAAGCTAAGCTTCACATGGCATAGTTGGTAGAGAAGAGAAGGCAAGAAGCAGTGACAACAAAAGCACAGGAGGTGTGGGACGCTACGCAGATAGCAGCAGAACAGAAAAAGGTCGCAGCAGCAAGAGCAACATAGGAGGCAGTCGAGAAGGTGCGCAAGGGCCAGGAGTCGCCTTTGCATGGGTAGGAAAAAGAAATGGAAATAGAGGAAGAGGAGGGTAGCGCGGACCCACAAACTACTTCACCAGAACTAAAGGATCAGCAGCTGAGCAAGCGGATGGGGCCACACAAGGAGGTCAAGACATCAAAGTTGTCTATCGACCTGATCACCCTTACTGAGGGTGATCTGCACGACATCAGCAAGACAGTGCACGACGTCACCTCCGAGACCCTCCAGAGCTTCGCGTAAGAGAATCAGATTGTGTTGGGGTCCCTCAGAGCACAGCTTCAGGAGTTGCAGGTGTGCACTCCTCAGGTTGGTACCCTTTCAACTAGCCTCGCAATAGGAACAACTACAACAGAGCAGATGCTGCACGCTCAGACAACAAACACAATAGTGCTGCTAGAAGGGGTAATGGTTACAACAAATGAGGCTAAGAAACCTATAATTAGCACACTCAAAGGTATCAAGATCAACATGGCTGCACTCCTGTGGGAGATGCTATATGTTCTACAGGATGGGATTACTGCAGAACTGCGTGCTAGGGAGAGTCATGTGTTACAAGTGTTGATCGAGAAAAAGATCAACATGGAATAGTTTATCTTACAACGTGATGAAGTGGTGTCGCAGAATAGGCAGATGGTACAGGTACTAGAAGAAGCCTGTCAGATGGTCCCTGAGCTGGCCATCCCAGCAGACGCACCAGCAGAGGCACACATCCATAGACTAGCAGCAGGGGTGCGTGAGGCATGAGAAGAAATGACTAAGGTTCAGTTGGAGCTGAACCTTCAGATAGCAGAGTTGCGGTTGAAGGCGCAACCGTCCATCCCTCCAGAGGTAAGAGAACAATGCACCAACACTATTACAACAGGGATGGAAGAGATCAGTAGTGCAGTAAGGGACTGCACCAGAATGTTGGAGGAGTCATCTTAGGTCCTCACTAACCTACAAGAGTGTTATCACAAAATCTAACCTTGACAGGTTGCTGATCAAGTAGACTCTAAGTAACTCTTTCAAAAAAATCTTTTGGTTGAGGCTTAGCCTCCTCAACCTGAGAGGGCTCTCTCAATAGGTTTAAGATTTTTTATTAATGATTAGATGGCTAACTCTAGGAACAAAAATGGAAAAAAATGTATAGCTAGTTGACGGGTTGAATCAAATATTAGAAAACATCTATTAGGCTATGGAGTCAAGATAGTCTTTAACAAAACATCATGATTAGCAAAACATGGAAGTCAAAGCACTTGGTGTTTTGGTTTATAAGTAAAACAGTAACATAGTGAATCAACACAGTTTACAAGCATGTGAAGGAAGTTAGAGAATTTTCCAATGAATTCTAAGTATCACAAGCTCATACCAATGCAAATAAGTAATTGAAAAAAGGCCATAAGAACATCAAACACATAAACCCCTTGTGAATCTTGAGTAGTAAAACTGATCTCTGTATTAAGTTTGAAAAACCACAGTTTCTTACAATAACACAACTTTCTTTTGCTAATAAAATTACCAACCCTGAGGAATTTGATTCTCATGCTTTATATATAGTTTTTACAACCTTGGATTCTATGATCCATCCTTAGGAGAATTTGAATTCCTAACATTGACACCTATCTATTCATAAAACAAACTTCTTAATTACAACTTGACAGCTAACTATCTTTAAGAGTCCTAATACAAATAGGAGTGAAACTCCTAAAACATGCTTCAACAACCTTATCTATGACATAAATACATTCTTTAATCAATTGCTAATCCATGTCTTCAAGATTTATGATGTCTCTAGTATTGTTTCAGACCCTGCTAATTCATGACCTAACTGTCCTAAAAACAAGGAGACAAAGTTCCTCCTTTTTAGCCCTTAATCCTGTATGCTTATCTTCGAGCAGTTTTGCAAGCATTGATGATTGTTTCATATATGTGGCATGTTCTAGTAATCCATTACAACTTCATTTTTCCACCTATGCAAAAAAGGGAAACTCGAAAAGATGGAAAAGAGAATGAAACATAACTGTTCTACGAAAATAGTCTGTTTTCGTAGCGCAGCTTTTATATCACTTATGAAATACTTCTTTTAACCATTCTTTATGCATCACTGCCATATGAAACTTCGTCTATGATACTCATATGTCTACCAGAAACATCAAAATTTGAAATTTATCATACCTTACCTTTGAAATACATCTATAAAGTGCTAAAAGGTCACCTTCAGCAGTTTTGTAGAGTGCTATGAAATTGCTCTGTATGCTCTTTTTTCAACATGGATTTCAAAAATATGCAGTTTGGGAATTTCCAAAATTTCATAAAGACTGATATGATCACCAAAAATAAAAACAACTTAACCTTATAAGAAGTTCTTCTTCACAGATGACCTTCTTTTCAATACCAAAACTTTTTTAAGATATATCCTTTACTACCCTTTTTCATCACCCTGTTTCATTATTGTTGTAGCCTTTCTTCAGATTTTGTTAGTTCTATTTCTAGGTCTTTAATATGTCTTTTCAATCTCCTGTTAGTAGCTCTCAACTGAGCATTCATACTCCTTACAAATATGGCTTCTTTGATTGCAGGAACAGTCCAAGTAAAGTATTGAGTTTCACTGCTAACTATTTCTAGTTTGGAAACTTTTTCAACTTCCCAGAGAGCCTTTATCCTTTTGAAATCTGTCTTCTCAGCAACGTTCCTTCTTGCTCTCATCCTTAGTCTAGCAATTTCATTATTAGCTGCTCTTAACCTTTCTTCCATTTCTTCATAACTGATTTTTTCTATTTGAGTGGAAAAAAATCTGTTTTTGTCACCTTCAGGTATTGGTGATGAAAGGTCTATCAACTCTTCCTGAACAGTGAAAGCTTCTTCTATTTTCCCTAACTCAATATTGGACTCTTGTGTATTTTTAGATTGCTTGATTAAGGGCTTTCTGGGCTTGAACACAAACGCTATAACATCATCCTCAAATTCCAGTTTCTTAGAGGATTTCATCTTCTTCGACTTTCCTTTATCAAATTCTATGACATCTACCTGCACCAAAGGGGATTCTGCAATATCAATGGCTTTTAAAATGTCATTTAAATTACCCTTCAAGCTTGGAATTTCTTCCGAGATCACTGATTTACCCTTCTCCTTTGCAATTTGACTTCTAGTCAATCTCCTTTCAACTGGTTTGTTAGTTGACTGTTTTGTCATTTCTTTAACTTCAGCTATCTTTTCGTTTGTGGATTTAGGAGTCTCAAGAATAACCCCTCATTTTTTACTCACTTTCTCTTTCACCCGCTTTCTAGGTTTCAACTTAACAAATCTCTTTGACTTGGACATTACAGGCTTGCTGGTCTCTGCTGATGGAGTTTCTTTAACTTTAGTGCTAATGCTTGTATCTTGATTTTCCACTCCAAAACCACATAAAAACAAAAATGAAGACCATTCTCTATTGATCCTTTTAAGTTCATGTAAAACTATTATTTTAATTAGACCATGATGAAAAAGGGAATTTTCATATCCTTGAGATTTCATTTGCACTTTATCTGCAATCTTAGCTATACTTCAATACAAGAAGTAAGGCAAATCTAAAGAAATCATACCAGTAAAATGCAATAGGAGTTTAAAATGATATGAGTAAACTTTATGATATCTACCCTCACAGGTAAAATAACATTAAATTTTGAAGAAAAAGTTGGCATAAATGTCTTTGACGTAGTTCCTTGGAATTGCCTTGGTTAAGTCTGTTTCTGCAAACTTTGGCTTTAGGAACACTTTACATGGTTCCATGTCAAATCTGAAGTTTTTGAACCATATATCTTGCCCCCTAGGAATCTCTGTCACCAAAGCTATGATCTCTAGAGAAATTTGCAATTTTAGGATTCCAAGCTTTGTGTTTGAGCCAATGAAATGTAGTGCAAACTCCTTTGTCACCTGAGTATGTCCTCACAATTTTTTACAAAAATTCCAACATCCTGTTTTCTTGAAGACTTCCACAACTGAGTTGTCTCTGGCTAAGACCTCAGTGCTTTCAGGCTCTATTCTTAAACAATGAACAACCCTGTGAATTTTCCTTTCTTCTGTCATCTTTTCCTTTGAATTCCTATAACAAACCAACCTCGCTTGAATTATAGATGAGAGAAACTTTGATAAGAAATTACCATAAGCTTACCATTCGAAAAATGATCTGTTTGAGCGTTTGCATGAAAACTGCAATAAGAAACTAGCTAGCCCTTTCGAATTTGAAATTACCTATCATGATGACCCCTAAATTCGAAATGATGGATTTTGGAAGGCTACATGCTTAAGAACTGACTCCTAGCTGACACCTAATAATGAAAATTTAACAGAATCTTAATGAATTGATGTTTTGACAAGACTATATATGAATCTGCACTTTCACAGCACCCAAGGAAAAGTTCTATGAGAAGAGCAACGTTTTCGTAGTGTAAAACAGACATTTTACACTGTCTGCACTACGAAAACGTGGTTTCGGGGCTGATTCCAAAAAAAAAATCAAAATGGTTTAAGATACAAGTTTCTAAATAGAATGTGAGACTTCAAAGACATGGAATAAGGTTGTTAAACTTTATTTGGATATGAGAATGAGACCTTTGAGACGCTTAATCTATCACCTACCCATTAAAACATAAAATGACTTGACACTAATCTAAGACCATGATTAGGAACGATGTAAACTATTATTTTAGTGATAACAAGGAGGATCTTAACATCCAGTGCTTAGAGATAGAGGCGTGTGAGCTCCAGCAGTAGTACGACAACGTCAAAGGGACTGTACAGATGGTGGCCCTCACTTAGAGGCTCGCGTGAATGTAATAGGCCAAAGCACTGAAAGAGAAGGTGGATGCAACACAACACAGAGAAGCAGTCTTGAATTCATGTGTTCAGCCTTGGATCGATAAGGCCTTCATCATTACATCAACAATTGAAGGCAAGCTCGTGCAAATTCAGGGGACACAGGAACAGGTCCACGGAAGCAATTCTGACATAGCGGTCTCGGAACAACGAGTATAGGAGATTCAACAGGAAGCCACTCAGTGTGCTGCCGACCTTGCAGCGGTTCGAGCAGAGTTGGAGGGACTCCATGTGAAGATCTCTGCACCAACAGAGTGACTCGAGGGTGAGTCACAATGTTTGTGTTTGGGGCCTGTTGGGCATGGAATCCCCCCAAGGCATGGTTTGGGGTTTAAAGCCTAAGTTTTGACCAAGTCTATTGCAAAGACTCTGCGATTTGTGGGCTCAGAGCGCGAAGTCATAATAGAGTCATAGGGTTGTCTGCTTTTGTTTTTGTAATGTAATGTTGGTTTGAAAGATCTACCCATGGTCCGTGGACCATGGGATTGTATAAATAGACTGAGGCTTTATGTGTAGAAAAAAATTAATGAGGAGTCTAAGAGATTAATGAAGCATTGAGTCGAAGTGTAAGTCAAGTCTTTGGGTCGTAGAGTAGGAGAAGGCTCTATAGCTGTGTGTGCAGAGGCCTAGTAGTCTGTAGCTGAGTGTGCAGACCCTTGTAGCTGAGTGCGCAGGGCGGGTCAAATCTGTAACCATTGGGAGCATAAAGAGAAGTTATATCATATTTATGTGTATTGTTTTCCTGTTTCATGTATTATTGGGTTTGAATTGCAAGTTTACTATTTATTTGCTACGTAAACTCATATGAATGTGCTGTATAAATAAATATAACATAAGGCATCCACTTACTCAAGGAGAACTAACTAGTGTAAGAAGATAAGTAAGACCTTGGGTGTGACTTAGGGGAATAGTGCAGAGCACTGCTCCAGTAGTCCGGGAGCCCCACGACCCTTGGTTAGGGTTGCGCAAAGGCGAATATATCAAGGCGCGAAGGCCAGGGAAGTGCATGAAGCAACCTATGCACAGGGACTAGCAGTTGGACCAAATAAACCCTTCAGACATCTCAAGGGTGCGGAAACTTGGTTCCAGCACCCCCCCATATTACCTCGGGTGAGACCTCAATCCGCGTTTTGTGGAATGTTTCCAAAAGGACCAGTAGTACATGGATTTGTTTGGCTAATTAACTCCAAACCTGGGTTAGGCCCCAACAAGCCAATGCTAGAGCCAAGGAAAATCTTTAAGGATTTGGCAACCCGGCCTTTATACCATATGGGACTCCTACACCAAATGGTGTGAGGTATGTTTGAGACTTCATATCGGGGATATCCCCTTGGTTGATGGATTTCCAGCACCATCAACATCGGATTAGCAAGGTATTACAAGAGGTTCATCCAGAACTTCTTGCAGATTGCTTATCCTATCACGTCATTGCAAAGGAAAGGAAAGAGGTTTCAATGGGTAGAGGAATGTGCATTTAGTTTTGAGAAGTTGAAACAGTTGTTGACACATGCTCTAGTGTTAAATATTGTATATATGGACATAGAGTTTGTGGTATATACATATGATTGCTAGAGAGAGATTCGTGGAGTCCTTATTCAGAAAAGATAGGTAGTGTTGTATGAGTCACGAAAACTAAATGAGCACGAGCAGAACTATCTAACACATGATCTTGAGTTTCCAGTGATCATACATGCATTGAAGATGTGGAGGCACTATCTTCTTGGTAGAAGGTTTTTACTAATGAGTGATCATAGTGGGTTGCAGTATCTCTTTGACCAACCAAATCAGAATGGTAGGGAGGCTCAGTGTTTGGCCACAATCATTGAGTTCGACTTTGAGATTAGGTATATCAAAGGTAAAGAGAACAGGGTGGAAGATTCTCTCAGCAGGCAGATACAAGTAAATAACATAACATCTATGAGCTCCTATGGGACATATTTATAGGATAGGATCTTGTAGGAAGGTCAGTAGGATGACAGGTATATGGAGATTGTTCACAGGTTGTCGCAGAGTTTAGGTAGTGGTACAGGTACAGGTGGTGGTATAGGTATATGTAAAGTTAGTACTATAGGTACATTTATAGGTGGTGGTACAGGTACAAGTAGTAGTATAGGTATAAGTAGTGGTATAGGTATGAGTACAAATGTAGGTGCCCAGGATGTGGACTATTGGGATGGGGTCACCTGGGTCAGTTTTGGGGCAAAAGCCCAAGTTTTGATGTAAAAAGATCTAAATTTTCCACAGATTATGGACACGAAGCACGGGGTTAGTTAAGAGTCAAAAGGGGATTTTACCCTCCTTTATGTAAACTTGAGTTAGTTTTTGAAGATCTACCCATGGTCTGCGAACCTTGGGATTGTATAAATAGGTGTGTTTTAGAGAGTCTAAGGAAGAGATCAAAGTTTGTCTATGGCTATGACGGAAGGAGTCTAGAGAGTTAGCACAAGAAATTAAGTGGAAAGGCTCTACAGCTGAGTGCGTAGATGCCTAGAGTAGTGTCTGCAATTGAGTGCCTGAACCCCTACAGCTGAGTGCGTAGGGAAGTTTTGAGTCTGTAAGCTTATACTAAATATCATTAAAGAAGACTGTTACAAAAATTATTGTGTTTTATCTCTTTATTTCTATCATGAATGATTGTCGTATATGTTGTGATGAATGATGGTTTTATAAAATAATGATTTATTTATGTGCGAATTTACTTGATCTGTCTTATTATCTAAACGCAATTAATGTTAAGTGATTACGCGAAGGTCATAGCACTTTATGTTAAAGTTATCGAACACTTAGGTAGATTTGAGTAAACACTGATCTAATGGTAATCTAGGGTGTGCGTAAGTAGTTAATTGGCCTGTTTAGGGTCCACAAAATCTAGTCATTGACCTTCGCGAAGGTCTAGAGGCCGATTAAGGGAAGTTATAGTGATAGGTTGTAAGGGCCTAGAGATCTGCGCAAAGGAAGATCTAGGTCACAAAAAGACATCACACTATTATCTGGGTGTGGAAACATGGTTCCAAAATCCCCCCATACTGCTTCATGTGATACTTCAATCTGGGAACGCGGATTGATGCCTAAAGGGCTAGTAGTGTAGCGATTTGTTTGGTGCAACTAAATCTGAACCTGGGTTAGGACCCCCTAAACAAACAAATGGTTTTGTTGTTGGGAATGGGATCTACATAAAGAGATGTGTGATGTCACATCACTAGAATTCGACCAAAAAGGAAATTGAGAAGTGGTTGGATAGAAAGATCCACAAATTCACTGCGCAAGAAAAAAACAATTTGCACCTAACAAAAGAATAGCAGTTGGACAAATATCTGTACATAGAAATACATGAAATCTTCTTTTTCACCTTCGCGATCAAACTATACCAATGGGTCACTAAATTGGTAGACAGCCAAGGAAGGTGGAGGCTTGATGGTCCAATATTGTGGTCCCTAGATCTAATACAGAGCTTGCAAGCTTCTTAAGGTAATATCGCACACGTTGTTGATCACTAGCTTGATCGAGTCATAGGAGGATTTGTGATAGAGTTCACGCTTGACACCTCAATCAGCTAGAACAAAGCAAAGAAATGGTTCTTCAAGGGACCACAAGGTAAGTATTTGAGGTCTTTGAATACTTGGATTAAGATTTTCTTGTTTGAAAAGTAGGTTATTCCATTGCCTTGATGTTTGGATCTACGCGAAGTAGATGAAGATTCATAAATCAAGAAAAAGTAGGTCCTGAATATAGTCCATTGATCGGACCTATGTCGAGCGATGAAAAGGGATGGGTACAAGCCTCATCACGGAGCATTGTCCAGTTGATAAGACATGGTTTTTCATGAATAGATCATCCATCCATGCCACCTCCACCCTCACCTCCACAACATACACCTTTGCCCACATCGCCACCACCACTGTCGTCGTTCAACATGTCGAATACAATGAAGTTGCTAATTTTCAAGGACTTAGGAAGTGAGTATCCAAATCAATTTTGGTTTGCTGCTAAGGCTGTGTGTACAACATAATAGATTATGGATGATAATATAAAGAATGCGCAGTTGGTTACTGCTCTACAGGATCACACATTGACATGGTACATTAAGTACTGCAACCATAATCTGTTGGCGTCTTAGCAGACACACAAACTGCTTTAAACAAAGAATTTAGTAAGCCTAAATCTAACTCGCAATCAATGATTAGATTCAAATAAATCATGATGATGAATGGTGAGATGCCTTGGGAGTTAGTTCAAATATTGAAGTGCATGATCTGTGAAGCTAATATGAACCTCACAGATAGTTAGCACCACGAATGGTTTATAGCTTCGATCTTGATCCACCTAAGGATTGCTTTATCGAAGAAAAATATAGGGACTCAAGTGGAAGCTCTAGAAATAGCGATGAGATTGCATGAGACACCTATTCAAGACACTTCTTTGGGAGTTGAACAGATTCACGGAGAGTTGCAAAACCTCTTCTTAGAGAAAAAGCTGCTCGGCTGGAGGTGCATGAAGAAGTTTGGTGCCTCAAGTGTAAGAGTCAGGGGCATGATAAACATTGCTACCCTATCTTCGTAAATTATATTACAGGGGGAGGGCCACTACCCCTGAGGTAGGAAGCTCTAGCATGACCAAGTATGGGGCTCGTGCTATGGTGCATTATTTGTCAGGTACCTGGAAATCATGTAACAAATAATTGTCATTTGCTACAAAAGTTTGTGCAGACACCGCGACAATTATTTTGTAATTTCTGTAAATTGGTGGGCCACAATGAATGCCATTTTCATAGCTATGAATTTTTTATGGAAAGAACACCTACGTATCGAATGCAAGTAGAAACACAACCTCTAGATTAGGGCACCAGAGGAGCACACGGAGGATATCAGGGGTGCAGACAAGGACAAGGAGGAGGACCTGGTAGAGGTCATGGATAGGTCATTTTCTGTAATTGTGGAACACTAGAGCACTACGCACAGGAGTGTACGAGGCAGAAACGCCCTTCATGTCAATATTGCACTCAGTTTGACCAAACAATAGAAGAATGCCCTATATTGATAGCTAACATGCAGGAGAAGAAGGCATAGCCTCAACATCCTACCTAGAATTTACAGATGATGAGCTTCGAACCCCGCGAAGAAGATCCAAATGTGAATATCGTGCTATGAAGTGGAATGACGACTGGTGATGATAAAGGAAAACAACCTGAAGGAAGTGGGTGGGTCCGCAAGGCTCCAAAGAAAGAGGTTGGATTTGTTCTGGAGCATGCGAAGGAAACATTTATGGAAGTGAAGAAAAGCTTTGTTGAGGCCTCTACCTCAGGAAGTCAAGACAAACTTCCAGAAATTGGTATGCCTACAGAGGTTGACCCCTCTGTGCTTACCACCTTCTTGGAGACTTGTATTAAAATACCGCGCAATATCAAGGCTATGAAAGATCTAGAAGAATTGATAAATGCTATAGGACAAATTGACCTCCTAATCAACTAAGAGGAGAAGAACAAGATGACTGAAAGATTGACCACAATTGCAGGCCCAGAATCCACACTAACGCTCTTTGTACATTGATAACCTGCTTTATAAAACTTGTTTACTAGCATAAAGGAGCGTTAGTCAACTTGCTAACTCATGTTGTTAGACCAGAGGGAGTGTTAGTGAACTTTAATGATGCTCAAGTGGTTATGCCAATGAATCTGCCATAAAATATCTAGATATCATTTCCCTAAATTTGTGCAAGAAAAAGCAGGGAAACTCCAAAAATCAAGATATTTGGAGAAATTCTATTCTAGAAACAAAGGCAAATGGGAAAAAGTTGGTAAAAGAGGTAGGTTCATGGTTTTTACCCAAATGAACTACAGGTGGAGTTGGGCAGCCCTAAATCGATTGCTATATAAGCAACAAGAGGGCCATTGCATAAGGGTCAGAGCATTTGGAAGGATAGTACATGGTGTTGTTGTGATATTGTCATATTCTTGAAGGAGTTAGCTGAAAGAAGGAGAGAGAGAGAGGAAGAAGGGATAAGGAAGGCTGATGCAATAGGGTTGTTGTAATCTCTCTTCTGTTCTGAATATAGGACTGCGATTGTGTTCCACTACTCGAAGTGTTGGTGATATTGTGCATTTATTTGTCCATTCTGATGCTTGTTGTGTTGAGTAGATAAGTTACACATTTATACATGTTTGTTACAGATTCTTTCATTAATTGTTAGATGTATGTGCTGTGATTGGTTTGCTTCATTCTTTTGTGCAAGAATCGTCTTGGAGCTGGTCAGGAGGAGTTCTTCCTACCACACGGAGATCCCCAAGCGAATCTAGAAATAACCAAAGGTGATCCTTTCTCCATATCTTGTCAATATATGTTAGATAGATGAACATGTGTGTAACAGGTACCTTTTGCAGATAACCTTATGGTCTGTCGGAAGTCTCGGGAAGACTTTCGAGGGTAGTTTTCATCTTGTGCATTTTACCCCATAGCGAAACTGGTGACTCCGTTGGGGACTATACATTTAGTTCCCGATTATCTGGACTCCTCTTAGATCTCTTCTCTCTTCTATGAGCTTCCCGCTTCTTCATATCCTTCTCTGATCCACTATCTAACTTGTTGCACCCTACAAAGTTATTTTCTCTTCAAAAACTGATCCAAAAAGCACATTTTTTGAGCTCTTTCCCTCACTAATGCAAGTTGCAAGTCTACACAGAGCTTTATAAAGCTCTTTGAATATGCACAGGGAGCATTAGTGGCCAAAATAAAGCTCTGTTTACACATAGACAGAGCGTTAGTGACCCATTTCCATGTTTTTCAAGAGATTTTGTGGACCAAAAGGGGGGGAACTTGTCCCAAGGGCTAAATTAATATCTGAAGCAGTATCATGCTAACAAATTTGGTGTCTTAAAATTTACTTTTTAATAAAATGCTTTAGTTTTTTTCTCATAAAAGAAATTTTTGTTGAAAGAAAAGCTAATAAACTGTACATCTCCTTCTGTCAAAATAGTTGTAGGCTGCTTTGTTTCGGTTCAATAGTTGTTAGGGAATATTGAGAAAAGGAACTTTTAGTTATGAAAAGTGTTGAATGACTTTAGATGCACTGGCGAATACATGAATATGTGAAATGATACATGTATAGAATAAGACTTGTTTGCATAAGAAATTGATTTTTTTTTCAAAGCATAGTTCTGCACAGTTTATCAAGTCAAGAGTCTCATCATATTCATACGTCAACACCCCCTCTGAAGACAAATAAGAAAGTACACTAAAATTTACACTAAAACAATCATATACTCTTTTTTAGAGCAAACCAACATTAGATAGATTAGGACCTTGGGATAAGAGAGTGAGTCAACTACCCAAGGTTGAAAATCAAACTAGTGTTGTTAAAGAGTGAAAAATCCTTCCGCACTCATATTACCAAGACCACTCCACTCACACTGGAGCGAAATACGAGACAATATCAGATTGTAATCGAAGGTAGCTTGCCTTCTTTTACAACTCCTTTCGTCATTCTGTGTAATGGGGGTCCCTTCGGGGATTTCGGAACTGAGTTGGGGACTCAGGTATCCTGCCCACACAGCATGCTGTCTACGACTATGTCCCCCCCTGTTAATGTATGTGATTTGAGGTATCTCTAGTGGCCAATACTTCTAGGTACTTACCTAAGGTGATTGGGATGGGCTGTCCTGGTACCTCAAACAGACGGATCTGCTTTGTCTTCATTTTTTGGGAGGGTGCTCATCTTCACGAGAGTACTTGGCCCCTCAATCTGATGTTCAGGAAAAGCTCAAATGTAACTGTAACCATACATTTGGCCATCATTCTCTGTTACTCATTGAGAGGCTGGGTTTCATCTCCAGTAATCAGTGTTTATTAGACAAGGTAATTTCCCTTTGTTTTCTGATTGTCATTTTTAGTGTATTTTTTCTTTTTAGGTATATGAGTGCTATCGTTTATTAGACTTAAAGAATATCACCTTAAAATTTATCTGATAAAATTTACCAGTCATTGTGGCTACATCCGGCCCTCACCATCAATCCAGATGGTTGTTAGGACTTCCTCCACTCACTGTGGAGGATCTGCCGAGATCCACTAACTCAAATTCCTCATCTTCAAGGAATCAGTCTCCTAAATCGTACACGGGATCGTTCTAGACAATCAACGATTCTGATTTGCCGGAGGATTTCTTCACGGAAGGATTTCTTCCTCACTTTAACACTCCACTTACAAATCAGTCAGATCCTATTATTGCTCCCATTACCAGTACTTCACTCTTCACTGGGAGGAACTCTCCCATCTATTCAGTCGACACCTTAAGGGTTGTGGAATTATAGAGAGACTATGAGTCCTCTACCACTTCCCTAGTCGACAGTCATCACAACAATAGTAATGTGGAACCTCGCAATCCCATTTGTCCTAGGTACTACAACTCACACAACACCATCTATCAACGGAACCCAGTAGATGCCAGGTTCCACTCCTATGGTGTGCCAAAGAATACCTTCAACTAGTGCCACATATAGTGCTCCATACAACACTCAATGTGGCACTATGGGCGTAGTCCCAGTTTACCAAAACGAAGGTCGACTGCCAATGTATGGTTCTAACCCTCAGATTCAGATATATAGTGTGGTCCCCAATATGCACTTGGCAGCAGGGAATGTCATAGTTCCCCCACCATTCTTAGGCATGCATGGACAGTTGTTGATTGACATGAGTTCTCCCTCTATCAATCAAAGCCATATGGTTAGTTCAGTGTCGGTTGGGAATCCACAAGGGATCCCCACCCAATCTATGGGGGCACCCTACTCACAAGATCAGATGAGTCAAGGGGGCACCACTTATACTGGGGGCAACTTCATACCCCAGTATCAAAATCCTCATGGTAATCCACTTTACAACACCGTACCACAAAGAAACCGCTACACCTCGCAGCCCATGTACAACATAGGGAACCAAACAATGGGTAGAGAGCAGAGCTCCTCAGGTCATCTATCATCACAATGGTCCAAGTCGAGGTCACCCAACAATTTGCCTTTTTTGGCAACATTGGATATCCCCAACTTATACAAGTTGACTAACGATCCCATCTACCATAACCTACAGTGGCCGTCGACACCGCATAAACTACCGGCGGATATTCCTAAGTTCGATGGAAAACAAGGGGAGGATCCAGGCACTCACGTCACCACCTACCATCTATGGTGTGTTTCGAACTCCATGGTGGATGACAGTGTCTGGTTGGGTCTTTCTCCCTGCACCCTCACTGTAATGCTGCAAAGTGGTATATTGAGTTACCATGTGTGTCATTGAATACCTTTGATGCTTTAGCGATGGAGTTCCTAAAGCACTTTTAGTTACCTATCCGTTATGAGATAGGGACAAAGCTCCTTACTTCATTTCATTAGGATACCGCCACCCACATCTCTGATCATACCCATGAATGCAGACGTAGACAGAGGTTAGTCAAAGCTCCTATCCCTGATTTTCTCTTAACAGACTGGTTCTGTAAGTCACTACTACCACAAATGGCTAGAGATGTCGCTCTAGGTGGTGCAATCTCGGAGGACCAATCCATATGTCGTGCCCAACACTTTGATTTAATTTATTCACAATTTGGAACTCTCTACGACATTATCCCCTATGCTCTTGGTAACCCCAATCCTCCCACCTCTCAGCACCCTGGAGTGCATGCCGACGGGATCGTCGGTGCAACCTCCACGAGCATTGTAAAACAACTCAGTGGGTCCGTTGCCAAGTTGGTAGTGGACCCCTATACTAAAACGATTGCTCTTCCTTCCACTATGATTAACTCTATGTAGTCTACACAGAAATCCAATAGCAAGAACAAGAAGAAATAGAACAAGACCGCTCCTTCTGAGGAGCAGTCATCTAAGCAGCCCAACCCGAAATAGAAGGCCGTTGCGCCTACTGATATGAAAAAGGATAAAGGGACCAACTATTCATGCAAACTGTGTCTTGAAGATCATGTAACCTGGCGTTGTCTGCGTCTTCAAGAATGCACGAATTTCCTTACCAAGAAAGATTCTAGTAAGGCACCTGCTATCCTTAGAAATCATTTTCCTAATCAACTGCAGCAACATCTCATTGCCAAACAACTACCACCCATGTTAGGGGGCAACGATGGTTTGCAACAAACTTCAGCTGGTGAAGGAAGTTCTACCATTTACACATTTGAAATGGTAGAACTAACAACCAGAGCCAAATCATATGAAGCTCCTGTCACTCCGGCAGCAGAATCATCCGTAGGTCAAAACCCATCGTCGCCCAATGATTTGTGAATCGAAAGGCCGGTTGAGGACTTTGTAATTTGACCCCCCAAGGGGGCACTTCGATGCACAATGCACAACACATTTGCACGTGCCGCTCAACACTACAACATCGTAGAGGATTTGGCACAAGCGCCGTCGGCCATGTCAGCACTCGAAGTATTACAAACATGCCCCAGCCAAAGGAAAGATTTGCTTTCAGCTATCGGGGGTATTGACCCTGCAGATTCCATGCTTGCTATTTTCAACATGGACAAGTGTAAACCTCTCCTTTCCCACCATCTTGCATTTCAGGTGCATATCACTTCGAAAGGTAAAGGTATACACTGAACTGTCATTGATGAAAGTGCTTCAACCTGCGTCATGTCGGCTTCATGTTGGCTCGCCCTGGGTTCCCCAACCCTATCCTCACCATTGAACTCCCTTAAAGCTTTCGATGGCCACACCTTTGTCCCAAAAGGATACTCAGCTAGTTTTCCCATCACTTTGGCTAGGAAAATAGTAACAGCGGACGTAAAAGTCGTAGACAACAAACTCGACTATAATTTGTTGATAGTTCATAGTTGGACATATGCCATGACGGCCGTTGTATCTACTGTCTTTCACATCATCCAATTTCCATTGGATGGAAAGGTTATTACAGTAGATCAGTTGTCTTTCTACACCCTCGATTATTCACCATTACCAAGTGGCTCTGTACCCCTAGTAGGAGGTGGAATTGACAGTTATGTCAATTTAGGTACCGGTCTATTGAAGGCTTCTTCCCTCATGGGTTTTTTCCCTCTTCAGCTACCGAAGGTTTCAAAATTGATCAACATGATTTCATCTTTTCCTCATGAAGAAACTGATCCATGGATCCTACTGGCTCCTTCAGAAATTGACACTTACAGAGAACAAATGCCACTATCACCAGTTGAATTGGCCTGCGAAGCCATTCAAATTGCACCTGAATCTCCGGTCACTTTGGTTTTGGCCAACGGTACCACTACCCCTCCCATAACCACTCCTTCTTTCAATCCACTCAATCAAGTCCTATCGATGGACGAAGCTATTAGAGAGATCACTAGATTAGAAGAGCAACCTTGGGAGGATTCACACCATCATGTGTTGATATCTAGTTTAGACATGTTGCCTCTTCAAATCCTATCACCTGACACACATGAAATCATTTCCTCACCGTATACGACTATCAAACTTTTGGACTCAGAAGGAAACAGGGGCAATATTTCACAAACATTGCTCCTCGATATTTTTGTCATGACAGGCATCATGGAAAACATACAGAGTGGAGTCAATCACAATCCTGAGGAAATTGTGAGCTTCACCTACCTGTTTATGGACTTCCGCGATGCTTTTCCTTGGTCTTATGAGGAAATGCATGGAATAGACCCTTCTAATGTCAAGCATGAGATCGAAAAAGATCAAGTTTTCTTTTTATGGTATTTTTCTTTCTCATTAATCCGAAAAACCTCAATTGTTCTTCTTTGGGCTCGTTAAACTATAAACGAAGAAAATAGAGCACTTTTAGGGATCTTTTATTGCTCTTTAAAAAATACAAATATCCCCAAGTTTTCATCGTTAAGCTCGTTAAACACTTTCTAACTATCGTAGAGCACTGTTAGAGATATTTTATTGCTCTTTAAAAAATATAAACATCCCCAAGCTTTTGTCCTTGCACTCGTTAAATCTATGCAACGATGAATAGAGCACTTTTGGAGACATTTTATCGCTCTTTAAAAAATATAAACACCTGCGTGTTTTTGTAGTAGAGCTCATTAAACATATATACCACAATTCATAAAGCACTTTTGTGGGATATTTTATAGCTCTTTAAACAATATAAACATCCCCGAGTTTTTCATCATTTGCACTCATTAAATATATGCAAATGATGCTCTGAGCACCTCTTTTTTATCTATTTGCAGCGCATAAATTGAAAAAGACCAATAGAGCATCCTTTTTAGGCACTTTTCTCTTTCTCTTTAAACTGAAAAAATCCCGAGCTATGTCTTGCTGCTCATTAAACATGCTAAAGATGACCCGAGCATTCTTTCAGGTACTTTTTTCAAGCTTGTTAAAAAATGAAAAATCCTAAGTTTTTGTTACTGAGCTCGTTAAAGTGTCACGACAAAACACGAGTTTAGTCCACCACCTCATACTCATAACAAATTGAGGTCGACATCTATTGGAAAAAGGTTTCTCTTTATCCAGGTCTAGTAGATTAAATACGGAAAAGTAACCGATACGGGTATACTATTAACCTTTTGTCACACTTGTTTAAAAACTATGACAAAGGGACCACCATCGAGTCTCCCTTTACAATATTTACAAACTCTCTAAAGATGAAAAGATCACTGAGTTGTCTAGTCTAGACTCTTTAAATACACAGACAAGATATAGAGTAGTTCTTTTTACGATACTTTTCAGATTCTTAAAAGATGAAAAAATCGACGAGTTTGCCTGTAAACTAATTAGATAGGGAAAAGAGTCATTGTTTTTGCGATCCTTCTCAAACTCTCTAAACATGAAAAGATCGATGAGTTTACCCGTCTTGACTCATTAAAAATTAGATGGGGAAAAGTGGAAATACAATTGTATTCTGAAGCGTGGTTTGGCAGCAAAAGTTCCCAGTAGGGACAAGGAGAGCTGCAATGTAGAATTCCATGAGCACCTCTTTTGTAGGTCTGGCGGTGGCCAGGATTCTATTGAACAAGGTGTTGAACTGGATATTAAAATCCTTAACCTTTTCTCTGGTTTCCATTTTCAATTAAGATAGTTCAAGGACTAAGGTAGCAAGGGTTTTTTCATCGCCATACTTGTCTAAAAAGGCCTGTTGAAAGGCAGCCCATGAGGTGATCGATCCAGTTCTCAAGCTAAAGTACCATGTGGAAGCTGCACCAGTGAGGGTAAAAGGGAATAGGCGACAAACTATATCTTCATCAGCTACCCCCAGCATGCGCACGACCAGGAAGAACGAATTAATATGGTTTTCAGCAGTGTCTCCCCGCTTAGGGTCAAATTTAGGCAGTACCTTTTATGCATTCTTGGGTAAGGGATGTTGTTGCCCAGGTATTGCCATGACATCCTGAGTGAGGCAGGGCAATAGTGCTCCCAAAGGCAGTGGGAGTTGGTTTCCACCCAGTGCAAGAATATTAACCATATCGAGGATAGGTGTTAGCTTCCTATACCAATAGGTTTCATCTTTCATGATTGACAGTGGAAGTGCCAAATATGTTCATCTTTGATGCTGCAAAGGTTCCATATTTTGTATATATATAGATGATGTAAGTATTGTTGTTATCACACTTGATGGGTGGCCCAACAGTTCAATCTGGACCATGCCATGTTTAAATTTCTGTTGTAGAATAGAGAAAGAATGTCTGTCCAAACAATTCAAGATTGGCAGATGACTAGCTAGGTAGAGAAATTAAGGAGCCCAACTACTTAATCTGGGCCCTTGGAAGAGATAAGGGTACATTTAGATAGGAGGGCAGTCAAAAGAAAAGAGGATAATCAAGGTTTGCAAGGCTAAGTGCACCCATTCAAAAGGAAGAAAAAATGTTAGGTGTACTAGGCTGGGTAGGTAGTTTGAGGTTGCTGAAACAAGGTTTTGGTCACTTATGGTACTGTCAAGGAGAGCTCATCTCATCAATGAAAGAAATGTCAAAGCAGTTGTTTGATGGCATAACTTTGGAAGCATGTCTAATTCCCCTTCACTCCCCCTAAAAAGTCTCTTACTAACATCCCCTTAAGGGCCTTGGGATCTGCCCAACAAGTCCTGCGTTCACTGCATTTTTGTAAAATACTAAGTCAGGTTTTAAGCTTTTCTCAAGGAAAAGAAGCCACATTTCTTGTGTAAAAGCCTTTTCTTCCACATTCCATTCACTTCCTTTGTCTAAGTTTCATTTCATAAACTTAGCCTCTCCCTTACACTTTCACTCCACAAAATCATATTAACTTCTAATTTTATTATATAGCTCCCTAACCTATGTTCCCACCCCTACTTCTACAAAAAATCATATAAAAACCCCAAAAAAATACTAAATATCCTACCCTATAGCACTATAGCTATGTAACATAGTCTTGGGAGATATTAGTCCATTTGGGACTAATATGAACCCTTCCGCGTCCTAACCTGGAGTTAATTTAACCTCTGGTTAAATTAATAGCCGTTCCCCTTCGCTCATAAACCTTGTTATTACACCCTCCACCTTCATTTTTTAAAAAGTTTGGTGTTTAAACGTTTATTTAAACATTAAACATTCTGCCGGTGCACATAACTCTTAAACCCACATTAACCAAAGTTTCCACCCCCCCATGGCATATTATCATTTTATATTTGGGCGGGTCCCGCGCCTAACTGTCCGTCACTCCACTAGCCCCGTCCGCCATCCGATATCCCACTCCACAGATCAACGGTGGGCGGTCGTTTTCATATCCCGATCCGCCGGAGGTTAGCATCCGGGGGATGGGCGGTTTCCCTGCCGTACCCCCACCACGCGTCATCCTCCCGGCGTGTTCGGAGGCCCCCTCCCCAAAACCGCTCAGGCCCAAAGGTGGTGCGGGAGGAAACTAGATACCACCCTCCGCTAGATGACGTCAGCACCACGTCACCTCCGCGTCGACCCGCCGCTGCCCCGTGTCACTGCCACCTCACCCACTCGCATCCCTGCCTCGCCAGCGTGTCCTCTGCCACGTCGTCATCCTCATCAGCAGCCACGTCATCGTGCCGTACCCGCTACCCGCCAGATGACGTCATGCTGACATCATCCCAAAAAAGCGCCAAAAGTGCCAAAGTCCCGAATTTTCATAAAAATACGCCAATTCGACCGTTTTTGTTCATTTTCATTTGTCAGTTCTGAGAGCTACGCATGTTGTTTTATGCCGCTTTACCACCAAAGTTCAAATTCAAACAATCGAGCCACTGCCGCCTGCAGATTCGCCTCCATTGTTCGCCATTGTACCAGCTCGACCACCCTCGGCGCCTAAAAACCAGGTATTTGCCGAATTTCGCCTGTTAACCCTGTTTTTCACCATTTTCTCCATTTCACTTGCTTAATTACCTGCAAATTCCCAAATTAAAGACTCTGCCGCACCTAAATGTTGCCTAAAATTCATTGATAAACCCCCAGCTCAAAAAGAACCCTGTAAACCTGCGCCCGTTTGCAAATTCACCGTTGAAAAACCATTTTCAAGTTCATATTCCTGGCAAAACTTCATATTGCCCGTGCATTGTCCCCTTTGCTACATTCCACTGCAAAAAACTTTAGTAATTAGGTTAAATAATCCCCATTCCCTTTGTATTTTCCCTCACAGTTTATCAACCCACTGAATTCATCAAAGAGAAGAGAAACTTGTCTAAAATCTGCAAAATTTGTCTCTTTCATCATAGTTTCAGACAGTCAAGACTATTGTCCCATTTAAGCTCAGTCTATACTTCCTTTGCTAATCCTCATAAGCAAGTTTTTTCAACCTGTTGTTGCCTTAATCTTTATTCCCAGCACAAATACAGGAAAATTTCAAAATGGCCACTCCAACAGCTTTAAACATTACTCCTATAAATCCACCCAACAAAGAGTTTGAAGCTATGCCTCTAGCTGATAAGGATTACCTCACTTAGGATTTGGTTGGGGATAGGAATCACTTGTAGACCTTCTACCAGTTGAGAAATAGTTATTTGAGTAACTGTGACATGTATGGCATATGGGAGTCTAATTTACCTTTTTACTTCCTTCCTTCTGTTAACATTTTTCCTGAGATTATCCGTCTATGTGCTGAGAACTATGATCCAACTCAGAGAGCTATCAAGTCTCCATCTGGGAGCATACTCTTCCATATCACTCCTGATTCCATTAACCAAATGTTAAAATACAAAAAAAATCAGTTACTGGTTCCTTTTTCTATGAAATATTTGCTGGATGAAGGCTCCAATCTCTCCAGCTCTGAAATTTCAAGAATTTCCAAGACATTTATGAGGGCAGACCGCCAGCCTTCAGAGCCCCCTCCTTTCCTACAAGTCAATTTCAATGAGGTGGGCAAGCTACTTGTAGATATGATTTCCTTTGTGCTAGGTTTTAAAACAAGTGAGCACATTGATGAAACAATGTAGGTTTTATTGTCTGCATACAGCCCAGGACAACCCCCTGCTATCAAGTATAACTATGCCAAATTTATCTCCAACAAAATACATGACCAGCTAGTGAAACTGGATAGGGAGGGAGTCTTTAAATATTCATCATATATCTATCATTTATTCATGTATTACGAGTCAGAATGTTTCCAATGTCCCATCAAGAAGTTGGATTCAAAGGGTGAAAGAAGGTCTGTTATATTTTGGTCATCAGTTTTTCATGAGGTTCAAAACTCTCCATATTACTACTATGAGTTCATTGACCAATTTGTCTACCCAGTCTCTTGTCTCCTAATGAGAACTCCTCCTCCTAGATTATCATATGACATGCAGAAGATCTTGCAGCTGTCCAAGAATTACAAAATAGGTGATTGGTATCTCTACCAAAATCACACTGTCATTAGAATCTATGGCTGTGAGCTCTGTCCTTACAGGCTCCCAAGATATGTACCAATGAGACTGTTTGCCTTGGAGTACTACAGGCAACTCATCAATTCAGATCTCACTCATTTTCATAGTGCCAAGAAGAAAGCTCGCCTGAAATTTAAAGACCATCTAGGCCCCTTTATTATGAACAAGAAAGAAGGTTTGCAAGATGCTGACCACATATTGAAGGAGAAGCTCAAGCTGAAAAGGAGTTTTTAGTGGGTCCCTTATGACCCAAATGGATTTATCAGTGCGAGAAGAATTAAATATAGACTGACATCATATGAACACTACAAAACCCCACACATTGAACAATTTGCTAATCAAGATGAGTGGGTGCAAGGCACATTAGTTGAAGAACTCACTCAAGAAGAAATAATGGAGCAAAATGTCAAAGATTTAGAAAAAACTCTTGACTTGGATTCTTTTCAGCAGGTAACATTCAAATTGCCACACCAAGTTGGAGAGGGCACATCCACTATTGCAGCTTCACAAGCTACCCAAGAACCATCTACATTAGCAATAGGTACAGCAAAAGGAAAAGAAGTGATGGAGGCAGAGCAAGAAATGGTTACAGAACAACCTACCACCTCAAAGGAGCAAACTCAAGAACAGGCCCCTCCACAGCAAACAGAGGCACTGCAAGTGCCAGCTTTACAAACTCCTGCTAATGAAGAAAGAGGTAAGAAGCGAGACTGAGAAGACTCCACACCTGCTAGTGGGTCTACCCAGCAGCCCGAAGCCAAGAGACAAAAATTTGATCCTCCAGTTGAGGAGGAAATTAGTGAAGAAATCCTAGAAAGTCCAAGGAGAGAAAGGGAAGCAAGCCAGCAGACACCTACTAGCTCTTTCCAGCAAGAGCAAGAGAGGCAGCATGGCATGGAGGTTTCCTCCTCAACACAACAAAGCAAGCGTCCACCTAGTATCAAAACTGCTTTCATGGAAATCAAAGCTCAAAATGAACTGTTAAGAATACAGTTATATGATCAATTCCTCAAGGCAACACTTGCCAAACAACAAAGATTGATGGCAGCTTATGATTTCAAGGAAGAAAAAATGATTCTTAGCCATTTCAAGCCGAAGATACAGAAGCCACAATCAACTGCAGATTATGTGAAGACAAATTTAGAGGTCCTTGCCAAGGACATTCACCCCATGGATCAAATAGAATTGCACAAGAAAACATGTGAGATGGTCTATGCCACTCTAGCAGATAAGGCCATGCTGGCCCATGAATTGAAGGAATCTTTCAAGAATACAAATACTCAACTAGACTTGGAAAGAATGTCCTCCTCAGCCAAAGACAACAGAATAAAAGCATTGGAGGACATTATTGTGGACCTAGGACATGATCCTAAGGATCCTAAGGGTGTCAGAGCCCTTATGAAGAAAAAAGAAGATGATATTGCTACCCTCAGAAAACAGTTGGGGTTGCCTTCTACTATGCACCCTCAAACTGCAGAGCTGGTACAAGAAAAAGATGTTGAGGATATAATGGATCTACTGATGAGAATGAACCAAAGAATAATTCAGATGGAGAAAGAATTGGAAAGAACAATCCAAGGCAAGCAGTGAGAGTCGACCTCCCAGCCACCTCAAATAGTTCCAACTGATGTCCCTATTCCTCCTACACAAGCAGCAACAATCCCTCCAGTCATCCCAACAACTATAGTAGCAGCAACGAGCATGGATGAAATGATGAAAGCTGTCAAAGAGCTAGAATGTCAGGAAACAGAGATAAAAGAGGCCAAGGAAAAGTTGGCCAAGCTAGAAGCAAGCTACGATAAATCCAAAATGATAGTAGCTGAAAAAACAAGGGAAATTAAGGCCTTGAATTGCAAAATAAAAGCCTTAGAGAAGGAGCTGACTTTGGACAAAAATATAGCTAAAATAAAGAAGATTTTGTGGGCCAAAATCAATCAGTCAATCACTGACCAATGGCGGTCAATTCAGGCTATATATGAACAGATTGAGTTAATAGGCCTGGCCCAGTTTGAAAATCAAAGAGCTAGAGCAGCATTGGGAGTTATGCCTGAACAACCCAATAAGATGATCAACTTCTTGAACATACCAAAGAGGAGCTTGCAACAATGCAAATCATGAGTAGAATAGATACCATATTGATATCAAAGAAGGTGCTGACCTTAAGAAATTTTGTGCAAACTTTGGAAAGGAAATGTCATGAAATGCAGGTAGATATAGACAATTTCAAGTTAAAGCTTGCAGCATTACAAAGCAGAGGATTGCCCAGCTTGTTGACTAGCGCTGGAAGACTGCTGACCCGAGAACAATATGCCACCAGGGTGAACAATTATGTTACAAATCAGATTACTGCATCTTCAAGTACCTCAGAGGAAACAGGGCCTCCCTCAGGACAGAGTCTTTATGACAAATTAGAGAACTTATTTTATATTGAGCATGAAATCAATCATCTGTTTGAGGTCCCACCCAATTTTTATAAATACACAGAAGCTGATGAGACACTCATAAAAATACAAAGACATCAGCTACCTCCTGAAGACTGGTGGCAGGCAATGCTGGAAATTTTGCCCAGGTAATTTCGGTCTTTTTCCTCTTCTTTTCAGTTTCGGATTTTGGTCAGCCACGGGTCATCTACAGGTCAGCAGAGTTGAGTACGCAGGCACCAGACAGAGCATGAAGATAACAGGCAGAGCAGGTCAAAGCAGTAACTCAGCAAATCACTAGGACAACAGGCCCAAAAAACACAAATTAAAAGCGCAGCCTCAGCCGACTCGGTTGATCCCAAAAGTCTAAATTTTCTGACAAAATGGACAGCTAGCAAGCTAATACTTACTGCAGCATTTAATTCTTCATTTACTTCCTTAGAAGAGTTGGTGATGTAATTTATTGCATGAAGACTCATCAACTAGATATTTTGTATCTCATTTTTGTATATATACCTCCCCATAGAATGTATTTGGGGTTGGTGATTTTCTCTCTAAGACAGTGCGCTGTAAATTTTCAGACTTTCTAATACAAATGGCTGGTGAAGTTCATGGTCTCTGCATTGTCTGGATGTGAAAGTAATGAACTGCGTTCTGCTACAGAATTCATGTGTCGTTTAATGGAACAATAAGTTTTCCTAAACCGTGTTTTGTCTTTTCTGTGTTTACAAGTTTCAGATATGTTTCATGATCTTAGCAATAGAGAAGAAGAATAGCTCAGGACTTGTTTGAATACACCCTGTGCTCAATCTCTGTTTCTAACTATGTTTTCTTCAGAATTAGTCATAAATATGAATTCTTAATTGCTCATGTTTGCACTGATTCTCTCATTCTGAATGATGTTTAGGAATTCTTAATTGCTCCTAGACAATGTTCTCACACTTTCCCTCTATCAGCATAGTGAAAGATCCTTGACTGCCTTTCATTCCCTGATTTCATGCCATCGATTCCCAGATTTGAAGAATTGTTCCATAAATGCCTGTCTGGCTCTGTAGCATTATCTTTTCCCCAAGAAGTACTTTCAGCAGCACACCATCATTGACTCCATTGCCCAATAGTCTAGACTGTTCTGAGACTGCATCCCAGTTCTGCCTGAAATCATCATCCAACCAAATTTAAAACAAAACCCTGTACATCATAACTAGCCTAAAATTACTCCAAAACAAAGCTAAAACATAAAGAGAGAGCCCTCTCTGGTTGCAGGTAGGCTAGGACCTGCAGCTAAAAGATTGGTTAGTGGTTACCTCGGTCGTATTCCCTTAGGAGCCAGGGAACAACCTGAGTGATAACATCATTGGCGACTCCACTGGGGAAAGAATGAATTTTTGCAATTGTTGTCTATTCCTTAAAACTACAGATGAAGCCTGAATGTCAGCCAGGAAGCCTTTGAAACTGTTCTTGCTCTACATTTACAGGATTAAATAAAAGCTGCTTCAGTCAATCTTCATTCTAGTTTTAAGTTGTAAACAGATGTTCCAAAATTTGACCAATTTCTTTCTAATCTAAAACATTCCCAGAAAATACCAAAAACAGGTTTAGAAGCTGGCTCCAAAGAAAAAAACTCGGTATACCAGGTCAAACCCTGACCCAGATCCTCCAGCTGTTTTTGACAATCCCAACTTAATCCCAAAGATCCTTAGGAAACAAGAGGAACAAGAAGATTTTGTTGATTCAAGCCCTGAAACAGTTCAGCAAAACTATATTCCAACCCCTACTAAAGCTTCAGTCCGTCCTCACATTGCTCCTACTTCTCCTTCTTCCTCATCCACCTCTCAAAGCACTTTCTCTGCACCTCCATCCACAACACATATTTCTGCTACTATCCTTGCTGTCCCAGCTGTTCCATTCCTTCCTATTGTCCCATTTATCCCTGTCAATATGGAAAATCGTTATGCCCCTTTACAGCTACCTACAAATCCAGGGGCTATGCCTCAAGATTATCAAAGTAAGATCACTTATTTTGATGGTACGGGTACATATACAACCCAGCAACACACTAAGAAAATGCAGGACTATTTTGAGAATTATGAAATAGACGATGATGATGTGAGAATGAAAATTTTTGTCCAAAGTTTAACAGGTGATGTAAGGATTTGGTTTAGAGCTCTTCCTGAAAATTCCATAGCTAATCCGGATTCTCTTTACCAAACATTTCTCAATAGCTGGGAAAAGAGGAAAGATCCCTTGCATATTTTATCAGAATATGACACTATAAAAAGAGGCCCACAAGAAACTGTCCTAGACTATTGTACTAGATTCAACAATGTTTATAATGCCATTCCTCAAAACCTTAGACCTCCACCTGATTTAGCTTTGATCAAATTCCTTGATGGATTTGATTCTAACATGGCATACCAATTGAGGGAAAGAGCCCCTCCAAGCTTGGCAGACATGCAGAATTTAGTTGTTAGTGTGGAAGCAAACCTAATTGCTAAAAGAAATAGGGCAAGAGTTGAAAGAAGAACTACTTTTAAAGAAGAACCTTCAACTTTTGAGAAAAAACTTGATGCAATAATCAAAGGTATGGACAGGCTTGGAGATAGAGTAGAAACCATTGAAAGAAAATCATCATGGGAAGGGCAACAAAGTAACACTGCAAGAAACCCAAGCTTTAGAAAAAATCAAAATCCAAATGTTAGAAGGGCTGGCCCTGACCAGAACATCAGACCTCCATTTCAAGAGAATTATGCCGAGGCCTCAACATCTAGTGAACCAACAGAGGACCCTCACATCAACTTGATGGGTTTGGACAGTGAACACCAAGTCTTTCTAACACAAGAAGATCAAGAGGCCCATAATTTCAATCAATTTCAAACCAAATCAGGAGAGTCATTTGATTTTAGAGAAGGCTATAATGCAGCAGTCTATGAGGTTCATAAACAGCACAAATTAAGAAGTAGAACCATAGATGTGCTTGAAACTACCAAGGTCAAGGATACCAAGCAGCCAAAGAAAGTAAAAGATAAAGCTGTGCTCACAGAATCCTCTGATAAAACAAACCCAAACCCAAGAGAAGTTACTGTGGAAGATGTATCAGATGTACAACCCACTAAAAGACGGACATTTACATGCCCTCCCACAAAAGGAAATTCAAACAGTATTCCTGAAAATATTTCCAAAATAGAGGTACCTCAAAACAACATTCAAAATCAAGAGAAGGTCACTGAAGATTCAGCTGAAAAAGAGAAGTCTTTTGGTCACAACAAAAGAACTCAAATGGAGAAACCCTTCAATCTAGAAGCAGAAATTGGTAAGCTGAAGATAGCCATTCCTCTCTCTGAGTTGGCCAAACATGAAGTATATAGACAACAAATCAATAGGTCACTCCAAATACCAGAGAATAGGGATGCTGTAAATGTTATAGATGATCAACCTGAATTACTTTTTGGTCCTGAAGTTAATGGAAAAACAGTGAATGGAGGAGTCCCACTTTTTTATGTCAGTTTAAACATTCATGACAAGGTGTTACACAATGATTCAGGAGCTTCCCATAACCTAATGCCTAAATCTGTGATGGAAAAACTAGACCTAGATATCACAAGACCATACAAAGATTTGTTTTCATTTGATTCCAGCCAAGTCAGGTGTCTAGTCCTAATTAAAGATTTGTGTGTCTCCTTGGTCCAATACCCAACCAAAACAATTTTGATGGATGTGGTGGTAGCAGATATTCCACCCAAGTACGACATGCTTTTGTCAAGATCTTGGGGTGCAAAACTCCAAGGAACTTTGCAATTAGACATGTCCTATGCCACTATTTCGGTCTTTGGACAACCAAATAGATTGTACTGTGAAACACTAATGAAATATGTGATTAGCAGTCAAGAAAAACCCCAAAACTTCCCCATCTATTCAATACATTCTGATATGGATTCATTCATTTTATATAATGCTGACATGTGTCCCAAAACTGATGTCAAACTCCTGATAACAACACAACCAGAGGGTATGAATGAACAATCTAATACTCAAGATCAAAAAACTGTTGTTATGATTGATGTAATAAAGGGAAATGATACATCAAATGACATACAAGATCCAAATCTGCCCATTGAACAAACTTCTAAAACTTTTAAGACAAGTCATAATCAAGAAACCTTATGGTACTTAGAGTTTGATGGCTCGGTAAACAAATTAGGAGCAGGGGTAGGGGTTTGGATACACAACATGTAGAATGACCATGCTGAAGGTCATGCATATAGGTTAAATTTCAGATGTACAAACAATATGGCTGAGTATGAAGCCCTTTTGCTAGGACTCAAGCTGATCAAGAGTCTAGGGGCAACTAAGGTTTCAATTCTAGGGGATTCAGATCTGATCATACAACAGATGAAGGGAAATTTTGTCACAAATGATCTAAGGTTGAGGGCTTACAAAGGGGCAGCCATTGAAATACTTAACACTTTCTTGGAATCTCAGCTAACCAAAATCCCTAGAAAGCACAATTTACATGCACATAGCTTGGCAACCTTTGCTAGTACTTGCAAGCTACCATTTGAGCCTAACCACCATTTCACTGCCGAAATCAAACATAGACCTGTTGTCCCTGATAATGTAAAAAATTGGCAGATCTTTGAAAATGACACACAGATAAATAACTTCCTGACTTTGAAGGAGGAATTCTCTAACATCAACATTGATACTAGCACTGTGGATGACCAACAACAGATAGACAGAATTGAACAAAATATATCAGCTGAAACAGCAAATCTGATCTTGCATCCAACTACTTTTGATGACAAAAATTTACAAGAACTGAAGCAAACAGACCTTGATGAATTAGCTGAGGCAGAAGCTGAAGTAATTGAACTAAAAGACAATTTTCTGCCCACAGGCTTGACTCCTTTGGAGGATTTATTCGATTCAAATGGCATCTCAAGGAAGCCAAAAATGCAACCACTGAATGCTAAAATTGAGGACTGCAACATTGGAACCTCAGAAAATCCCAAAATGGTAAAACTCTCCAAAACCTTGCCTGCTAATCATAAATTGAAATATATAGACTTGTTTAAGGAATTCCAAGATGTGT
Organism: Pinus tabuliformis; assembly: GCA_031772625.1. Classification (NCBI taxonomy): domain Eukaryota; kingdom Viridiplantae; phylum Streptophyta; class Pinopsida; order Pinales; family Pinaceae; genus Pinus; species Pinus tabuliformis. The sequence continues at coordinate 335,362,482 of CM062817.1, forward strand.
TTGCCTGGTGTTGTTGGGAAAAGTATCCAATACGGAATGACCCTATCCCACTCTAAGGGTGATAGTACCTCAGCAACAACTGAATACAAAGCTATTCAATATCACTTCTTTATGAGATGTAAGAGAGAGGAGGAAGAGATCCACTAACCGTTATCTTCCGCTAATGATTGATCCAATCTTCCCTCTTTGCTGCTTGCTCCCAGCTCTTTGCCCTTTCACTGGCCCAGCTACACAAAGATCCTGCAAAAGCACAAGAAAGGGAAACTACAAGAAGCATACATCCATAACTGATTCAAGGATTAGAATAAATCAAATATACAAGCATCAATACACCATCAAGACACATGCATATAGAAGAACCTCGAATGCTTTATTAATGGAAGAAGTAAAGTTCTGAGAGTGTTACAACCATAAGAGGCCCAATCCAGCAACACCTCCCAGCAGAAAGAAATCTCCTCTTCACCTCCTTCAAAGCAATCACCCAATAGTTCTATACTCAAACCAACATCACTTCCTTACATTCACAAGATTCCAGCCTCCCTAGACCTCATGAGAGAGCTCTATATATAGGAGATTTGGAGAAAGGATGAGTCAGCTTGAGGCTGGCATAAAGCTGACTAGTGTCCTCTCCCACTTTAGTTAATCTTCAGTTCTTGAGTCCACTTGGAGAATCTTGCTTCCACTTGGAGATCTAGACCCTCTTACTCATCACCAGTCGAATTCCTTGATGCAAGTGTCACTTTGGAAGCTTCCTGGGCTCTGACACCTTGAGGAATGGGTCTGCCACATGTCCAAACTCGTTCAGCGCAGGTAGCTAGTGTAGCAGTTGACATTCAGTGCAGGTGGCCAGTGTAGCAGTTGACATTCAGTGCAGGTAGCCAGTGTAGCAATCGACATGATCCAGAATAAGCTGGTTTTTGAGTGTTTTCAGGTGGAGAACTGATATTTAGTGCTGTGGTTTGCTGACCTTGTTCCTCTAGGGGTAGGAACAACATGTTTAGGGACTTTGGATCCCTTAGATTATTGACATTTCATGCTTCATGCTATAAGGCACAAAAATGTCTATAACACCTGGAGTTATGCAGACCTCAAATCTTATGATACTTCAGTCATCCAACATACTATACCTCTGAAAGATAATCAAAAACCTTTTAAACAAAAGCTTAGAAGAGTGAATCCTATCCTTCTCCCTCTGATTGAAAAAGAAGTTAAATGAATGTATGAGGCAGGAATCATTGCTCCAATCAGGTTCTCAGAGTGGATCTCAAATCTAGTACCTACTAGGAAGAAAACGGGAGAGATAAGACTGTGTGTTGACTTAAGAAACTTGAATAAAGTCTCTCTCAAAGACCATTACCCTTTACCAAAAATGGACCATATCTTACAAAGGGTAGTGGGAGCTTCCAGAATTTCATTGCTAGATGGATTCTTGGGATTCAACCAGATTTTAGTCCACCCAGATGATTAAGACAAAACTGCTTTTATAACACCTTGGGGCACCTTTAAATATGTCAAAATGCCTTTTGGACTCAAAAATGCAGGGGCCACTTTTCAAAGAGCAATGGATATAGCCTTTGCCAAAGAGATCCATGATTTCTTAGTCATATATCTTGATGATCTCACTGCTTTCTCAAAATCAGACCAAGAACATTTAGAACATCTCAGACAAGTGTTCATAATTTGCAGGAAATATGGCATATCATTGAATCCAAAGAAATCACTGTTTGGCCTAGAAGAAGGCAAACTCCTAGGTCACATAATCTCAAAAGATGGCATTAGGATTGACCCGGACAAAATTCAAGCTATCCTTCAAGTGCCTCATCTAAGGAACATCAAAGAACTACAAACCTTTCTAGGGAAGATTAACTTCTTGAGAAGATTCATTGCTAATTTGGTCGAGCTCATAATACTGTTAAACCATATGCTGAAGAAAGATTCTAAAGTAAAATGGACCATGGAAGCCAAACAAGCCTTTGAGGACATCAAAACAGCCCTAACAAAAACACTAGTCCTCACTAGCCCCAAGATTGATATAAATTTCATAATTTTTTCCTTCGCCTCCGAGCATACAATTGCTACTGTCCTATTACAAAAGGATGACCAAGGATGTGAGAAACCCATCGCTTTCTTCAGCAAAGCTCTTAGGGATGCTCCCTTAAAATATCAAATCATGGAAAAACAAGCATATGCCCTTGTAAAAGCCATCAAGGATTTCAGAGTTTACATTTTATACTCACATGTGATAGCCTATGTTCCAAATGCAGTGGTCAAGGAAATTTTAACTCAAGGAGGAATTGAAGGCAAGAGGGGCAAATGGATTGCCAACATCTTAGAATATGACATTGAGATCAAGCCTACAAAACTGATAAAAGGACAAGGGCTAGCCAAACTAATGACTGAAACCAATTTCCAAGCCCTTGACATCAATGAACTTGACAATGAACAGGAGATGGCAACTCCACAGATCAATCAAGCCTTTTTACAATCACCCTGGTATGCTGACATATGTTTTGTATTGTTAAACCTGCAAGCTCCTCCAGGGTTGTCCAGGACAAAAAAGAGATTCTTGAAAATGAAAGCATCAAAGTTTTGTATTATAGACAGTGCCTTGTTTTGGAAAAATCATGAAGGTATTTTTCTTAATTGTCTAACATTGAATGAAACTGACAAAGTTATGAAGGAATTTCATGCAGGGGACTATGGTGGACACTTGTATTGGAAGTCAACAGCTGATAAGATCCTAAGGGCTGGATTTTATTGGCCCTCCCTGTTTGCTGATGTGAAAAAATTTGTAATATCTTGCCATAAATGCCAGATCTTTGAAGGCAAGAGAAAGTTGTTACCATTACCCCTCAAACCTATTTCAACTGAAAGACCCTTTCAACAATGGGGATTAGACTTCATTGGTGAAATTCATCCTTCCTCTTCTGGCCAACACAGGTGGATCTTGACTGCCACGGACTATTTTACCAAATGGATAGAAGCCATCCCTTGTAGGCAAGCCAATGACTCTGTTATCATGCAATTATTAGAAACCAACATCTTGTCAAGGTTTGGCTGTCCAGAAAAAATTATTACAGATAACGCTGCTGCTTTCAAATCCAAAAGAATAATCAATTTTTTCCATAAATACCACATTACCCTAGGCCATTCCATAGCCTATTACCCTCAAGGTAATGGCCTAGCTGAGTCCTCCAATAAAAGCCTCATCAACATCATTAAAAAGGTCTTGGAGGAGAACAAAAAGAATTGGCATAAGAAGCTGGTAAATGCACTATGGGCAGACAGATTGACCACTAAAAGATCTATTGGTACAAGTCCATATGAATTGGTTTATGGAATGGAAGCAAGATTCCCTTCATCTTTGGGAATCCATGTGATCAAGTTACTACAAGAGATACAAGAAGAGCCTAATGATATTCAGAGAAGGATCAATTAAACAATTCACTTACAGCAGACAAGAGAAGAAGTATATCAGAGAACCCAGATTCTCCAAGATAAACTCAAAAAGTTTTTTGACAAAAGAACAAAAGCTAAAGATTTCTTCATAGGAAACAAAGTGCTGAGATGGGATTCCAGAAGAGAGGACAAAGGGAAGCATGGCAAGCTTGATTTCCTATGGAAGGGGCCTTATGTTATTCAGGATGTACAGGGTAATAACACCTATTTTCTGAAGAGTTTGGATGACACAAATACTCGAGAAGGCCCTGTCAATGGGAGAATGCTCAAACATTATTTTGATCCCCTTTGATGAACACAACACAGCTGTATATTGTACATAAATATTCGTATTTCCAGCAGTTTTATTTACAACAGTTAGATGAGGAACCAAATGCAGCAAATTTTGAAGAAAGATCAAGGAACTGCACCATTTTGATATATATTTTGAGTCTATCATAAGAAATCAAGAAAAGGACTTGGGAAGTATAAAGGTGATAATAAGCACTCAGAGAAGTCAGCAAGAAGCAGAGCTGTAATTTTACAGCAGATCAGCTCAAAAGGTACTGCATACAGGTTACAAAGATTCAGATCAATGGTCTCCAAGACAATGAAGTTTCAGACTACAACAAGAATTGAAAAATAAGGCCATCTGACCTGCTGTTCTTGGCTTTTCACATGGAAAAGCCATCCCCAAGTGGAGCCACTGTTAGCTTCCTATACCAATAGGTTTCATTTTTCATGATTGACAGTGGAAGTGCCAAATATGTTCATCTTTGATGCTGCAAAGGTTCCATATTTTGTATATAGATAGATGATGTAAGTATTGTTGTTATCACACTTGATGGGTGGCCCAACAGTTCAATCTGGACCATGCCATGTTTAAATTGCTGTTGTAGAATAGAGAAAGAATGTCTATCCAAACAATTCAAGCTTGGCAGATGACTAGCTAGGTAGAGAAATTAAGGAGCCCAACTGCTTAATCTGGGCCCTTGGAAGAGATAAGGGTACATTTAGATAGGAGGGCAGTCAAAAGAAAAGAGGATAATCAGGGTTTGCAAGTCTAAGTGCACCCATTCAAAAGGAAGAAAAAATGTTAGGTGTATTAGGCTGGGTAGGTAGTTTGAGGTTGCAGAAGCAAGGTTTTGGTCACTTATGGTACTGTCAAGGAGAGCTCATCTCATCAATGAAAGAAATGTCAAAGCAGTTGTTTGATGGCATAACTTTGGAAGCATGTCTAATTCCCCTTCACTCCCCCTAAAAAGTCTCTTACTAACATCCTCTTAAGGGCCTTGGGATCTTCCCAACAAGTCCTACGTTCACTGCATTTTTGTAAAATACTAAGTCAGGTTTTAAGCTTTTCTCAAGGAAAAGAAGCCACATTTCTTGTGTAAAAGCCTTTTCTTCCACATTCCATTCACTTCCTTTGTCTAAGTTTCATTTCATAAACTTAGCCTCTCCCTTACACTTTCACTCCACAAAATCATATTAACTTCTAATTTTATTATATAGCTCCCTAACCTATGTTCCCACCCCTACTTCTACAAAAATTCATATAAAACCCCCCAAAAAATACTAAATATCCTACCCTATAGCACTATAGCTATGTAACATAGTCTTGGGAGATATTAGTCCATTTGGGACTAATATGAACCCTTCTGCGTCCTAACCTGGAGTTAATTTAACCTCTGGCTAAATTAATAGCCATTCCCCTTCGTTCATAAACATTGTTATTACACCCTCCACCTTCATTTTTTAAAAAGTTTGGTGTTTAAATGCTTATTTAAACATTAAGCATTCTGCCAGCGCACATAACTCTTAAACCCACATTAACCAAAGTTTTCACCCCCCCATATGGCATATTATCATTTTATATTTGGGCAAGTCCCGCGCCTAACCGTCCGTCACTCCACTAGCCCCGTCCGTCGTCCGATATCCCACTCCACAGATCAACGGTGGGCGGTCGTTTTCATATCCCGATCTGTTGGAGGTTAGCATTCGGGGGATGGGCGGTTTCCCTGCCGTACCCACACCACGTGTCATCCTCCCGGCGTGTTTGGAGTCCCCCTCCCCAAAACCGCTCAGGCCCAAAGGTGGTGTGGGACGAAACCAGATACCACCCTCCGCTAGATGACGTCAACACCACGTCACCTCCGCGTCGACCCGCCGCTGCCCCGTGTCACTGCCACCTCACCCACTCGCATCCCTGCCTCGCCAGTGCGTACTCTGCCACGTTGTCATCCTCATCAGCAACCACATCATTGCACCGTACCCGCTACCCACCGAATGACGTCATGCTGACGTCATCCCAAAAAAGCGCCAAAAGCGCCAAAGTCTCGAATTTTCATAAAAATACGCCAATTCGGCCGTTTTTGTTCATTTTCATTTTTCAGTTCTTAGAGCTACGCATGTTGTTTTATGCCGCTTTACCGCCAAAGTTCAAATTCAAACAATCAAGCCACTGGCGCCTACAGATTCGCCTCCATTGTTCGCCATTGTACTAGCTCGACCACCCTCGGCGCCTAAAAACCAGGTATTTGTCGAATTTTGCCTGTTAACCCTGTTTTTCACCATTTTCTCCATTTCACTTGCTTGATTACCTGCAAATTCCCAAATTAAAGACTCTGCCGCACCTAAATGTTGCCTAAAATTCACTGATAAACCCCCAGCTCAAAAGGAACCCTGTAAACCTGCGCCCGTTTGCAAATTCACCGTTGAAAAATCATTTTCAAGTTCATATTCCCGGCAAAACTTCATATTGCCCGTGCATTGTCCCCTTTGCTACATTCCACTGCAAAAAACTTCAGTAATTGGGTTAAATAATCCCCATTCCCTCTGTATTTTCCCTCACAGTTTATCAACCCACTGAATTCATCAAAGAGAAGAGAAACTTGTCTAAACTCTGCAAAATTTGTCTCTTTCATCATAGTTTCAGACAGTCAAGACTATTGTCCCATTTAAGCTCAGTCTCCACTTCCTTTGCTAATCCTCATAAGCAAGTTTTTTCAACCTGTTGTTGCCTTAATCTTTATTCCAAGCACAAATATAGAAAAATTTCAAAATGGCCACTCCAACAGCTTTAAACATTACTCCTATAAATCCACCCAACAAAGAGCTTGAAGCTATGCCTCTAGCTGATAAGGATTACCTCATTCAGGATTTGGTTGGGGACAGGAATCACTTGCAGACCTTCTGCCAGTTGAGAAACAGTTATTTGAGTAACTGTGACATGTATGGCATATGGGAGTCTAATTTACCTTTTTACTTCCTTCCTTCTATTAATATTTTTCCTGAGATTATCCGTCTATGTGCCGAGAACTATAATCCAACTCAGAGAGCTATCAAGTCTCCATCTGGGAGCATACTCTTCCATATCACTCCTGATTCCATTAACCAAATGTTAAACTACAAACAGAATCAGCTACTGGTTCCTTTTTCTATGAAATATTTGCTGGATGAAGGCTCCAAGCTCTCCAACTCTGAAATTGCAAGAATTTCCAAGACATTTATGAGGGTAGACCGCCAGCCTACAGAGCCTCCTCCTTTCCTACATGTCAATTTCAATGAGGTGGGCAAGCTGCTTGTAGATATCATTTCCTTTGTGCTGGGTTTTAAAACAAGTGAGCACATTGATGAAACAGTGTTGGTTTTATTGTCTGCATACAGCCCAGGACAGCCCCCTGCTGTCAAGTATAACTATGCCAAATTTATCTCCAACAAAATACATGACTAGCTAGTGAAACTGGATAGGGAGGGGGTCTTTAAATATTCATCATATATCTATCATTTATTCATGTATTACCAGTCAGAATGTTTCCAGTGTCCCATCAAGAAGTTGGATTCAAAGGGTGAAAGAAGGTCTGTTATCTTTTGGTCATCAGTTTTTCATGAGGTTCAAAACTCTCCATATTCCTACTGTGAGTTCATTGACCAATTTGTCTACCCAGTCTCTTGTCTCCTAATGAGAACTCCTCCTCCTAGATTATCATATGACATGTAGAAGATCTTGCAGTTGTCCAAGAATTACAAAATAGGTGATTGGTATCTCTACCAAAATCACACTGTCATTAGAATCTATGGCTGTGAGCTCTGTCCTTACAGGCTCCCAAGATATGTACCAATGAGATTGTTTTCCTTGGAGTACTACAGGAAACTCATCAATTTAGATCTCACTCATTTTCATAGTGCCAAGAAGAAAGCTCGCCTGAAATTTAAAGACCATCTAGGCCCCTTTATTATGAACAAGAAAGAAGGTTGGCAAGATGCTGACCAAATATTGAAGGAGAAGCTCAAGCTGAAAAGGAGTTTCTGGTGGGTCCCTTATGACCCGGATGGATTTATCAGTGCCAAAAGAGTTAAATATAGGTTGACAGCATATGAACACTGCAAAACCCCACACATTGAACAATTTACTAATCAAGATGAGTCGGTGCAAGGCACATTAGTTGCAGAACTCACTCAAGAAGAAATAATGGAGAAAAATGTCAAAGATTTAGAAAAAACTCTTGACTTGGATTCTTTTCAGTAGGTAACATTCAAATTTCCACACCAAATTGGAGAGGGCACATCCACTGCTGCAGCTTCACAAGCTGCCCAAGAACCATCTACATCAGCAATAGGTATAGCAAAAGGAAAAGAAGTGATGGAGGCAGAGCAAGAAATGGTTACAGAACAACCTACCACCTCAAAGGAGCAAACTCAAGAACAGGCCACTCCAGAGCAAACAGAGACACTGCAAGTGTCAGCTTTACAAACTCCAGCTAATGAAGAAAGAGGTAAGAAGCGAGACCGAGAAGACTCCACACCTGCTAGTGGGTCTACCTAGCAGCCCGAAGCCAAGAGAATTTGATCCTCCAGTTGAGGAGGAAATTAGTGAAGAAATCCTAGAAATTCCAAGGAGAGAAAGGGAAGCAAGCCAGCAGACACCTACTAGCTCTTTGCAGCAAGGGAAAGAGAGGTAGCATGGCATGGAGGTTTCCTCCTCAACATAACAAAGCAAGCAGCCACCTGGTATCAAAACTGCTTTCATGGAAATCAAGGCTCAAAATGAACTGTTAAGAATACAGTTATATGATCAATTCCTCAAGGCAACACCTGCCAAAAAACAAAGGTTGATCGCAGCTTATGATTTCAAAGAAGAAGAAATTATTCTTAGCCATTTCAAGCCAAAGATACAGCAGCCACAGTCAGCTGCAGATTATGTGAAGACAAATTTAGAGGTCCTTGCCAAGGACATTCACCCCATGGATCAAATAGAATTGCACAAGCAAATAGGTGAGATGGTCTATGCCACTCTAGCAGATAAGGCCATGCTGGCCCATGAATTGAAGGAATCTTTGAAGTATACAAATACTCAACTAGACTTGGAAAGAATGTCCTCCTCAACCAAAGACAACAGAATAAAAACATTGAAGGACATTATTGTGGACCTAAGACATGATCTTAAGGATCCTAAGGGTGTCAGAGCCCTTATGAAGAAAAAAGAAGATGATATTCCTACCCTCAGAAAACAATCGGGGTTGCCTTCTACTATGCACCCTCAAACTGCAGAGCTGGTATAAGAAAAAGATGTTGAGGATACAATGGATCTACTGATGAGAATGAACCAAAGAATAATTCAGATGGAGAAAGAATTGGAAAGAACAGTCCAAGGCAAGCAGGGAGAGTCGACCTCCCAGCCACCTCAAACAGTTCCAACTGATGTCCCTGTTCCTCCTACACAAGCAGCAACAATCCCTCCAGTCATCCCAACAACTACAGCAACAGCAACTACAACAACACCTGAATCTAGCATGAGCATGGATGAAATGATGAAAGTTGTCAAAGAGCTAGAAGGTCAGGCAACAGAGATAAAAGAGGCCAAGGAAAAGTTGGCCAAGCTAGAAGCAAGCTACGATAAATCCAAAATGACAGTAGCTGAAAAAACAAGGGAAATTAAGGCCTTGAATGACAAAATAAAAGCCTTAGAGAAGGAGCTGACTTTGGACAAAACTCTAGCTGAAATAAAGAAGATTTTGTGGGCCAAAATCAATCAGTCAATCACTGACCAATGGCGGTCAATTCAGGCTATATATGAACAGATTGAGTTAATAGGCCTGGCCCAGTTTGAAAATCAAAGAGCTAGAGCAGCATTGGGAGGTATGCCTGAACAGGCCAATAAGATGATCAACTTCTTGAACAAACATACCAAAGAGGAGCTTGCAGCAATGCAAATCATGAGTAGAATAGATACCATATTGACAGCAAAGAAGGTGCTGACCTTAAGAAATTTTGTGCAAACTTTGGAAAGGAAATGTCATGAAATGCAGGTAGATATAGACAATTTCAAGTTAAAGCTTGCAGCATTACAAAGCAGAGGATTGCCCAGCTTGTTGACCAGTGCTGGAAGACTGCTGACCCGAGAACAATATGCCACCAGGGTGAACAATTATGTTACAAATCAGATTACTGCATCTTCAAGTACCTGAGAGGAAATAGGGCCTCCCTCAGGACAGAGTCTTTATGACAAATTAGAGAACTTATTTTATATTGAGCATGAAATCAATCATCTGTTTGAGGTCCCACCCAATTTTTATAAATACACAGAAGCTGATGAGAGACTCATAAAAATACAAAGACATTAGCGACCTCTTGAAGACTGGTGGCAGGCAATGCTGAAAATTTTGCCCAGGTAATTTCAGTCTTTTTCCTCTTCTTTTTAGTTTGGGATTTTGGTCAGCCACAGGTCATCTACAGGTCATCAAATTTGAGTATGCAGGCACCGGACAGAGCATGAAGATAACAGGCAGAGCAGGTCAAAGTAGTAACTCAGCAAATCACTAGGACAACAGGCCCAAAAAATGCAAATTAAAAGCGCAACCTCAGCCGACTCGGTTGATCCCAAAAGTCTAAATTTTCTGACAAAATGGACACCTAGCAAGCTAATACTTACTGCAGCATTTAATTCTTCATTTACTTCCTTAGAAGAGTTGGTGATGTAATTTATTGCATGAAGACTCATCAACTAGATATTTTGTATCTCATTTTTGTATATATACCTCCCCATAGAACGTATTTGGGGTTGGTGATTTTCTCTCTAAGACACTGCGCTGTAAATTTTCAGACTTTCTAATACAAATGGCTGGTGAAGTTCATGGTCTCTGCACTATCTGGATGTGAAAGTAATGAACTGTGTTCTGCTACAGAATTCCTGTGTCGTTTAATGGAACAATAAGTTTTCCTAAACCGTGTTTTGTCTTTTCTGTGTTTACAAGTTTCAGATATGTTTCATGATCTTAGCAATAGAGAAGAAGAATAGCTCAGGACTTGTTTGAATACACCCTGTGCTCAATCTCTGTTTCTAACTATGTTTTCTTCAGAATGAGTCATAAATATGAATTCTTAATTTCTCATGTTTGCACTGATTCTCTCATTCTGAATGATGTTTAGGAATTCTTAATTGCTCCTAGACAATGTTCTCACACTTTCCCTCTATCAGAATAATGAAAGATCCTTGACTGCCTTTCATTCCCTGATTTCATGCCATCGATTCGCAGATTTGAAGAATTGTTCCATAAATGCCTTTCTGGCTCTGTAGCATTATCTTTTCCCCAAGAAGTACTTTCAGCAGCACACCGTCATTGACTCCATTGCCCAATAGTCTATACTGTTCTGAGACTGCATCCCAGTTCTGCCTGAAATCATCATCCAACCAAATTTAAAGAAAAACCCTGTACATCATAACTAGCCTAAAATTACTCCAAAACAAAGCTAAAACATAAAGAGAGAGCCCTCTTTGGTTGCAGGTAGGCTAGGACCTGTAGTTGAAAGACTGGTTAGTGGTTACCTCGGCCGTATTCCCTTAGGAGCCAGGGAACAACCTGAGTGATGACAATAGGGATGTTTTGGTTGAGGGTTTCTTAGTTAGGATTTTCCAAATCAGGTGAGGGATTGCCTTCAGACGGGAATCCTTAAGGATTTCTTCCAAAGGAGAGTTGATACTCTACAAAGAATCAAGCATAGTATCTTCAAGAGAAGGGGTTGTACATGTTTCTTTGTTTATGTGATAGACCCTTGGATTTCTTTTTGCTATCGGAGGTAATGACTGAAAGATAGTGAGCTGTGATAGGGAACAAGCGTAAGCCCAAGTAAGTCTTCTGACTGGTTATTCCTGAGTGACAGGATACTTCCACAGTGTCTCTTCTTCGAAATGAAGCTTTTCCGAATGAGAGGAGGGGTTCACAATCCATGTATTAATCTTCTTGAATCCATGTGTGGCACTTATAGATGAAATCTTGAAAAGCTATGGACAATGGTTTAGGCCCTCCTTCTAGCACCAATTTGTTGGCATGGTGAATGTTTTCTATACCAACAAGGGGAACTAACCTAATCACAAGCCCCAATTAGACCTACTTTCGTTTGGAATGGCTAGTTCCAACGAGTTTTAAGGGACCCCGTAAACTATTAAATGCATTGATAGATTGCTTCCGGGAGGAAGACTTCAATTAAATCAACAAAAATAAAACAGCTAACCTCTATGTATTAAATCCTATCTACACTACTTCTAACTACTCTAATCTAGTTCTAGCTATCCTAATATATCCTGCAGTTGCATGACAAAAGAGAGGTTAAACATCATATATGAATCCCAAGTCTAAATGATTCAATTACTGGTTCACATAAGAATAAGGTTGCATCAATTCTCAATTGCAATCCAATCACTCATACAGGAATACACATTCCTTTTATGGAATCAAAGCTTGCAACTGATGTTTAACATAGTTTCAAATTAGGGACTGTTCTTGAATTAACTATGATGAAGAATCACATTCAAACAACCAAAACTAATCATAAATTGTAAGTCATCAATGGGCACAAATACAAATCACATTCATATTTATTCTCACAACAACATCCTGATTCTTAACATATAAAGAAGAGGAAAATCAATCTGAAGTTTCAAATTAGGGACTGCTCATGAATTAACTATGATGAAGAATCACCTTCAAACAACCAAAGCTAATCATAAAATGTAAGTCATCAATGGGCACAAACACAAATCACATTCATATTTATGCTCACAACAACATCTTGATTCTTAACATACAAAGAAGAGGAAAATCAATCTGAGAAAAGGCTCCTTCTTTGACCCAAACAATCTTCCTTACTCACAATAAACAGAAGTTGTTCTACCAAATGAAAAATCCTTGCTCTCATCTACGTAGGTAATATTTATGCCTTCAGGAACTAACCCCCCTATCTCCCCTGAATTTTCCACTCCCCTCTCTTTTCACTACATGGATTAAAAAAGTACAGAGGAGAACAGTCGATGAGATTGTTGACACGTCGAAGCCACCTTTGCTGGAGCATTCTTCTTCCTGGGGAAATGAACGAGTGTCGATGAAATAGAGAATGGTTGCGTAACATTTCCTTGCACTTGTGTGGAGTGGCTATTATTCCCTGTCTTTCTTGGAGGAAACTGAAGATTCTGTGCCCATCATCACACATCTGGCATGCTTTGAGGTGTTTCTAGAGGGAGTGACATCTTGATGGATCAGCGCTGTGCTTCCCTTTTAACATAGAACATGCCTTCATTATGCACTATGGTGGTTCAGACCCCTTTCTGTAGGTTTTTCTTTTGTACTATCAACACTGGGGGTGTAGAGGTGTGATCTAGACATACAACACCTTTATCTCCTACTAGATCCACTCAAACTCACCTGCAGAAATAATTCATATTAGCCTTATGATTACGAACAAATGATAAAAACACGCAAGAACATCTCTCACCATCATTGAAAAAAGATAAGGCCTAATGAAATTAAAAGAGCAAGTGTGAAAGAAACGGCCCCTGGCTCAGCTGAAGTTGTGTTGCAATGAGTCGCAATCACACATCCGAACAGTACATTATATGCAACACCGCCCCTATCAGATTTCTTTTGAAAACCTAGCTCATGACATCTTACCAAAAACACAGGAATACACGGAAAAGACCACATTTGGCCACAAGGTCAGATTTCAAATTAACATGCCCAAACACATAGTTATCGGCGAGTCCGCTTCATCACTTTGAGCCTTAGGCATAGGCGCTAGAATCTACCTATAGCGATTTAGCGATGGGGAAGGCGGACCTGATAACATATATATTCTTCTTGATAAGATCAGCAGGTCTGCCAAATCGCACATCGCAATGTTCATAGGCCCAAGACTCCGCCAATTGCGATATGTGACTCGGCCAAACCCTATATCTATCTATATATATATATATATATATATATATATATATATATATATATATATATATATATATATATATATATATATATGTTGTATTTAATAACGCGGAGGGTTTGCCATATCGCATTGTGTTTTATAAATGATCCCGGGCTTCGCTAATATGCGATATGCGATGGGGCTTCGGACCTGAATTGAATGTATTATGTTTAAGGGGATCGGCGGGTCTGCCATATCGCCATTCACTTTATGTTCAAGCCTTGGGACCCCACCGATTGTGATATGCGAAATGCTCTGGACCCAAAAATATATGTATTCCGGTCAATAAATTCATCGGGTCCAGTGTATTATGGTAAGCATTATGTGTTTAATTTGCATGCGATAAGCGAAAAGGGGAAATTGGGCATGGTTTCGAGGTATTCTCATTATAACAAGTTATAATGGGAATAAAGATGCGATGGGAGGTTTTGAAGGGTTGGAAAAGTCCCGATGAGGATATGAATGAAGGCTAAGAAAGGATTATAGATGAATCATCCGGCAAGGATTTATAAAAGGGGCCTTAACCAAAAAATTGAATATTTGACTTGGCCAAGAGTTAAAATCCCTGGGATAAAACAGATCATTCGGAGGGGTGCAAGATCAACTTCTAGGGGACCCATTCAAAATTTCTTATCAGGGCAAATTTTAATAGGGTGGTGGTTGTGGTCACAACACATTCATCATTAACAACATGATTATAATCGAAATGAACATTCGAATGTCGAGAGTGGTTATACCTTTCCTTGTTGTCTCTAGTGTAAGTATGGCAATGAGAGCTTGCCTCAGCTCTTTCCCTACAATGGGCACTACCATGGGATGATGGGGATGTGTTCCCATCATTCTCTTTCCTCGACGATTTCAATGATGTCTCGGAAGAATCTGACACCTTCGAGCATTCTCCTTCGGTGTATCTCAAGCCTGCAAATTGAGGTCTCTGCACAACCTCCAATGGTTGAGTTATGCCTTGGTTATTAACACCAAGTTCTTTTTCCTCCTCATGCCTCATCCTTGTAAGGAGCCTCATGTTTGTCCCTGTAATTGGGATCTCCAAATCTCCAACAGAAAGCATACTGTTATAGCTCTGATACCACTTGTTATAACTCTGATACCACTTGTTATATATCTAACCCAGAAATATTATAGATCTGATATAAAGATATAAGACAATGCAAATAAACCCAGAAATAATATGAAATGATTCTTTATTGATCAAACGCTTAAGGTAGGGCAACACCATACATTTACTCCTTAAGGAAGGAGAACACTCCACAAGCCATATGCCTGTTCATACAATATTCCTTGACACTATTCCTTCACTATATCCATGTAGAGTCTCTAGCCTCTATATAGGCCTCATACATACAATACCATGGATCATTACCATGGTTCCCTCATACCATCGACTAATACCATGGGCCCATTCCATTATTACTAACTACTTGTGGTCCCTTACATGATATGGGTTAACCACCTTATTTATTACTATGGCCCATCCCATTATTATATTATTACCTTGGGTACCTCCCTTGGTACCCCATATTATCCCCCCTAGGTATATAACATTCCAACCCCCTAAGCATGTTTCGTCCCCGAAACATGGGAAGAACACAAATAATAAGATCTACTCAAAAGAGTAGTCCATTAGTACCATGCACGTGCATCTAGCCATCCAAGATAAAGGTGAACCCTCGATCTCGCTGGTGCCTCGCTCGCTTGAGATGGAAGTTGACCGTGGCAGCTCTTCTGTGTTGATGTGTAGTAGGTGGATCGTCGCTCCTCGCTATTCGTCATACGGGGGTTGTTGTCCTTGTGGCTAATTGGTTGCCATCTTGTTGGTTTTTTTCTTCTGGGGTGATGTGGGTGATGATATGTTGAAGTTTTAACCCACAGTGTCTTTTTCTTTAATTCACCATGCTGTGGTGCCCGTTGTGGTGTCTGCGTTTCCAATATGACTTCAACCACTGAACCCTCATTAGATGTGTGAGCACCTGTTACCTTTTCGACTTCAGCCTCTGTTTGTGTTTGATTGTCGACCATCATCTACTCATCATCTGATATGTCATTCCCTAGAACATCTTCTGCGTCAACCTCCGTGGACTCTACCTGTTTATTGATGGAAATATCCTGTAATGTAATTTTCTTCTTTTTATACCAGAGCTTCAGGAATTTCTTATGCACATTAATATTTATAGTACCCACTGATTCCATCCAAGGGTATCCCAAAACAACATCCATGTTATCCATATCTGAAGCATAAAAATCACCATGAAACACATACTTATCCATAGAAAGCTTCAAATCCTTATAAATTTGAACATCCTCATCATCAACCTGTGTATTTTCAATTTGTTTTGCTGGAACGTGTAATTTTTTGCTAAGTTGACATTTATGAGATTTTGTTTGCAACTTAGATTTATAGACACAATGATTTTATCCTTCTTAATCAATCCATGAACCTGCAATAAAGAGATACTAGCAGAAAATAACCCTTTAGGTTCCTTGGTTTCCTTCTTTTCTGTAAAAATAAAATCTTTGCTAGGCTGTGTGTCTGTCTGTGTGAGCTTATCCACAAGATTAGTTTTATGATCAAAGTGGTTCATAAGATCTTTTGTGAATGTGTCCCAAGTCAAGGGTCTTTGATAGCAACGTCGATGCCATTGCCACCATTGTCGTCTTTCATTGTCCAAGTACATTATGCCCACACTCAACTGAGTCTCATCATCCATGATGTAATTCAATCTAAAATATTTTTCCATTTGTGCTAGCCATTTGGCTGGATGAGAGCCATCAAATTTATACAAGTCCCTGAAATTCTGACCTAGGGCCGCCATCACAAAAAATTGGCAAAAATTTGAAATGGTCACAATTCCGTCATTATTTCTCAAAAGTATTATGACCTACTTTCGAAAATGGAACAACCATTCTGCATCTGCCCATGTGATAGAAATCCTAATCCAGACACTGGAATTTCAGATCTGTGCTGCAACTCTCCCGCCGTCACCAAAATTTCTGCAAAAAGAGCTGCTTTTAAATCAGTGATATCTCCCTCATCCGGACTCCGATTCGACTGATTTTTTTTTTGAAATTAGGTATTTTTTCACAAATATTCCAGATCTACAATTAGATTTTTCAGATATTGCACCAAGATGTTCATATCGGTGCCGCAAACTCGCTGCCCTGAAAAATTGTCTCCAACCCCACTGATTTTTAGATCAACGATATCTCCTTCATTCGGACTCCGATTCAACCAATTTTTTTTTGAAATCAGCTATATTTTCACAAAGAATTCAGATCTGCAATTTGATTTTTCAGATCTTGCACCAAAACATATAGATCTGATCTGCAAACTCACCGCTCCCGAAATCCTCCAAAAAATAAAAAAATAAAATTCTCCACTTTTGCCCAAGAAAGTGCTCTGATACCACTAGTTATAGCTCTAATACCACTTTTTATAGCTCCAATACCACTTATTATAGATCTACAATTAGATTTTGCAGATTTCACCCCAAAATGTACAAATCTGATCTGCAAACTCGCCGCCCCAGAAAATTCTTGCAAAAAATAAAATAAAAAAATTCTCCACTTTTGCCCAAGAAAGTGCTCTGACACCACTTGTTATATCTCTGATACCACTTTTTATAGATCTAACCCGGAAATATTATAGATATGATATAAAGATATAAGACAATGCAAATAAACTCAGAAATAATATGAAATGATTCTTTATTGATCAAACCCTTAAGGTAGGGCAACACCATACATTTACTCCTTAAGGAAGGAGAACACTACACAAGCCATATGCCTGTTCATACAATATTCCTTGACACTATTCCTTCACTATCTCCATGTAGAGTCTCTAGCCTCTATATAGGCCTCATACATACAATACCATGGATCATTACCATGGTTCCCTCATACCATCGATTAATACCATGGGCCCATTACATTATTACTAACTACTTGTGGTCCCTTACATGATATGGGTTAACCACCTTATTTATTACTATGGCCCATCCCATTATTACATTATTACCTTGGGTACCTCCCTTGGTACCCCATATTATCCCCCTAGGTATATAACACATACTATGTGAAGACGAAACCGAAAGGAAATCAACATCTTTTACCTCCTTTTTCAATTTGGAAAGAACTGATGTGGGCCTCTCATCATCTATTGTTGGTGGTTCACTAGTTGTCTCGGCGCATTCCCCAACTTCCTTTCTAACGTACCCAAGTCCTATCTGACGGGGTAATTCCTCCACTTTGATGGGGTTGACAATAACTTGGCCATTAATGCCCAAGAATTTCCCTTAATATCCCATTTTCTTCAACATTTTGGAGCCAACTCTTATGGTATGATTTTCAAAAATAGCGAAATCATCATCAGGACACATACATGAATTCATAGAATTACATTTTACCTCACATGGGTCACGCTGCAGCTTTTCCAAGGCCTCATCCTTTTCTCGTAGCTATCATGGAAAACTATGTTTTCCCTCTTTCTCTTCATGTAGACGCATCTTCAATTCAACGTTCTCTATTTGAAGATTATGTTTGTTGTGCTTTAGCTCTTCCAAGGCCTCTTCTGTGGCTTGCAACTGAAACTGCAATCACTCCTTGTCCTCTATCTCTCTGTGTAGAGTTTCATACATTATCTCCGCTCTTTTGGAAATTTTGAGCATGGTCTTGTACATCGCTTTTTAATCCTCTGTCGCTGCACATTCCATTATTCACGCATGCAATTCACATCCATACAAAGACCACTCGAATACCACTTGATCCAGGTCCAGGTGTGAGGAAGGACCCTTCCAAGACCTTTTACTTTCGTGATGTGTTAAATTTCATTTTTAAAAGAAACATAAATGAATACCTGTGCATGTTGTAAAGAAGAGGAACATGACAATCATCAACAACATAAAAATATAAGCCATTGATAACGAAGTTCGTCCAGGAGGGACTACGTCTTCGGGCCCTGGTTTAAGATGGTGTAGGTCGCTGCATTAAGTGTTGTCAATAGTGATGATGTACATGGAGGTGATGTCATTATCATACAAGGAAAATGACCTCATGCAGGAGTGGCTACAAGAGATGTTCCACTACACAAAATCTCAGTCAAAAGACTCCTATTAGTATGACGCAAAACTCATGCATGATGATCATCCTGCCAACATGGCATAAAAGGGATCTCAATGCAAACATACATGATTACAACATGACTATCCCATCAACATACAACAAAGGGATCTCAAAACAAAACATGATGAATCATGACAACAAGTACATCACATAGATGATTCCGCATCACATCAAGCAAGAATCATGAAATCAAGTAAGGAAAAAGATCCCACATCAAGCATCAAACAGGGATTTGTGTAGCACAATGCATAGCAAAAGAAGTACATGAACACACTGCATATACCTCACATCCAGGGGCCATCTGAATAAACAGATGTCAAACTACTGAAGATGTTTGGACCATCGATCTCACAACATCAAATCACATGGAAATGATGGATCACACATGAATGCTGACACCTACACTCCACTTAGAAAAGTGGCTGAAGAATAGAATGAGCAAATGAAAAAATTTGAACGCACCATCATATTTTTGGCGTCGAATAGTGCAAAATCGACTGTCAAATTTTTGAATTATGAGAAATTGAGAATCTGGGGCTCAAGAAATCTTTTAGATTCCCCTAGATTCCTTAAAGATTCTGCTCCACTGGTGGACTAAAATTCTGCAACTCAAAAGGTGAATCCGACTTCACCATTACAATCCCTACAAAAAACTATGAAAAACGAATATAAACATGACTATATTCCAACATGGAGAAAAGTTACCTCCTCAGGAAAATTTCAAGGATCATGATTCCACTCCTTGATTCTACAGTAATCATGGTTCCACCTGCATCGATTTGCATGCATGCCCTTGATCTCCTCCATCTCCCCCGTGCACTGAGAAAACTAGGTTTATATAAATTTCTCCAGGAAGATATTCCAATGTAAGTAGTTTGGTGCAGTGGTAAAAATAGGCATTAGTTGAGGAGGGGTCGGGGGATCAAATCCCACCCCTCCCTATTTTAACAAATTATTGTTTTTTGGTTTAAACCACACTGAGTTTGAATGGGGGGTCAGGTCCGCATTGCGCGGCCCAACCAATACCTCTGTATCCATTGGCGCAATGCATTAATGTGATGTAGTCGTTGCAATATAGTTATGGGTTGGCATTACATCGTGTTAATGGGGCCGCCCACTTGGGGGCCAGCCACGTGGGCGGAGCAAGTTCGACCCCTGTTGGCTCCCATACTATTATTTCAGCATTACTCTCATTGGTGGGGGTGTGGTTGGGTGTGGGTCGGGTCCACCAGAGGTGGCCCGTGCCCACCCCATAACTATATGTAATGTGTTATGTTTAACGGAGTTAGGAGGAGGGTCTGTCGGGGTCATGGTCGCCGACCCATTTAACATTAATACATATTTTTGGTTGTGGTTTTGGGTTAGTGTTATAGAAATATTTGGGAACTACAACCCCAATCACATATGTCCATAAACCAAGGGCTTCTAAGTCCCTAAAAGTGTTGTTTCATACCCTAAAGGAGCAAGGTCAGCTGATTACATCATCTCCCAGAAGTTCTCCATGAAAAGCTACTCAGAACTGGTCAAAGCAGGACCATACAGACTGCCCAGTGCTAAAGGTGTGATGCATCTCACCTGCCACATGAAAAAAGTGCGATGCATACTGGAAAGCCCTTCTATAGGGTGCGATGAGCAAGAGCAGACAAATGGCACAAGCAGTTTGCTAGGTGGAAACCCAAAGAATCTTCTAGAAACTGCTCATTTAACACTTGCCTCTCTGAGTTCGCCCAGGGATGAGTAAGAGATCTAAAATCTCCAAGTGGAACCAAGAACTATCAGAGAGATGACACTAATCAAAATCCTAGAATCTGACTCACCCCCCTGCAAATATCTATAAATGGATCCCTCATCCAAGAGATCAAAAGGTTGAAATTGGGTAATTTGCAAAGAGGTGTTGCTGGTTTCTCTTTGAAGACATTGTTGGGTGATCTTGCTTTGTGTGAGGTGAAGAGGGCTTTCAAGCTGGGAGGATGGTGCTGAGTCAGACCAAGTGGTTGTAATCCTCTCTTCTACGACTTTTACTAATAAAGCCATTGAGTTTTCCTCCATATTATTGTGTATCTCTAAATATTGTGTTGTTATATGCATTTGTATGGTCAATATATATCTGATCCTATATTTTTTACAGTGAAAGATCTCTATGCTTTGATGGTATTATGCTGCTGTGAATCTACAGGTGCTCTTTGAAGCTGGACAAGTAAGGAAGCAGTGGAAAGATTCTGTCAAAGGGGAAAGGAAACAAGCAAGGAGCCAAGCGGAAGACTGAGGTTGGTACTCTCTGCTCCTTTCTCATCTCTCTCTCGTAAAGGAAAAACAAGTGACTTTAATCTGTTTGTTTCTAAGATAGCTACCCATATTAGTGGGACTAGTAGCTCTGAATATACACTAGATTTCTTGATAACAAAAAGGCAACTCCACTGGGGAGCGATTAGTTTGATTGCTTGTCTCTATTTGTTTGATTCATAAACCACAGACGGAGCTTGAAGTCAAGCCAGCTAGCCTTCGAATTGCATTTGCTATGCAAGTGAAAAGTATATCAACACTACTTCAGTCAATATTCAAGTTTGTTTATGAAATGAACAATTGACTTGCAAACATCCTAAGTGCCCTAGAGGTAGCTTGAGTAACCTCATTAGATCAGCCCTATACTTTGTAATTACTGACTATCATTTGCTCAGCCTAAATCGCTGGACTAAATTGCAAATTGTGACAAAAAACCAAGTTAAAGTCTCGTTCCTTGATCATCACACCCTCTCCTTTATGAATTCTGGATGCATCGCACCTCCCGTGTGCAGTAGGTGGGATGCATCACTGTTTCCCTATGTTACAGGTGCGATGATTAGACAAGACTAGATCTACCTCCACATTTTGGTTTTTTCTTCACTCTCTTCAGTTTTATTCAGGATTTTTGCTGTCTGTGATCAGTAGACACTGTTGAAACCCCCTTCTTTGCATCATCCAACCTCTATTGTACAAAGAATTGTGAATGTTTTTATGTATTGTGCGCCATTCACAGTTCTCTTTTACAAAGTGGTAGCTTAATCGAACTGTCGCCTTTTGATTTGGAAGTGTCGCAAGTGTCATTTTCAATCAAAGAAAAGAATATCATTATTCTTGATAGTCAATTATATTGTTACTCTTGTATTTGATCTGAATTAGTAGTATTTCAAGTGTCGAAAGCAGTCTTCAATTCAAAATCGTAAAAGTGTCGTATTGTCTCCTTTTCATTTTTTGAAAAGAAAATTGTTATTATTGTCGCTTTGAAAGAAGGAATAGTTCAGATTTGTATTTAGAATTATTTTTGTCATTCACGCATTAAGAAAGAGGAAAACGAATACATGCACGTGCATTTGCATTTAGACTACTTATTGATTTTGATTTAGGACAGTGCATCTAGTGTGTGCTCTCTGCTCTATGTTGAAAGGATTTCATTTCTCTTTCCTTAGTAGCTAGGATTTTCATTGCAAAAAGAATATTAAATGACTGTTTATCATCTTAGATTGCATTTTAGGAATTGTATATCTACATCACGCGGTGTACCTGAAAGGCAAATTTCTTAAGAAATATCAACTGTAAAATAAATTTAATGAACATAAAAACACTTTGGAACCTAACGCACAACATCTAGAAGTCTAGGCTAGAGACGTATTCCTACGTCGTGAAGCCTGGTAACTGTCACTTTCATCATAGGTTGGGTGATTCCTCCTCTTTGAGACGATAAGTGCCAGTACAGACTTGTGCTTCCACATATCGTCGAGTATATATTGGGAGACCACAACAGGCTATATCCTTTATCCTTAGGAAGCTGTGTCTGTCACCCTATCGATTGCAATGCACTAAACATAGCATTTGGGAAGATTGACTACCATACTTTAAAAATTATTCTGCAGTTTTGTGATTGGTTTGGTAATCCCTCTGTCTAGATTTCTAGAGAAGTATCTTTCGTTCCTTTTCAGACTCCTTAAAAGAAAAGGTCCATCTGAGCACTTGTCACTTCAGGCTCATTAAAAATCAAAGGTGACTAGAGTCATCTTTAGCTTTTTCTCGACTCTTAAAAAGTGAAAAAGTAAGATGTGTCAAAGCGTCTAAAATTCATTTAATACGGAATAACATTTTCCCCTCTTATTTTGAGTTGATCAAATAAATCCGCAATCATGGAAGAAAGTCAATCAAAACCCCATCGTTCGCGGAGACTGACGAGTCAACCATCTTTGACTCCAGAAACCAAACCATTCTGGGTCAAGCGAACTTGTTTAACTGGGTCAAAGTCTCCTGGTTTGTTTGAAACTTGTGTTTCAACATCCTCTGAGACTCTAGTTACTCCGACCATTTCTAGTATCCTTGCCTCTACAGAAGAAGTTCTACAGTTACAAGAGGACATTAGAACTGATCCTAGTGTAATAGTAAACACTTCTATTCTTGAACCAGCTCCATCTAGGGTTGATTTAGAAGGTGTTACCCCTCCAACATCTGTCGCTATAGAATCTATACCTTCTTCTACACCAGAAATATTTTACGGACCTGACGGTCTACCTCTTCCACCTGGATTGATTGCTTTAGAAGAGATTACAGAGGATCTTCCATCCAGTACCCCATCGCATTTTGGAACTGAGATCCACCTATATCCTTCTACTTCAGAAGTTAATACCCCTTCATCGCAAGTTCCTGTAGAAGCATTGGGAAGTCTTTTGGATAGACTCGATATGTATAGACAACCATCGACATCTAGGACTGTCTCGTCCGATACAGCGGTAGCAGAACCTCCTTCCACCACTTTGACAATGTTTTTTGGTATACCATCTATCCCAATTAGCTCTCAACTGCTAGAAGGAGTCCACTTAGGGACTATTTCGACAGTATGGTCTGTTCCCGTTTGTTCATCCGGAATAGTATCTGGAATCTCTTATGTTGAATCTCAACAAATTGATCCTTCACAACATCAATTTGGGCAATCTAGTCTCCAAAGGCCAATCATTCGCTTGAGCACTAGATTTCCACCATATGAGAGTTCACAACCGAATTCAGGTGAAATTGGAATCACAGTCAGTGGTTGGGTGCCAATACTACCTCAACAACCAAGAGTTGTATACTCAATGCAACCGAGTCTCCCTGTGCCGAACATCCCCACTACACCAGCTATTGTGATGGTGTCGCAAGTACAAGCATTGCCTGTTATATTCCAACCACAAGTTTCTCAAGTCGTTGTACAATAGCCTCTTGTCTCTGCGACACAACCGCAATCGCTAGTGAGTGGTTCCTTAATTGGAGTGACTCAGCCTCAAATGGGTACTATTACCCCTCATCTTGGTCAAATGTCCAGTATTGGGCAACAACAAATGGTTTAACAACCATGGCTGGTGCAATATCAACAATTGCAATTCCAACAAGCTTACCAAGGACCTCAGTAGCAAAGCTTTGCAGGTAATGGGCAGCCGTATATTCAAAATGGTTATAACCAATGGTCTCAAATTGGTTATGCCCAACCACCTTATCAAAGTTATCGACATCAAATGCATTATGCTGGTATGCAAAGACCTACTGCTCAGGTGATCCCATCTTATCTTGGGTATGCTTCATTGAACCTGAATCAACAGTTGCCCTTCGTGGTGACTCTAGAGTTACCGAATCTAAATCGACTAACAAACGATCCAATCGCTTATGCCCCTTGGTGGCCGGTGATTCCTCATAAAATTCCGTCAGATATTCCTAAATTTAATGGAAATCTGGGTGAAGAACCATCGAATCATGTGATGACCATTCATCTGTGGTGTTCATCCAATGCTCTCAATGATGATTCGAATCAGCTTCGCCTTTTTCAGCAAATGTTAACTGGCCTGGCAACAAAATGGTATATCGAGTTTCCTAGAGATTCATTCAATAACTTCAGCACCCTTGCCACAACCTTTTTAACCCATTTTCAATTACCAATAAGGTATGAAACAGGAACAAAGCTTCTTACCAATTTCAAGTAAACGACGACCACTCACATATCCGATCATATTCATGAATGGCAACATCGTTGTAGAATGGTGAAAACATATGTTCCTGATCAGCTGCTAGCTGAATGGTTTATTAAGTCATTATTACCTTCTATTACAGAAGATGTGGCAAAGGGAGGGGTCGTCATTGAAGAGCAGGTTATTGCTCGTGCGCAATATCTAGACTTGATTTATACTTAGTCTGGAATGCTCTACGACAAAATCCCCGATGCTCCCAGACCAGAGTTTTCCATTCCTCCTCCTCCTAAATCAAACAAAGACTCTCACGTCGGTGAGAGCATGATAGGTACGACGAGCATGAAATCGACAAAGGCTACATCTAAGAAAGCCCGTAAGATTTTTGATCAAAATGAAAATGAAGAAATTCTGGCCTCGAAGGTTAATTCCGTGTCGACTGACAAAGGAAAAGAACCGAAGCAACCAGGGGGCAAGAAGAAAGGGAAGAGAAAAAAGAAGAAACAGGATGATTCGTCTCCTGAAAAATCTTCTACAAACCCTTTTGAGCAAAAGAAACCCACTCAGCCATGCCTCATATGCGATGAGGATCATTGGACAAGATATTGTCCATATAAAGCCGAAGTTAAGAAATTCTTTAAGAATTCAAAAACCTCAGTAGTATTAACTGATCCGTTTCCAAACCTAGGAACCAATCTGGTTGCTAGTGAAAATGCTTCCCCATCCCAAGTCCTTATGTTTTCCATTTCAAAACAGCAAAATGATGCTTTGATATCGACAAGGAATAAAGATTATGGGAATCCACAGTTGTCGAACAACAAGGCTACTAATCAACCTAGTAGTTCGACAACAACTTCAACCGAAGTTGTGCCACCCATCATTCCTGAGCTAACGATAAAGCTGCCAAAGGGAGTAGTACACAAATCGACATTTAATCCTCGTGCCAGAGCGGCATAGAATTATAATATAGTAGAAGACCTCGCCCAATCACCGTCTGCTATGTCGACACTTGAGGTACTACAAAATTGCCCCTCCCAAAAGAAATCTTTATTATCAGCAATAGGTGGGATTGACCCAGTGGATTCCAATCTTGTGGCCTTTAATCATAAAGGATATGACCCGCAGTTACCAGCTTAGCTCGCTTTCCTCATTCAAGTGAAAGCCCTCAACAAAACTTTTCATCGAACAATTATTGATGAGGGGGCATCTACATGCATTATGTCAATGAGTTGCTGGAAAGCTTTAGGCTCACCACCCTTGTCACGATCGTCGATGACGTTAAAAGAATTTGATGGACGAGCATACACTCCATACAGGATTTTAAGTAACTTGCAAGTCAAAATAGGGGGAAAAATAGTAGAAATTGATGTGGAAGTTATCAATGGAAACCTTGATTACAACATCTCACTGGGAAGGCCCTGGATTTATGCTATGGCTACCATTGTGTCGACATACTTCAAAAATATTGCATTTCCCTTCCAAGGGGGAATTACAATTGTCGATCAACAAACATTCCTCCCCAATAGTTCGCAAGTTACGGGAAGCATTCCGATGATCCACAGAAGCTCTCAGTCGCTTCAAAATATCGAAGTAGGCCTACTAAAATACCCTACATTGATGGGTACTTTTGCCCTACTGCCTCCAAACAACCTGGCGGAAGTGGCAATGGTGGGAACCTACAATATGGTATCTTCCATTCAGAAGATGTTTGAAAATGATATTAGCATGGATCGTCACCAGGTGTTGCCTCCAAGTCCAATAGAAATATTGTAGCAATCAATATTCTCGGCATGGGAGGCAAATCCCAATGAACACTCATCAAGTGTTTGGGTAGATAGGTCTAAGGAATATGGTACCTATTTAGATCCTTGGTAACATGTACATTCTATAGATGAAGGAATTGTTTAGTCAATGAACATATAGGGGGCACCATGGGAAGATTACCACCATCGTTCCCATCTTCTGGATTACAACGAAGATTACTCCTGCGACCTTAATAATCCATCAGTTTTTGATATTCTATCAAATACTGTAAATACGGTGGATTCTGAGCAAAATCTGTCTAATATTGAAGAAACTATCACCATAAATATCTTGACAAAACCATATGTTGTAGAAGATATTCAAGTTGGAAAATATTGTTCTTCTTCAGAACTGGAAATATATTACTCTCTGTTTCACGAGTATAGAGATGTCTTTGCATGGTCATATGAAGAAATGCCAGGCATTGACTCAAGCATAGTTGAACATGAAATTAAGATGTATCCAGATGTCAAACCAGTAAGGCAATGGCTTCGGTAGGTGCACCCAAAGAAAGCCGGTACCATTAAAGTAGAAGTTGAAAAACTTCTCCATGCTAGTTTCATTTACCCAGTTCCGCTAACTAATTGGGTATTGAACATTGTTCTTGTGATGAAAAAATAGGGAACAATTAGAGTGTGCGTCAATTACAGGGATGTAAACCAAGCTTGTCCAAAGGAGAACTACCCTACACCCTTCATCAACCAGATAATTGATGAATGTGCCAGATGCGAAATCTTTTCATTTATGGATGGATTTTCCAGGTATAATCAAATAAATATCCACCCACAAGACCAGTCAAAGACTGCATTTATCTGTCCGTGGGGCACATTTGTGTAAAGTAAGCTACCTTTTGGTTTAAATAACATAGGGGCAACGTTTTAGAGGGCAATGAATTATGCCTTCCATGAAATCAAGAAAATCGTTCAACCATACCTCGACGATCTTCCAGATCACTCACGAAAGCAGATCGATCATCTGCAGCATTTGAGAGCAATATTTCTACTTTGCGGACACTACAAAATAAGTCTCAATCCGCACAAGTGTGTGTTTTGCATCGGTTCTAGTCGTTTACTTGGATTTGTAGTTTCGAAGGACGGAATTCATCTCGACCCATGCAAGGTTCAGGAAATCATCGATTTGCCTCCACCTTCAAATTTGCTTCAGACTCAGAAACTCCAAGGGAAAGAAAACTTTCTAAGGAGGTTCATTCCAAATTATGCCAAACTTGCTAAAGGCTATATGCGTCTCTTGAAAAAAGAAGTACCCTTCAACTGGGATCAGGTCGCGCAAGATTCCTTTGATGCTCTAAAGGAATCCCTAATAAAAGCATCATTAATGTATGGTCATGATTATCAAAGAGCCTTTAACCTGTATTTGGCTGTAGCAGATACAACCATCGCGATGGTTTTAGTTCAAGAAGACAATGGAATTGAACATCCTATTTATTATTTAAGTCGAAACTTAAATGATACAAAAAGCAAATACTCATATGTTGAAAAGATAACTCTCGTAGCTGTTCAAGCAATAAAAAGATTTCGACACTATGTTCTCTTTCGAAAAACTACCGTTTTGTCATATTGCAACCCCATGACTTACATCTTGTCGCGACAGTTGCTTGGGGGAAAATATTCAAAATGGATAGCAATTTTGCAAGAGTTTGATCTGGAATTTGTAAAATCCAAATCAAAGAAAGCTTTAGTATTTTCAGAGTTACTATGTGATTTCCCATCATCATCCAACGATTCAACATCCAAAGCAACAATCGTGGATGAATCTTTGTTTCTGATATCTTCAAGCGATCCATGGTATGGAGATATAATAATTTATCTCCAAACCCAAACATATAGGTCTAATACCTCTCGCTCAGAACAACGACGTACTCGATACCAAGCAAAAGACTACATGATCGTCGGTGATACACTATACCGTCGTGGTGTCGATACAGTTCTGCGAAGGTGCCTCACCCATGAGCAGGCCAAAAAAGTCCTGAATGATTATCATTTAGGTGCACATGAGGGGCACCAATCTGTTTATGCCACAGAACAAAATATTTTACGAGCATGATACTTCTGGCCAGCAATGTTCAAAGATTGCATAACCGCAGTCAAAAGTTTCCATGCTTGTCAAATCTTCAACCGCAAGACCAGAATACCACCCGCACCTCTGCAACCAGTAGTTGCTATTGGGCCATTTGCCAAATGGGGCATAGATTTCATGCAATGTAACCCCACCTCAGCCGAGGGCATGGGTATATCATAGTCGCAGTTGACTATTTTATGAAATGGGCAAAGGCGCTGCCTACATTAAACAACAGCAGCGAAACAACCGCTATTTTATTTTCCAATAATGTAGTTGCCAGGTTCGGCATTTGGCAAGATATAGTCACAGATCATGGATCACATTTCCGCAATCACATGATGGTTGAATTGGCCACCAAATTAGGACTGTCCCACGACAACTCTACTCCATATTATTCGCAACCGAACGGGCAAGTTGAAGCGATCAACAAAGTCCTAAAACGCATGCTGCAAAGGATGATTGGAGTCCATAAACAAAGTTGGCACCTAATCCTGTACTCAACCTTGTGGGCATACCAGACATCGGTGAGAAATGCGACTGGGTTTACACCCTTTCAACTGGTGTATGGCTTGGAAGTGATCTTACTAGTTCAGTGCGAGATTTCGTCTCTCAACCTTGCAGTTGACCTCCTCCCGAGAACTTCAGAGGAATAAGCTTGTGTCTTAGAATTAATCCGACTGGATGAAACTCGTCGTGACGCCGCCTTGGCTAAAGAAGTGCATAAGAAATGAGTCAAAGTGCAATTTGACAAAAATGTCAAACCTCGCATTTTCTCAGAAGGTGACCTGGTCTTGCTCTATGATCAGGAATCTGACAAATTGGGAGCGGGTAAGTTCCAGTATTTATTGATGGGTCCCTATATTGTTAAGCATGTATTAGCAAAAGGTGCCTACGAGCTAGTAGATTATGACAGGATTCCACTGTCATAGCCTCGAAACAGGTTGTACCTTAAGCATTACTATGCTTAACTCAGCATGGTAACCTCGTCATATGCTTTTGTTACATTTTTTTTCATTAAGAGTGATCATTTTGGTTAGGTAATCCACTTTTGCATTTTGTTGCAGATGTCGAACCCATTGGAATCATTTGTTGGATATGCCGATGAGGTGAGTCGTAGTACGCGGAACCTATCTTCTGCAGATTGGGCCATCTTTGATCCAAGCGGTGAGTTAGTGAGTTTCAGAGGGGTGTGTATTGGTCAATCAACGAACAACATTGATGAATATAGCACATTGATAGAACTCCTCTCCGATGCCATCGCGCATGGCATACGCCGACTTGTCATCAGGCTAGACTCATAGCTCGTCATTCTACAACTTACAGGCATCTATTCCGTTTAGAATCCAGCCATCTATCGTATGTTCCTAAGGTTCAAGATTTTGGAAACGTAGTTTGATTCTATTCACTATCAACCTATTTCCAGGAACTTAAACACATTAACCGATTCATTAGAAAATTATGTGTTAGATAGACATTTGCAACATTTGTAAAAGAAAAGCAATTTTATCAATAAATTGCATCAAGATAGTATAACTTGACCAAAATAAAGCTCCGAAAATAAAAAATATATATATAACTATTTATAGTTTATACATAGTGTTCTTTGTCCAAGACAAAATCAGTCACATGACCCAAAAACTCAAAATGCAAGGGGGCACCCTAATGGTTCTCGTGATAGCTAGTCACCGCCTGTGCAATCATGCGTAAGAGCCTGGTCCATCGGCTCTGCACGCCAGTGGTATGGCGCTGTAATCTCAGAGGAAGCTCATCGGTCCTCACATTCGGAATACCAAGGGTGAGACCCTTGATATAATCCCGCAACACTGCAAGGGTCTCAGATACGTCCAGGTCACGAAGAATGGCCCTCCCTACAACCTCTCCTGCTAGAACGACAGCTGCTGCTCTTAGACGCGCTACTGGTCACACTGGCCCAATGTCTGCATAATCACGTGAGTTTTGATTAGTCTTGATAAACATTTAAAAAGCACGAGAACATTATGAGAACAATAAACAGAGATATGGTCAGAAATTTTTACTTATGGCACCCCACTGCTCGCCAACCGGCAACACCAAATCTGGGTCACCCCAGAAATCCATCCCAACATATGGATACTTGGCATAAACCATCTACTGACGATTGAACCATTCAAAGAAGGCATCAGAGAATGAAACCTGCGATTGACCAGCATGTCTAGCCATAAGGTCGACCCGTCTCTGCATCCGTGGCTCAGCCGGTGGTGGTAGGCCAAGTGAAATGTATTGTGGCTGCATCTGTGGGATCTTCTCCAAGGTGAAAGCAGTCAAAATAGAACCATAGCCAAAGTTCTTGGATCTTTCGTTTTTCACCTTGGTGAGCTGTTCTTTGATAACTAGAAGTACTGCATCACACCAGTTGAATACCTTGGGTTCGAGGCATTCCAAGGTGTACTACATATAGGACCTGTTGGCCAAGTGAAGGGCCGTGCTACCAGCCAATCTAGCAAAGGTAAATAAAATAGTCCTGAAAGGCCGGTCGATGACATCTTGGATGCTGATCTTACCATCCCTACTCGGCTGAGATCCTTCCCTACAGTATCGGCAGATATAATCCCTCACGGATTTAGCCCCACGGGCAGAACCTGAAAGTGAGAGAGGGGCACCGTGCCTCGATAAACCGGTCAAAAATTAGATGTCCTCAAAGTCATGGGTATGAATTTGCCTCTTATCTGGAACACTTGGTTGGTAGGATCCCATGCATCGAGGAAATATTGCAACAAATTGATTTGTTGCCTCATGCTAGAAATGCGAAAGAACTTGAGCAAGCCATAGTTCCGTAATGCAGTTATCGTACTCGGATCATGTAGGGAAACCATGTCCTCTTCTTCAAGCTCACATTCATGCCATGTAACAACCATTTTGCTCCGATGAATCTCTGAAAAATAAACAAGAGAAGAATCATGATCTTGATTTGGCAAAAAAAAGGGAAAATTTCCATGAAAAATCAGTGCAAAATTTTTCCTCCTTGCGCCCATCACACCCTGGCTAAGCACATAGTGCGATGCATACATTCTGGCTAGTGGATAGCTTAAGATGCATCACACCTTTTGATATTCACTAAGTGCGATGGGGGCAGAACGAAATGTTTAAACCCCAGGGGCCCAAAAAAGCAGGAAAACATGCTCAGAATTCAAAAAGGAAAGAATGCAATTGAAGAGCTCAGGTTTAGCTCCTACCTGGTCTAGACGGTGCCAAAAATCATCCACAGAATCTCCCAAAATTATCTGGTGAAAATTAAAGGGGGAAACACCTCCAAAGCTCCAACAGTCACAACTCCGAATGAAATGGTAAAATGAGGGGTAAAAAACTATTTTTAAGTTACTTTTCACATAATTTAAGTAGGGTATTAGATTTTTAACTCATTTTTCAAGTGTATGTCCTCATTTCTAATCAGTTTGATGGAGCAATTGAACAGGTAGTATGACCGTCAAAAGAACATAGTGTCAACGGTGAATCAAATATCAATGACCATTATCACGAGAAGTTTTACGCGAAGTTCAAGCTCGTTAAAAATTAAACCTAGCAATGAGCATATGTTCCACCAGAGTTTAAGCTCATTAAAAAATGAACCCACCTCTGGTAAATAACCATTGTGTATGCATTTTCATTAGCTTTTGATCCTTGGCCGTGTTCTTACCATCACCTCCACTCTGTTGTTGCCGATCATTCGCCTCGATTCGATTGTTTACCCCTTTTGAGGAAAAACTATGACGAGTGATTCTATTAGCAACCTTTTTACACTGTCGTGTTTCGAAAGTTCCAAACCCTACCTAGAACCAGCTTCTATCTGAAAACATCACTCGTTCCTCAAAAAACAAGTCTCCTTTAAGATCTTTTCATCTGACTCGTAAAATATGAAAAGATTGCCGAGCGATTAGCCTCTCCATCTCATGAATGTGATTGGAAGTGCTATCGCTCCTCTAGATTTTAATCTTTTTGGACTTGAGGGATTATTACACAAAAAGATTGAGCGTTTGTCTTGTTCAGCTTGTTAAAACTATCGAAAAGTCATCCATTTCGCATTGTTTTATACTTTTTTGGACTTAAGGGATTATATTACGAAAAAGGAACATTGGAGTATTCTTTCTGTCTCTTTTCAAACTCTCTAAAATTGAAAAGGATCGAGTTATCCTTGTTGTTAAACTCGTTAAAAAAATAGCGAAAAACTTGTCCATTCAGACAAGAGTGAGTTTCACTGTTGCTAGGCTCATTAAAACATAGCGACGGGTTTGCCTGAAGGGAAAATTATAGAATAAGCATATGTTATCCTTGTCAAGCTTGACAAAAATAAAGAGGTACTGGTCAGAAATGACTGGGGAAAATTGGGAAGAAAACTTGAAGAAACTTTATTGGTAGCAGGTCACTCTTGAACATGACACTTTCACTCCATCACCATGATTGATTCGGGTTGCATTATTCCGTTCACCGGGTCTTATCACCATTGGTCCACCGTACGACCCACTTTTGAGGTTAACACTACCAATCCATTTCAATGTCGCTGATATGTTCAAGAGAAGTCGCTCAGAGAATTCACCTACCCAGCTTATGTCTCATCCACTACAATACCTTCACGCTTCATTCTTTCATGAATGCCACCCTGAACCTTGTATCACCAGATCATTTTCACCTCTACAAAATCATTTGCTCTGTTCCCTGTCGTAGATGTGAGATCCATTAATGCCCTCCTACGATGGGTCACTTCTTGTCGACATCAGCTCATTATCCAAGAAGCTAACCTAGGGACAACCCTTCTAGTACTTTGAAGCTTGCATGCCTCAATGGCAAGTTTCTCACTTCCGGTGACAGGTTTACACTAATTGCCTTCGATCGAAAGATTTTGCGTGGTGTTTGACATAAACTCATGTATTCACACCACGTGAATTGTACAGCAATACCTTGAGGGTCATCATCATCGGTGATTCCTCTCACGTTTGTTAACAACTTACATCATTCGCTGGTAATCCAGCGATGTCCTTCCATGTTCAACATCAGAACATCTTTTCACATGGATTGACTTGTACTTTTGGGTGAAGATTGAACGAGTTTTGAAGACCCTGGATCTAGTTTCATCCATCCGAGCTGCGATATAATCAGGAAAATAAAGACATCAAATGTACATCATTGCTGCACAGATAATGTATTGTATAGATGGCTCTACCAGAATCATCGGTCTGCACATAGATGGTTGTCTGTCCTATGTACATGAAAATGAATTTATCAAGCTAAGCATGGGAATGCCCGCCTCAGCTAGATCATGAAAATATTATGAAGATAATGTATTGTATTGTATCTTATTATAGGTCACCTTCCAGTGCGAAAAACCTCGGATCCTCATTATAAATCATTTCACCCGACATCAAAAGATTTATGACCTCATGCTTTAGGGGGCAACTATTATAGACATATTTGGGCACTGCAACCCCAATCACATATGTCCATAAACCAAGGGCTTCTAAGTCCCTAAAAGTGTTGTTTCATACCTTAAAGGAGCAAGGTCAGCTGATTACATCATCTCCCAGAAGTTCTCCATGAAAAGCTACTCAGAATTGGTCAAAGCAGGACCATACAGATTGCCCAGTGCTAAAGGTGTGATGCATCTCACCTGCCACATGCAAAAAGTGTGATGCATACTGGAAAGCCCTTTTATAGGATGTGATGGGTGAGCGCAAACAAATGGCACAAGCAGTTTGTTAGGTGGAAACCCAGAGAATCTTCTAGAAACTGTTCAGTTGACACTTGCCTCTCTGAGTTCGCCCAGGCATGAGTAAGAGATCTAAAATCTCCAAGTGGAACCAAGAACTATCAGAGAGATGACACTAGTCAAAATCCCATAAGCTAACTCACCCCCCTGCAAATATCTATAAATGGATCCCTCATCCAAGAGATCAAAAGGTTGGAATTGGGTAATTTGCAAAGAGGTGCTGCTGGCTTCTCTTTGAAGACATTTTTGGGTGATGTTGCTTTGTGTGAGGTGAAGAGGGCTTTCAAGTTGGGAGGATGGCATTGGGTCAGACCAAGTGGTTGTAATCCTCTCTTCTACGAATTTTACTAATAAAGCTATTTGAGTTTTCCTCCATATTCTTGTGTATCATTGAATATTGTGTTGTTATATGCATTTGTATGGTCAATATATATCTGATCCTATATTGTTTACAGTGAAAGATTTCTATGCTTTGATGGTATTATGCTGCTGTGAATCTACAGGTTCTCTTTGAAGCTGGACAAGTAAGGAAGCAGTAGCAAGATTCTGTCAAAGGGGAAAAGAAACAAGCAAGGAGCCAAGAGGAAGACTGAAGTTGGTACTCTCTGCTCCTTTCTCATCTCTCTCTCGTAAAGGAAGAACAAGTGACTTTAATCTGTTTTTTTCTAAGATAGCTACTCGTCTTAGTGGGACTAGCAGCTCTGAATAGACACTAGATTTCCCGGTAACAGTTAGGCCGGTGAGGGTCATGGCCCATCAGAATTATTAAAATTATTTTTTGTTCTATAACAATTTTTGGGGGTGGCGGGGGTGATGGATCGCCACCACAATATATTTTTTTTTGTTTCTTTTAAAATTAGAAATAGGGGAGATTTTCCAACTTTTAGAAAATAAGGGATATTGGGAAAATTAACGAGGCCACAATTTCAACCAATTTCAGGAGCTAGGTTTCATGCCCCGAGGTTAGTCAAATTGTAGGACACTTAAACTTGGCCCATAGCCCAACTTCGACCAGAACTTTGACTAGCTTGTTCTCCCTCATACGAGCTCAGATTGATGAACCGTTCACACTACCGCGATCAGGATGCTGAGATCTACGCTTTGTTCCTAGTTTGAAAACATTCTAATCACTTTGATTTTTGAGCTTTCATAAGCCCTCTTTGTCCTGTGTGTGTCTCTGGAGCCACCTGGATCAGTAAGGGATGAGAAAGCTTCACATTCTTCAATATATTCCACAAGTTAAAAGCATATAAAACAATTGCCTTCATATTTAATTTCTATAACAATCACTCGAGCATTTGTTCGAATTTTGAGACCTTTCTCAATGATTTTTTTTTTTTCAAAGTTATGTTCTCAATTAAAGAAACTAAAGAAAAGGTGAAAATGATGCAATGGAAGGATTTTCTATTTTAGTGCCTAAGAATGCCTTGCTAATGTGAAGGGATTGGTATTTTCTTAACTCAAGATTAGTCACATTTGACTTCCTAGCGTTTCTTGTAATTTAATTTTTTTTGTGTTTATATTGCTATCCTTGAAGTTGGTGATCTACATGTGTGTAATAGGAAGTATTGAGTATTAAGCACTCTCAAAGGTGATATTCATGGATGACTAACTTTAAATGTCCCTACTTGACACTTTAGTATTATATGATCATGCAAAGAAATTATTAATCAAAATTAAAGGGAAGATGATTAACATGCAACGTTTCTTGTCTTTTCATATAATTACTACATTTTGGCACCCAATAATATATTTGAGGATACTTTTTGGTTGTTATCTGTGGAGCTTCCCGCTGGCTCAAAAAAATATCGAGGATAAATGTCCATTTCATTGGAACTGGACATCATCAAAGAGGAATTCACCAAAAGCAGTAGACGACATGGGAGAAATTGGTACAATGAGCAGATAACTGCTAGAGAAACACCGAGGCACCATAATTTCTTGTGTATTTAGATTCACTCGAAATTAACTAGTCACAAAAAGTACATTTTTTTCCAAATATTTTCATGTATACAGAAATACTAAAAATGCAATTTCAAACTAATTATTCAAACTAATAATTATTTGATAGTCATAATTTATAATTAAATAGTATAATATGATTAATATTATAGGACACAACTATAGGGTTTGACTGTGAGGGGCATTGTGACAATATATGTACACTTCTCATTGTATTAGACAATCATCTCTCAGAGTGTGATATCCATCCAACAAAATGTACTCCTAGAGGCCATTGTGGGATTGAAATTTTTTCTTTTAGTGGAAAAGTGGTGATATATTTTCTTAGGCCTTAGCGTTCTACTTCCCTAAGGTTATGACACTACTCATAGGTACCACCTTCATTCAACCAAGTGAGGTACTCATCTTGGAAAGTTGAATCATTTTGTCTCCACAATCCAAAATGATGTTGGATCAATCTCATGATCCTAAAAACATAGGTCATAATAGGGAGGAATGTTTACTGTGGGAAAAAGAATATCCAAATTTAAGGAACATGACTCTTTTCGAACTAGAAATAAGGATATTGTTTACACTTATTTTTTTTTCCATTTGTTTTCACAAGTTATATATTGCATGATATTTTTAACATGTAACTTTGTTGGTATGATTGTGCCTAAGGATTTTTTGAAGGTTGAATACTAAGTTTCTAAGGTGTTATCTTCTATGGTGACATTTTATTTGCTTTGTTTATACAGGTCATGTAGCTGCATAGTGGCCACTATCAAATGTTGAGGTATATGTCGTATAAATCTTTTATAGTCTACTTTATTTTATATTCAAGTATTCATCGTCTTTCATGTCTTATACTCTGCATTGTATCTTCTTTCATTTTCAACAGTGGAACTCAATATTGATGGTAAGAAGTAACAATTGAAGAAAGGGGAGAATAATAACACTAGTGATATGCTTAGAGCGAATATCTTGCATAAGACACACTCATAGAGACTGATGGTCATGCCTTCAGAGTTGGTGAATTCACTTGCAATTCTTTGGCAACACAATGATAATGTTTTGAAATGATGAAACAATATTTCATATGTAAATTGTAGTCCTATTGATATTAAGTTGGAAACTCATATTGTAATGCTTGATATTTTATATAATAAAATTTATATGGTTTAAATTATTTTTATTTGCACTTGATATTATTTAGTATTGTAATCAACATATGTAACTTGACGTTATCATATTAGATAAACATGCACATTGCATGTCATTTTTTAAAATTTAGTCACAAAATCATACTAATTAATTTATGTTGATTAATAATGAACACATAAAATCAATCTAAAACTACTAAATTAGTAGTTTATATTAATTAATGATGAACACAAATAAAATTAATATATGACTAAATTAGTTTTTTATAATAATTATGAATGAAATGAATCGAAACTACTAAACTAGTCATTTATATAATGAATATGAAAATACCAAAAAAAAAATGACTACTGTAAGTGATAAATTTTTTATTAAAATGATGACCAAATTTTTTATATATACGACTATTAGTAGCCAATTTACAATATCTTATAACATGACTAAAATTTAGTGATATTTCTTTGGTCATTAATTGATTTCTTGAAGGATTCATATAGTAATACATTTTGTTGTATATTTGGTCATTAATTGCGACAATTAATGACTAAACCAATAAAACATTTATGACCAAATTTATGACTAAATATACTACTAGATGGTAAAATTGAGGAAACCAATTAATGAATAAGCTAAAAATGACTAAATGTTGGTCGTGTTATAAGATACTATAAGTTAGCTACTATTGGTCACCAACTGAAAAATGGTAGTTTATATGAAAATTTTAGTTTCTTTTTTAGTAATTAATTAGTCATTTTGTACTAGTGCAGGATTATTCACAAGGCCTAGGAATATTGGGATGGGATACATAATAAAGCCTAGTAATGAACACTTCGATTGGCCCTAGGAACCCTCAACTGGTGAATGGCAGGATATACAGTAAATTCTAGAGGTGAATACCCTTTATTGGGCCTATAAATCCCTTGACCAATAATGGTGGGATACATGGTAAATCCCAGAGGTTGGTGACCTCCTAGGCTTAGGAATCTCTTAATTGGTAATGGTGAGATGCATGGTAAAGCTGAGAGGTTGAGACAGACAAATTCCTCATGGTTTAGGTGGAGAGATCTGGAGGAATCCATGCTTGTTTAAGGCCTATTTATCCAGTGGGATTGTGGTAAATCTTGGTTGTATTGATGAGGGTTGAGGTAGTTAGGCCTTTTGAAGCCCTAGTTGGTTTTAGTATGAGTCCCACATTCATGCTTGGAATATGGCATGAGGGTGATTGGCTGAAAGAAAGATTTGGTTCAGGTCAATCTATAGGCGGGTGGTACGAGGAAGTCCCTAACTTGGTTGGATTTTTCATATGTTAATAAGAGATATTTTCCTTCTATGGTTTATGTGTACATGTACTTGTTATCGTGAGACTTTAATGATTTTTCTATCATCATTATTTTTCTAGTTATATGTTGGTTATAAGCATGGTTTTATGATAGATATTAGTCATGGCTCTTATCATGTTTTGATTAGTAAATGAATGAATGATGAATGTATGAACTAATATATGTTAATAAAACTATTATGAGAAGGTACTAGACCTTCTTGGTTATTTTCAGATAAATATCAGACCCCTATGTTTATATGTGTATTTATGATACATAGATTTCATGTTCATGAAATGTTTGTTGGAATGGCTATCATGGCTAGACCTCGTTAGGTCTACAAATTCTTGTCTAATATTTGTATTGAAGGCTTTTTCCTAGTTTCATTCATGGTAATGGAAAGTTTCATTAAGTTCTAGGTAGAGTTATGGATCCTAACCTGAAAAAATGGCTTAAATATCGTGGTCATAGGCACAAAACTAGGTCAAACATTCTGCAATCACTCCCTTATAGGAATCATGCATTTGACTGGAGGGTTTCAGTCAAAATCAAGTAGTTTTGTGCCAACATGTTGGAGATCAGGGGACTAGAAAAAGAGTCTTAATCCAGGGTCTCGGCACCTAGAAGGGTGGTTTAGCCCTCGAGGGTCCTATAGCACCTAATGGGGAAATCATTAAGTCTTTTGGTTTGTCTATTCCACTTCCTTGAGGTGATTTAGGAGGTTGAATCATGTCATAGTAGCTCTTCGTCACATGTTTACCTTGGTAGGCTAGTAACTTGGGTAAATTTGGGAGGCGGATGCTACATCTTTGATTCTAGTTATAGCCATTCTGTGAAGAACGTTATTCTTTTTCCATTGATATATTATTTTTGTACTAGGAGTGTTGGCATTATGATACATGTGTTTTCCTTGATGGAAACACAATTGTAACATATGGTAACTAGATGAATCCATAGGTCAATTTAGAGGTGATAGAATGATGGAACAAAATACTAGAATGATGGGTCAAAGGTACATAGGTCGCAATCAGAAGTTTCATACGGGGATATTATTCACGTTATGACTTAGGTGTTATCCTTGATGCCAACCTAACTTATCATTTGTTCTTGATGACAACCTATTTGATGAAATGGAATCCTACTTGATCAGTTGTGTCTTGATCTACTTGTTAAATATATAAACATGATGTATTTATAGATGTGACAGAATGCATGGTAGTTGCATGGGAGTCTAGAGGAATGAGTTCAAAGGAATGATAAAGTTGGAAGTTCAAGATCTATACACGGGTTTTTTCAAGCGAAGTAGCGTATGAATGCGAGTTTAGTGAAGAAAAGTAGCATATGTTTTGTGTACCATGGTATTTTAAATACCATGTGTCCTTACCATGGTATTGGC
The DNA here is from genome assembly GCA_031772625.1 of Pinus tabuliformis. NCBI lineage: Eukaryota > Viridiplantae > Streptophyta > Pinopsida > Pinales > Pinaceae > Pinus > Pinus tabuliformis. The sequence goes on from CM062817.1 coordinate 335,402,700, forward strand.
CCATAGTAATGAGCATGACAACAAATATTGTTCCCGTCAAAGATTACCACCGACATTAATATTGTTTTGACCCATGGTATTGGATGAGGGATAAACTATATAAAGAGGTGAATATCAAATGGCTAAGTGTGCAAGTGATGGAAATCTTATGAAAAGTTAGATCAAAAGAAAATATGCATGTTATGGGTTTCTGATGCTTTGCTTGATCTAAACTAACTATGCACCTCAGAATTTGATGATGGATGAGATCCAATACATCTGAAATAACTATGCATGAATGAATACAATGATGGATTAGGATCATGAGACCTAAAATGAATTTTCATTGTATGATCGGCTCACAGATTGACTAGATCTATGTACTGACGCATGTTTCAATATCTGAATATTATGATTTGGGTCTTTCTGAAGTTCTAAATAGCTACACAATTTTAGGTCAAAATTTGCATATCTATAAGTTGGTTGGTCTCAGGAAAAGCAGACATACATGTGGGTTAGCTTCTTCAAAATCGCATATACAAAGTAAAGGTTTTTGTTCATAAATGACTGATCAACCTAATCAGTGCTGTTATTTCTCTATTGTCTATCAATGATGTCCTCATGTTGATATGGTTTGAGTGATAATGCCTGAAGTAGATCTGTCAATGATGAAGTTGGATGTGGTTATGAATAGTGTTAAGATTACTTGTTGATTGTGATTGAAGATCAGGTTCAGTTTTATGATTGGTTCGGAGTGTTGTAGTAGATCTAAGTATGACTTAGTATTCTTTTCAGAATTGTAGTAGTTAAGTTTTCAATTTTTGGTATTTTAATATCTGTATGTAGGCTTCTCTATAGAAAATCTTGTATGCATGCAGGTTACCTTAAGTGAAGTAGCGTATGCATTTTGGCATTTGAATGATCAGGACTGAAGTTGATTCTTTGTGTTGATGTAGTATTCTGGGTTCAATTTTATGTACTTGTTATAATGATCTGATTGTTCCAATTAATTGGTTGAATTTTGATTAAGTGTTGGTTGATTGGGTTTTGATTGAATGGTTGATTCATTTGTATCAGAAATTGATGATTGGGTGATTCAATTGTGTCAGAGGTTTCAGTGATTTGTTGATTCAGAAATTGATAATTGGGTTTCAGTTGTGTTAGAGATTGATGATTGGGTTTCAGTGATTCATTGATTCAAATGTGTCAGAGTTGGATGATAATGTTGCAGTGATGAGTTATAGTTTGATTTTTGATATTGAGCTTCAATGTTGATAATGGGTCCATTCTGAAAATTTGGAAATGTGGTCCACGGATGTTGCTGAGGGTTGGAGCCTTCAATGAGGAAGTTGAAGCTTCCTGCTAGTAGTAGCTAGTGATAATATAAGGGGGTTGGAGCTCCCTTCTACTAGTAGTTGGAGAATGAGTGAAGGATGTACCCTTCTGCAGGTTGGTGCCTACGTACTAGTACAAGTTTATACTAGTACAAGAACCAGGGGGTTAGAGCTCCCATCTAGTAGGAGCTAGAGAATGAACGAAGGTTGTAACCTTCTGTAGGTGGGTGCCTGTATACTGGTATGATTCTGCACTAGTACAATATTGTAAAAATATTTTTATTTATATTAAAAAGAAGATATAGATGACAACAGTATGTGATTTTTTCTCGCATTGGGTTTCCACCTTAAATCCTGGTGTTCATGTGTGTTTCTTATGTGTGATGGTTTATTTTGTTCTTGCAACACATGGTTACTATTTATCTAATTCTTAATAAAGTATTGATGTAATTGCTAAATACCAACATATGGTGGATTAATTGAATCATAAATTTTATCGGATGTACGCTAGTTGTCTTAAGAACAATCGCGTACACATGCAGGTTCCTTTCAGTAAAGTCGTGTATAGAAATTTGAATATGAAAAGAAAAAATTATTGATTTGAAAATATTGATTCACCCCCCCAATAGTTTTCCCAACAATTGGTATCAGAATAGGTCCTTGGGCAGAAGCTTGATTTCTTGAAGGAGATTTGTCGAGACAATGGGAAAGAAGCAAAAGAAGAAGACATATCAAAGAAACTGTTAGACCCCTATACTACTAGTGTAACCCTTTATTGTTATTAGTACAACCCCCTTATTACGTTGATGTACCCATGTAGTGCCCATATTGTTACTATTGTTCCCCATAGAAGCCCACTATTGTTATTATTGTGCCCTTACATTATTATTGTTATGTTGGCTCTGATTATATTATAACCCCTTAAACTCCTATATATAGAAAGGAGGTCTTTTCATTTGTATCATCCAAGAATTGTTCATTTGTGTAATGTAAAGGAGGTTTCCCCCTCGAAGAGGCTTATTTCTAAGGTGTTCATCTATCTTTTCTATCTTTTTGTGAGCTAGTTTCATAACATTTGGTATCAAAGCTTTGGATTCTAGGGTTTCGCTGCTCCAAATTGGTCATTGTGGCATTTTTGTTATAACTTTTTTCTGCGACGTTTCAGAAGTGAAAAAAAAACCATTTGAGATGAAATCACACGGAATATCAGGTCCGAATTTCAGAGCTTTTCGCGCTATATTTGCGGAGATATGATTTGAGCAAGTTGGTATTTTTGCAGACTCCTGAATTACATTCCAAATAGGTGACCTAGGGAAAACCATCATAACTTTTGTTTTTAGCATCAGATTGAAATTTTGTAAGAAGTTATAGAAAGAGAACAGTCTGTAGTTTCCTATATATATTTTTTAGATCCTAACGTTAACAAAGTGACACATGGCACTTCATACAAGTTCAATCTTCTAAAAAGGTATATAATCAGGTCATCCTAGGACATTTTTCATAACTCTTTCTTGGAGAATCTAAATTTGATCAGACTAGTGGCATTGGAAAGAGGATGCAGAGGGCTACTTTGGATCGCAATTTCAAAACTAGAAGAGCTGAACTTACAGAGTTATAGTCATTTCAAGATCGAGCTCCTAAAATCAAGAAAAGGCGATATGAGGAAGTTTGATGGCAAGGATCCAGTAAATTGGATACTTCAGATGGAGCAATATTTTGATCTACATGGTGTACCACTATTACAAAAGGTATGTATTGCATCTTCACATTTAGAACCAGATCAATTTTTATGGTATAAAGGGCTTTGTTCTCGTAAACAACTTGTTACATGGTCAATTTTCACGGAGGAAATGATAGCACATTATGAGGATACAGAGAGCAACACCTTCTTTAGAGCAACACCACAACAATTAGAAAGAGTAAAAGGGCTTTGTTACATAGTGGAAAGTAAAATTATGGCAACAAGGAAGTCTACCCCTCACAACTATAAAGATGGAAGTGTTGTTTCTCCTAGACTTCCACAACCTACAAGTACACCACAACAATTGGAAGAAAAAAGAGAAAAAGGGCTTTGTTACAATTGTGATAGCAAATAAACTAAAGGTCATAAGTGTGCTGAGAATAAATTATTTTATGTTATGAAACCAGCTCAAGAAAAGATAGATCAACACCTTAGAATTCAGTCTCTTCGAGGGGGCAACCTCCTTTACATTACATAAATGAACAATTCTTTGATGATACAAATGAAGAGACCTCCTTTATATATATAGGAGTCTAAGGGGTCATAACATAATTAGAGCCTACATACCAATAATAATGTAAGGGCACAATAATAACAATAGTGGGCTTCTATGAGGCACAATAGTAACAATATGTGCACCACATGGGTACATCAATATAATAAGTGGGTTGTACTAAGAACAATAAGGGGTTACACTAGTAGTATAGGGGCCTAACATTTTACATAGAGTATGAAGAGGAGGAAGAAAAGGATCAAGAAACATCAAAATAAGAGGATATACGTCAGGACCCAACCCCAGAGAAAGAAGAAATGAATCAGACCATATCTTGTAAAGCATTGGAAAGAATTAACACTCCTCAAACTTTCAAGATAGAAGGACATATCAAGAAGAAAAAGGTTCAAGAAGTGAATGATCACATCGAGAAAGAAGAAATGAATCCAACCATATCTTGTAATTCATTGGTCAGAATTACCACTCCTCAAACTATCAAGATAGAAGGACATATCAAGAAGAAAAATGTTCAAGAAGTGAAAGATCACATTGAGCATCAAGAAATGAATCCGACCATATCTTGTAAAGGATTGGAAGAAATTACCACTCCTCAAACTCTAAAGATAGAAGGACATATCAAGAAGAAAAAGGTTCAAGCAGTGAAATATCAAATCGAGCATCAACAACAAGTTCTCCAACTTTTAAAGGATAATGCCACTTTGGTGCAAAATCGAATGAAACAACAGGTAGATCAACACCATAGTGAAAAATATTTTGATGTAGGTGATTGGGTGTTCTTACTGTTACATCTCAAGCAAGCTATTTATGAGAAGGAAATGTTGGCAATACTACATGCACTTAAGAAATGGCGACCTTACTAAATGGGAAGACACTTCAAGGTAAAAATGGATCATGATAGTCTTAAATACTTTTTAGAACAACTATTATCTTTAGAAGAACAAAAAAAATGTGTCACAAATATGTTGGGTTATGACTTTGACATCATAGAAAATGGAAGCAAAATTTTGTTACAGATGCACTCTCAAGAAAGGATGAGGATGTGGAAGAATTGTTTTGTGCTAGTTCTATTATCCAACGAGATTGGATAAATGAAGCAAGGGATGAATGGAAGAAGGATGAAAAAGTATGGCCACTTATTCAAAAGTTGCAAAAGATCCCAATTCAAACAATATTGCTAGAAATTGAAGAGGAAGGAAAAATCATATTGGAACCTGGAGTAGTCATAGAAACAAGAACCTGATAGCTACGAAATCGATCAATTTCAGAGTATCTCATCAAGTGGAAGAACTTACCCACTGAAGATTCCACATGGGAGGACAAGAATTTTATACAGAAGCATCAAGAACTAATCAAGCGTTCAAGACAACACTTTTTGAAGGAGAGGGGCATGTTAGGCCCCTATACTACTAGTGTAGCCCCTTATTGTTATTAGTACAACCCCCTTATTATATTTATGTGCCCATGTAGTGTCCATATTGTTACTATTGTGCCCCATAGAAGCCCACTATTGTTATTATTGTGCCCTTACATTATTATTGTTATGTTGGCTCTGATTATATTATGACCCCTTAAACACTTATATATAGAAAGGATGTCTTTTCATTTGTATCATCCAAGATTGTTCATTTGTGTAATGTAAAGGAGGTTTCCCCCTCGAAGAGGCTTATTTCTAAGGCATTCATCTATCTTTTCTATCTTTTTGTGAGCTAGTTTCATAACAGAAACAGTGATAGTGTTATAATTTTTACTATTAGGTGGAAGAAAATATTCAGATTTAGAATCACCTCAGAATGAAGATGAACAAGAAAAAGAATTATTAGGTACTGTTTCTTGGTCCTATCGCGATACCTTTCTCTGTTCATGCTATATTGAAGATAATGAATGTGACAGTGAAACAATTGAATTTGCTCTTATGGGTGAAACTGAAAGAAATCTAATTGAAGTAGAAGTTAAAAGGCTGATAGATAAAACTAGAGATCAACAAGATCTATTTGATAAAAGGGAATTTACCGAAAAAGAAGAGGTTATTTGGTTACAAACTCAGTTGGAGGAAGGAAATAAAATAAGAAAGCATTACAGGGAAAAGGAAGATCAACGTCAAAGGCTGCAGGATGAAGTGACATCATTGAGAAATAAAGTGAATGAAAAGGATACAACAACCAAGGAACTTAAAGAAAGAACCAGCTATTGTGAAGGTCTTCAAGATGAGGTCGTATCTCTAAAAGAAGATCTTGAGAAATAAAATAATAAGAATGAGGAACTACTTCAAGATTTTGAAGAACAAGAAAATGAGATTCTCAAATTAAAACAACAAGTGGAAGACAAAAGAAAAGTTGAAGAAATCAAGAAGAAGCAGTATCTAGAAAAGGAAAAGCAATATCAGGTTGAGGTAAATATCCTAAAATGTAAATTAGAAGAAAAGGATAAACTTTTACAATTTCAAGATAGTAATAATATTTTGGATAATATTCTTAGTAGTCAAAGGTCTCCTACCATCAAATCTAGTCTTGGTTTTCATGAAACTGAAAAAGGTGAATTTATAATGAAAAATCTGAAATTCTCAACAAGGAGATAAGAAGTTAACCCCATCAACAACCAAGGAAAGAAAGTGTTCAAATAAAATAATTTACTCCTAACTATAGAAGTGTTAATCGATTATTTCCTTTGATCAATAATGTTCAATGTTCTATATGTCATAATTTTGGACATGTTGTAGTCAGGTGCAGAAGTAGAATGTTTCAAGCTAATAACCATCTCTTAGAAAGATCATCATTTTCTAGGTACTTTAAGGGATATTGTTTTTCTTGCAATATGTTTGGTCACAAAGCCATTGATTGCTATACAATGAATATGAAACATATAATATTTTATTCTTGTAACAAGTTTGGTCATATAGAAAAAGAATGCAGGAACAAGTCTATGGATCATTGTAGATAATATGGTAAGAAACCAAATAAGAACATTGATATCAGAAAATATGAAAAAGATGAATCCACCAAAAAGAAAGAAAAGGAAGATCAGATAAGGTGTGGTCTTTATCTATGCTCATTTGAAGATGAAGATGAATACTCCCATCACATGACTGGAGACAAAAGTAAAATGGAGTCTCTGATGAAGAACCATCATGATAATGGTATTCTTAGAACTGATGTTTCAGCAAAATTTCTAGGACCAGGTACAGTTAGAACAGACCTATAGGGAACTAAAAGTATGAAATTTCAATATTCCATTTCTCATATGTGGATCATATGAATACAAGTCACCTATTTACGTGAATTCGAAATTGCACAGTCGCGTATATGTTGGTTTTATGAAGAAACAATGGGACAAAGTCATAAAAAGGATCCGATATGGTACATTCAATGATCAATTGTCTTTTTTGTTTCGATGGTTGATGATTATAGTTTTTTGATGCTATGTAGAAGTGATTTTGGCTCTCATAATTTATTTATGTCTAGATATATAACTAGTTGATGATGATGCCTTCATGATTCTTACTAATTTATGAAGTGATCAAATCTAACAGTGAACAGTTGGCACAAGTTCAGGGGGGGCATATGCTATGATTCTAATAATGCATTATTGGAATTATGTTTTCTTTAGAAGTCCTTGGTACATAGTGATTCTTATCAATGGGATGATACTTATGTTGTTGTAGTGTTTAAATGATGCATCATACTATGCTATTGTCATGGGTTGCCTATGATGAAATCATAGATGATACTTATATTTCTTGAGCCACATAGTTGTTTTGATGCTTCTAATCAAATTTGTGGATCTCTTTTGATGATGTATATAGTTATGTTGCTTACATGGTGATGTTCATAAGTTCAAGAAGAAGAACAAAGCTTGGGTACACAACTTCATTATTTGATGATGATAAGTGTCACTCATTTATGTTATGTTGCTATCATCATGCCTTCAAAGACGCATACATTTCATATGGTGTAGTTATGGATGAGGATTCCTATAGTCTTGGCTCTCACATGGTATATTGTTTGAGGATTGTTGCACTTGATGGTATCAAGAAAGTTTGACAAATGACTGTGAGCTCATGGTTTGCCTTTCACATTGATGAGAAGCTAGATGCATATTGTTATCTTTATGATGTATACATTATAAATAAGGATCACATGGATGATTACTTAAATTTAACATTGGTAAATGATGTTGGCATAATAGATCTTCTTGTATGAAGAAAATTGGTCAAGAGAATGGTGTTATTGTAGGTTTCATGAAGACATGGCTATTTGGAGATGTGACTTACTTAGTCACATAATTATTATGACCTCTTACTAGGCTTTATTCTCGCATATGTTGATTATCATGGTTGATGCTTATCATATGTGGGATGTTAGAAAAATCCCTAGTGATGGTACATGGTTGATATATTGATGGTTGTTGTGAAAACATCATGCATAACCTGCTACAATGATGATGTTATGGTCATGAATGATGACTATGGTGTTTTCACATATATAAGATATGATGTGAATGGTTTTGTATCACTGCTTGGAGATATGGCATATGTTTAATTGATTCATGGAAGGCTATGTTTTTTATAAACATAAGGCTTTTTTTACTAGGGAAAGGGAGCAAGTTGATCTTGATAATGTCAAGAGGATGAGTTGATATCTATATGTGGCATACTTAGTCATAGGTTGACGATATTAATTTTGATTTTCCTATCTTGTGAATTCATGATGAAAATACACAAGTTGTTATTCTTGACGCTGCTGACAAATGCTTATAGTGCTGATCATATATGGTGTATGATAGTTGTTGATAACTATCATGATCTTGTTTAGGTCTTTGGTCTTTGTTATAAATGTCATGTATATCATTTGATGTAAAGGTCATGTAAAGACCGATGACGTAATAATTGTCATATTCATTCATGTATGAACTTTTGAGATCATGTCAAATATTTAATCCCACTTAGTTTTGTGGTTGAGTCAAATATGTATCCCCACTTGGTTGGGAGATTGATGTAAGTATGGGTCCTTGGTGATAGGAAGTGTTATAAACATATTTGGGCACTGCAACCCCAATCATATATGTCCATAAACCAAGGGCTTCTATGTCCCTAAAAGTGTTGTTTCATATCCTAAAGGAGCAAGGTCAGCTGATTACATCATCTCCCGGAAGTTCTCAATAAAAAACTACTCAGAACTGGTCAAAGGAGGACCATACAGACTGCCCAGTGCTAAGGGTGCAATGCATATCACCTGCCACATGCAAAAAGTATGATGCATACTGGAAAGCCCTTCTATAGGGTGCAATGAGCGAGAGAAAACAAATGGCACAAGCAGTTTGCTAGGTGGAGACCCTGAGAATCTTCTAGAAGCTGCTCTTTTGACACTTGCCTCTCAAAATTCGCCCAAGGATGAGTAAGAGATCATGAAATCTCCAAGTGGAACCAAGAACTATTAGAGAGATGACATTAATCAAAATCCCGGAAGCTGACTCACCCCCTTGCAAACATCTATATATGGATCCCTCATCCCAGATATCCAAAGGCTGGAATTTTATAATTTGCAAGGAAGTGATGTTGGTTTCTCTTCGAAGAAATTGTTGGGTGATCTTGCTTTGTATGAGGTGAAGAGGGCTTTCATGCTGGGAGGATGGTACTGGGTCAAACCAAGTGGTTTCAATCCTCTCTTCTACTACTTCTGTCAATAACGCTATTTGAGTTTTCCTCCATATTCTTGTATATCTCTGAATCTTGTATTGATATATGCATTTGTATGGTCAATATATATATGATCCTATATTGTTTATGGTGATAGATCTCTATGCTTTGATGGTATTATGCTGCTTTGACTCTATAGGTGCTCTTTGAAGTGGGACAAGTAAGGAAGGAGTGGCGAGATTCTGTCAAAGGGGAAAGGAAACAAGCAAGGAGCCAAGTGAAAGATTGAGGTTGGTACTCTCTGCTTCTTTCTCATCTATCTCTGGTAAAGGAAAACAAAAGTGACTTTAGTTTGTTTGTTTCTAAGATAGCTACCCATCTTAGTGGGACTAGTAGCTCTCAATAGACAATAGTTTTCCCGATAACAAAATGGCAACTTCGCTGGGGAAAGAATAGTTTGATTGCTTGTCTCTATTTGTTTGCTTCATAAACTATAGACGAAGCCTGAATTTAAGCCAGCTAGCCTTCGAACTGCATTTGCTATGCAAGTGAAAAGTAGATAAATGCTACTTCAGTTAATCTCCGGGTTTGTTTATGAACTGAACAATTGACTTGCAAACATCCTAAGTACCCTGGAGTAGCTCAAGTAACCTCATTAGATCAGCCCCTATACTTTGCATTTACTGACTATCATTAGCTCGGCCTAAATCCCTGAACTAAGCTGCAAACTATGACCAAAAACCAATTTAAATTCTCATCCTTGGACCATCACACTGTCTCCTTTTGGCAGACTAGATGCATCGTACCTCCCCTGTGCAGTAGGTGGGATGCATCCCTGTTTCCCTGTGTTACAGGTGCGATGATCAGGAAAGATTGTTTCTGCCTCCAGATTTTGGTTTTTTCTTCACTGTCTTTAGCTTTATTCAGGAGTTTCGCTATCTGTGGTCAGTAGAGCACTGTTGAAACCCCCTTCCTCTGCATTATTCAGCCTCCATTGTACAAAAAATTGTGAATGTTTTTATGTATTTTTTTCCATTTACAGTTCTCCTTTACAAAAAGTAGCTTAATCGAACTGTCATCTTTTGATTTGAAAGTGTTGCAGGTGTCATTTTCAGTCAAAGAAAAGAATTCTACTCTTTTTGATGATCGATTACACTATTACTCTTGTACTTGATTTGAATTAATAGTATTTCAAGTGTTGAAAGCAGTTTTCAATTCAAATTCACAAAGTGTCATCCTTGTCTTCCTTTCGTTTTGTCAAAATAAAATTGTTAGTACTGTCGCTCTGAAAGAAAAGATAATTCATATTTGTACTTAGCATTATTTTTTTCATTCACACATTAAGAAAGTGGAAAACAAATACATGCATGTGCATTTACATTTAGACTTCTTGTTGATTTTGATTTAGGACAGTGCATCTAGTGTGTGCTCTCTGCTCTATGTTGAAAGAATTTCGCTTCTCTTTCCTTAGTAGCTAGGATTTTCATTGCAAAAAGAAGAATAAACGATTGTTTATCATCTTAGATTTCACATTTAGGAATTGTATATCTACATCACGCGGTGAACCTTAAAGGCAAACTTCTTAAGAAAGATCAACTGTAAAATAAATTCAATGAACATAAAAATGCTTTGGAACCTAACGCACAACATCTAGAAGTCTAGGCTAGAGACATATTCCGGCGTCGTAAAGCCTGGTAACTATCGCTTTCATCATAGGTTGGGTGATTCCTCCTCTTTGAGATGACAAGTGCTAGTATAGACTTTTGCTCCTACGTACCGTCAAGTGTATATTGGGAGACCACAATAGGCTATATCCTTTATCCTTAGGAAGTCGTGTCTACTGCCTTATCGATCACAATGCACTGAACACAACATTTGGGAAGATTGACTGCTGTAATGTAAAAAGTATTATGTAGTTTTGCAATTAGTTTGGTAATCCCTTTATCTATATTTCAAGAGTAGTCTCTTCCATTCCTTTTTAGACTCCTTAAAGTAAAAGGTCCATCTGAGCACTTGTCACTTCAGGCTCATTAAAAATCAAAGGCGACTAGAGTTATCTTTAGCTTTTTCTCGACTCTTAAAAATTGAAAAAGCAAGTTGTGTCAAAGCGTCTAAAATTTATTTTAATTGGAATAACATCAATGTTCCCTCATTGATCTTAGGTTGAGAAAATGGAGCCCACTGATCAAGGATTCCCCCTTGGGGGAAATCCTAGTCCTTTCTCCTCTTGGGGAGATGTTGGTGTGCCTCATCTGTCCACATTGTCCCTTCGAGGATTGACAATTGGCCTTCTAGTATGCCTTTTCTTGACCTCTATCATTCAAAGCACCGTGATTCCTGAGCAATCAAATCAGCAACTAGATGATACTAGAGTTACCCCCAAACATTCTGCTTCATTTGTTTCTCCCTCTCCTTCTTCCTCTTCACTTGGTTAAGCTAGTAAAACTAAAAACCATGTAACTGAGAAGAAGAAGAAAGGGAAGGAGAAGAAGAAGAAGGAGCCAATAGCAAAAAGGGGCAACCGTACATCATCTAGCAAAAATCCACACACTGCACCATCCAAACCTAAATCTCCATGTGTCACCTGCAAAGGGGACCACTACCATCGAGATTGTCCTTGCACACCATGGATCTTGAGGGACTGGTCTCCCTGCTTTCACAATCCAGTGTCGTCAACCTTTGATGATCATGTTGATAGTACACCGTCAACTAGTGAAAACGAAGTCACCAGACAAAAATAAAGATCTAAATTTCCTTGCAATCTATGTGAAGGCGATCATGCCCTCCACTGTTGTCCCTTCCTAGACGAAGCGAAAAGAGTCTTGGATAACCGTCCTGCATCACTGCAGCGACTTCCTCCTAGATACAAGAAGCTCTTGCCGAGTCCATTGCTAGTTTAAAATCCAACTGACACACCTTTGTTGTCGATCGAAGCACCTATCATTGAAGATAAACCCTCTGAGTCCACATTGGACCAAAGTCAACGGGTCGAGATGACAGTCAACCCCATCTTGTCTTCAGAGGATTTACCTTTAGATGATACAGTCACCAAAGAGAATGAGAACAATGCCGTTCAAATTCTTTTCGTAAACATAGACTCCGATGAACACGGGGGAAATCTACCCATTCCTTTACCGCGGGAAGGAAGTTCATCATAAATGTATCCGGCCATTTATTCGGTCCCACCTCCAAGCAACCTAGTCGTCTCCTTCGATTGGAATCTACTAGGCAGACCCCGTCTACCATCTAATGTACCATTCTGAATCATAATGCAAAATTACAGAGTGGTCATGGCTGGTACCATCATAGATGAAGGGGCTTCTGTGAGTATCCTTTCATCAACTGCTTGGAAAGCGCTTGGTTCACCATCGCTTTTGCCTGAGATGTGAAATCTGACAGGCTTCGACAAAGGAACCAGTCGACCGTTAGGGATCCTTCCAAATTTGCCTATAACTTTGAGAAGGAAAACCATTTATTTGAACGTAATGGCAGTCCAAGGACCTTTAGATTACAATCTACTCCTTGGGTGCAACTACATTTATAGCATGGGAGCTATTGTTTCCTCACTCTTTCGAGTGATGTGCTTTCTGCATGAAGGCAGAGTGGTCTAGCTCATAGACCAGATTTCATTCCCTAGTTCACACATAGCTAATAGTCAAATGCCATCCCTAATAGGTCTTTTTGTGCAAGGAATGTCTCATCAATCTCTAGCCCATCCACCTAATGAGCGCGAGTGATTTAGTAGGTTGTGACTGAAACCCAAGGGGCATGCACCCTGGCCTGCTTTGGCAGGAAAACTTCAGGTATAGGGTAGGTTTCTGCGAAGGATACATGACACCCATCCATTTAGAAAAATGGGATTAGACTGGAATAAGATATCTCTGTCAAAAGGTATGCCTTTCCCAATAGAGCAAATGTTTTGTCTACAAATTGAAGGGTAACCTGGAAACTCTGCTTCGCTATACCTGGGGGCATGCAAACCTTTTTGCATGAAAGTGAAAAGCGACCATTTATTTTCTTAGTTTGTAGGTTCTTAACCCTTTAAACTCGTAGGATTGGTCATTCCTAGCTTACATAATGAAAGGATCCGGAGAAAAATTTCGAATGGGGCAAGCTCCCTAAAAAATGAACCTATCGATGAGACATCCTTATTATACAACTGGCACGAGTAGTTTTACGCGAAGTTCAAGCTCATTAAAAAATAAACCTAGCAATGAGCATATGTTCCACCAGAGTTTAAGCTCGTTAAAAAATGAACCCACCTTTGGTAAATAACCATTGTGATCACATTATTATCCACTTTTGAGCCTTGGTCATGTTCTTACCATCACCTCCACTCTTTTTTAGTCGATCATATGCCTCCATTTGATTGTTTACCCCTTTTGAGGAACAACTAAAATGAGTGATCCTGTTAGCCACCTTCTTTACACTTTCGTGATTGAAAAGTTCCAAACATTACCTGGAACCAGCTGCTATCCGAAAACATCACTCATTCCTCAAAAAACGAGTCTCCTTTAAGCTCTTTTCATCTGACTCGTAAAATATGAAAAGATTGCCAAGAAATTGGCCTCTCCATCTTGTTAAAGTGATTGGAAGTGCCATCCCTCCCCTAGATTTTAATATTTTTGGACCTAAGTGATTATTACACAAAAAGATCAAGCGTTTGTCTTGTTCGGCTCGTTAAAACCATCGAAAAGTCATCCCTTTTGCATTGTTTTATACTTTTTCGGACTTAAGGGATTATATTACGAAAAAGGAATATTGGAGTTTCCTTTCCATTTCTTTTCAGTCTCTCTAAAATTGAAAAGAACCAAGTTATCCTTGTCGTTAAACTCGTTAAAACAATAGCGACAAACTTGTCCATTCAGACAAGAGTGAGTCTCACTATCGCTAGGCTCGTTAAAACATAGCGACGGGTTTGCCCAAAGGGAAAATTATAGAACAAGCATATGTTATCCTCCTCAAGCTTGAAAAAAAATAAAGAGGTACTAGTCAGAAATGACTGGGGAAAATTGGGAAGAAAACTTGAAGAAACTTTATTGGTAGCAGGTCGCTCTTGAACATGACACTTTCACTCCATCACCATGATTGAGTCGGGTTGGGTTATTCCATTCACCGATCATATCACCATTGGTCCATCGCACCATCCACTTTTGGGGTTAACACTACCAATCCATTTCAGTGTCACTGATATGTTCAAGAGAAGTCACTCAGAGAATTCACCTACCCAGCTTGTGTCTCATTCGTTGCAATACCTTCACGCTTCATTCTTTCATGACCACCACTTTGAACCTTGTATCATCAGATCAATTTCACCTCCACAAAATCATTTGCTCCTTTTCATGTCGTAGATGTGGGATTCATTAATGCCCTCCTACGATGGGTCACTTCTTGTCAACATCATCTCATCATCCAAGAAGTAAACCTAGGAACAACCCTTTTAGTACTTTGAAGCTTGCATGCCTCAATGGCAATTTTCTCACTTCCGGCGATAGGTTTACATTAATGGCCTTTGACCGAAAGATTTTGCATGGCGTTTGACATCGACTCATGTATTCACACCATGTGGATTGTACTGCAGTACCTTGTGGGTCATCATCATCATCGGTGATTCCTCTCGTACCTATTAACAGTTTACATCATTGGCTGGTAATCAGGCAATGTCTTTCCATGTTCTACCTCAGAACATCTTTTCACATGGATCAACTTGTACTTTCGGGCAAAGATTGAATGAGTTTTGAAGACCCTGAATCTAGTTTCATCTATCCAGGCTGTGATATATTCAGGAAAATAAGGACATCAAATGTACATCATTTCCGCACAAATAATCATCCAAACCAAAGGATGATGGCTCCACCAGAATCATCGGTCTACTACATAGATGGTTGTCTGTCCTATGTACATGAAAATGGATTTATAAAGCTGAGTATGGGAATGACCACCTCAGCTAGATCATGAAAATATTATGAAGATAATGTATTGTATTATATCTTATTATAGGTCACCTTCCAGTTCGAAAAACCTCGGATCCTCATAATAAATCATTTCATCCAACATCAAAAAGATTTACGACCTCATGCTTTAGGGGGAAACTATTATAGAAATATTTGGGCACTGCAACCCCAATCATATATGTCCATAAACCAAGGGCTTCTAAGTCCCTAAAAGTGTTGTTTCATACCCTAAAGGAGCAAGGTCAGTTGATTACATCATCTCCCAGAAGTTCTCCATGAAAAACTACTCAGAACTAGTCAAAGCAGGACCATACAGACTCCCTAGGGCTAAGGGTGCAATGCATCTCACCTGCCACATGAAAAAAGTGTGATGCATACTAGAAAACCCTTTTGTAGGGTGCGATGAGTGAGAGCAGACAAATGGCACAAGCAGTTTACTAGGTGGAGACCCTGAGAATCTTCTAGAAGCTACTCATTTGACACTTGCCTCTCTGAATTCTCCCAAGGATGAGTAAGAGATCATGAAATCTCCAAGTGGAACCAAGAACTATCAGAGAGATGACACTAATCAAAATCCTAGAAGCTGAATCACCCCCCTGCAAACATCTATATATGGATCCCTCATCCCAGAGATCCAAAGACTAGAATTTTGTAATTTGCAAGGAAGTGCTATTGGTTTCTCTTTGAAGACATTGTTGGGTGATCTTGCTTTGTATGAGGTGAAAAGGGATTTCATGTTGGGAGGATGGCGTTGGGTCAGACCAAGTGGTTGTAATCCTCTTTTCTATTACTTCTATTAATAAAGCTATTTTAGTTTTCCTCCATATTCTTGTATATCTCTGAATCTTGTATCGATATATGCATTTGTATGGTCAATATATATCTGATCCCATATTGTTTATGGTGATAGATCTCTATGCTTTGATGGTGTTATGCTGCTTTGACTCTATAGGTTCTCTTTGAAGTGGGACAAGTAAGGAAGGAGAGGCAAGATTCTATCAAAGGGGAAAGGAAACAAGCAAGGAGCCAAACGAAAGATTGAGGTTGGTACTCTCTGCTTCTTTCTCATCTATCTCTCGTAAAGGAAAACACAAGTTACTTTAGTTTGTTTGTTTCTAAGATAGCTACCCAACTTAGTCGGACTAGCAGCTTTGAATAGACACTAGTTTTCCTAACAACAGGAAGGTCATACTCAGCTGATTCATAGAGTCATGTACTTCATTTTACATCCATTACATATTGCGGCATGTGCTCAAGGGGAGCTTGATTAGAGAATTTAGCATGTGCTCAGGGGGAGAATGATCAATGTTCATATTCAACAGTTCAGATATGGAAGTCTTCATTTAACATTGGTCAAACCTTTGCACTGGATGTCAAAGGGGGAGAGTATCTTGGTGTTTGGAGAGTAGCTTGTTGTTTTTAAAAGCTTGGTACCTGGCTTGATTTTATTTACAGGTTGGGGTGACCAAAAACCAAAGTGGTTTCCATCAAGTCCAAAGGGGGAGATTGTTGGCATTATGATACATGTGTTGTCCTTGATGGCAACTCACTTGTGACATATGGTAACTAGATGAATCCATAGGCTAGTTCAGAGGTGACAAAATACCAAAATGATGGGTCAAAGGTTTACAGATCAAAATCTGAAGTTTGATATGGGGAGATTGTTGGAGTTATGAATTATGTGTTGTCCTTGATGACAACCTACTTGATGAGTTGTTATTAATGACAACCTATTTGATGAAATGGAATCCTACTTGATAAGTTGTCTCTTGATCTACTTGTTAAAATTATAAATAGGATGTATTTACAAATGTGACAAAACGCATGGCAGTTGCATGGGAGTCCAGATGAATCATTTCAGAGGAATGATACATTTGGAAGTTCAATAACTATATGCAAGTTCTGTCAAGCCATGTTGCGTATGCATGCGAGTTCAGTGAAGAAAAGTAGTGTATGGTTTTTGTACCATGGTATTGATCTATAGTAATGAGCATGACAGTGAATATTGATCCTGTCAAAGATATCCACTGGCACTAAAGTTGTTTTGACCTGTGGTATTGTATTAGCGATAAACCATATAAACAATTTAATATCCAAGGGATAAGTGTGCAAATGATGGAAATCTTATGAAAAGTTAGATCAAAAGAAAATATGCATGTTATGGGTTTTTGATGCTTTTCTTTATCTAAACTAAGTATGCACTTGAGAGTTTGGTGATGGATGAGATCCAATAGATCTGAATAATTATGCATGAATGAATGCAATGATGGATCAGGATCATGAGACCTAAAATGAATTTTCATTGTATGATCTAATCATGGATTAACTAGATGTATGTATTGATGCATGCTTTTATCTCTAAATATTATGATCTAGGTCTTTCTAAAGTTCTAAAGAGCTACACAATTTTAGGTTAAAATTTGCAGATCTATACGCTGGTTGGTCTCAAGAAAATCATGTATACATGCGGGTTAGCTTCTTCAAATTCGTATATACAAAGTAAAGATTTTTGTTCATAAATGACTCATCAACCTAATTAATGCTATTATTTCTCTATTGTCTGTCAATGATGTCCTCATGTTGATTTGAGTTGAGTGATAATGTCTGAAGTAGATCTGTCAATGATGAAGTTGGATATGGTTATTTATAGTATTAAGATTACTTGCTGAATGTGATTGAAGATCAGGTTTAGTTATGTGATTGGTTCAGAGTGTTGTAGTAGATATAAGTATGACTCAATATTCTTTTTATATTTATAGTAGTCAAGTTTTCTATTTTATGTATTTTAAGATATATATGTGGGTTTATCTACAGAAGAGTGTGTATGCACACGGGTTTCCTTAAGTGAAGTAGCGTATGTGTTTTGGCATTTGAATGATCAGGACTGTAGTTGATTATGTGTGTTGATGTAGAATTATGGGTTCAATTATGTGTACTGGTTACAATGATCTTATTTTTCTAGTTGATTGGTTGAGTTTTGATTAAGTATTGGTTGATTGGGTATTGAGTGAATGGTTGATTTAGTTGTATTAGAAATTGATGATTGCTTGATTTAGTTGTGTCAGAGGTTTCAGTGATTGATTGATTTAGTTGTGTCAGAAGTTTTAGTGATTGGTTGATTCAGAAATTAATGATTGGGTTTTAGTTATGTCAGAGATTGATGATTGGGTTTCAGTGGTTGATTGATTCAGATGTGTCAGATATGGATTAAAATGTTACAGTGACGAGTTACAGTTTTATTTTTGATATTGAACTTAAGTGTTGATTATGGGTCCATTCTAAAATTTTTCTTAAACGTGGTCTGTGGATGTTGTTGAGGGTTGAAGCCTTTAGTGAGGAAGTCAAAGCTTCCTTCCAGTAGTATTCAGTGATCAGATCAGGGGGTTGGAGCTCCCTTCCAATAGCAGTGGGAGAATGAGTGAAGGTTGTAGTCTTCTACAGGTTGGTGCCTATGTACTGATACAATTTTACACCAATACAAGAACAAGGGGGTTGGAGCTCCCTTCCAATAGCAGTGGGAGAATGAGTGAAGGTTGTAGTCTTCTACAGGTTGGTGCCTATGTACTGATACAATTTTACACCAATACAAGAACAAGGGGGTTGGAGCTCCCTTCTAGCAGGAGTTGGAGAACGAATGAAGGTTGTAGCCTTTTTCATGTGGGTGCCTTCGTACTGGTATGAGTCTGCACCAATAAAATATTGTAAAAATAATTTTCTTTGTATTAAAAAGAAAACAAAGACAACATCAACAGGTGGTTTTTTCCTGCATTGGGTTTCCACCTTAAATCCTAGTGTTCATGTGTGTTGCTTATGTGTGATGGTTTATTTTGTTCTTACAACACATGGTTATTGTTTATCTAATTCTTAATAAAGTACTGATGCACTGGCTAAAGACCAACATATGATGAATTAATTTAATCGTAAAGTTTACTAGATGTACGCTAGTTTTCTTAAGAACAGTCACGTACACACACGGGTTCCTTTCAGTAAAGTCGCGTATAGAAATCTAAATATGAAAAGAAAAAGTTATTGATTTTAAAATATTGATTCAACCCCCCTGTCAGTATTTTTCCAAACAAGGAGGAGGCATATGGACATAAACTTTAACTTGTATATTAAAATAGTTATAACTACAATGGTTCTTAATGACATGGATTCAGATTTGGAAACCAATCAAGCTTCTTCCTATAGATCAATGTGATGAGACAGGGAATCTTTTGTTAACCTTTATAGACAATTTGATATTATTGTTTGTGTGTTTCATTACTCCAAAAGAGTCATGTAACTCATTTTATATTTATTATTTTAATAACAATATCAAGATATTAAAGCCTAGGAAGAGTACAAGATGCACTAGAATAGGAGATGTTGTGGAAGAGAGTTGCAAAGACTAGTTGAATTATTCTAGTAATAGAATAGTAATCTTGTACAAAATTTGAGATTTTTTTAGCTTTATTTTCCTAAATGTTCAGGAAGCCTAGAAATAAATAGTTTAGACCTATGCCACAGGTACTAAGCTACCATTTGGTGCATTTGTAAATATATATTGAATATGTCTTATTATATTTGTTTGTAATTGTTCATTTTCGATATTATTCTTGGTTGTTTCAACTAGTGGAATAGTATTTTAACTTGAAATATTTGTTATTATTTTGATCGATCTTTAGCAAAGTAATTCATTAATCTAGTTATTGTCATAGAGTATGTCTTCCTTTGAGACAAGATCTCTTACTATTCCTTTTCATAGATATCCTTCAGATTTCTGACGTGCGGACTCTTTCTAAAAACTCCTAAAGTATCCCTTTACATTGTGTATAACATGCTTTCCCCATCATATCACCCTTTTGACCTCATGTATTAGGAAAAATTTATTATTATATCATATTTCGTCACCATGTATGCGATAGACTTGATGTCCCTTGGAAAGATTTTAAAAAATCATTTTTGCTTTCCACAACTAGGTACTTCTTTTGAAATATTGCATATATATGTGACTAGACTAAACCACATGTCATGTAGCTATGGGTTGTTGTCATTACACCTTGCATATGCCACTAAAAAAATGAAAATAATATAAAATTCAGATTTTTTGGGTAGGTTTCATCAGTTAGGCCAAAATCAAACCTCTATAGCCCATCCCTCAACTTCCTATTGGCTTGGTGGGCCCTGACCCAGGTTTAGTGTTAGTCAGCCAAGCAAATCCCTACACTACTGGCCCTTTCGGCATTAGCCCATGGAGAGTGGACCGAAGTCTCACCCGAAGAAGTATGGGGGGATGCAGGAACTAAGTTTCCACACCGTGAGATGGTTGTTATGTCCATCTATACTTCCTGATCCTACCTTTGTGTAGGTCGATAAGCTTCTAGGGCTTATCGATGTTCCTTCTCTTCCATCTTTTAGTACCTTCATGATGGTACCCAACTAATCTTCACGCAGCCCTAACCCGAGGTCTAGGCACTTACGCACCGCTATGACTGTGTTACTGTATAAGTTCCCAAGTTATCTTAAGTGTTACCTAATCTACCATGCATTTACAGTTACCTTCGTGTAATCCTTTATTATTTCTTGCATTCATTTAATAGATATAATCAAATACATTCACAAATTAAATAAGCATTATAATGTAAACCCAGATCATATCATAACATAATCAGATGCATTAAGCAGAGATAAAATATAGAGTGATTTGAAAATTACTTCTCTTTATTGATATCTCAAGTTCAGTACATACTCGATCCACCCTGTGCACATAGTTGTAGGGGTCTATGCACTGAGTTGCAGACTTCCACCCTAGGTTTCTATGAACTCAGCTGCAGAGCCTCTACCTACACTAAGACTCAAGAACACTTAGAAATTCTTACCCCAAAATCCTTCTTGCTTCTCTCTCTCTACTACTACTCTCTTAGACTCTTCTAAGACTCCATTTTTACACAATCCCATGGTCAGCAGACCATGGGTAGATCTTTACTGCCGACATGAGACTTCACAAAACAAGTGTAGACTTCACAAAACAAGTGTGGACAACCCTTTGACCTCTTCACACTCCGTGACTGTAAAATGTAGAGGCTTTACATATTTATTACAAAATTTGGGCATTCTTCCCCAAAACATGGGCTTTTAGCCTCAAAAATGGCTCTTGGGGGAACTCGTTCCCAACACTTCCCAACCAAATTTTTGTTCCATAAAACATTGTGTTGGCTAAGCCTAACCTAAGAGCATTTGAGATCATCCTCACTTTATTACAATTTTTGTGACTCAACCAATTTTGTCTTCCTACCTTCAAGCACTCTCCTACTTAGTAAACCATAGTCTCCATCCTCAATTAGTTTCTCCATAACTTAGTGCCATTATCCCTTATATTGGATATGAGGATTGTTGGATTTCATATTCAATGGCTTGGGATAGAGGAACCCAAAAGGTGGTTCTACTTGGTTCTTGTGACTTAGTATCAGTTTGTATTCTATTTTGGTATTCATTTATTTATATAAGAATCTATCTTCATGTTACAATGTTAATGTTATTATGAATTATATTTCATTTATGCATTGAATTTGGATATGTACATGTATATCTATGTCTCTATAGTAATTGGTCTCTATTTTTGTTTCCTTGATTGATATATAGGGTTGAGGAGCGAGAGTTGGAGCAAGGAGAAGGAAGAGGCATTGGATCATCATTAAAATTCAGTGTCTCCAAGTAGGTTTATATTTCCTTTAGATATAGGCTTTCTCCTTGTTAGCATGTTGTCTGAGCTTTAATTTAAGATTTTATTATTGATTTCTCTACTAAGGTTTTAACCCTAGCCTTAAGGGAAAATTTCCTATCACACTTATGAAGAGTAGAAAGAAAACATGCAAAAGGAGTATGGTTCTCTCACCAAGAATGGGAAATGTAATTTGGTGGACCCTTCATTCAAAACCAAACCAATTGGCTTCATGTGGGTTTACAAGAACAAGTAAAAATCATATGGATCACTTGAAAAGAACAAAGAAAGACTCATAGAAAAATGATTTGCACATAAATAAGACATTGACTATGGGGAGAGTTTTTCCCCCACAAAATAATGGGCCACCATTTGTACTCTATTTTACTTAACAACACAAAATGGTTGGAAATTTCATAAAATGGATGTGAAGACTAATTTCTTGAATGGATATTTCAAAGTGAATGTCTTCATTAAAAGGTTTTGTTGTGAAGAGAAAAAAAAAAGTATATAAAATCACCAAATCCTCATATGACATACAGTGAGCATCATGAGTCTGGTATGAAAATTTATCTAAGAATATTTTGAAATAGAATTTTGAGAACTTTAATATTAATGATGCAACTATGTTTTTCAATAAAGTTGGAATTTTTTTCTTATACATTATAGTGTATGTAGACAATCCAATGATAAAATAGAATAATGAAAGCTATAATATTGCATCTCTAAAGAAATATTTGAAGAAAGGCTTTGTGATGATAGTAGAATTGGGACATCTTCACTACTACTTGGGGATTTAAGTGAATCAAAATATAAATTGCATATCCATCTCTTGAAAAAGGCACATTGGAGAATTGTTGAATAGGTTTGGAATGATTGAATTTAAACCTCCTCATATTCCAATGGAATGGAATGTTAATTTCCCATCAAAATTTTAAGGTGTTGTACTCTTTGCAAGTAATCTTAGTCAATTGGATTTCAGTTAATAGATGGTTTATCCTAGAAACATGACTGAGAATGAACCTCAACAAGTCAAGTCAATAACATTAGCTACAGAATACAAGTAGACAATTGATTCAATAGGTAAAAAATGAAGTCAAAAGAGTATTTTTCTTATTCAAAGTAAAAGGACAGTCGAGTAGCCAATGGAACATGATAGTCAACTGGAGCAATCGAAGGATTCACAATCAGGTGTAAGTGTACAATTGAATTAGACTTTTGGTCAATTGGTGGTTGAAATACAATTAACCATATTTAGGAAATGTTTATGAATCCTAATATTCCAAATATGTTAGTCATTAATATTAAGCCACATGCACTGATTCAAGATGCTTCAAATTAAGTTTTCATATGCCTATAAATAGAGCACGATGTAAGGATAATGATAGATGCTAAAATATGATTCATGGTTAGTAGAGATCAGATTATGTATGAATGAATTATCCTTAAGTATGGACAAAGGTTTAAATTAATTATTGAATAGATGTAATATTTGGTTGAGAATATAAGAGAGGTAGAGCTCAAAGGTTACCCGTAATTCCTGGCTTAGGGTTTCTAAGGTAAAATGTCTATGTATTGTGTAATTATTTATGGTTTTCGATCTTTAAGTTCTCTCATGATATTTAAAGGTTTATGTTAAATAAAATTTTTATTTGTTTTAGATTTTCACTCGACTCTGTCTTTAGATGTCTTTATCTAAAGTATAAAGTAGGTAATTTTAGCCAAACATTTGGTATCAAAGCTCATTTTGGTTATAGAGTAGTGTCTCTACTATCAAAGGTTGATGATATTTAACTTGGATCTATTCAAGAATGTCATTCTTGATTAGATATATGATAATCCCATTTGAGTAGGAGTATTAACACAAAATTTTAGTTAAAGAAGGATGGTTGTCAGTACAAAATTGAGATTGAGAAGTTTAATGGCTAAAAGTTTGAGATTCGAAAGCTTAAAATGGAGTATATCCCCATAGATTGAGAATAATGGATCATTTTGCATCCGTAAACACCTCCTACTAAAATGTTAATGGGGAATTATGAGAAAATATAAAGGAAAGTGAGGACTACGATCAAAATTTCTCTTGCAAATTTGGTGATGTTGAATTTCTTGGGGAAAGACACTTCAAAGAAACTATGGGATAAGTTGGGAAACCTATGCGAATCAAAATTTCTAGTAAGTAATTTGTTTCTTTGGAAGAAAATTTCCCTTCTAATTATGAGAGAGGGTGATTCATTCATAGTGTTATCACAAAATCACTACTGAGGGCTGCAACCAAGCGAGATTTCATGTAACTATTTCAACCTATCTTTAGACCAAAGATTAGCCTCTTTGATCAGAGAGGGCTCTCTCACAAACTCTTGATAAAATCCTTCAAACAATGGATGGCTAACTCCTTATTTAATCATGAAAGCAAAGCTGGTTGGAAACACATCAAACTGGTTCTCATTGGGCTATGGAGTCTATTATATTAAGTAAACAAGGAAAACATGGTCATCTCATGGAAATCAAGGCTCTTTGCATTACATGTCAAACATACTCCACCAAAACATAGCTTGCTGAATACACAGGAAGTCAGAGCATATGATTATGAATTCTGAGTGATTGCATTACAACAAGACTATAAAATAACATAAAGTATAAAACACCATCATTATATTTGAACATGACAATCCATCGAGAATCTTGAGAAGAGAATAACACTGTTTTACTATTACTGTCAAAAAGGTCTTACAATGGCCCAAAACAACTCTGTTTTTCTATAAAATATCCAACCCTTTTTACATCCTACATTGATCCATATATAGGCAAGCAAACTAAACCACCTCGAGCTTCCTCCTCCAGCATGAGGGGAGCCTCGAAGGTGGCTATTAACTATTCCTACATGCTATTTAATTAATGCATTTATTACAAAGTGCTGAAATGTAATTGCACACAATCCTAATCAAACTAAAACATTAATTCCTTTCTCCTCGTATGCTTGATACTTTTCTGGCTCTTGACACATGTCCTTTTGCTGCTTGAGTTGAGATGACTGAAGGAAAGTACACTAAATGAGTTGGCCTTGGATTCCAGTCACGTAGATGGCTTCATTAATTAATTAAAGAAGGTGCTCTGTTTTCACGGCTTCTGTCTCCCAACATTCTCCTAAATTGTAGCAATATGTTCCCAGATCTTTTAACAACCCCAGGTATGAAATACTACCATGTTTTTGTATGTACTGTAGATGGTATTGATAAACAGATATCTCTCTTCCACAACTCCCGCTCACAGTATCACACTAACAGTTCTGCGCTTTAAAATCATCACCTACAGCAGTTTCGTAGCGCACTACGAAACTGCTGTGTGATTTAGAAAACACAGTCTTCTTCACTGGTTTCTGCTAACACTGTGCTTATGGCTGCACTTTTTCCAACAGTTGCATCCACTGAAACTTGTAACACATCAAGAGGTCACTCCATCCCTCTTACTTTACCAACAACTTGAATTGCATGCTGAACTTGTGGTATTGCCAAACTTGTGAAATAGGCCGTTGCCTCTGGAATGAATCTTATAAACAAGTCCATAACCTCTTTCACTTAAACACTTAACAAAAATGAGCACAATTACTGAGAACCTGCCCTTGATATGCCTTATACTCTGAGGGAGTTACTTATTTAAAAGCAGCAGCTAAGCCAGTTATGGTATGATTGTGAAGACCACCTTGAAGACCAAGGAACACAGCTGTGTTAATCCTTTCCTCATAGTCATACTTAACCTCTTGCCCCTGCTTGTTGATTTCTTTGATACCCTTTCCATAAAATATTATTGCAGCATGATGACCACGGAGTGACTTGTGTGTAGTAGTAGTCACTACATCTGCAAACTTAAAAGGAAATGGAACTACACCAGCTGCAACAAATCCATTTATGTCTGTCATGTCCGCCAACAACACAGCTTTTTTGCTTGTCATAAACCTTGCGCATCCGAGCATAGTCATTGATCCATTATCATCATTATTTTAAAGAAAAACAGCCACTGCTGCTCCAGAGACCGATAAGTTGGTAAGAAAACCAATAATGTTATTCTTTAGGTCTTGCTCCTGCACTCGAGTTCTCTAGACAACGAGGTGCATAGATATTATAATGTCAATCTGTAGAAAAGGGAACAGAAAAGGGAACAGAAGCATAAAGATCTTTAGATCCTTCTGGCAGTGCAACCTTCACAATAAATTTATCAATGACCACAACACTGAATGAAGATGCAAAAGCAATATTAAGATAACCCCTGCCATCAGCTGCTTGGAAGAGAAAATCCTGTAAGGATAAGCCTTAGCCTATTGTACAAGTGACTTGCCAGCCTTCAAACATAGGATATCGAGGTTCAATTTCCAGTTCTGTTTTTCTGAAGTCAGCATTCAAAAGTGAGGAAGAAACATTCCCAATTTCATCTTGGTAATAAACCGAATGTGCTCGAGGTAGCAGTCTTGCCACGAAACTCTTAAAAGATGATGAACCTCTAGCATTAGGTCTTGCTTGGTATTCAATCTTTGCAAAGCCACCTTTGATTCGAGCGCCACCATGAAACAGATGATAATTTTTAGTTATCTGGACATTTCCCCAATGTGAAATTTTTATTTCTCGCACCAGTTCCTTGACGACTGCAAATGATTTGTTATCAAATGATTTTAGCACATTAGCATTATAAACTAAGAATTTTAGCAATCGGTACCACGGTAGAAGGCAGCACCCAAGCTCTGAAAACCTTCCTGGCCAGCGTTATCCCATATTTGCAACGTGAACAATCTATCCTCATACTGAAACTCTTATTTATATATTGATTCATCAGCAAGTTTTTACCCACCGCACTATTGCCAAGGATGACAGCCTTTAACAAAGTTCTTCTACGAGCTGACATGATGAGCTCGAGCTTATGTTAAATGAAGAAGGAGTCGAAAAGATCTAAACTGATTCATCTATTGATCACCCCTTGCAAATCTCGATCGACGAGCATCTTTTTCTGCTCTGATACATGCTCATGCTCGAAAAATCCTCTGCGCCCTTGGAACTGTCTTGTTAGGCGATTCATTTGCAACTCGTATTCAACCTTGTGATCTCTTCCAAGCAGCAAATACTCTACCTGAAGTGACTTCAAACACTTGCGCCCATATATCAAGCTATTATAATAGATATCACAGCTTCATTCACCGGTTCATATCACAGCTTGTTGCGTAGCTTCAAATAGATATATAGCGTATATATTTCCAATGAGAGTCTTTATTTCAAGTGAATGAATTCCTGGAAACAGAACTGCCAGATGCCTCATTATAACAACAGTGACTATTGATCACCCCTGCCACCTGTTTGCGTAGAAAAAGAGTTCTTGTGAAGCTAGGCCACGATGATAATGAGCTACGTCTCTTTCATCAAACACTTGCGCCCATACATCAAGCTATTCCATGAATTTGCCACGGGACCAAGAGACGTGTCTCTTCATAGACTCTAACAAAT
This sequence comes from Pinus tabuliformis, assembly GCA_031772625.1. Lineage (NCBI taxonomy): Eukaryota > Viridiplantae > Streptophyta > Pinopsida > Pinales > Pinaceae > Pinus > Pinus tabuliformis. Next base: position 335,430,043 of record CM062817.1, read on the forward strand.
ATATATATACAACTGAGGGTGTCCATTTCAGCTCAGAACTTTCGGTCAAGATAATAAGCTCGGTTTTGAAACAGAACAGACGCAAGGAAATATAGAAAAGATAGAACAAAAGTGAAGATCTGAAATTGGTTCTTTTTCATAGTCCCTCTTTTTCTGTGGAAACCTACATCAGCTTCAAACCTGCGATAACACATCATCCTTGCACCTGAGATGATATTTTGCCTCGATCCTGTGGTAAATTTTTTAAGGCACTCTACTAAGGATAATTTAGTAAAGCAAAGGCACAAAACTTGGATTTGAAGGAACCTAAAGCTAAAGAGGACGAAGAACACGTGGATCATTATTTGGACAACAAATTAAATCTGTAGAGAGGTCAGCTTCGGATTTGTTCAGAATTTTGGAACTATCCTCATATTAGAAGCAAGTTCTCCTTTGGTGAAGTAAGGCCTTGAATTTGTAAACCAGATTTCCTCTTGTAGAAGTACAGATCACAGATTAATAGCAGATTTGAAGTCACCATTGACTTGAACAAAAATCCCTTGCTCCACAAAATAGTCCAATTCTTGATAGAGGTAATCCCTGTTTACAAGTGCATACTTGGAGTGGGAGTGCCAAAATTTTGAAGGCGCTCATATACCTTTCGACTATCATGGAGAGGATGTTTAAGATCTAAGCTCATTCAGAAGGAAAGGCTTTCAAAGAGTAACATAAGCTTCAACTTTTTCAAAAGGGTAGCTGGTTTAATAAAAAACAATCACAAATTGACCACTTCATCGTTGTTTCTTCAAGAATGATGATGTCTCCAAATATTATGATCTCAAATTCACCAAATTCCCTCAGCCAATCCAGGATGTACTTCTTGGCAGCAGAAGGAACCTTCTTTTCCCTTACGCATACTCCAACTATGATTATGGAGGAAAAATCACCGACATCCATTCCCATATTTCTCAATTCCAAAGATTTGAAACAACAACTTGACTCCTATGTTGTTTATGTAGCTGGTATGAAGGAATGTTACCGTGCGATGCTCTTTGGCCACCGTGAGGAACTACACCATCAAATGCCTTGAGAGAATCGACAATCAACCCTAATAGCTCTTCAGATTGCTCTGGCCATTTTGCAAAATCCACAGATCAGAGTATCATATGCAACAACACCAGAGTTATATCCTTTAGTCATCATTAGACCTTTAAGCACATCAACCTCTTCCACAGCAGTTGCAGTCAGTGTACAATAGACATGCTATGATTCAGGCCTCCACTGAAAACTCAAACAAATCCCCAGTTTCGTAGCACGCTACGAAACCACTCAAACAGGTAGTGCTGCGAAACTGCTAAAAAGAATCCTGGCGCTGCGAAACTGCTAAACAGAATTCAGGCGCTGCGAAAACACCCTGACTTTAAGCTAGACTAAAAAATTTTGACAACAGCGTTTTCAGTGATAACACATAGAACACCTTGTTACATTTAGTATTGTGATCAATCAAATATTGAGAGTGGATATCTCTATTATAGAGGAAGAAAAATGTATCCTTTTAATTTTTTCTTTTCCAAACTCATGGGATATTCTAGTCATGGTTTTTGAGAGTAATATGACCACACTAATTCTTGATGATGGGGTGGAATCTCTATTATCAAAGAAGATGAGGTGAAGGAATGTGGATAGATCGACCAAATATTATATATTAGTGAGATGTCAATGAGTGGACAAAGGTACATGTAAATTCTTCAAAGGATTATCTAGATTAAAAGGAAGATCTAAGTCTTTAAGTAAGCCAATAAGAAGATTTAAGAAATGTAGTAAAGCAGGGCATTACAAAAGAGATTACAAGTCGAAGATTATTGGTCAAAGCAAGGGAACTAACAAGAAATCAACTAAAGGGAGAACTTCATTAAAAGAAGGAGGAGATGTGTATTTATCTTTGAAAAGTACATAGTCAAATCATGAGGCATGGTTGATTGATTTAGGAGCATCCTATCATATGAAACCCCATAGGGAGTGGTTCTACAAGTATGAAAAATATGATGAATGGGATGCTACCTCAAAGACAACGCAAAAATTAGGATACTCAATCAAGGCCAAATTTTACTAATGTTAAATGATGGTACGAGTAGAATTTTTTCTAGGGTACTACATATTCTAGGTTTGTCTAGAAACTTGATATTTTTCAATCAAAATGGTGATGGAGGTGTGCATGTCATATTTGAGAATGATTCATGCAAAATATTATGTGTAGTGATGGTATTGATGGGATGCATTTATATTGGTACATTGTACAAGTTTTTGGGGCATAGTCACCCAAGTGGATGCATTAGTGCAGTTATATTTGAAATTGACAGGAAACCCTCTTTTCTAGTTGACCAAAACCATGTTGTGGCATTAAATAATGGACATATTGGTGAGAAAGGACCTCAAGCTATGAAAGGAAAAGGTATGGTGAAAGGTTCTCCTAGTAACTTTATATAAGTTTATTTATATGAACAATGTGTTTATGAGAAATGGAATTGGGTTAGACTTTCATTTTGCACTACAAGAGAAAAATGAATTTTGAAGCTAATTCATAGCGATGTGTTTGGGACAATACCAGTGTACTCACTAGGTGAATCCAAATATTATGTATCCTTCATTTATGATTTCTCTAGTATAACATGGTTATATTTCCTTAATAAAATATCATAGCTTTTGAGAAGTTTTAGGAGTTCAAATATCTTGTGGAGAACCAAACAAATAATAAGATAAAGGTGTTGAGAATTGATAATTGAGGTGACTTTTATGGTAAATAATTTGAAAGTTTTTACAAATAGCATGGGATATTACATCATATGACTACTCCATACGCTAAACAAAATAAAGCTACAAAATTAATGAAAAGAATGTTTATGGACGAGGAAAGGGTCATGCACAGTAATGTGGGATTGTCACAAGATTTCTAGCTATACATAGCCAACACTACATGTTCCATGGTGACTAGTTCTCTATCAACATCATTGATTGATGAAAATCCATATGAAGTATGCTTTGGTAAAAAGGAATTACTCACACATCTTACAATATTTAGTTGTGATACTTTTACCCATATTCCAAAGGTGACTAGACAAAGTTATATAACAAGGCAGTGAAGCGCATCTTCATCTTCTACAAGGATGGAATAAAAGGATATAAGTTTTCAGATATAGTGGCAAGGAAGATAGTTTATATTCAATATGTGAACTTTAGGGAAGTTACGTGTGCTTCCAATATTGAAGAGGCTTTAGAAAAGGAGAAAGGAAAAAAAGTTGGTGTTTGACTTGAAGTCAGAAGAAAGTGACTCAAATGAGTCAATTGAGTTAGATGAAGAGGTGGGATGAAAAAATCCAATTATGAGGAGGTATGGTAGAGTGAGGAAGGAAGCTAAAATCTATTCCCCATCTACATTATAGTCTTCTTTTGTATTATCCTCCAATAATAGTGGACCAAGGTTAATTGAGGAGGAAATCACCTTGAAAGAGCGTAAAGTTTGGTAAAAATCCATGAAGGAAGAAATGGATTCTTTGCAAAGGATGAGACATGGAATATAATAAAATTAGCTAATGGAAGGAGGCCTATTGGTTGCAAGAGGATTTTTAAGAAAAAATTTAATGCAACAGTTCAATTTGAGAAGTGCAAGGTTTGATTGGTGGAAAAATGTTATTACCAAGTAAAGGGAGGAAACTTTAGTAAGATATTCCCCCCGTTTAAAATGTAACTTCCATTGGAGTATTGATGTCTCTAGTTGAAACGTTTGTTATGTAAATAGAGAAAATGGATGTAAAGAAAACATTTTTGCATGGTGATTTGAAGAACTATATATGAAACGACTTGAATTTTTTTTTATTAAAGGGCAAAGAGAAGCTAGTATACAACCTAAGGAATTCCCTTTATGGTGTAAATCAGTCACCTAGTATGTGGTACCATAAGTTTGATATATACATCTCAGGATTGGGATTTGAGCATACAAGATGATCATTGTATGTCTTAAGTTAGAAGGCAATTGTTTCATATATGTATTATTGTATGTTGATTGCATGTTGTTGATTGGAAACAACATGAGTGCAATCAAAGACATATAGATGTAGTTTTCCCCTAATTGAACATGAAATATCTTGGAGTTGCATATTCCATTCCAGAATGGAGATGGAGAAAAGCTGTGTAGTTAGGAAAATTTGGATAAATCGAAGGGAGTATGTTGAAACAATTTTAAGGAATTTCAACATGAATGATTGTAAACCAATGAACGTACCAATTCCTATTTGGGAATGACTACCTACTAAGAAATTTCCAAAGAAAATAAAAGAAATAGAGGGAATGACATGTCTTCCATATGCAATGGTTTTGGGTAGTTTTATATATGCAATAGTTTGCACTCAACTAGATATTTCTTATGTAATGGGAGTATTGAACAATATAAGAAAACACCTAGAAAAAGAAATCGATGTGCTATCACTACAATATTTAGGTATTTTTGTGTCATGATTAATAATGTGATGTGCTATCATGAAGGACCTAAGGATGAAAGTGAAGCAATTATACAAGGATTTGTAGGTGTTGACTGAGCTAGTGATCTAGACAGAAGAAGGTCATCTAACCAATATGTGTTCAAGTTTTTCAATGAAGCTATTAGGTCAATGACTAAGATAAATGAAATCGTGACACTATCTAAAATAGAGGATGAATACATGGAAACCACTCATGCAATGAAGGAAGAAGTTGTTGGAAACTAGATCACTACTGAGGGGTGGGTGCATCAATAATGAGAGCACTTATAACTTTTTATCCAAAACAATATTCCTTAATCGTGCATGAATTAAAACAAAAACGCATAAATCAAAGAATCAAATATAAACATGAAACCATAAAACCAATAAACACAATGGAAACATATATTTTTGGTGGAAAAGCCTCTCAAGGGAAAAAAACCACCCATTGTTATTACACTGCTCAAATATTCTAATATGTCAAAAAATTCTTCACATAGAGATTCAAATGGCTACTATCAAATACAGACTCTTTATCATGTGGATCAACAGATTACCATCCACTTAAGGATACCACGATCAATGATCCTCGCCCAGATACTCTTGAACTAATAATCAACTCTACAGGCTCCTATTTGTTGGAAGCCACCACAACCAACGAGCCTCCCTAGTTTCTTCCAAACTATCCAACCACAATTGGATTGAGAAAACTTCTCACTTATATAGATTTCGTCGAAGTCCTCCAACTCCAATCCTCTATGTGGTTATTGTTTCAAAATATTTCAGACTAGAATGGAGAACTTCTCAACATGAGCACTAAATAAATGCATCATACACAATCAAAAACCAAATCTTCAATCTCCAAATACACCAAAAACTACAACACAATCCTTGATACATTTCTACCAATCCACACCTCACCTTCTCACTCACTACACAAAAATGATGGCTAAAACATACTTCATCTATCTACTACTACAACTACAAAATTCTTATGAAAATATGCAATAAAATTCGCACACCTTACTTAGGCTTCTCGACTCTCACTCTCACTCAACACTTCAAAAGGATCAACCATACTATTATTGAGCTTCCTCCAACATATAGATGAACTAAGGTTCTCAACTCAATAATTACCAAGAACTAATTAGCACAAAAAACTATGTTCTTATGCTTGATTTGATCCAGATTCATATCATTGACTTGATCAAGCCACTAACTCCACTTTCCTTTTGATATTTTCAACTTTTATTAGTTTCTAGGTGTCCCACTAACTTTTCCAACCATATGCTAAAAAGTTTCGATCAATAATGTTTCAATAATACCCAAAATAGCTTAGTTTCATGAGGATTGTAGAGAAATCTTATGAAATGGCTTGGTCACATGCACAACACTACACAAACTTGACTAGAGCTCCCCATTTGCTCCCATAGGCCCATCTGCTAGTGACTATAAATTTTCAGTCTCTCCCATGACTCACCATCCATGTGACTATGCAAAGGATGAAGTAAAAACACAACCAAGTTAGCTCAAAGCTCTACCAAACTTCAGGAACACCTTCACCAGCTCCAAAACATACCTCTAATCCTATGTAACAAGTATGCAACTAATGATATAGGCCAAGAACTCCTGCAACAAGTCCATGTCAAGTAGTCCATAGTCTACCAACTTCATCATAAAGACCGAAAACTCCAACGCCTCAAGCAACAACCACAACCTATCCAAGCATATCCTACACCTATAACAACATCTCTAACTCCTATAGTAGCATCCTCAACACTTACAGGAGGATAATCAAGTCATCCAACTACCTCCAACATTTATAGAGGCACTTCCAGTACATGCAAACACACTCAACACATGTAGTAGCATGTTATGCTCTTGACCTGCAAGAAATTCCATAATACCAGAAATGCAAAGAAATATAGCCCAAAACATAGAATAAAATAAAAAAATATACAAGTATTTTATTATTCAGAAAAAGATTCAATGTTCACTTGCCTCTTCGAGGGGGCAACCTCCAGTAGAGTAGATCTCACTTACAATAATACTCGATGATCGTTCCTTTACTAACTAAGACTATTTATAGCTAAATGACATCCAAAACCCTAACTACTAGTGGTCCCTTACATAACAAGGGTTAACCACTTTATTTATTAACTATGGCCCATTTACAACTAACTGTGGTCCCTTTTCTCTAATGTGGGTCAACCACTTACAATTATTAATGTGGGTTGTATATACTCTCTAACTAAATATGACTATGACTCAACCCATTGGGCTTATTACATAAATAAAGGGGTAAGGGCTAGACCCTAACATGCCCTCCCCCATCAAAAGCAGCCTTGTCCTCAAGGCTGAAGCTGTAGAAACTATTGAAGAATAGTAGCTAGTTCCCAAGTCACATCTTCTCGAGAATTGTCTTTCCACTTGATGAGGAATTCCTTCATCATGCGGCTGTGGAGATGTCTTTCACGGGTATCGAGGGCCTGTTCAGAGATTATCACTATTCTTTTGAAACTTTTGGGGAAGTTTCTTGTACATCTTGTTGATCATTTCTTATTTCCTATTAATTGACTGTTGTTTCCTTATTTGATTGGTCTTGTTCTGAAGCTTCTTCTTCATCCTTCATAGATTCTTCCTCAAATCCCTTAGATTTTCTTCAAGAGACAATCTCATCGTTATCCTTTGGACCAAAATCTTCAGCAAAAGTAAAAATTTATGCTTTCCATTATTTGTTTTCACCTCAAGTTGTAGCATCTATAAGCCTTCCTTTTGGGTTAATAACCAACAAAAATACCTTCAACAACACGGGAATCGAACTTGCCCAAATTTTTTATCTTCTCCCTTGATGTAGCATTTTCTTCCAAATATTTTGAAGTATTTGACGTTAACTGGTCTTCCTTTCCATAGTTCATACGGATTCATGTTACAATTGTTCTTGAGCAGACCTCTATTTATAATGAATATGGTTGTATGGATTGCTTGAACACAAAATTTATCATCATTGTTCTGGCCATTTCCTGTACAGTTCTATTTTTTCTCTCAGCAACTTCATTTTTTTGTGGTGTTCTGGATTTTACGAATTTCATTTTTATTCCATTTTCATCACAATAAATGCTAAAATACCTTTGAAGTGAATTCTTCGCCATTATCTAATATCAAACACTTGATCTTCAAATCGGTTTCATTTTTTACCATTTCCTTATAGATTTTAAAACACTCGAATGCCTTTGGCGTTTTATATAAGAAACTAACGGTTGTCATTCTTGTGTAATCATCTATCATTAGCATAAATTATAATTCTCCATCTAAACCATTTGTTTTCATAGGACCACATATATCAATATGTATTAATTCCATTGGACATGATGCAAAGTTTTCTTTTGTCTTCAAATAAACTTTTGTTTGTTTTACATGCCTAAAAGCTTCACATATCGTATTGGTAGGTTTTGAAAGTTTTTTCATATCTCTTACTGCTTCCATTTTGCTAATCCTGACCCAATTTTCAAAATTTATATGCCCCATTCATTTGTGCCATAACAAACTTTCATCTTCTTTCTCCAAAAATCACCCTTTAGGTGCCTCATCCAAAATATATATGCCATTTGGAGCCCTGCTTGTTGTAGCCACAATTTTACCAAACTTGCCTTTCCTAATTTCACATTTCTTAGAGTTGAATAGAATCGTGTGTTCTTGATCACACATATGTCCAACATTGAGCATATTGTGATTCATATTTTCAACCTATTAGAGTCAGTATTTGCATACTGCCACCAGTGGTCAAAATCTCTCTTTTATATCATATTAGAGTATTGTTTGAAATTTTTTGCATTCCACTCAGGTCATCATGTTTTAGTTATGTCATAGATTTATGATAGCTAGTGGAACTCTGAACCCTTTGAATGCCAAATCCAGATTATGGTACGAGATATGCAAAACTAGAGGTGAAAATCGCTCAAAAGATTATTATTTGTTACAAAAATATGTGCAGACTCCAAATAAATTATATTGAAGGTTTTGTAAATCAGTGGGACATATGAGAATAATTGTTGAGATTATGAATTCATGATGGATCACAATGCTAACACATATAGAATGTAAGCTGAAGAACATGGAAAGGAAGGAAGTGGACAGCGCATTGGTCAAGGCAGATATCAAGGAAGAGGTCGAGGTGGCGGAGCTAGTCGAGGTCGTGGATAGATTATTTGTTGTAACTATGGCCAGGTAGGTCACTTTGCAATAGATTGTTAGAATCATACTACGACATGCAAGTATTGCAAATCATTTGATTATGTAATTGAGGAGTGTCTGGTACTTATGTAAAAAATGTAAGAAAAAAATTCAATAGTCGACACAGAACATTCAGATGATGACTGCGGAACCAAGGATTGATGAACATCACATTAATATTGTAACAAGGAGTGGAGCTGCGACTGGAAATGATAAAGAAGATGGGGAGAAGGAAGCTAAAGCCACATGGGTAAGAAAGAACAAGGAGAAAGCTCCTACCTTTGATGGTCAAAAGTAAAAATAAGTGTTTATGGAAGCCAGACGAAGCTTTATGGACGTTGGGGCTTCGACCTCTAGCACGCAACCAAAACCAATGCAGAAGAATAACTGCAACATAATATCAGCTCTGACACAAGATGTGGATCCAAGTATTTTAAAGTATTCCTACAAAATTGCATAAAGCTGTTAAGAACCAAGAAAGTTATAGAAGGGATGCAAGAATTGATAGATTCTTGAGTTTCTAAAGAAGTAATGCAAAGTGATATGCGTGTATTTAACAATTTACATTGACATACGAGGAGGACTAGAAAATAAATGAGGCTCACTACACAGATAGGAGAACAAGACATGGATCAGGTTATTCTGGATTTAGGATTTGATGCTAACATTTTACCAAAAAAGACCTAGGAATTGATGGGTAAGTCGAAGTTACAATGGTCACCAATTCAGTTGAGAATGGCGAACCAGCATAAAATATTCCCTATGGGGAGGTTATCAGGTGTTACAATGGACATTGAAGGAGTACACAATATTGCAGGTTTTTAGGTGATAGAAATTATGGATGAAAGAAACCCCTATCCAACATTGCTTGGACTCGATTGGGAATTTGATAATCTAGCTATAATCAACTTAAAGAAGAGGCAAATGGTATTTGAAAAATACAACATGAAAGTAATTTTTCGATTGGACCAATCAGAAGGGGTGTGATATACAGAGCCTGTCAGAGACGAGTATTGCGCAATAGATATAAACAACATTTATCAGATAATAGCCAAAGAAGAGGAATGGATTAACCCTAATGGAAAATTGAGTTGGGAGAAAGACAATTCTTGTACTTTAGATTCAAAAGAAAAATTGTAAAATTGACAGAATAGGCTATACGAAGTGTCTACAAGGTGATGTGCAAGGATCACTAAATCACTTCACTGTATAACTTCCGAGGTATGTAACTTGCCTTATTATGATGGTTTAGGTAATCTAAGCACTTTACTTGATGATTACTAAAGACAAATACTAGAAGATAAAAGGTGGTTATCTTTGGATGTGGCCCTGAGACCTACCCCTGCTAGATGATGGGGTGCACATAAAAGAAATATAGCAAGTTGGTAGGAGTGTTGAAGATTAATGTGGATCACGTTTGGGCCAATAAATATAGAAATAGAGGTGAAATATGATGGTAAAACTGACCCTAGGGATCATATTCACCAATGTACTACAGTATGAGAGGAGATCCCAAAACATTAATGGGTACATGGGTTTATCCACACATTAGACACAATTCCTATGAACTAGTACCTAGAAACATAACTATGCCATGGTACTATAAATTGGGTATATTTGGTTGAAGGGTTTATATTAATACTCAGTTTTGAAGATGATTGACCATGCATAGAATCAACTCTTCAAACAATAAGAGAAAAGGTCTTTGGGAATGAGACCTTGTTGACATGGCAGCAACTAAATTGGACTGCGTAGCTAGAACATGCACTGGAATGCTATAACATTATTGCAGAAGAAGATGAAGATCTGTGAAATATCAACATAGAAGAATTAGAAGGACACTGCGAAGTCACTAGACCTGAGCTAGAGATCCCAAATATAGCGAAGCCAGTAAAGACTAAGAAGGTGAATATAGGATTAGAAGAGGAACCGAAGCTCGCAATGATTGGAGATTATTGGGATGAGGATACATTTAGTAAAGTTACAAAATTACTTCATGAATATCAAGAGTTGTTTCCCATTAAGTTTTCAGAAATGAAGGGTATAGTAGGAAATTTAGGAGTTATGAAGATACCTCTTAATCATAAAAATGTAAAATTTGAAACGGGAACTGATACTGTTACCCGTTTCGTAGAGATAGCAAAAAAATGACCCGATTTTCAAAAGTGGTGATGCAGAATACACATGTTTTTTTTAGAACATGGTTTTTGGAACTTTAATTTTTTTTCATGTTCAAGGATGAAATCAAGTTTTAGAATGGTAGTGATTTTCATGCTGATTTTAAAAAGTGAGTATTCTGCATCACACCCTTTTTTTAAAAGACCTATTTTTCGACTTTTAATTTTCTAGTGTGTGAAATGTGAAAAATTATTTTCTAAATTTGATAGTTTTTGAAGTCGTCATTTTATTCATATTTTCTTGTTCTCTATCTTAATTTTTTTTTTAGGGGGGTTTTTATTGTTTTGCGTTTTTAAATTAGAAAGTCGATAGTTTGAATTTTAGATAATCTACATATTTATACATCCTTAATTAATTTTTCAATCCACATGAAATAATTGTTTCTAAAAAACAACATTTTTTAACAATGGACATAAAAATAACCATTTTTAACATAAATATAACAAAGAAACTAAACGTTTTGATAATTTTTTGCTAGAATTAACATGTCAAAATCACAATTTTTATACAAAAATATTAACTAAAAATGGTCAAATAATAGTTTTTTTTATGAATTTCATGTCAAAAAAATAATAATAACAACTTTTTTTTCAAAAAATAATAATTAACTTAAAAATCAATGCGAAAATCACAAATTACAAATATTGAACACATAACAACTTTAATTCATTGATTATTCTTTTCATGAAATGTCAGAGTCAAAACATTGCAAAGCTTGATTTCCAGGTATAACTTAAATTTAATCAACAATGTCATGTAATCCAAACTCTTCGTCCTCTAGAGTTTCATCATTGTCATCTTCCACAATATTTTCTACTTCCTTTTGTGCAATTTCCTCTTCTAATGGGTCTTTGATGTCTGCAAATCTCCCAATATATGTCTTTCCAAACATTCCATGTAATGGTGGTTGGGGTTCCTTTGCCTTTTTTGCCACACGTGATTCACTAAAGTCCCCTTTCCTCAACCCAATTTCTTGCATTTCATCTGGAAGAAATTGAAGAGCATTAATTCTTTGCTGAATGAAATTGCATTGTAATGGATCTTTTTCAATTGCAATGCAATTTCTTCCTTTTTGAAGGCAGCATGCTAGTGTTGTACCTAATTATCAAGCACAAAAAAGTAATGAAGTAAATTAGTACAATGACATATTAATTAAAAAAAAGAACATATTGAAATTCAATTCCATGTGGCAAAACCTACCTGAGCCAGAAAATAAATCCAGAACCCAATCTCCTTCATTTGAACATATGTCTATAAGATAGTTAATCAATAATTGTGGTTTTTGATAAATGTTAACTATCTCTCCTTTCGTTTCTTTGTCTTCATATGTTAGTTTTCTCACAACAGCATCATAAGTCAGTATTTGGCTATGACTCTTTCTCTCCACCCGATTAAAAATCATAGACATATGGCTATCATCTTTTGCCCAACTATCAATATGAATGAACTCACAGTCATTTATAAATTGTTGATCTTTATTGTTAAGAAGATTTGACTTTTTCCTGTAACATAAAATAGTAAAAGTTCAATTAACTTGTACATAAATGAATTTTTCAACATTAATCAAATATACCTTTAAACATCTTACCATGTAAGCTGCATCCTTGAATTTGTTTTCCCCTTGAAGCTTGACAATACCATTGCCAATTGTGTGTCTGAATGAAATGTCACAAATCTCCATAATGGTGATGACGTCACTTCCATAAATCCCGCCACCACTTTATTAAAAGCTTGATAAGTATAAGGGTCACTATCATAGTAAATGTTTGGAATATTGAAACCATGGGGAATATCTGCAATAACCAGGGCATAATCCCTTTTTGGTACGAGTTTAGCAATGTCTTCACAGTCGCCTTGTATTACTTGATATTGAATAGTGTCTAGCCCATTCCAAATGAAATGATTAAGAGTTGGATCAAGTACAACATTCTTAATACGTTGCTTTCTTAGTCTTTCAATCTTTATTTTTTCAATAAAAGTCTTGAAACTGTCTGGTGCTCCATTATCTTCTTTCTTCATCTTTTACCAAACAAACAAATGTATGTGTAAGTTTTAAATTAAAAATAGTACATAGATGATTAAAACTGAATGTATAAATCAAGTTACCTTTTTAAATGCAAGATAAAAAGCTTTTAATGTTGATCTAGAACTTGAATCTGGATAGTTGCGTACAACATCATCCCAACTATCTTCATTCAACAGTTTAACCATTTGTTCTTGAATTTTCATGTAAACTTTGTGACTGCATAGATAAAGTAAGAAAAAGTTAATATAATGATATGTATAACAAATACTACCAATAACAACATGTTTTATTTAAAAGATAACTATAATCCTGGAAATAAGTAAAAATAATTCAGCAAACTTACTTTTGAAATTCTTCAGACATTTCTTCCAATGATAATTCCCCTGACCTCACACGAGATAATATTGTTTTGACAATTTTTTCATCTTTCACTCCTTGCATCGCCCTCCAAGGCGTGATGGTCATATCGTCTGGAAGTTTCTTCAGTTCAGGAGCTGATTTATTGTTGCTACATATCAATGGCTTAGACTTTTTGACCCTCTAGTTTTTAATGCCAATGTCTTCCCACATGCTAAAAATGTCATCAATCAAATTCCAAATATCTCCAGTTCTAAATGCCAATTGGAAAATGTTATCAATACCTCTGAATAAATCGCTATATCTGCTGTCTTTTCCACCTTTTGAATTGGTTTTCTCTTCAATTTGATAGCCTATTTCCATACAATATTCCTTTCGGAAATCTGCAGTAATATTTATCTTATCCCCACCACATTTTTCTAGGAATTCACTATGAATAAATCTAACCTTTTGGATCAAATTCATAGACATCCTATATTCATTATCTGAATTATGATCCAATGCCACTAACTTTGCTTCTGTTTCATTTAAACTAGCATAAATGACACATTTCATTGTTTCAAAACGTCGGTTATTAGGATATTCCTCCATCAATTGTCTTTGAGCTTCAACATAATGGTTCCCCCCAAGCACATAATAATTGTATTCAAAACATTTTGACTTATCAAATGCTTCTTTGTTGGGAACTTGAAGTGGATCAACAAGAAGCACATAACTAACCAGATGAGCATATGGATTATACCTCATCAATGTCTTCAAGTTGTGAACATGCAGATGATGTGGCTTTCTGATTTGATATTGGCATTGTCCTTCACTTGCCTTATAGGTTTGTCTGACATTTAACTGAAATGTACGACCACCATCAATTAAGTTTCTCTTTGTCAAATTCTGTCGAATGGAATTTTGTTTTGTTTTGATTATGCCATCATCTAAATCAGCTCCTGGTGTAATGATTTCTCTGCTTTCTTTTGAAGTTTCACTAGGTTCTTGACTGCTGGTAATGACTACTTCAAGATCTTCAACTCTACTTTTTTTCGTCATAAAATTCTCAAGAGATCTATTCTTGGGCATTGTTACTTTTGGTCTTTTACGACCTTCTTCAGTTCCAATGTCATCTTCAGTAATGGCAACATATGCTTCATTGTCAATTTCAACTTCATCGTCCTCAAAAGTAACTTGTTTACCCTTGCTAGATTTATCCACCAGAGGCCTTTTTTTCTGATTCTTTGGATGTAGTTTTGTAGCATCATCAATTACTACATTTTCCATGTTTTCCATATCTTCTTCTGACATTGAGTAAAAATGGCTGACAACTTTCATGATATCATGCTCTATGAAATGAATGCCTCCCAACCTAATTGAACAGCTTTCAACAAAATTCTGCCAAATAAAATATCATATGTTAATATAAACAAAGTTAAAAAAATATAGCGAGACACTTTCAAAACGCAAAATAAAAATACAAATAACAATACTTACGATGTTTTGTGTCATCTCATTTACGATTTGTTTACACAACTTTGTAGATACCTCTCTCGTGTCATATAATGAATATGATAGTCGGTATTTAATCCTTTCATGTGACTTGGGAGCTTTTGTAAGTACGTAAACAACTTCAGTGTTTGGTACCGAACACATATCTATGACTCTTCCCATCACCTCCAAATTTTCATTATTTTGGGGTATATCAATGTATAGATATATATTCACAGTTGTGCTCTCTCTTTCTTTCACATACCAGACTCTTGATGGAAATTTCACCTCTTTTGAACTTTTCCAATCTGAGATTAGCTTCTTATCACTTGAAGCACTTGAAATATTTGTAGGCATGAGCTCAGGTGGAGTTCGTTCACCAATGTTTTTTGAAGATACACCTTTAAGACTCTTTGGTCCAGAAAGATTCACAGAAATTTTCCTTGATGCCATTTTCCTAAAAAAAAAACACATAAATTAGTAAATAAAAAAACATATTAACTTAAATTAATAACAAAAATATACCATAAATTTTTTATTTGTATAATCAGAATTGCCCAGCCACCTCTAACGGGCAGGCCGGTCGATGGGCGAGCGGGAGGCCAGGTGAGGGATAATGAGGCTAAGTAGACATTTAGGCAAGTATGGGCGAGCCCCTACCCACGCGCCCCCCACAACCCCCTAAGCTTCCCCCCCTCACCGCCCCCCTTCCCTTCCATCACCCCACCCCCTACCGTCCCCCCACACCCCCGCCCCCAAAACCCCCTCCCCCCATCCCCCGCCCCCAAACCCCCTACACCCCCCAACACCTCCCTGCGGCCGCCCCTCCCCACTGCGCCCACCACTCCCCACACCACGCGCCCCCCCTGCCGCATCCCCCCCCCACCATCCCCGCGCCCTACCCCACCCCCCCCAACCCTTATCCCCCCCCCTACACCCTACCCGCGCCCTACCCTTACCCCCCCTACCCGCCCTATTCCCCACCCGCTCCCTACCCCATTCCCCCCCCCCCCCCCCCCCCCCCCCCCCCCCCCCCCCCCCCCCCCCCCCTATCCTACCTACCCCCCCCCATTCCCCCTATCCTACCCCCCTCATCCCCACCCCCCCGCCCCCACCATCCCCCCCACCCTACCCCTACCCCCCCATTCCCCCCCCACGCCCCCACCCTACCCCCCCATCCTACCCTACCCCCCCATGCCCCCACCCTACCCCCCCATCCCCCCCACCCTACCCCGACCCCCCCCATTCCCCCCCCCCACGCCCCCTATCCTACCACCCCCCCCACGCCCCCTATCCTACCCCCCCATCCCCCCACCCTACCCCTACACCCCCCCCCCCGCCATACCCCATTTCCCCCCCCCTATCCTACCCCATCCCCACCCCACCCACCCCGCCCACCCGGCCCACCCACCCTACCCCGCCCACCCGGCCCACCCGCCCGACCTCGCCCACCCATCCCACCCGCCCTACCCCGCCGACCCGGCCCACCCGCCCTACCCCGCCCACCCGGCCCACCCACCCCACCCGCCCTACCCCGCCCGACCCGGCCCACCTGCCCTACCTCGCCCTACCTAGCCCACCCGGCCCACCCCGCCGCCCCTCCCCCTCCCTCCTCCCCCTCCCCCGCCCCTCCCTGGCCCCCTCTACCGCCCCTCCCGCTCCACCTCCCCTTCCCCCGCCCCTCCCCGGCCCCCTCCGCCGCCCTTCCCCCTCCCCCTCCCTCGCCCAACGACCCCTCGTTGGCCCCCTCTGCCCACCCCTCCGCCCGCGCAGGGCCACCCTCGGGCCGCCCCGCCCCTCCCCGGCCCCCTCCGCCGCCCTTCCCCCTCCCCCTCCCTCGCCCAACGACCCCTCGTTGGCCCCCTCTGCCCGCGCAGGGCCACCCTCGGGCCGCCCCGCCCCGCCCCGCCCGGAATCGACCTGCCGCCGGTCAGGCGGGGCGAGGCGGCCCGGGGGTGGCCCTGCGCGGGCGGAGGGGGACGCGGAGGGGGTCGGGGAGGGGCGGAGGAGGGGGAGGGGGAGGGGCGGTGGAGGGGGCGGGGAGGGCTGGCGGAGGGGCCCGGGGAGGGGCGGCGGAGGAGGGGAGGGGGAGGGGGAGGGGCGGCGGAGGGGGCCGGGGAGGGGCGGGGGAGGGGGAGGGGGAGGGGGAGCGGCGGTGGGGTGGGCCGGGTGCGGCGGGTGGGGCGGGTGGGTGGGGTAGGGCGGGTTGGCGGGGTAGGGCGGGTGGGCCAGGTGGGGATGGGGTGGGATAGGGGGCGGGGGGGGGGGGGGGGAATGGGTTAGGCGGGGGAGTAGGGTAGGGGGCGTGGGGGGGGGTAGGGTAGGGGGCGTGGGGGGGAGAATGGGGGGGTAGGGGTAGGGTGGGGGGATGGGGGGGGTAGGATAGGGGGCGTGGGGGGGGGGAATGGGTTAGGGCGGGGGGTGTAGGGTAGGGGGCATGGGGGGGGAATGGGGTGGGTAGGGGTAGGGTGGGGGGATGTGGGGGGTAGGATAGGGGGCGTTGGGGGGGGACGGGTGGGGGGTAGGATAGGGGGGGAATGGGTAGGGTGGGGGGATGGGGGGGGTAGGGTAGGGGGGGTAGGGGTAGGGGTAGGGTAGGGGGGTAGGGGTAGGGGGCGGGGGGGGTAGGGCTAGGGTAGGGGGATGGGGGGGGTAGGGCTAGGGGCAGAATGGGGGGGGTAAGGGTATGTGGGGGGTAGGGGTAGGGGCAGAAGGGGGTGGAGGGAGAGGGGGCACGGGGAAGGAGTTAGGGGATGGGGCCCATGGGGCCGGTGTTAAGGAAGGGGGGGAGGAGTTGAGATTGGAGGGGAATGGGAGTTAGGGGTGGGCTTATGGGGAGGAGAGTTGTGGGGTAGGGAAGGAAGAGTTGGGGAAAGGGTGCATGGGTGGGTGAGTTGGGGGTGGCAAGGGCTGGCGCATGGGTAGGGTGTTAGCTACCTATACCAATAGGTTTCATATTTCATGATTGGCAAAGAAAGTTCCAAATATGCTCTGCTTTGGTGATGCAAAGATCCCATATTTTCAAGGAAAGGCAACATGTGTATATAGCTTGATGTTGTCTCAATTTTGATGGATGGTCCAACAACCTAATCTGGATCATGCCATGTTTCAATTTTTTGTTGTAGAATAGAGAAAGAAGTCTGTCCAAACTGTTTAATCTTGGCAGACCAGTAGCTAGGTAGAGAAGTAAGGTTCCCAACTGCTTAATCTGGGACTTTGGAAGCAATAAGGGTAGCCTGAGGTAGAGAATCAAAAGAAAAATCCAAAAGAAAAGAAAAGGCACATAAGGGTCTGCAAGTCTAAGTGCACCCTCCATGAAGAAACAAAAAATGCTAGGCAAGTAGATGGGTAGGTAGATGGGGTTGCAGAAATGTCATTCATTTCAACTGAATTTTGCTGGTCTAGCATAAAGGAACATCAGTGGATAGAGAAGCTCCTCTTCTCCATCATGTTGCAGCAAAGCAAAGGAGCATGACTAACTCCCTTTCCTCCCCTTTCACATTCATTACTAACATCCCTTCATCAGTTGTGTTCATGAAAGAATTTAAGGTTTTATGTTGGTTCTTATTCCTTTAAAAGCCACATTTCTTGTCTAAAATTCTTTTCATTTTGATCTACTCCCTAAGCTAAGTTGTTTTTATATAAACTTAGTGATATCACTCCTCATTCACCTCTTCCATTCATATTAACCCCTAACTTCTTATTATCTAAATCCCCTATGTTACCCTTTCCCTATTATTATAAACACTATGGTGTATAAACCCCAAGCATTCTATAAATATCCCTTCCCCCCTGGCATTATAGCCATATGTTCACAGTCAGGGATTAAATTGACATCTAGTCAGTTTAAAAACCCAAACCCTACCCCTCTTCCCCCTTCAGAAGTTATCTAAACCATTAACCCCTTCATTTGCTAAAGAACCTTGTAAAAAACCCCATTTTCACCCCTAACCCGCTTCATTTGCAAAATATACATAAAAACCCACTTTTCCCATTTTACCCAAAGTATTGGCGCAATGCGCGTTTTGATAAAATACATTGAAAATTCATACAAATTCACCAAAGTCCATAGTCCCACTGGGCGCGCTTTTCAAACAAATATATTATTTTAATCCCCGCCCACGTCCGTATCAACCTGGCACCTTAACGATCCGTCGACTGTCGGATCTGGCCCTTTTCATCTGACGGCTCTCATGCATTTCGGACCGGGCCCGACGTCCGTAAGTTACCTTCCGAAATCTGTCAGAGGGTGACGTCAAGCCTCTGCCACGCGTCACCCCCAAATCGTATCGGAGCGCCCTCTGAGAATTCTGCTTCCCTATAGAGAGCGGTGCGATATTATACCGCTTACCGTTTCCGGTCTTTTGTGAACCCGCCTTGCCAACGTCACTACCACGTCATTACCGCGTCACTGCTACATCACCGCCGCATCAGCGCCCCCGTCCGCCACTGCTCTGACCTGCCCGCCACCTCACCATCCCCGTGGACCACTCTCAAGCCGCCACGTCACTCGATGACATCACGATGACGTCATCCAAAAAAGGCGCCAAATAACCCAAAAATCCATATTTTGGCCGAAAAATCGTGTTTTTCATTACTTTTGCAAAAAACGACTGTGGCACCTCTGCATGTATTTTACGACCAAACAAGCGTCAACCTGCTGAATTTGACCCGAGGACCGTTGGTGCGCCAAATCCACCTGCATTTGTGACTATTGCCGACAATTTACCAGGTATTTATCCCAGTCATTCCCTCTGCGCCTGGTTTTATCCTGCGTTCTCCAACAATAGCTTAAAGAGTAAGAAAACACTGTGTTTACCGCTAAATCCCCTGTGGCTAGCCTCCATTTTCAGTTGTAAAGTCGAATTTCGCCTCCAGAGCCTTGTTTACCCGAATTTTCACAAAACATACAGTTAGTTCGCGCATTCGTGAACTGAGAACCCAAGTTGCATCAATTTACCATGAAGAGAGTTTTTAAGGCCAAGCATTTGCCCTATTAGTGCTTTGTGCAGTGTTTCAATTGCTGCCATTGCCATTTTATCCTCTGTTCCTCAATAAATCACCTCTCTTTCCAAGAAATACTCCTTTGTGTTGCTCTGCATAGTAACACCAGTGCATACAAACAGAATCCTAAAGTAACCATGGATGCACCGGTAGCTCCTGTAGCCTTGAATATTGCTCCATTAAATGCCCCTCAGAGAGAATTGGAATGGCAACCATTAGCAGACCTGGATTATCAAATATTAGAAGAAATGCTAATGCGCAGCAAGTACCACATCCACTTGTTAAATGAATTGAAGATTAAACACGAGACTGGAACAGATGTATTGGGCATTTGGGATTCTTTCCTTCCTATCTTCAAGCTCCCTCAGGTCAACCAGTTTCTTGACCTAATCCACCTATGTGCTGACTGCTACGACGCCACTCAGAGGGCTGTGATTGACCCTTTAGGCTCAGTTGTTTTCTATGTCACCCCTGAAGCCATCAGAGAGATGCTGCACTTCAAAACTGAGAAGAAATTAGTTCCTTTATCACTGATTGATCTGATAAAGCAAGGAGCTAAATTGACAGATGCTCAGGTCACCAAACTAAATCAATTGTACATTGACTCTGACACCGTGAAGTACCCTCCCATTTCTCATGTTTACCTCAACCAATTGGGCAGGGACCTTGTAGACATGATCAGTCCCATTCTGGGCTATAATTCAATTGAGTTTGTTGATGAAACTGTGCTGGTCATGATGCTCATCTTTTCCCCTGGCAAGTCTCCAATTTGCTATGACTATGCCACCTACATATCTGACAAAATACATGAGCAATTAATGAACTTGGCAAGAGAAAGGGTGTTCAGATACACCTCCTACATCTACCACTTAATTTTGTATTATCAACATGAGAAATTTCACTTTGCTGTGAAGAGAGTGGATGCACAAGGAAATCCAAGATCAGTGGTTTATGGGTCCTCTGCCTTCCACTATAGATCTTGTTCTCCATACACTTATTGTGAGTTTATAGACCTCTTCATCCACCCAGCCATGTCTTTGCTTATGAGCTCACCTCCTCCAAGACTAACTGATGAGATGCAGAGAGTCCTTCAGTTATCTAAAGCATACAACATTGGGGATTGGTACTATTACCAAAACCACACAGTCATCAGAATAAATGGGTGTGAGTTTCCCCCATACAGATTGCCCAAATATGTGCCCATGAGATTGTTTGCCCTTGAATACTTCAAGCAGTTTGGGAATGCTGATGTGCTACATTTTTCAGGCAAAGGCAAGAAAGCACAGCTCAAAGTAAGAAACCAATTAGGCCACTTCATTTACAACAAAAGGGAGGAAGGTTGGCAAGAAGCAGACAGAATGCTAGAATCCCTTGGCCTACAGACCAGTTTCCTTTGGAAACCTTATGACCCCTATCACTTCATAACTTTAAGAAGGGTCAAGTATAGGCTGGCCAGTTATGACCGCGTAAGGTTGCCTCATATAGAAAAATATGCAAATCAAATAAAGTGGAGGAGAGGCACCTTAGAGGAAGCTGTCACACAAGAAGAATTAAATCAAAGAGCAGTTAAAAATCTCCAAAAGATGGCTGACTTAGAGCTTTGTGCACAGGTATTTGCCCTTCCAGGCACTCAAGTGGGAGCAGCTGCCTCATCCTCCATAGCACATCAGCAAGCAACCAAAGCTACTGATCAAACCTATAGCAAAGGCAAAGAGAAAGAGATGGAGCCAGAGCAGCCACCTCATGAACAAGTACAGCAGCAGGAAGTGCAGCAACAGCCACAGGTACAACAGCAACAAGGGGGGCAGCAAGAAAAGGAACAGCCAGTGCAACAAGAGCAAACATCGCAGGCCCCAAAATCCACTGGGCAGCAAGCTCAGGACACTCTGCCTCCTAGGCAGGAGACAACAGTGGAGGCCTCAGTCCTCCAAACCCCACAAAAAGAAGACATAAGTAGAAAGAGGGACAGAGAGACTCCCCTCACAACATCAACAACTTAAGGGGAGAAAAGACAGAATGAATCCCCTCTCAGAGGAAGAAATGCCTATAGGGCAATCTTTGGGCATGGGCCCACCTAGTATGGAGGCATCTGCAAGTTCCTTCCAGCAGGAACAAGAGAGGATGATCGGAGGAGAAGTCAGCTCCTCAAGCCAGCAAAGAGGAGGTGAACTGGGCATCAAGCAACAATTCATTGATATAAAGAAGAGGAATGAGCCCATAAGAATACAGCTATATAATCATTTTTTGAAAATGGCTCCCACTAACCAGCAAAGACTAATGTCTGCATATGATGTCCAGGAGGGAAAAATGATCATGCGCCATTTTGCGCCAGCAGTGTTGCAGCCGCAGCCAGCTGCAGATTACATAAGGACCAACCTTGAGGTCCTTGCCAAGGACATCCACCCAATGGATCAAATCGAATTACATAAGCAAACGGGTGAGATGGTGTATGCCTCCTTGGCAGATAAGACATTGGTGAACTACAGTCTAGAAAATAGCCTAAATAATACAGCTGTCCAACTTGAGTTGGAGAGAGCATCCTCTCAAGCAAAGGACAACAGAATCAAAGCCTTAGAGGAGATAATCATAGAACTTGGGCATGATCCCAAGGACATCAAGGCTGTACAAGCATTATTGAAGTTAAGAGATGCAGATATGGCAGCACTAAGGAAAATGGTAAAAGTCCCAGCAACCATTCACCCACAAACTGGAGAAGTTGCCCAGCTGAGACATGACCAAGATGCAGCAGCTATGCTGGTGTCATTATACAAACAGCTGATCCAGACACAGGAGAAATTGGGAGAATCAGAGGCTGCACAGGCTGCACTGCAGGCAGCATTACAAAAAAAAGAAGGAGGACAAACATCTCAGCCTCCTCCAGAGATAATTAACCTTGAGGAACCTCCTCAAACTACTGCTCCTCCCCCTGAAAAGACAGAATAAATAGCACCATCTACATCAGCACCAGCGCCAACAACAGAGCAGGCTCCAAGCCTGGACATGCAGAAGCTAAGGAGTGAAATCCAAGCCCTGGAAGCCCAAATGGCAGAATTAAATGAGGCCAGGGAAAATTTGGTCAAGTTGAATGAAAGATATGATAAATCAAAACAAAGTGTTGCTGAGAAAGGAAGAGAGATAAAGGCTCTCAAAGAGAAGATAAAGGAGCTGGAGAAGGAGCTCACACTTGATAAAGTAGTGGCTGAACTCAAGAGAGTCCTATGGGCCAACATTGGCCAATCCATAACTGATCAATGGCAATACATTGAGACCATTCATGAGCAAATAGAGCTCATAGGGAAAGCACATAGAGAAATCCAAATAGCAAGGGCTTCTCTAGGCAATATGCCTGAGGTTGCCAACAGAATGATTAATGTGCTTAATAACAGAACAAGTGCTCAGCTGGCAAAAATGGGAATTTCCAACAGGACTGCGACCATTTTGCTAATAAAAAGAGTCCTAACACTAAGAATCCTGGTGCAAACACTAGAAAGAAGAAGCCAAGATATGCAGACAGAGGTTAATAAGTTCATGGACAAATTTGTGGCATTGCAGAACAGAGGTCTTCCTAGCTTATTGAACAGCGCAGGAAGACTACTTTCCCATGAAAATTATGCCAAAAGGGTCAACACATTTGCTACAAATCAGATTACAGAAAGACCCAGCACTTCAGAAGAATCAGGGCCAGCATCAGGGCAGAGTCTTGTCACACGGAATCTGTCAAGGGTGCGGACACGACTGACCTTCCTAGAAGTCTAAGACATTCTAATGACAAACAAGACAAAATGGAGTGATCTTTCTCTAAATACACCTTTTACAACATGAAAACTACAAGTGTTTAGGCTTACCTTATTCCAAAACGCTGTTGTTGAAGTCCGTTCTTGACGATCCGGATGAGCTCCTCCTTCAAGTCAATTCCTGCAACCACAAACAATCAAACAATTACCAAGCACTTGCATTTCATATAATAAAACATATATTCAACATGCAGACCAAGGAACACATGAAATAACTCATTAACACAAGCTATTGAGAAAAATAAACCAGTTTGTATTAATAACGAAACAAAGAAACTCTTACAACCTGGCCTTGGTGTTGTGCAAGTTCCTCCCAGGGTCCATCAAGGGTTTTCCTCTACTTTGACAAAGCTCACCCTCTCCCAAGTAGAATCAAGTGAAGACAATCTCTCCTCACAAAGGCTCTAATGGAAGACCTAAATCCTGCAGCATTTACCCAAAGAAAATGTATAGCTCCAACCTCCTCTCCTTCTGGCTCAATGCCTTTATTTATAGTGCTGTAAAGAGGTTATTCAGGTCCACTATCAATGGGATCATCCCCCTCTATGGGTGGGATAGCTCCCTTATTGATGGGATAAGTTCCCCCTTAATAGAGATACATGAACCAACTGGAGGCGCATCCATTTCATCAAACCGACCTCTAGAATGTTCTAGAAGTAACCACAAGTAACTTTTTCAAGATAAAACTCGCGCATTTTGCCTTTTACAGAGGGACGCACCTGTCCCTTAACATACAGAGCGTCCATGGACGCATATTTTGTGAACAAGGTCAGCGTCCCCGCAGGTAAGGCTAGAGAGAACCTGCGACCCCAGAGATAAACATAGTTTTTACAAGACTTTCTCTCTTCTTTGAGTTTGAGATGGATAACAGAGGCATGAGACTTGCCTAAGAGGGTAGCATGACTGTTGATTTGAGCCATACTAACTGTAAGTAGTCAAGGTGACATTTTTTAGTGTAACAGATTGCCCCCTAAAGTGCGAAGCCTGGAATAGAATAGGGTTTTGTAATTCTAGGAAGGGTGAAGCGCTTTATCATTTCAAGGATTGTCTTGTGGATGGCCTGGTTGGAACCTGCAATTTTCAACACAAAATACATGGATAAGATTATATCATCACTGAGGTAGGCATTCCCATACTCAGATTCAAAACTTTAACTAATGGACTAACTATTCTGATACAGGAATGATCTTGCAGTACATCATTTTTATAGACTTTTGTAGACACAGTATGGACGCAGCCATCTGTTTATGATTAGTCTACATAGATAATGAATACAAAACTCCTCGCAGCCTGGATGGTAGAAACTAGATCCAGGGTCTTCACTTCTACTTCCCGAATTGGTACGATTCTAGCCATGTGATTAAATGATTCGATGTCGAACATGGTAGAAACCACTTGATTACCAGTCAATGATGTAAACTGTTAACAAGCGTGAGAGAAACCACCAGTAATGTCAATGGTTCTCAAAGTACCAAGCACAACCCGTGAAATGTGAATAGATGTTTTGATGTCGAACACTTCACGGAATCCTCTGATCGAAAGTCAATGATGTAAACTGACGTCAAAGGCGAGAAACCTGCCATTGATGCATGCAGACTTCAAGGTACTGTCGATTCCTAAGTCATCTTTCTAGATAATGTGTCGATGTCGATAGAAAGCGACCCGTTGCAGGCAAGCCCGCAACACGAAATCATTGTTCAAGTTGAAGAAATGTTGCTGTAAGGACTGACTCAGGGATGGTCAAATGGATGACAAGTATTTTGCAGATGAAAGTTTTTGCTTGCAGACCTCTTGAACACATAACGACACAACAGATGGCTTGGTGACGTATAACTCAAAGTTAACCCCTGGAACCCGGTTAAAGACTTTCAAAGTGATTTGGTCAACTGTGAGGTAAAAGATTTCCCAACCCAGGTGAATGAAAAGTGTCGTGTTCAAGAGCGGTAATAAAGTTTCTTCTGAGACAAAAGGTGACAAATAGGTTCATTCTTCTCTTTTTTCCCCCACCATTTCTGGCAAGTACCTCTTTATTTTTAACAAGCTTGAGGAGGATAACATATGCTTGATTATAAGCTCATCCTTCGGACGAGTCCAACCTAGTTTAAATTCGAACCCTAGGAAGGAGTGGTTCGTTCCTGTTTGTAATTGAACAGGTCCTCTACTGTAAAAGTTTAACGAGCCCAGTATAGGAGAAACTCGGCGTTTTTCAATTTTAGAGAGTCTGAAAAAACTAAAGGAGACTCCACGTTGAACTTTTTCGTATATTTGTGTCCCTCAAGCCCGAAAAAGTATAAAATAATACCTGGGGGAACCGCTTGATCTTGCGACCAAGGAGTACTTTCATAATAGTGTCGTTAACCTGAAAAGTAAAAAGCGATCAAGGACACGTCGTTTTATTTCCTTATCGAGTTCGAAACGACAAAAACCCGGCAATCTTTTCCTGATTTTGCGGTCAGAAAAGAGCTAAAAGGGGACCGTCTTTTAATTCCGTTTTAACGAGTGAAAAAGAAACACTCGGCGATCTTTTCATGTTTTAGGAGTCAGAAAAGGGCTTAAAAGATGACTCTGATATTTTTGTTTGTGAAAAATTACAATTTCCCTCGAAATCCCTTTGTCCTGCACAAAAGCAACACATTACTCATACCTGTTTAAAATAGGCAAAAATACATTCAAAAACATCTTTTCATGGTAAAAAATGAACTAATTCATCCAAAAAACCTATAAAAAGACCTTTTACCATGTCATTTTTACCGTTTCACTGTTGAGGTTGAAAAAGGAGCTTTTGACAAGAAACTTCCCGTGGTTGCTGCGGAAAATCTGACCGTCGGAATCGAACGCCGTCTCATCCAGGTATTTTACACATCCTACTCTGCATTTCTATCCGTTTAGAATCAATTTTTAGGTTTTAGTTTCATTTTTTTGGGGGGTTTTGGTTTTGGAATGCGCCTCTCGGCGGACGCAGGTGCCCTTCGGGTGACCTGCGTCCCCCGACTTTTTCTCATACGGGAAAACGGTCGGAAGACGCAGCCCGCCTTCAGGCCAGCTGCGTCCGGGCGCCCTGTGCTACAAAGCCGGGGTGCGTCCTCCGAGAAACGCGCATTTCAAAACCCCAACTCTCTCAAAAAACCACCAAAAATTCCCAAATCAATTTCTAATTGCTATTTTTGATATGCAGGGCATTAATCATGTTAGACTGGAGAGAAAGAGAGCATGTAGAGGAAGATGAAGCTGCAATAAATCATCAACCTTCCCTGGATGCCCTAAGAGCATGCGGATTATACAAATATTGGACCATACCGGGCATGAGGGGCCAGGTAAGATTCTTGGAATGGCTGGTTGAGCGATGGAACGTACAAGAACAATGCTTTTACATAGGAGGGCACCAGCTCGAGATAGAGCCCTCGGATGTATACTTTCTCACTGGCTTGCCATACAGAGGTGAGCAACTCAGTCTTGCGGGGACTAGGCCGGTGGCCAATCCCTTGATAGTCTCCGCGAGAATTGGTGCACACCTGGGGCTCACCATTCAAAAGGCATAGAGATAAAACACATCACTCTGCCGGAACTCAAAGTCATAGCGTTCACGGTTACCAGAATTTGCGGCGCGGCCGCTTTACACATTGCTTCCGGATCCCAAATGCGGATGGCAATTGACTGTTACCAAGGCACCATTTTCAACTGGTGTGAAGCTGTGTCGGCTCATATGAAGAGCCAACTGACCAAGGCAAAGAACGGACGACTAAAGACTTTTGGATATGGGCCTATAGTCGTGAGCTTTGCCTTGGAGAGAATTCCAATGCTGATCCCTCAGCAACTCACTGTTGATATCTTGGGTCCCCAGCAGCCAAAGCTGATACGATGGGTTGCGGTGATGGCCCGGCATCCTGACGAGGGCGCGACAGTAGTTCGATTCTCAGATAGTTATTTTGACTGGTTAGAGGGCCAGCTTTTTGTGATACAGGACTTTCCGTATGCCGGAATGGATTTCAGAGGTGATCCGGACATGGTTCTTCCACAGGGAGAACAATGGGACGACAGAGGTACTTTTTATTTTCACAAGTTTTCTAGTTATGTATTTTTTGTATTTTTTATATATATCGTCTCAAAACTAATAGTAAACTTTTTCAAAATGCAGATGTTGGTCCACAGCGTCCAGCCAACCTCCGGCCTTATGATAGACTACATCCAGCTGCACCGGTACCGGCCCCACAGGATGCGACAGCAGAAGTACTAGCTGAGTTGGAGCATGATCTAGAGCGTCTCACGGCAGATATACCTGAGACTACTATGGACGACATTCCTATCAGGCTTCAGCGCTTCGTAGTCGCGGTCCCTGGACCGTTTAGGAGATTTTTGCGTAAGGTAGCCCGCGCAGTGGTGTCGTACAGAGAGCACCACCAGTGATTGACTAGTCACTTTTGTAGTCACATGTGACATTTTTGACTTTTTGTACTATCATTTTGCCGATCATAAGGTGTTTTAAACCTATGATCGAAGACGATGTATATATTTTTTGACACACTTCTATCTATATATATCACTATTACCGGCTTATCTTGTTTAACATATGTGATGAAATGTTTTTAAATTTACTTGCATGATTATCGTAAATGTCTGTCCAACATTCGAGAAGCAATTGCATCTGCTAATGTATTCAAAGACCTTGGAATATGTTGATATTCAATGTAATCAAATTCACGTTCCAAGAGACGCACTCTCAAAAACAACCTTAATAACACAGGATTTCTAATGGCATAAACTCTATTAAGCTGTAATACAACAAGTTCAGAATCTAACCTCACTATCAAACGTCGAATTCCAAATGAAATAGATTCGGATAATAATTCAACCACTGCACTGTATTCTGCAATGTTATTCGTTGTTTGACCGAGGCTTACCCCATGCATAGAAACTAACTCGTCAGAGGGCGAATAGATAACCCAAGCTGCGGAAGAGATATTCCGTGTACTACGACAAGCACCATCAGCAAATCCAATGTATGTTTGGAGAGGCGTCGACATCTACAATATCAAGAGTAAAACCAAGATAAGCCAGAATAATGACGAAAAACCACACTTGCTAAGCTAAGCACACTGACTAAACTAACACACTTGCTAGCTAGAAAGAAAATCTAACCTATCTAAAAATTTCTCCATACCCATCATTTTAAGCATAATACCTCTTTAGGTAAAGTCCATTTCTGGGTTTACCCAAAGAGTCCCCATCAAAATCAACTAACTCATAAGCCCCTTTTGCTAGCTTTCGCTTTACAATGTAGGGCCCATGCCACATGGGAACGAATTTTCCGGCACCTAGCTTATCGTTAGCTTGATCATATAATAGTACTAGGTCTCCTTCCGAAAAACTTCGAGGGGTTACATTTTTATCGTACTGAGCTTTCATTCGTTTCGCGTGAGTCTCGATAGCTAAAGTAGCGTCACGTCGAGTCTCATCTAATTTAGCCAAGTATAATAACCGTTTCTCCTCTTCGGAAGTAGCTGGAAGTAATTCGACAGCCATTTGAAGTGATGGGATTTCGCATTCAATAGGTAACACAGCTTCTAAGCCATAAACTAGCTGGAAAGGGGTGAAACCTGTTGAATTTTTCACTGAAGTTCGATATGCCCATAGCGCCGAAAATAACATGTTATGCCAATTCGTTCGATGGATACCAATGATCCGTCGAATCATGATGACTAGAACTTTGTTGATTGACTCAACCAAACCGTTGGCTTGCGGATAATAAGGAGTAGAGCTATCGTGGCGCAAACCAAGCTGGCTTGTAAGCTCAGTCATCATGACGTTTCGAAAATGGCTCCCATGGTCAGTAATGATTGCTTGTGGGACACCAAACCTAGTTATGATATGATTGAATACGAAAACTGCAGCTGTCTTGCCGCTTGCGTCGAATGTAGGCATCGCCTCGGCCCATTTTGTAAAATAATCAACCGCGAGGATGATATACGCATGCCCCCCGGCCGAGTGAGGGTTACAAGTAATAAAGTCAATGCCCCATTTGGCGAATGGACCAGCGGCAATTATAGGGTGGAGAGGAGCAGGTGGAGCGCGCATCTTTCGATCAAACACTTGACAGTTGTGGCATGTTCTGACAGCAAGGATACAATCTTTAAACATAGACGGCCAGAAATAGCCAGCGCGCAACACCTTCTGAGCTGTGGCATACCCAGACATATGACCGCCACATGCTCCAGAGTGACAATCATTCAAAACTCTCTCAGCCTCTTCGTGAGTTAAACAACGTCGAAAAACTAAGTCTGCCCCCCGGCGATAAAGTGTATCTCCAATAATTCTGTATTGCTGGGATCGAAACCGAATTTTTCGACGGTCTTCCTTGGAAGCTTCAGGCCGAAAGGTTTGGGTTTGGAGATAGATGATTATATCCCCATACCACGGATCTAAAGTGCTAATAAGAAACAAAGATTCGTCCGCAATGGACTCCTCTGCCACAGTCTCTGTGTCAGCACTCGGGAAATCACACATCAATTCCGCAAAAACTAAAGATTTCTTAGACTTGGACTTCTCGAACTCCAAGTCGAACTCTTGCAGGATAACAATCCATTTAGAGTACTTGCCCCCTAGCAGTTGTTTTGTCAAAATATAAATCATAGGGTTGCAATCCGAAATAACTGTAGTCTTGCGGAGAAGAATGTAGTGACGAAAACGCTGGACAGCTTGAACGGCTGCCAGGGCCAATTTCTCCACATGCGAATATTTTAACTCAGTGGGATTTAAGGTTCTACTAAGATAATATATCACATGCTCTGCTTTGAATTCATCTTCTTGAACTAACACCATTCCAATGGTGGAATGCGAAGCTGCGAGGTATAAGAAGTAGTCCTGGTTGTAGTTGGGAGGATGCAATAACGGTGCATGGGTCAACGCGTGTTTTAGTGCATCAAAAGATTGTTGGGCAATCTCGTCCCAAAAGAATTGTGCGTTCTGTTTCAACAACCGTGTAAAACCTTTAGTGACCTCGGCGTAGTTTGGGATGAATCGGCGTAAAAAGTTCGCTTTCCCTTGCAAACTTTGGAGTTGGCGCAAACTCGAAGGAGGAGGCAATTTGATGATAGCCTCGACTTTCGAGGGATCGACGCGAATGCCGGCTTTTGAAACAACAAATCCCAGCAATCGACCTGTTTCTATACAGAAAACACACTTGTGGGGATTCAACCGAATTCGATAATGCCTACACCTCATAAAGATTGCTCGTAGGTGGACAAGGTGATCAGCTCGTTGTAAAGAATGAGCAGGCAAATCATCGAGATAGGGTTGCACAATGTGCTTGATGTCATGAAATGCATAAGACATCGCCCGTTGAAAAGTGGCCCGGCATTCTTAAGCCCAAAAGGTAATTTGCAATAAGCAAATGTCCCCCATGGACAAATGAATGCCGTTTTTGGTTGATCGGCAGGTAGAATATTGATTTGATTATAGCCTGAGAAACCATCCATGAAGGAAAACATCTCACTTCCGGCACAATCATCAATAATTTGATCGATATAAGGCGTAGGATAGTTGTCTTTTGGACAAGCTCGATTGATATCCCTATAGTCGATACAGATTCTTATTGTTCCTTGTTTTTTATTGACGGGAACAATATTCGATACCCAATCCGTTAACGGGATCGGATAAATGAAACCTGCTTTCAACAGCTTTTCGACTTCTGCTTTAATCGCAGCCGCTTTTCGAGGGTGAATCTGACGCAACCGTTGCCGAATGGGTTTAGCATCCGGGTAGGTTTTGATTTCATGAACAACAATGGCAGGATCAATTCCCGGCATTTCCTCGTAAGACCAGGCAAACACGTCGCGGAATTCTTGGAATAGGGCCTTGTAAGTTTGGATTTCTTCTTCAGTACATGCGGCACCTATATGAATGTTCTCCTCGATTCCGGGCTTCACTGAAATATCAATGGGAATAGTACGAGAAATATTCCCTAAATTCAGCTCTGAATCAGAATGTTTCGTTGGATCCTGAGCGTCTTTGACATATTCAGCGGTAAAGATAGATGAAAAATCATTTTCAAATGCATCATCCTTAGGTAAAAACGAAGATCTGTGATGGAGATCTTCCCATGGTAGATCATCTACACTTAGGATTTCGCGAAGTTGTTCGTCAGATGACACTTCTTCGGGAAACGTTATCCGTTCTAAGGGTGAGGTGAAAAGTGACTCTTCACTGACCACATTCATTTGGTCGGTTTCGGTTGAATGAAAGTCGGTAAAAGACATAAGAGCTTCATAAGCAATCTCATACGGACTCAACGGCATAACATCACCGAGTGAGTCTAGCTCAGAGTCAGAGGGAACATACCAAGGATCATCATAAATAATGTTTTCTGACGTGATCATATGAATTGTTGCAAACGAAGGGTCTGCATTGAGTGGAGGGAGAGGAAAAGTTCCCAGTAAACCGGAATCCTTAACTAAACCTACACCAATGTCCCTATAAGGGATTGTCGTTTTACCAACATGCTGGATAGTTTCTGAAGAGGTTGGGTCGGATGAAAAGTATGTCAGCTGATCAATAGTCACGATCTTACCGTTATGTGGAAACTTAATGACTCTGAAGACCGATGAAACGACCGCTGTCATAGCATATGACCAACTTCGACCCAAAAGAAGGTTGTAGTCTAGAGGGGCATCAACCACTTCCACATCCAGACTAACGGTTTTACCTTCGACCCCTATAGGCAATTCTTGTAGAATACCAAACGGACGGAACCCACGGCCATCAAAGGCCTTAAGGATGGTGGGGGATTGGTTCAACGAAGGAGAACCAAGCGATCTCCAACATTGAATCGACATAATACACGTAGAAGCTCCCTCATCAATCACAGTCCGATGAATAGGCCTGTTTTTGACTATCACTGGAATTTGGAAAGCCATTTGATGGGGGAGACGCGGTGTACTACTTTCTAGATCAAAGATCATTAGGTTCGGGTCCTGAACATCGACAGCTCCAATAGCCGACAAAAGCAATTTTCGTTGCGCTGGACATGATTGCAGCACTTCGAGTGCCGACATTGCTGAAGGTGAAACAGCTAAGTCTTCAACAATGTTGTAATTCTGGGCTGCTCTCGCATGTGGATTGAAAGCAGACCTTCGAAGTACACCCTTGGCGGGCGGCTTAATCACTAAGTCTGGGTTAGGTTTTTCGATCTGTAGTGGATCGGAACCAGGAGCTGAGGTTGATGGGTTAGAGTGAGAAGATTCTGCTTCCTTACCATCAACAGGAGCCTTACTACCATAATCTTGCGATCGAGTCGCAATCCTGACATGAGACATCATCAAAATGGGTTCTTCACTGGCATTCGAAGAAGAACCTATCATCTTATTCTCCTGCTCTGGAAATGGATTTTTTAACACAGCAGGAGTGGGAGAACCTTTGACTATTTTCACTACCTCGGCCCGATGAGGGCAGTCTCTCGTAAAATGATCTTCTTCACAAATAAGACAAGGATATCGAGGTTTGCGTTTTTCGTCATTGGTTTCCGACTTTTCCGTTTTCTCCTTTGGAGCCTTGTCTGCTTTAGCCTTCTTCTTTCCTTTCTTCTTTCCACCGTTTTTTGATTTGGCCGTAGATGACTCTACAGCGTGAATGTCGGCGGTAAGTTCAGGAGGAGAAGACTCTCCTGTCGGAGAATCAGGCAAAGTGATAATTGGAGTATTGGAGGTCTTGGAAGACTTCTTCTTACTCTTCGTAGTCACGATACCGATCATACCATCAGCGGCATGAGATCCCGAAGGAGCAGCAGCGATTTGGTTTGACTTTGGAAGATCCGGAATTTTCTCGTGTAACGTACCCGACTGAGTGTAAACTAAGTCAAGGTATTGTGCCTGAGCAATGACTTGCTCCTCAGTAACTACTCCGGCCTTAGCTACATCTTCAGTAATTCTTGGTAATAATGATTTGACAAACCATTCAGCTAAGATTTGGTCCGGGATAAAAACTTTCACTAATCTCCTTCGACGTCTCCACTCATGAATGTGATCAGAAATGTACGTGGATGTCGATTGTTTTAGCGAAGTTAATAATTCTGTACCATTATCGTATCTGACTGGTAACTGAAAATGAGTTAAGAACGAGGTAGCTAACTGGCTAAAGTTGTAAAAAGAGGCCCGTGGTAACTCAATGTACCACTTGGCTGCGAGACCAATGAGTGTACGCTGGAAAAGACGTAAGCGGATGGAATCATCTGAGATGGAATTTGATGCACACCAGAGGTGGTAAGTCATCACGTGATTAGACGGATCCTCTCCAGACTTACCTTCGAACTTGGGTATATCGCTGGGCAACTTATTTGGCATTGGCGGCCAGAACTGAAGATATTGAATTGGATCGTTCGTTAGGCGCGTCAAGTCGGGTAAATCTAAAGTCGCAATAAACGGTAACTGCCGGTTAGGATCTCTAAAACTCTGAGTCACAATACCAGCCCCAGGAGGAGGATATCCAGGATAACTAGGAACAGGAGTCGCATTTGGGATATTATATCCTCCTGGAAAACCAGGATTAACCGGACCGTACTGGGGTTGCTGAGGTGGTTGATAAGTGTACCCAGGATACGGTTGATACTGGTAAACCGGTTGTTGGGCAGCTTGCCCAGGTTGATACTGTCCCTGGTACGGAGGTTGAACAAATTGAGGTTGAGTAGTAACAACCGTACTTGTACCAGGTTGGCCTGCAGGCATCTGGACTGTGGTTTGAACCGTGGGTCCAGACAACGGTACAGATGTCTGAGGAGTGGTTACAGGGACAGTAGAAACCGGAGCTGCCGATACTCCAGAAGTAAGCATGGTAGATGAAGCGGTAGTTGCTGCAGCCGTGTGAGGTGGAGTACCAGGTGCAATTGGCGGCTGAGTAACTACAGAAGTTACAGGGGTCTGAACACTTGACTGGACAGGTTGCGGTTGCTGGGGTGGACCAGGAACTGCAGGTTGTCCTGCTTGAGGTACCGACTGTATACTTGGTTGCGACATCTGTTGACCCTGTGACGGATCCCATGTTAACATTCCAGGGTATTGACTCGTAACAGGTTGAGGATACTGAGATCCATAGCCGTATTGAGGATAGGGTTGATAACTGTAAGGTGCAGTCCCATATGATTGCCCTTGAGGTGGTTGATAACCTTGACCAGGGTATTGACCCGTAGGTTGATAACCTTGAGGTAAATACGAATACTGGGGTTGACCTTGACCTTGAGGTTGGTATCCTTGAGGTTGATACCCTTGGGGTTGATACCCTTGGGGTTGCCATCCTTGAGGTTGCCATCCTTGAGGTTGATATTGATACTGAGGTTGACTTTGGGGTACATATTGAGGCTGGGGTTGATACCCTTGGGGTTGATACCCTTGAGGTTGCCCCCCAGTCACGAATGAAGTACCTTGAGGTTGCCCCCCAGGCATTAACGAAGGTTGCCCCCCAGGCGGTAATTGGCCACCTTGAGGTTGGTTAATGGGAGTTGAACCTGACATCATATAAACGTCACCTATACTCAATGGTACATTACCACTGTTTCCAACTAATAACCCATGATCAATGGGTTGAGGAGATGCTCCCGCAAAGGTACCAGAAAGTGATTGATACCCAGTAGGAACAGAAGGACCGCCATGTAAAAATGATTCAGGACTTTGTGAAAACACAGATGACTGACCAGACATATTTACAGGAGAATGAATTCCTCTAGGTGGAACCGGAGTACGAGGTGTAGAAAAACCTACTGAGTTGTCTAAAAAATTGGTTAATGCAAGGTACCAAGATTCACTTCTAGGAGGACTGTAAAAGATGGATTCACGCTCCCTTAGATCAAGGGTAATTAGATCTTCAGAATCAGAAACGCCTATTTCTTCCTCTGGAACAAGTTCTTCTATAGCAATTAATCCAACAGGAAGATTTTCGGTGATAATTCTTTCTATTCTTGGTGAATCAGGAACACTAGGAGTTGGAGTAACAGGTTCTGAAATTTCAGGTTCTTCGCCTGTTTCACTGGCAGATGAAAAACTACCAGCAAGCTCGGAAACTGTAACAGCTTCGGGATTGTAACCTGTTTCTAAACTTTGGTAATCTGGATGGACTACCAAGGAAGATTCTCCTTCTTCAGGTGATCCTACTCTACTGCCACTAGGAGGAGTTACAAGGACCTTTAACCCTTCTAAATGACCTGGAATGTCTTCAGGAGATTCACCCCGCGATTTACGGAGTTTTCTTAACAAATCTATTCCGGTAACAATCTCAGGAGACTTGCCCCGAAGTCTACGGGACTGTCTCGGTAATTCCGCCACAATTAAAGATTTTAACTACAACACACGAAAACAAAGTAAAAAATTTCAAATCAAACCACCTAAAGTCTTCTAAAGAAGCAAACAAATTTGAAGCACACGCCTAAATAATCTAGAGCGTCAAACCACACACAAACAGTAGTCTTCCGGACCAAAAGCGCTAGTTGGTGATTAGGCCCAACCTCGCAGGATTCAGTACAGAAATGGTGGGTGGAACAGTTACCCCGGCAACCTGCTTAATGAATAGACTGGACCAAGTTCCTCCACTTTAACCGTCTCGAAGTGAAGCGAACCCCCCAGAAAATCCAAGTGAGTATAACCGACGTCTGCTCCAGGTACAGTGGGACCTTCCCTCCACCGTCACCTTGGGTAGAATCCTAGATATTATGGCCACTAAGGTTACCAATCACAACAATTACACCTGGGGGAACAGTCTAAACTCCGACAGCACGCAAGGGCAGAGTAGCAAGCTCCAATCCCCTTACCGGCTCCTTGACAACAATCCAAGGTTTACCGATAAGTGACCCCTGGCTCCTCGACAATGGTTAATCCGAGGTTTACCGTTTGTAATACGTACTGCCTGGCGTCGTTCCCAACGAGGGAGGAATGATCCCCTCACTGGTTCGGACACGAGCTCGTGCTTCTCCTTTAAGAGGAGCTTTCCCAGAATGTAACTGAAACAATTGGATTTGTTCTACTCAAGATAGACTATCTGTTTGGTTTTGTAGTCTTGGAGAGTTAAGTACTCACCTACTCCAAGACCCTAGCCTAAGCTATGTTGGTGCTTCAGAGCCCTAGAAAAATAAAGATTACTAGATTGATTTTAATTTAAGCGTTACTTTTAAGGTTGTTTCTTAAGTCAAAAGGTGATGGAAGTGAAACTAGTGGTGTGTTGACTCGACTCGAAACCACTACAAAATGCACCTAGAATGATTTATCCACTACTTTACTTTTTCGATGAATTGCTTAACTAAAAAGTTGAGAGAATGCAATCTTTATAAAAGCAACTTCTTAATTGAAGACAATCAAAGAAACAATTCGTTTTTCTTTTCCAAGCATAAAAACATAACC
Organism: Pinus tabuliformis; assembly: GCA_031772625.1. Classification (NCBI taxonomy): domain Eukaryota; kingdom Viridiplantae; phylum Streptophyta; class Pinopsida; order Pinales; family Pinaceae; genus Pinus; species Pinus tabuliformis. The sequence goes on from CM062817.1 coordinate 335,466,971, forward strand.
TCTCTTTACATGCACGAAAAAACTCTTTTCTTCTTTCGAAAACAAAAAGCTACTTGAAACAAGACTTTTTAAGAAGATGTTTTTGTATTTTTCTTTTAATAAAGCAAATAAATCTAATATAACCAAAAATCAATCTTAACAACTCTTAAAATCTATGAAAATGCACTCATAAGCAAACTAAAGGCAAATTTACTCTAAGCAATCTTAACGAGGCCAAAACTAACAATGATTATTTCTAAGGTGTTTTACTTGATCACAATCAAATCAAGGACTAGCTTATTGCAGAATCAAAAACTAGCCAAAACAAAACTCTAATCTTTTTGTTCTTTTTGTAAAATGGAAATCAATACTTTATAAACAAGTAATTCGAAATTTGACCCAAAACAACTCAAATGGCAAGTTGCTCACAAAAGGAGACTTTACGACAGGCCCGACTTCTAAGAAGGTTGACTAACCAGAGAGATCTAAGGCTGGACAACTTTCTACTATCAAAGTCACTACAAAGCCTTTCCAAAAATCAAACCCTAGGTCTAAACTTCGTTGAAAACCACTAAAACACTCAAAGCTCACAAAACTAGTTCAGGTGAAAATTCTTGACAGGGTACTAAAGGATCTGGGCAGAAAACACTAAGGAAAAACAAAATCTAAAAGCAATTTAAAGCAAAAATGGAATTTTCTTAAGTTTTACAGGAAGACGCAGGCAACCCGTTGTCACAGGTGCGGCCCCGCTCTGTGCAGACGGCAACAGCGCGTCCAAAGACGCACTGTGCAGTACTAAGAGGGTGCGTCCTTCTGGAAAAATGAAGAAAAACCAAATCTAACTAAATCTAAAGCTAAGCCACCCAAATACTAATTCTCACAGTCAAAAACCAGAAAATAAAAATGATTTTCTCAAAGCAAAGTTCATATAAAGGAAAAGACTCTCTCATTAATGGATTCCCCAGTGGAGTCGCCAATTTGTCACACGGAATCTGTCAAGGGTGCGGACACGACTGACCTTCCTAGAAGTCTAAGACATTCTAATGACAAACAAGACAAAATGGAGTGATCTTTCTCTAAATACACCTTTTACAACATGAAAACTACAAGTGTTTAGGCTTACCTTATTCCAAAACGCTGTTGTTGAAGTCCGTTCTTGACGATCCGGATGAGCTCCTCCTTCAAGTCAATTCCTGCAACCACAAACAATCAAACAATTACCAAGCACTTGCATTTCATATAATAAAACATATATTCAACATGCAGACCAAGGAACACATGAAATAACTCATTAACACAAGCTATTGAGAAAAATAAACCAGTTTGTATTAATAACGAAACAAAGAAACTCTTACAACCTGGCCTTGGTGTTGTGCAAGTTCCTCCCAGGGTCCATCAAGGGTTTTCCTCTACTTTGACAAAGCTCACCCTCTCCCAAGTAGAATCAAGTGAAGACAATCTCTCCTCACAAAGGCTCTAATGGAAGACCTAAATCCTGCAGCATTTACCCAAAGAAAATGTATAGCTCCAACCTCCTCTCCTTCTGGCTCAATGCCTTTATTTATAGTGCTGTAAAGAGGTTATTCAGGTCCACTATCAATGGGATCATCCCCCTCTATGGGTGGGATAGCTCCCTTATTGATGGGATAAGTTCCCCCTTAATAGAGATACATGAACCAACTGGAGGCGCATCCATTTCATCAAACCGACCTCTAGAATGTTCTAGAAGTAACCACAAGTAACTTTTTCAAGATAAAACTCGCGCATTTTGCCTTTTACAGAGGGACGCACCTGTCCCTTAACATACAGAGCGTCCATGGACGCATATTTTGTGAACAAGGTCAGCGTCCCCGCAGGTAAGGCTAGAGAGAACCTGCGACCCCAGAGATAAACATAGTTTTTACAAGACTTTCTCTCTTCTTTGAGTTTGAGATGGATAACAGAGGCATGAGACTTGCCTAAGAGGGTAGCATGACTGTTGATTTGAGCCATACTAACTGTGAGTAGTCAAGGTGACATTTTTTAGTGTAACAAGTCTCTACAACAGGGTGGAGAACCTATTTTTCATCATGAATGAGATCAAACATTTGTTTGAAGTGCATCCAAATTTCTACAACTACACAGAGGCAGATGAGACTCTAGAGGCAATCCTGAGACATCAATTGCCCACACAGGAGGTCTGGAACAAAATGGTACAGTTAATACTGTAAACCAGAGCCTGTATTCAAGTTTTTTCATTTAAATATATAAATTATCATGCACAGGAAAATTTTGATAAAATCAGCATACATGGAAAAGAATGGGCTGAGCCAACTCAGCAAAACTATTCGGCCACTAAAGCAGCACTGACAGTCACAGGTGACAGGGCCGAAAAGATACAGGAGGACAGATCCACAAAGACACGTCATCCAGCATTTATAACAGAACATTCAACCGACTTAGTGGCCTCCAAAGGTCAAAAAGTCTTCTGACAGAATTGAAGAGCATTTATGTTGTATTCAAAGCTGTAATAACTTCTTATCTGTTGTTCTGTACAAGTTGGTGAACATATTTATTTCTCAGACGACTCAACGCTTGAGATATTTTGTATCACCGTTTGTATATATTCCCCCCTCGCATAAGCTTGCAGGGGTTGTTGTTGATTTCTCTTCTAGAGTTTCTTATGCTGTAAATTTTCAGAGTATTAATACAAAGGCTGATGGAATTTCCAAAGCTCTGCGTTATCTGAGTCATTGTGGTGTTTTGTTGAATGTTACAGGATTCCTGCATACTTCATGGCACAATAAGTTTTCCTTAAAAACTCTTCGTTATGTGTTTTTTTTTTTTTTTTTGATATCCTTTCATAGCTCATTCATGTTTCTGTGTTTCATAGTTAATGGCAGAGGAAAAGAATAGTTCCAGGATTTATTCACAGAGTACCCTGAACTCAATCTATGCTGTTCTAAATGTCTTTCTTCAGTTATAGTCATAAGGTGTAATTCTTAACTGCTGCACCTCCAAACTATATCTTTCACAGTGATTGTTGTTTCAGGAATTCAAGTTTGCTCCTGTGCAATATATCTCTTTCTTACACCCCATCTTAGTGGAGAATTCTTAATTGCTTTTCACTGGTTAAACACACCTCATAATCACAATTTAAATTTTGTTTCATGATGTATTTGAATGGCCCTGCAGTTTCAGCAACTCAACTTAATATCTCAGACAACCTGTAGCCACAGACTTCATTGCCCAATGGACTAGAACTATCTGAAGATTTCCACCTTAGCTACAGAAGACATCCCTCAACCAAAACATACAACCAAACCCTGAATTCATAACTAGCCTAAAATCTTCACGAAACAGAGACAAACCTTAAAGAGAGAGCCCTCTCTTATTACAGTTTGGCTAGAAGCTGTAATCCAAAGATTGGTTAGTGGTTAGCCCGGCCATATTCCCTTGGGAGTCAAAGGGAACAACCTGGGTGTTAACATAATTGGCGACTCCACTGGGGACAGCATATTTTTCAACTGTTGTCTGTCCATAGACAGTGGTTTTAAAAACCTGAGCAGTCCCTTGAAACAGTTCCAAAAAATATCCTGAAAATACCAAAAAGAAGTTCATAAGTTGGCTCCTAAAAGGAAAACAAGGCACACTAGGTCAAATCCTGACCCAAATCCTCCTCTTGTTTTCAATAACCCTAATTTGATCCATAAAACTCATAAAATCCAAGAGGAATGGGAGCAGTCTCCTGAATCCAGTCCTGAGGCAGTTCAGCATAGTTTTATCCCCACCCCTACTAAACCTACTATTCACCTCCATACCACTCATTCCTCCCCCTCTTCATCATCCACTTCACAAAATATATTGGCAACACCTAACACACAAACTGCCATTGTTGTTCCTGTTGTTCCAGTTGTCCCACTTATCCCACCAAATATGGCAAATCGTTATGCACCCCTCCAGCTGCCTAACAATCCCGGGGCCATGCCTCAGGATTACCAGGGTAAAATAACTTATTTTGATGGAACCAGTACATACACTGCCTTACAGCATACTAAGAAAATGCAAGACTACTTTGAAAACTATGAGATAGATGATGATGATGTAAGGATGAAAATCTTTGTGCAAAGTCTCACAGGTGAAGTAAGAACATGGTTCAGAGCACTGGCTGCAAATTCTATAGCTAATTCAGGTGCCCTTTATCAATCCTTCCTAAACAGATGGGAGAAGAAAAAGGACCCTCTGCACATTCTATCTGAATATGACACCATAAAAAGGGGTCCACAAGAAACTGTTTCGGACTATTGCACTAGATTCAATGCTGTCTATAGTGCCATTCCTCAAAACCTCAGACCACCACCTGATCTAGCATTAATTAAGTTCCCTGATGGATTTGATGCTGATATGGCATATCAGTTGAGAGAAAGAGCCCCTGCTACTTTGGCAGACATGCAAGACATAGCAGTGAGTGTAGAGGCAAATCTCATTGCCAAAAGAAATAGGGCAAGAACTGAAAGAAGAACTACATTTAAAGAAGAACCCTCAGCATTTGAGCAGAAGTTAGATGCAATCATCAAAGGCATGGATAGACTTGGGGACAGAGTGGAAACTATAGAAAGAAAGTCATCATGGGAAGGGCCAACAAGCAACGTGAGAAACCAAAACTTTAGAAAGACTCAAAATTCCAATGTTGGAAGGATTGATCCTAACCAGCATGTCAGACCCCCTTTCCAAGAGAATTATGCTGAGTCTTCCACATCAAGTGAACCCAATGAAGACCCTCACATCAATCTAATGGGTTTGGATGGTGAAAATCAAGTCTTTTTAACACAAGAAGATCATAAGGATGATAACATCAAGCAATTCCAAACCAAATCAGGTGAGTCATTCGATTTCAAACAAGGATATGATACAACGGTCTTTGAAGTTCATAAACAATACAAATTGAGGAGTAGAACAATAAATGTGACACAGCCTGACAAGACAAAGGACACTCCACAGCCTAAGAAAGCTATTGTCACAGAACCAATTGACAAGACTGGTCCAATTACAGATGAGGTAACAGTTGAGGAAATAACTGAAACATCCCCCTCAAAACAGCAACCAGTAGATACAACACCCTTCCAACACAACCCAAGTAACATTTCTCAAAAGACAAGTTAAAGGGATAAGCCTCAAGATCAAAAAGAGAATCAAGAGGAGGGCATCAGGGATTCCATTGAAAAGGAAAGGGCTATTAACCAAAATACCAAGACCCAACCTGATAAACCTTTTGACTTAGAAGCTGAAATTGGAAAATTGAAGATAGCCATTCCTCTTTCAGAATTGGCCAAACACAACATATACAAACAACAAATCAGAAAATCCCTTCAACTCAATCACAATAAAGATGATGTTAATGTGTTGGATGATACCCCAGAACTACTTTTCGGCCCAGAGGTTGATGGAAAGACAGCAGTTGCAGGAATTTTACCTTTTTATGTCAGCCTGCATGTTCATGATAAGATATTACACAATGCAATGTTTGACTCTGGTGCTTCTCACAACCTGATGCCCAAATCAGTCATGGAAAGATTAAATCTGGATATTACAAGACCCTATAAGGACTTATTCTCATTTGACTCCAGCCAAGTTAAGTGTTTAGGTCTGATAAAAGATCTTTGTGTGTCACTTGTCCAATACCCCAATAAGACAATCCTGATGGATGTTGTAGTTGCTGATATCACACCCAAGTATGGAATGTTGTTATCTAGATCATGGGGGGCTAAACTTCAAGGTTCCCTGCAGTTAGATATGTCATATGCCACTATCTCTATCTTTGGGCAACCAAAGAGACTATACAGAGAAACACTCATGAAATACATGGTCAGTAGTGAAGAAAAACCTCAAAATTTCCCCATATATGCGGTCCATTCTGATATAGATTCATATATTCTCTTCAATGATAACTCAGGTCTTACAAATCATGATGAAACCAAGACACTCAAACAAGATCAGGACATTAATGAACAAGCTGCTGCTCTAGAAATAAAGCTGATCCAATCAAGTGATGAGACTGTCCTAAAAGACAAACTAAATGAAAAACCAGAACTTCAACTCACAATCCCAAATCACAGAGAAGTTATTAAGTCTCCCCTAGAACAAGAGATCCTATGGTTCCTTGAATTTGATGGGTCAATCAACAAATTAGGGGCAGGAGCTGGAGTTTGGATACATAACAAACAGAACGATCATGCATAAGGCCGAGCCTATAGGCTAGATTTCAGATGCACTAATAACATGGCAGAATATGAAGCTCTTTTACTAGGCCTCAAACTAGTAAAATCCTCACAAGCCACAAAGGTTTCAATCATGGGAGATTCAGACTTAATTATCCAACAAGTGAAGGGAAATTTTGTTACTAATGACAAAAGGTTGAGATCTTATAGGTCTGCTGTTGCTGAAATACTAAACTCCTTCACTGAATTTCAAATCGCCAAAATTTCTAGGACCCACAATCTTCATGCTCATAGTTTAGCCACATTTGCAAGTACCTGCAAGCTACCCTTTGAACCTAAGCATTGTTTTATAGCTGAGGTAAGACACAGACCTTCTGTCCCAAACAATGTTAAATATTGGCAAGTATTTGAAGATGATACACAAATAAATAATTTCGTGACCTTGCAACAAGAATTTGTAGGATTAAACATTGACACTGAGGGAGCAAGTCAATCACAAATATAGAGTGAACAGAACAACAAGCCAATATCACCCAAGACAGCTCACCAAATCCTACATCCAACAATTTTTAACAAAAACAACATACAAGAAATTCAACAAACCAGTTATGAAGAAATAGCTGCTACAGAGGCTGAGATCATAGAGCTGAAAGACAATTTTCTTCCAACAGGCCTAACTCCATTAGAGGACATCTTTGAATCAAATGATATCCCTAGGAAACCAAAAATGCAGCCCCTTAATGCTGCCATTGAGGAATGCAACATTGGAACTATTGAGAAGCCCAAAATAATAAAATTGTCTGCATCCTTACCTCCTGATAAAAAACCTAAATACATTGACCTCTTCAAAGAATTTCAAGATGTCTTTGCATGGGGTTATGAGGATTTGAAATCCTATGACACCTCGGTTATCCAGCATACTATCCCTCTCAAGCCTAATCAGAATCCATTTAAGCAGAAATTGAGAAGGATCAATCCCATGCTTCTCCCTTCAATCGAAAAAGAACTGCAAAAAATGTTTAAAGCTGGCATCATAGCACCCATCAGGTTTTCTGATTGGATTTCTAATTTGGTACCTACAAGAAAGAAAACTGGTGAGATAAGACTTTGTGTTGATCTTAGAAATCTAAACCAAGTGTCCCTCAAAGACAACTATCCCTTACCTAAGATGGATCACATTCTCCAAAGAGTGGTAGGGGCCTCAAGGATCTCATTACTTGATGGATTCTCAGGCTTTAATCAAATCCTAGTGCACCCTGATGATCAGGACAAAACTGCATTGACAACCCCATGGGGAACTTTCAAATATGTAAAAATGCCTTTTGGACTGAAAAATGAAGGGGCAACATTCCGAAGAGCAATGGATATTGCTTTTGCCAAAGAGATTCATGACTTTCTTGTCATTTATTTGGATGACCTCACACCTTTCTCAAAATCTGACCAAGAACACTTGAAGCATTTAAAGCAGATCTTCTTAACATGTAGGAAATATGGAATTTCCTTGAATCCCAAGAAGTCTCTATTTGGTTTGGAAGAAGGTAAGCTCTTATGGCATATCATTTCAAAGGATGGCATAAGAATTGACCCAGACAGGATACAAGCTATCTTACAAATGCCCCACCCAAGAAACATCAAAGAATTGCAAGCTTTCTTAGGGAAGATCAATTTCTTAAGAAGGTTTATCCCAAACTTAGCAGAATTGATCAGATTACTAAACAACATGTTGAAGAAGGATTCAAAAGTGAAATGGACAGTAGAAGCAAATCAAGCCTTTGAAGGTATAAAATTGGCCCTTACCCAAACCCCAGTCTTAACAAATCCCCAATTTGATAGAGAATTTATCATTTTTTCTTTTGCCTCCCAGCATACCATTGCTGCTGTTCTATTACAGAAAGATGACCAAGGAAATGAGAAACCCATTGCTTTCTTTAGTAGAGCTCTTAAAGATGCACCTCTGAAATATCAGATCATGGAAAAACAAGCTTATGCTTTGGTCAAGGCCATTAAAGACTTTAGGATTTACATCCTTTATTCCCATGTTATAGCTTATGTGCCAAGTCCCATTGTGAAAGACATACTCACTCAAGAAAACTTAGAGGGCAGAAGAGGAAAATGGATCGCCAACATTTTGGAATTTGATATTGAAATAAAACCTACAAAACTAATAAAAGGGCAAGGTTTGGCCAAACTAATGATAGAAGCAAACTTCCAAGCCTTAGACATAAACCAGCTGGACAATGAACCGGAGCTGGCGACTCCAAAGATCAATGTAGCCTTTGAACAATCCCCTTGGTATTCTGATATCTGTTATGTGTTACAAAACCTGTGTGCTCCCCCAGGATTGTCCAGAACTAAATGTAGGTTCCTAAAAATGAAAGCTTCAAGATTTTGTGTTATGGATGGCAATTTGCTTTGGAAAAACCATGAGGGTATACTGTTAAACTACTTGATTGAGAATGAGACTAACATTGTCCCCAAAGAATTTCATGCAGGTGACTGTGGTGGACACTTGTATTGGAAGTCCACTCTAGATAAGATACTGAGGGCTGGTTACTATTGGCCCACTGTTTTCTCTGATGTCAAGAAATTCACCACCTCATGTCATAAATGTCAAGTGTTTGAGGGAAAGAGAAAGTTATTGCCACTTCCTTTGAGGCCTATTGCAACAGAGAGACCTTTTCAACAATGGGGCTTGGATTTCATTGGAGAAATTCATCCCTCATCTTCAGGCCAACATAGATGGATTCTAACAGCTACAGACTACTTTACTAAATGGATTGAAGCTGTTCCATGCAGACAAGCAAATGATTCCACTATCATTCAGTTCCTTGAGACCAATATTCTTTCTAGATTTGGTTGTCCTGATAAGATAATAACAGACAATGTTGCTGCCTTCAGATCTAAGAAGATGGTGAATTTCTGCCACAAATTTCACATTACCCTGGGCCATTCTACTGCATACTATCCCCAAGGAAATGGCCTAGCAGAATCATCAAATAAAAGCCTTGTAAACATCATAAAGAAAGTTTTGGAAGAAAATAAGAAGAATTGGCATAAGAAGCTGGTCAATGCCTTATGGGCAGATAGACTAACAACCAAGAGATCAATTGGGATCAGCCCATATGAGTTAGTCTATGGACTAGAAGCCAAATTCCCTTCATCACTAGGGGCTCCTGTCATGAAACTTCTTCAATAAAATCAAGCTGAGCCAAATGATATGCAAAGAAGGATCAATCAAATAATATGTTTGCAGCAAACTAGAGATCAAGTTTATAGCAGAGTTCAAGTTTTACAAGAAAAATTAAAGAAAGCTTTTGATAGAAGGACTAAGGCAGAAGATTTCAACATTGGTGAAAAAGTCCTCAAATGGAATTCAAGAAGGGAAGATAAGGGAAAACATGGAAAATTTGATTCCCTTTGGAGAGGACCATTTGCTGTTCAACTAGTACAAGGAAACAATACTTATTTCCTTAAAAGTCTTGATGAAGCTGATTTGGATGAAGGTCCTGTAAATGGCAGGATGTTGAAGCACTATTTTGACTACTATCCATAACTACAGCCTAAGTTTCCCTTGTACATATTCAGGTGTATATATTACTTTCTGTTAACATGTAAAAATGCAGTTTCTCAAGTTTTATTAGTTATCAGCAAAAGGAAAATAAGTTCAGAGATTTACCAAGGTGGGAAGAGCACAATTTTGGGATTTCAAAGAGGAATACTCCAAGTTTTGATACAAGAAGTCAAGGGCCAAGGCATTCTGACCTGCTGTTCTTGGTCTTTCAATTGGAAAAACCATCCCCATGTGGAGCCACTGTTAGCTACCTATACCAATAGGTTTCATATTTCATGATTGGCAAAGAAAGTTCCAAATATGCTCTGCTTTGGTGATGCAAAGATCCCATATTTTCAAGGAAAGGCAACATGTGTATATAGCTGGATGCTGTCTCAATTTTGATGGATGGTCCAACAGCCTAATCTGGATCATGCCATGTTTCAATTTTTTGTTGTAGAATAGAGAAAGAAGTCTGTCCAAACTGTTTAATCTTGGCAGACCAGTAGCTAGGTAGAGAAGTAAGGTTCCCAACTGCTTAATCTGGGACTTTGGAAGCAATAAGGGTAGCCTGAGGTAGAGAATCAAAAGAAAAATCCAAAAGAAAAGAAAAGGCACATAAGGATCTGCAAGTCTAAGTGCACCCTCCATGAAGAAACAAAAAATGATAGGCAAGTAGATGGGTAGGTAGATGGGGTTGCAGAAATGTCATTCATTTCAACTGAATTTTGCTGGTTTAGCATAAAGGAACATCAGTGGATAGAGAAGCTCCTCTTCTCCATCATGTTGCAGCAAAGCAAAGGAACATGACTAACTCCCTTTCCTCCCCTTTCACATTCATTACTAACATCCCTTCATCAGTTGTGTTCATGAAATAATTTAAGGTTTTATGTTGGTTCTTATTCCTTTAAAAGCCACATTTCTTGTCTAAAATTCTTTTCATTTTGATCTACTCCCTAAGCTAAGTTGTTTTTATATAAACTTAGTGATATCACTCCTCATTCACCTCTTCCATTCATATTAACCCCTAACTTCTTATTATCTAAATCCCCTATGTTACCCTTTCCCTATTATTATAAACACTATGGTGTATAAACCCCAAGCATTCTATAAATATCCCTTCCCCCCTGGCATTATAGCCATATGTTCACAGTCAGGGATTAAATTGACATCTGGTCAGTTTAAAAACCCAAACCCTACCCCTCTTCCCCCTTCAGAAGTTATCTAAACCATTAACCCCTTCATTTGCTAAAGAACCTTGTAAAAAACCCCATTTTCACCCCGCTTCATTTGCAAAATATACATAAAAACCCACTTTTCCCATTTTACCCAAAGTATTGGCACAATGCGCGTTTTGATAAAATACATTGAAAAGTCATACAAATTCGCCAAAGTCCACAGTCCCGCTGGGCGCGCTTTTCAAACAAATATATTATTTTAATCCCCGCCCACGTCCGTATCAACCTGGCACCTTAACGATCCGTCGACCGTCGGATCTGGCCCTTTTCATCCGACGGCTCTCATGCATTTCGGACCGGGCCCGATGTCCGTAAGTTACCTTCCGAAATCTGTCAGAGGGTGACGTCAGGCCTCTGCCACGCGTCACCCCCAAATCGTATCGCAGCGCCCTCTGAAAATTCCGCTTCCGTATAGAGAGCGGTTCGATATTATACCGCTTACCATTTCCGGTTTTTTGTGAACCTGCCTTGCCAATGTCACTACCATGTCACTGCTACATCACGGCCGCGTCAGCGCCCCCATCCGCCACTGCTCTGACCTGCCCACCACCTCACCATCCCCGTGGACCACTCTCAAGCCGCCACGTCACTCGATGACGTCATGCTGACGTCATCCGACCTTGACCCCACCTGATGACGTCATGCTGACGTCATCCAAAAAAGCCGCCAAATAACCCAAAAATCCATATTTTGGCCGAAAAATCGTGTTTTTCATTACTTTTGCAAAAAATGACTGTGGCACCTCTGCATGTATTTTACGACCAAACAAGCGTCAACCTGCTGAATTCGACCCGAGGACCGTTGGTGCGCCAAATCCACCTGCATTTGTGACTATTGCCGACAGTTTACCAGGTATTTATCCCAGTCATTCCCTCCGCGCCTGGTTTTATCCTGCATTCTCCAGCAATAGCTTAAAGAGTAAGAAAACACTGTGTTTACCGCTAAATCCCCTGCGGCTAGCCTCCATTTTCAGTTGTAAAGTCGAAATTCGCCTGCAGAGCCTTGTTTACCCGAGTTCTCACAAAACATACAGTTAGTTCGCGCATTCATGAACTAAGAACCCAAGCTGCATCAATTTACCGTGAAGAGAGTTTTTAAGGCCAAGCATTTGCCCTATCAGTGCTTTGTGCAGTGTTTCAATTGCTGCCATTGCCATTTTATCCTCTGTTCCTCAGTAAATCACCTCTCTTTCCAAGAAATACTCCTTTGTGTTGCTCTGCATAGTAACACCAGTGCATACAAACAGAATCCTAAAGTAACCATGGATGCACCAGTAGCTCCTGTAGCCTTGAATATTGCTCCATTAAATGCCCCTCAGAGAGAATTGGAATGGCAACCATTAGCAGACCTGGATTATCAAATATCAGAAGAAATGCTAATGCACAGCAAGTACCACATCCACTTGTTAAACGAATTGAAGATTAAACACGAGACTGGAACAGATGTATTGGGCATTTGGGATTCTTTCCTTCCTATCTTCAAGCTCCCTCAGGTCAACCAGTTTCCTGACCTAATCCACCTATGTGCTGACTGCTACGACGCCACTCAGAGGGCTGTGATTGACCCTTCAGGCTCAGTTGTTTTCTATGTCACCCCTGAAGCCATTAGAGAGATGCTGCACTTCAAAACTGAGAAGAAATTAGTTCATTTATCACTGATTGATCTGATAAAGCAAGGAGCTAAATTGACAGATGCTCAAGTCACCAAACTAAATCAATTGTACATTGACTCTGACACCATGAAGTACCCTCCCATTTCTCATGTTTACCTCAACCAATTGGGAAGGGACCTTGTAGACATGATCAGTCCCATTCTGGGCTATAATTCAATTGAGTTTGTTGATGAAACTGTGCTGGTGATGATGCTCATGTTTTCCCCTGGCAAGTCTCCAATTTGCTATGACTATGCCACCTACATATCTGACAAAATACATGAGCAATTAATGAACTTGGCAAGAGAAAGGGTGTTCAGATACACCTCCTACATCTACCACTTAATTTTGTATTATCAACATGAGAAATTTCACTTTGCTGTGAAGAGAGTGGATGCACAAGGAAATCCAAGATCAGTGGTTTATTGGTCCTCTGCCTTCCACTGCAGATCTTGTTCTCCATACACTTATTGTGAGTTTATAGACCTCTTCATCCACCCAGCCATGTCTTTGCTTATGAGCTCATGTCCTCCAAGACTAACTGATGAGATGCAGAGAGTCCTTCAATTATCTAAAGCATACAGCATTGGGGATTGGTACTATTACCAAAACCACACAGTCATCAGAATAAATGGGTGTGAGTTTCCCCCATACAGATTGCCCAAATATGTGCCCATGAGATTGTTTGCCCTTGAATACTTCAAGAAGTTTGGGAATGCTGATGTGCTACATTTTTCAGGCAAAGGCAAGAAAGCACATCTCAAAGTAAGAAACCAATTAGGCCACTTCATTTACAACAAAAGGGAGGAAGGTTGGCAAGAAGCAGACAGAATGCTAGAATCCCTTGGCCTACAGACCAGTTTCCTTTGGAAACCTTATGACCCCAATCACTTCATAACTTTAAGAAGGGTCAAGTATAGGTTGGCCAGTTATGACCGCGTAAGGTTGCCTCATATAGAAAAATATGCAAATCAAATAAAGTGGAGGAGAGGCACCTTAGAGGAAGTTGTCACACAAGAAGAATTAAATCAAAGAGCAGTTAAAAATCTCCAAAAGATGGCTGACTTAGAGCTTTGTGCACAGGTATTTGCCCTTCCAGGCACTCAAGTGGGAGCAGCTGCCTCATCCTCCACAGCACATCAGCAAGCAACCAAAGCTACTGATCAAACCTCTAGCAAAGGCAAAGAGAAAGAGATGGAGCCAGAGCAGCCACCTCATGAACAAGTACAGCAGCAGGAAGTGCAGCAACAGCCACAGGTACAACAGCAACAAGGGGGCAGCAAGAAAAGGAACAGCCAGTGCAACAAGAGCAAACATCACAGGCCCCAAAATCCACCGGGCAGCAAGCTCAGGACACTCTACCTCCTAGGCAGGAGACAACAGTGGAGGCCTCAATCCTCTAAACCCAACCAAAAGAAGACATAAGTAGAAAGAGGGACAGAGAGACTCCCCTCAAAACATCAACAACTCAAGGGGAGAAAAGACACAGAATGAATCCCCTCTCAGAGGAAGAAATGCCTATAGGGCAATCTTTGGGCATGGGCCCACCTAGTATAGAGGCATCTGCAAGTTCCTTCCAGCAGGAACAAGAGAGGATGATCGGAGGAGAAGTCAGCTCCTCAAGCCAGCAAAGAGGAGGTGAACTGGGCATCAAGCAACAATTCATTGATATAAAGAAGAGGAATGAGCCCATAAGAATACAGCTATATAATCATTTGTTGAAAATGGCTCCCACTAACCAGCAAAGACTAATGTCTGCATATGATGTCCAGGAGGGCAAAATGATCATGAGCCATTTTACGCCAGCAGTGTTGCAGCCGCAGTCAGCTGCAGATTACATAAGGACCAACCTTGAGGTCCTTGCCAAGGACATCCACCCAATGGATCAAATCGAATTACATAAGCAAACGGGTGAGATGGTGTATGCCTCCTTGGCGGATAAGACATTGGTGAACTACAGGCTAGAAAATAGCCTAAATAATACAGCTGCCCAACTTGAGTTGGAGAGAGCATCCTCTCAAGCAAAGGACAACAGAATCAAAGCCTTAGAGGAGATAATCATAGAACTTGGGCATGATCCCAAGGACATCAAGGCTGTACAAGCATTATTGTATTTAAGAGATGCAGATATGGCAGCACTAAGGAAAATGGTAAAAGTCCCAGCAACCATTCACCCACAAACTGGAGAAGTTGCCCAGCTGAGACATGACCAAGATGCAGTAGCTATGCTGGTGTCATTATACAAACAGCTGATCCAGACACAGGAGAAATTGGGAGAATCAGAGGCTGCACAGGCTGCACTACAGGCAGCATTACAACAAAAAGAAGGAGGACAAACATCTCAGCCTCCTCCAGAGATAATTAACCTTGAGGAACCTCCTCAAACTACTGCTCCTCCCCCTGAAAAGACAGAACAAACAGCACCATCTACATCAGCACCAGTGCCAACAACAGAGCAGGCTCCAAGCCTGGACATGCAGAAGCTAAGGAGTGAAATCCAAGCCCTGGAAGCCCAAATGGCAGAATTAAATGAGGCCAGGGAAAATTTGGTCAAGTTGAATGAAAGATATGATAAATCAAAACAAAGTGTTGCTGAGAAAGGAAGAGAGATAAAGGCTCTCAAAGAGAAGATAAAGGAGTTGGAGAAGGAGCTCACACTTGATAAAGTAGTGGCTGAACTCAAGATAGTCCTATGGGCCAACATTGGCCAATCCATAACTGATCAATGGCAATACATTGAGACCATTCATGAGCAAATAGAGCTCATAGAGAAAGAACATAGAGAAATCCAAATAGCAAGGGCATCTCTAGGCAATATGCCTAAGGTTGCCAACAGAATGATTAATGTGCTTAATAACAGAACAAGTGCTCAGCTGGCAACAATGGGAATTTCCAACAGGACTGAGACCATTTTGCTAATAAAAAGAGTCCTAACACTAAGAACCCTGGTGCAAACACTAGAAAGAAGAAGCCAGGATATGCAGACAGAGGTTAATAAGTTCATGGACAAATTTGTGGCATTGCAGAACAGAGGTCTTCCTAGCTTATTGAACAGCGCAGGAAGACTACTTTCCCATGAAAATTATGCCAAAAGGTTCAACACATTTGCTACAAATCAGATTACAGAAAGACCCAGCACTTCAGAAGAATCAGGGCCAGCATCAGGGCAGAGTCTCTACAATAGGGTTGAGAACCTATTTTTCATCATGAATGAGATCAAACATTTGTTTGAAGTTCCTCCAAATTTCTACAAATACACAGAGGCAGATGAGACTCTAGAGGCAATCTTGAGACATCAATTGCCCACACAGGAGGTCTGGGCCAAAATGATACAGTTAATACTGTAAACCAGAGCCTGTATTCAAGTTTTTTCATTTAAATATATAAATTATCATGCACAGGAAAATTTTGATAAAATCAGCATGCATGGAAAAGAATGGGCTGAGCCAACTCAGCAAAATTATTCGGCCACTAAAGCAGCACTGACAGTCACAGGTGACAGGGCCGAAAAGATACAGGAGGGCAGAGCCACAAAGACACGTCATCCAGCATTTATAACAGAACATTCAACCGACTCAGTGGCCTCCAAAGGTCAAAAAGTCTTCTGACAGAATTGAAGAGCATTTATGTTGTATTCAAAGCTGTAATAACTTCTTATCTGTTGTTCTGTACAAGTTGGTGAACATATTTATTTCTCAGATGACTCAATGCTTGAGATATTTTGTATCACCGTTTGTATATATTCCCCCCTCGCATAAGCTTGCAGGGGTTGTTGTTGATTTCTCTTCTAGAGTTTCTTATGCTGTAAATTTTCAGAGTATTAATACAAAGGCTGATGGAATTTCCAAAGCTCTGCGTTATCTGAGTCATTGTGGTGTTTTCCTGAATGTTACAGGATTCCTGCGTACTTCATGGCACAATAAGTTTTCCTTAAAAACTCTTCGTTATGTGTTTTTTTTTTTTTTTTATATCCTTTCATAGCTCATTTATGTTTCTGTGTTTCATAGTTAATGGCAGAGAAAAGGAATAGTTCCAGGATTTATTCACAGAGTACCCTGAACTCAATCTATGCTGTTATAAATGTCTTTCTTCAGTTATAGTCATAAGATGTAATTCTTAACTGCTGCACCTCCAAACTATATCTTTCACAGTGATTGTTGTTTCAGGAATTCAAGTTTGCTCCTGTGCAATATATCTCTTTCTTACACCCCAGCTTAGTGGAGAATTCTTAATTGCTTTTCACTGGTTAAACACACCTCATAATCACAATTTAAATTTTGTTTCATGATGTATTTGAATGGCCCTACAGTTTCAGCAACTCAACTTAATATCTCAGACAACCTGTAGCCACAGACTCCATTGCCCAATGGACTAGAACTATCTGAAGATTTCCACCTTAGCTACAGAAGACATCCCTCAACCAAAACATACAACCAAACCCTGAATTCATAACTAGCCTAAAATCTTCACGAAACAGAGCCAAACCTTAAAGAGAGAGCCCTCTTTGATTACAGTTTGGCTAGAAGCTGTAATCCAAAGATTGGTTAGTGGTTACCTCGGCCGTATTCCCTTGGGAGTCAAAGGGAACAACCTGGGTGTTAACATAGGGTAGAAGGGGGAAGAGGGCATGGATGAATGGGAAAGATCGGTAATGGGTTGGGGGAAGGGGGCATGACGACGGCCTACCCACGGTTATTGGGTGATTGGGTTTGATTGGGCCCACCATGCTTACGATTGACATAATTGTTATTTTGGCTTGGAAAAATTATTAATTTAAAAAAAAAATCTTCTTCGATGTTAAATTAATTTAATATGAAAATTTTGAAAAAAAAATTGAACTTACCTTTCAATTGCGATAATTCTTCGTTGAATATGTTGTTGATAGCAATATAGCTGCTCCACAAATTCACGTCTTTCAACGAACTTCAGAAAACCTGGATGTGAGGTAAGTAATAGTGATAACGAAATTTAATATATAAGTGAAATTATGAAGATGTTTTTCTGTACGATTAATGTGGGATAATTTGTTTTAAATTATTATAGAGCGAATATTGTAGAGTTATTTTACAATGGATTGAATGTGGGATTAATTTGTTTTAGAATATATTATAAAAATTTAAAAAAAAAATTAGTTGTTTAGTAAATATTATATACTTTAACTATTAGAATAATTAATATAGAAGTTGTAGTTTACAATTTGAATTTCAGTGATTGATTTCATAAAAAAATTTAGTTTATCTTTTTCAATGAATTGTAGAATAAAATAATAAAGGTAAATAAATCTAACAAACTTTTGGAGGGAAATATTTTCGCGAAAATTTTTGGAGGGAATAATTTTGGAGGGAATATTTCATTCTTTAAGCTATATAATATTCTTAGGAGACTGCATTTGTATCATTCTACATCTTCTGTTTGAAAGGGATGGATTTTTCTGATGGTGAAGTTTCGGTTTATACACCATCAACATCTTCATCGCGTAACAACTCTATTCATATTGATGAATATAGCGGCAATTCTTCCACTATGAATAGAAAGTCAATTCTTCCACTTAGTCCCGATTCTAAGGACTATGAAAGCAGCAGTGATGAAGAGCATGATGGTGAAGTTCAAAAGAATGGAGTGTCACGATGTCCACTTAGTCCTAATTCTAAGGACTATGAGAGTAGCAGTTTTGAAGAGCGTGATGGTGAATTTCAAAAGAATGGAGGGTCACGGTGTCCACTCAGTCCTAATTCTGAAGACTATGAGAGCAGCAGTTTTGACGTGCATGATGGCGAATTTCAAAATAATGGAGTGTCACGGTGTCCACTTAGTCCTAATTCTAAGGACTATGAGAGCAGCGGTGATGAAGCGCGGGATGATGATTTTCAAAAGAATGGAGTGTCAAAGTGTCCAGTTAGTCCTGATTCTAAGGACTATGAGAGCAGCAGTGATGATGAGTGTGATAATGAATTTCAAAAGAATGGAGTGTCAAAGTGTCCAGTTAGTCCTAATTCTAAGGACTATGAGAGCAGCGATGATGAAGTGCGGGATGATGATTTTCAAAAGAATGGAGTGTCAAAGTGTCCAGTTAATCTTGATTCTAAGGACTATGAGAGCAGCAGTGATGAAGCGCGGGATGATGATTTTCAAAAGATTGGAGTATCACAATGTCCTCTTAGTCCTGATTCTAAGGACTATGAGAGAAGTAGTGATGAAGCGCGGGATGATGATTTTCAAAAGATTGGAGTATCACAATGTCCTCTTAGTCCTGATTCTAAGGACTATGAGAGCAGCAGTGATGAAGCGCGGGATGATGATTTTCAAAAGATTGGAGTATCACAGTGTCCTCTTAGTCCTGATTCTAAGGACTATGAGAGCAGCAGTGATGAAACGCAGGATGATGATTTTCAAAAGATTGGAGTATCACAATGTCCTCTTAGTCCTGATTCTAAGGACTATGAGAGCAGCAGTGATGAAGCGCGGGATGATGATTTTCAAAATATTGGAGTATCACAATCTCCTCTTAGTCCTGATTCTAAGGACTATGAGAGCAGCAGTGATGAAGAACAGGATGAGAGCAACAGTGATGATCCAATGATGGAGATGTTTCCAAGAAATATTGTATCGAGGAGTAGGAGCAGACCTTTTCGTATCAATGCAAACTATTCTAGTTATACAAGGGGTAGAGCAGAATATCTGACGAGAAGAAGTTCTATCAGTGCTCTCATTTCAAGTGAATGTTGCCAAAAAAATTTCTTGAAACGTATGGATTTCACATTTGCATTAGAAAGCAGGAAGAGATATTTGTCAATGAATAAAAGCATGCAAAACTCATATTTAGTTGGCTACATGCAATCTACATTGTCAGGTTATGATTATCATATTAGGAATTTATTATTGTGTAGAAAAGCTTTCAAAATGTTTCATTCAATTGGGAATTTTTGTCTCTCGAGAATTCAAGAAAATTTGGAAAAGGATCCCACATTTTATTCAGAAGTACGTTATAAAAGACAGTTTGGGCCATTATCAAATACTGCAATGTCATGGATGAAATATTTCTTTCCAAAGCATGGAGAGTGTATGCCAAATAGAGAGACAATACATATTCCAGATAATTTTTCAAGACGAGAAATCTACAACTTATACAAAGAATATGCAAAAAGTGCTGAGGGATAGGGCCAATTTATTACATATCAAAATTTTGTGAAGATATGGAAGAAAGAATTCAATAATGTTCATATTCCTAAGAAGACAAGGATGGGGATTTGCAGTCCCTGTGCTTCTCTTAAATAAAAAAGGGACAAATGTGAAGGCTCAGAAAGAGGTAAGTGTTCATAACTTTTACTTTCAAAATTGTATAGTCATCAACTATGAAAACATATTTCTTAATGAATTTCTTTTATGTTGTGTAGATTTAATTGTCAAAGAACTTCAGGAGCATCACGAACAACAAACAAATGAAAGGAAGAAGTTGTACAATCATCGAAAGAAGTGTTATGATAATCCAAATAAATATTTGGGTTTGATAATTGATGGTATGGACCAGAAGAAAACACTTTTACCACATTTTGTTCGCACACCCAAAAATCTACAAGAGGAAACTTTTATTCAGTTTCACTTGGTCGATTGTATGGTCTTCAATGGGAAAATGTTGCCAAGGGTGTACTTCACAGCTCCAAATATTCATAGTGATGCAAATCTGACCATAACCATAATTCATGATTTGATTTCTCATTGGTCTGGTAATCTTCCTGAAGTTTTGTATCTACAATTGGACAACACTTGCCGTGAAAACAAAAATCGGGTTGTTTTTGGGTATCTGAACATGCTTGTTGAATTGAGGATTTTTCAAAAGGTAAAGGTTAGTTTCCTTCTTTTTGGGCACACTCATGACCATATTGATCAGATGTTCAGTCGTTTTTCAGTCACATTGAGGAGGAAGGAAGTTGGGAGCTTGCCATCACTAATTGAATGTATTAAGAAATCATACATGCCAGAGTCTGCTTTTGAAGTGTTGGAAGAAACAGTTGACATGCGAAGGTTTATTCTAGGATCATATGGTGAGGGGAAATGCATTGAACAACTTAATGATATTAGCTTCCAACATCAATTTCGTATTAAAAAAATTGATGGGAAAACACTAATATGGGGCAAGAAGTTTTCAACTACTACAGAATGGGCACCGTCATTAGGTTTTCAATTTTTGAAGTTCATTCCAGATCGTCCAATATTTACATCAAAAATATTGTTATTACAATCAGTTGGTGAAGTTTAGAATGCACGCAGACAGAATAGACATATAAATTATTCTGATTGCCTAGAAGAAATTAAAAAATGTATTAGATATACATATGAGTACTTTGACATTGCTGATTCAGTTTGGTGGGAGTCATTTTTCAATAATCAAAGTGATATCATTTCAACAACAACCAATGAAGATATACCTTTGAAAAATCCATTTATTTGGCCACAAAATGTGTCGAATGAACAAGAGGAAGTAAACATTGTTGAACAGCAACAAACTCAAGGTATTATTAATTCTTCACAGGCAATGGAAAGAGAGATGTATATTGGTTCCAGAAGATCGCGTGCACAATGTGAAGCCATGGAAGACCTTTATAGGGGTTCAGTACATGATATTAAGGAGGGTTGCATGATTGCAGTGCTAGCAGATGGAGATCCCAAAGGCTATCCATTTTGGGTTGCTAAAGTTATAAAGGTCTTTACAGAAAATGAGGATGTTACAAGTGTTGAAGTACATTGGTATGCCACAAATACACACCCATTCAATGGTGTGTATAAGCCAGAGATGGTAGTTGACAAAAAAAATGGTGGAAAAAGAAAAAGAAAGGGTACAAATATAAATCGCCGCCGCACAGACATATTACAATTGGATGATATTGAAATACTTGTTTATGACTTCAATTTAACAAAGAGAGGAACTCTTCGCTTCAAGACGATAGAGATTCTGAAAAGGTTGTTACCAGAAGGAATAGTGTTGACATGGGAGTCTACTGAAACCAGTCGTAGATCTAGAAGACTTTTGAAACCTGGAATGTTGGGAATGCATGTGGACTCAGATGGGGCACTAGTTGATGAAAGAGAAGAATATGGAACATCTTCGTCAGCATCCAGTCACTCATCTGAAGATGTGAATTGTGATTGTGTGCAAGAAAATATGAGTGATTTTGAATAATTGTTTAAGATAGATTATATAACTGATGTATGCATCATATCTTCAAATAAAATTAATGTTTTCCATATGTTGTTAAATGAGAAGTTATGAAGCATTTTTATGTTGTTGGATTATGTCTTAAGTATGATAAATTTTATTGTTTAAATATCTACAATGCAATATCAAATTAGAGATATAATGTCTGTTTTATTCAGTATACAAATAAAGACTTTTGATTTCATTGAGTGATATACTTTGTTCATAATGTCATGGTTTTTTAATTTTATAGTTGAAAACATTTCAATTTCTTGTGTATCTAGCATGGTGTGGTTGAAAACATGTTAAATTTATACTTAGGAAAGAAAAATGATATTCTACCAGAAACATTAATGTGTTTTTTCCTTAAAAATTAACTTTGTTTGAGACATAAAAAATTGGTTTTATTAGCATTTTTTAAAAAGTTTGAAAATTGACCCTAAAAAAAAAAACGTTATTCCAGTAGCATCACTTTCGCTTTGAAGCTATATTTTTCACGAAAATTTCGTAGTAAATTTCGTAGTCACCGCCATTTTTAAAACACGTTCAAAATTGGCACCTAAAAAAAAAACATCGTTCGAGTATACCCACTTTTCGTTTTTAGCACTATTTTTGATGTTTTTTTTGGGTTTTTGGGCCAGAACTCCCATTTTGAGTTTATAGTTCCCGTTTCAAAGTTTACATTATTTCTTGATGCGAAGCTAGTTAAGAAAATACCTTACACATTGAATCCAAAATATAAGGAGAAAGTAAAAGTTGAGTTGGATAAGATGATAGTAGCAAGAGTCATTGAACCTATGGAAGAATCAGAATGGGTAAGTTCCATGGTCGTACAAGAAAATAATAATCAAGGAGAAATCAGGATTTGTGTGGATATAAGGAAATTAAATGATGCATGTGTGCATGACCCCTTCCCTACACCCTTTACAGATGAAGTGTTGGATAATGTAGGAGGACATGAGGCCTACTCATTCACAGATGGATTTTCTGGCTATCATCAGATGAGGATTGCACCATAAGGTAGGCATAAGACTACATTTGCTATAGAGTGGGGCTCATATTAGTATACAATTATGCCTTTTGGGTTGAAGAATTCCCTTGCTATATTTTCAAGAGTTGTGCTTGCATCATTCAAGGAGTACATACACAAATTCCTAGAGTTATATTTTGATGACTGAACGTTCTTTGGATTGTTGAAAAAGCATCTTGCAAGTTTAAGGCTTTTGTTGGACACATGTAGGTAGTACCAGATATCATTGAACTTAAAGAAATGTATATTTTGTGTGCCTTTTGGCATACTATTGGGGCATGTTGTGTGCAAGAAAGGTTTTATGGTGGATCTCACGAATATAGTTGTCATTGTGAACTTACCTCCACCAAAAACAGTGAGATTGTTACGCACTACATTGGGACACACTGGATATTATAGAAAATTCATTAAGGGGTATGTGCAGATAACTGCACCAATGGAGAAACTATTGAAGAAATATGTGACTTTTCAATGGAATGAATAATGTCAGAAAATTCTCGATATATTGAAAGAAAAGATGGTAACTACACCTATCTTGGTTTTCTCACACTGGAATAAGGAGTTTCATGTTCATGTCAATGCATCTTTCATAGCTGTGGGAGTAGTATTGGCACAACCTAGTGCAGGAGAAATCGATCACCCTATAGATTTTGCAAGCAGGAAGTTGTCTAAAGCATAGAAGAAATATACTACCAATGAAAGAGAAGGCTTGGCTATGGTATATGCATTGCAAAAATTCAAACAATATTTGCTAGGATCCCATTTTAAGATGTTCATAGATCATTTTGCATTAAAATATCTGGTGAATAAGCCTATCCTAGGAGGGAAGATTTGTATATGGTTGTTGTTATTTTAGGAGTATGATTTTTAAGTTGTTGTTAAACCAAGAAGGTTGAATGTCAAACCTAATCATCTATCAAGGTTGGAAACAGGGGAAGAACCAAAAAACATTGATGATAATCTTCTTGGTGAACATTTCTTTGCAATCAGGATTGCATATGATCACTTCGTGGGCATTATTTAGTTGTCGGCCACAAGAATGGCCCCTGAAGAATACACTACGCAACAGAAGAAGGAGCTGGTGGTAAAAGCAACTGATTTTTTGTTGATAGTGGGACATTTGTATAAGGTGGGATTAGATGAAATACTACGTAGGTATGTCCCAAAACATGAAAGACAGATTATTTTGGCAGAAGCTCATGGAGGCGTAGCTGGTGGACATTATGCAAGGAAGGCTACTAGGTAGACTGTCTTAAGACAAGGATTATGGTGGCCCATACTACATAAGGATGAAAAGGAGTATTGTTAGGCATGTGATGTATATCAGAGAACTGGGAAGCCATCAAGGCATGAAATGTCATTGGTGCCACAAGTGACATTATAGGCCTTCAACAAACGGGCCATGGATTTCCTTGGACCTATCAACCCACATGGAAAAAAGACTAGTGTGAGATATATAATCATAGAAACTGATTATTTGACAAGGTGGGTTGAGGCTCAAGCAATAAGGGATTGCAATGCAAATTTTTCTATGAAGTTCATTTTTTTGTATTGTTTTCCATATTTGGGTGTCCAAAGGTCTTAATGAGTGAGAAAGGATCACATTTCCTAAATAATACTATTGAGGCATTGAATGAAGAATTCTAGGTGTATCATCAAAAGAGAACCCCTTATCACCCTCTTGCAAATGGCATAGTCCAAGATTTTAACAAGATTTTGGAAAATGCACTGACCAAAGTGTGCAATGTGAATAGAGGTGACTATGATTTGAGAATTGTAGCAGTGTTATGGGCTTATATAACAACATGCAAGAAGTTGATAGGCCAGACACATTTTAGGTTGGTTTATGGGCAAGAAGCTATGATACCCATGGAGTATATTGTGCTCAGCTTAATGATTGCAGCCTTTATAGACATGGTTGACCCTGAGATTGTAGGTTTTAACCCCATACAGAAATTACCTGCATACGAATTCTAAAAACAGAAAATAAACTATGGTGAGAGCATAACACTTTAAACAAATATACACATAGATTTTCCCATAGATCCCAAAACTGGGACTACTAGATTGATTTTTAATTATGTTCCTTTCAATATTACAATATATATATATATATATATATATATATATATATATATATATATATATATATATATATATATATATATATATATATATATATATATATATATATATATATATATATATATATATATATATATATATATATATATATATATATATATATATATACATGTCGATGAATCCATAAACCCCAATCCATTAACCCTAAATTGGAACATAACCAAAGTTCCCTTGACCAGATCTACAAAATAAAATGGACCAAAAACCATCGCACCCAAAACCATGTATGAAATCCATGCACAAAACCACAGGTAGGTCTGCCCACCTAATATAGGGTCCAAAAAATAAATTTTGGGATGCTACCCCGAACCCCGTGCAGGGGGGCTACCACCCAGCGCGTGGGCTAGTCGTGGAAAGAATATAACACAACCCAACAAACATAATGGAGGAAAGAATGGTGTAGTTGCTCGCATTACAAGAAGACAAATTTGTAGTAGGATTTCATCAGGATGTGTAGAAAGAAAGAGAAAAATTTTAGCATTACC
Source organism: Pinus tabuliformis (assembly GCA_031772625.1). NCBI lineage: Eukaryota > Viridiplantae > Streptophyta > Pinopsida > Pinales > Pinaceae > Pinus > Pinus tabuliformis. The sequence goes on from CM062817.1 coordinate 335,492,439, forward strand.
AACATATCAAGCAGAAGATGTTCCAGGAAGGAGATCTTGTCCTTTTGTGTGTCAGTAAATTCACGAAGTTCCCAGGAAATTTTAAGATGCATTGTTTGGGCCCTTATATCATCAAGTATATCATGAATAGAGGCGCAGTTCAGTTGGTGAAGTTCAATGGAGAATTGATACCATAGAGGGTGAATGGAAACAGTTTGAAACTATATAGGGACAGCCCTGCCATGGTAGCCTTGCTCTAAAAATAAAGGAGGAAAGTCTTAGTGCCACCTGCAGTTAAAAGTGGGCACTAGACAATAAACTACAATACATAAAAGAGTTTTAACATAGGTAGGTTACTTCACCACAATGAAGAGTATGTCACAGCTTGCAAGAACCATGACACAAGAAGGATTGTTCACTACAATGAAAGGTGTGTTGAAGTTTGCCATAAATATGACTGTTAAAAAGAAACTGGTCATTGGAGGAGCGGAAAATTGCATCTATGGAGACAGATTGACAAGTATCTAGGGATAAATATGAAGTTAATAAAAAAAATCTGAGTAAGGTCTAGGATAATGATGAGGTTAAAAGATCAAGAGCATTATAAAAATCTATGTCCCACCAAGATTTTGGCATTTTTCTTTCCGAGAGCTCAAAAATCACTAAGTATTGAGAAATTGCAGAAGTTGCACTACTACATGAACATTGAAGAGCTAATATTCATATTTGAATAGAAAAGTATAGAGGGAGTTATGGAAGCTACATCACCATCTGATACACTTGTAGCATAGCCTCTCTCGTAGCAAAGATCACCATGGAAGAAACTGACTCTGGAGCTGACAACAAAGAAGAAGTAAGATAAGAAGCCTAAGAACCCATTGAACCACAACCAGAAGCCCAACTTGTAAGAGACAATGAAGAGGAAACAGAACAACCATGGATGGAGACATAGAGTGTAGTAATTTCTTGCCTGTTGCCGCCATATTTACCTCCAAGGAAACCCAACTCCAAACCAGTCAAAGACTACAAGGATGCGAATTATGGAACCTTTACACCATTACTACCAAAGAAGATACCATTTGAAGGGGAATTTCTTGGAAAAATCCCACAATTGAAGTTCGAGGATAATGAACTCAACGACCGTAACAAATACCCATAGTTCCCACCAAGCAGGTACTTAAAGAAGGTCCATTATCCAGAGAGAGGAGTAACAAGATTGGAACCACTATTGGAAATATTGAGGGGGGGTGAATCAGTATTCCTTAGCAATTAGCACTTTTAAATATTTTCAGAGCATTAGCTAGATTTCAATTATTATTAATGTTTATACAATAACAAAAATAAACAATAGAACACAATAGGCACAAGAATTTTATGTGGAAATCCCCCTCCAGGTCAAAAAACACCAAACAATTTTCTATTAAATTATTTAATCCTCATCCGCAATTGAAATGAAAGCTACAACTTCCTTGAATTCTAGAAAATCATTCTTCTCTAGCTCCCACTAGAAGGACACCAGAAAGCCCTAGTTTCTTCTGTATTCAACTGAATGGATGCCCCAACTGTTGGAAATAATACTGAGAGGGGGGGGGGTGAATCAGTATTATTAAGTTCTTTTCAATATATCTTCCTTATTTATACTTTGAATTATTCTTCAGATATTGATCGTTACTTTGTATGTCAGTACCATAAAATAATGAGCATGAACAAGATAAATAGATAGTCACACCAAGGAACACCAGATATAAGGTGGAAACCCAATGTGGGTGAAAACCACCTGCTGCAATATGTCTCTATCTTCCTTCAATTAGAAACTTCTTTTACAATGATTTTGTACTGGTGCAGTCATTTACCAGTACGCAGGCTGCAACCTGCAGAGAGCTACAACTCTCTCTCTCGTTTTCAGTTTTTCCTGGAAGGGAGCTACAACCCCCTACTTCGTTCAAGGACCACGTTTCATTAATTTTCAGACTGGATCCAAGAAGATCAAATGATCATAAAGTATAAATGATTCTTCAGAAATACCCAAACCTCAGATCAATACATGTTTTCTTTATACAGCAGATCACCCACGCGCCAACCCAAGCACTAGCTATAAATAAATATCTGATCTGGTCACCTTTTAATCAGAGGTTGTATATGCCATAATCATACCATAATGCAGAGGACATACATGTTATAGAGCACCCAGAGGCTAGACACAAGACAAACCCAATATTCGGACCCAGAGACCTTTAGCGAATCAACAGAAGACGCTATATCAAAGTTAAGGAATGACTGTTACTTCCCTGCGGTTGGCTGCTCTCAACTTAACTGCAATACCCCCGAAGCGATGCGGATCTACCGTCCTGCGTGAATTCTTCTTGAATTCGGTTCAGTAGATTGTTCCTTGACAGATCATAAGAATGCCGATCTATTCTCCCTTAAGATCTTCAATTCATAATCGATGCCTTGCCACCGGATCCCCTTTTTCTTTATATAGTCATGCTTTTGATAATACCATGAATCGAAACCAGACGATCTGAAACCTGAGGTGCAACTGTTTTGACCAATCTCTTAAGAATAGGCTTAAGCGGGAAAAACGATGAAAATGGTCCAAACCACAAAAGGCGAACTTTTAACTTAATGCATCCAAACTAATAATATATCGGGTCCAATCCTTATTTCTATCAGCACCTGCCCATCTCATGGTTTATTCCTGACATCCAATCCGATGGATCGGATGCGACATGCCCCATTAACCAGCCTTTATTTATATATCAGGTCCGCTCCTCATCGCTAACAATACATGCCCGACGTCCGATCTGATGGATCGGATGCAATATGCGCCATTAACCAGCCTTTATTTATATATCGGGTCCGCTCCTTTCATCGCTAACAATACATGCCCGACGTCCGATCCGATGGATCGGATGCGATATGCCCCATTAACCAGCCTTTATTTATATATCGGGTCCGCTCCTTTCATCGCTATCGGCGATTTGAAGTGGGAGGCTATTATAAGATGGGTGAACACCGCGGATGCGATTTAATATGAAATGCTTTCAATTTCTTCATCAGGTTCGACCCCTCTTTTCGCAATCGGAGGATTGGGGTGGGCGATCCTTTATGTATTCCGATATACTGTGGACGCGATATTTTTATAAACCATGTTTTGATGCCTTCATCGGGTCCGCTTGCAATCGAAGGTTTCAATGAAGTCCGACGCACATATATGCCAAACTGCGGATGCGATATTATTATATATTTCCTTTAATGCTCCCATCGGGTCCACTACCTCTTTATCGCAATCGGCATTCAGGGCTTTTAAGCATCAGACGCGATATTATTATACGTCAAGTTTAATTCCACCATCGGGTCCGCTGAGTTATCGCAATCGGAGGATTTGAGGTGGGCGACCCTTTATGTATTGCGATACTGCGGATGCGATCTTGTTATAAACCATGATTGATGCCTTCATCGGGTCCGCTCCCAATCGGAGGTTTCAACGAATTCACTTAGCCGGACCCCCGATGCGCATGGATGTGATATTAATATAAACCAATTTTTAATGCCACCATCGGGTCCGTTTCGATATGCCATCGGGTCCATATGTGCCGAAACATATTTAACTTGTGTTGTTTCCGCCAAGAAGGAAAAAGGCCTTTGATTATTGTAAAAGCATATATATATGGGTTTTACGCACCCAACCAACTCCCGATAATATAAATGCATGCATATATGGGTTTTAGGCGCTCAAATACCTCTGATAACATTAATACATGTGTATATGGCCTTTCTTCTCTAATACATGAGTATATGGCCTTTATTCTCTCCTCTTGGCTCTTCTTGTCCCCATCATGGTGTATATAAGAGAAATGACCGTGTAAGAGAGGGTTTCCATCAAGTTCAACATATGTTCATAATGCCATAATGCCAACAATCTCTCCCATTGGACTTGATGGCAACAACACCATCCAAAAAGCATCCAAAAAGCACTCTCCCCCTTTGACATCAAGGGCAAAGGGCAGATATCTGCTTCTCCTAACTATTTCTCCCCCTGAGAGCTTGCTCCTCCTGATTTCGCCCCTCTGACTTTAGGACAGAAAGTCGAGCTATTCTGGCTATATATAAAATAGGAACCGCGCTATATTGCCTACATATAATATAATTCAGCATCTTTATTGCCATGGATAGATACAGTTCATTTACCCAACATGTTCCTCCTTCTGTAATACTATAATGCCAACAATGAATTACGCTCCCCCTGAACCTTGTACACGTATACCCCATCATAACCTCGCGTACAAGCACCAATCTAAGAATTAACAACAGGATGATGCATCGACAACCCCCAACTTCTGCCTGAGGTATTCAAAAGTCTCCCTGGGCAATGGTTTGGTAAATATATCAGCCACTTGTTCCTTAGAAGAAATGTATTCCGACTTGACCTTTTGTTCAAGCACTTGTTCTCTGAGAAAATGATACTTGATCGGTATGTGCTTGGTTTTTGAATGCATGACTGGGTTCTTTGAAATGCTAATTGCACTTGTATTATCACATAAGATGGGGATAGGTGGAGTACAAGTGATTTGGAAATCCTGTAAAGTCTGCATCATCCAAAGAAGTTGGGTGCAACAAGTTGCAACAGCCACATATTCTTCTTCAGCTGTGGATAAAGCAATCGAACTTTGTTTCTTTCTGAACCAAGATACTAATCTGGAACCCATAAAGAAAGCACCACCACTTGTGCTTTTCCTGTCATCCACACTTCCAGCCCAATCTGCATCTGTGTAAGCATGAAGTGTGAGATCTGTATCTCTAGGATACCATAAGCCAAAGTTTTGAGTTCCTTGAAGATATTTGAAGATTCTCTTTACTGCCTGAAGATGAGTTTCCTTTGGATTTTCCTGAAATCTTCCAACTATTCCAACTGCATGCATGATGTCTGGTCAGGTACCTGTCAAATAAAGTAGACTTCCAATCATAGATCTGTATGTTGGTTGATGAACTGCAGCCGATTCATCATTCGCACTAAGACTGCATCCTGTAACCATGGGAGTACATACTGGTTTTGAATCTTCCATGCCATACTTCTACAAAATCTTCTTGAGGTACTCGGTTTGAGATAAGAAGATATCGTCTTTATTTTGTTGGATTCGCAATCCAAGAAAGTATGTTAGTTCACCTAGCAGGGACATTTCGAATTCTTTCTGCATTACCGAGGCAAAGTTTTGACTCATAGTTTCTTCATTGCTGCCAAAAATAATATCATCTACATACACAACAAGTATTAGCAACTTGTCATTTTCAATTTTTATATAAAGATTGTTATCTGCTGATCCTTTTGAAAAACCTTGTTGATGAAGATATTTGTCCAAACGGTAGTACCAAGCCCTTGGAGCTTGTTTAAGACCATAAAGAGCCTTTTTCAGTCTACATACAAGGTTTGGATCATTCCCAAGAATGAACCCATCTGGCTGCTCAATGTATACTTCTTCTTCTAAATCTCCATTCCGAAAAGTTGATTTCACATCCATTTGAAATACTTTGAATTTTTGAAAGCTTGAGAGAGCAAGGACATTCAGATAGCTTCAAGTCTAGAAACAGGAGCAAAAGTTTCTTCAAAGTCTATTCCTTCTTGCTAAGCATATCCCTTACAAACCATTCTTGCCTTGTTTCTAACTACTTCCCCATTTTCATTCAACTTATTTTTGAAGATCCATTTTGTCCCTGTGGCATTCTTATCTTTTGGTCTAGGAACTAATTCCCAAGTGTTGTTCTTTTCGATCTGCTCAAGTTCTTCATCCATAGCCTTGACCCAACATTCATCTCTACATGCTTCTTTTACATTTTGTGGCTCAGTGGAGGAGAGAAATGCCAAGTAGCTTGAGGCTTCTGCTATTGTTCTTCTTGTTTGTACACCTGCCTCTTTCTGCCCCAAAATCTGAGATTCTGGATGATTCTTTTGAACATGCCTGGATGGAGTCTTTTCTTATATCATTATCTGTTCCTCTGGAGCCTCTTGAGGTTCTTCTTCTTCATTATCAGTCTGATTTGAAGGGTAGTCTTCATCCTCTTCGATATCTTCATGATTTACTTGCCTAGGAATGTATCCTTTTTCATCAACCACTACATCAATGCTGTCAACAATTCTTCCAAGTCTTTTATTGTAACACTTATATGCTTTGCTATAAGGAGAATAACCAAGGAGAATACCTTCATCTGCTCTAGGCTCAAGTTTTCCAAGCCGTTCATCAATATTCTTAATATAGCATTTGCTTCCAAAAATTTTAAAATGCTTTACCGAAGGAGTCTTACCATACCAGAGCTCAGGAGGAGTTTGAGTGTTGTTTACTCGGACATTTGTTTTGTTGAGAATAACAACCGCGGCATATGCAGCTTCACCCCAGAAGGTTGCAGGAGTTCCAGATTCATCAAGCATGGCATGGACCATTTGTTGGACTGTTCTGTTCATCCTTTCCACCACTCCATTTTGCTGAGGAGTCCTTGCTGTAGAGAATTCCCTTTTTATTCCATGCTCTTCACAGAAATCGAAAAATTCATTTGAGGTAAATTCCCCACCTCTGTCAGACCTGAGACACTTAATTTTGTGATCTGATTCATTTTTGACCAAGGCTTTGAAGGATTTGAATTTTTCAAATGCTTCGTCTTTGTGTTTCATAAGTCCTAACCAAACAAACCTGGAGAAGTCGTCAATGAATAATATAAGGTATTCCTCTCCTCGAGGTGTCCTTGTCCTAAATGGACCACATACATCTGTATGAATAAGTTTGAGAGGTTTGCTAGCTGATCCTTCCTTCTCAGGGAAGTTAGTCCTGGTTTGTTTACCAAACTGACATGATTTGCATATTGTGTTCTCTAGAATTTTGATATCTGGAAGATCACGAACTGCCTGATACTTGCATGCTTTCCTTATTTGTGAAAAACTTAGATGCCCCAACCTCCGGTGCCATAACCAGTGCTCATCATCCTTGCTCATATAGCATTGTTGTTGTCCTTCTTCAAATATGTATAGATTGTTTGGAGTTCTTTTGCCTTTGATCACTGTTTCACCTGCATCAAGATCACGAACACGACATCCATTTGATCTAAATATTACCTCGGTTCCTTGATCACACATCTAACTGACACTTACAAGATTATGTTTCAATCCATCAACGTATAAAACATTTCCTGCTTTGACCTTTTCTTTCAATTGAGCAATACCTTTTCCTTTTATGGCAGCAGGAGTATCATTCCCAAATGAAACTTTCTTTCCTTTTTCTAAAGCAGTGTATGCTTCAAGTTTTTCTTTATCACCTGTCATATGCTTCGAACATCCGCTATCGATGTACCATTTATTTTCCTGTCCTTCTACATAAAATGCTATCCCACATCTTTCTGGTCGAGGTTCCTTTATTCTCCATGTTCTGGTGCTTGAATCTTGTTCCTTTGTTTGCCGAAACCTACTCCTGCATTCAGAGTCTTCATGACCAAAGTTATTACAGATAGAGCATTCAATTACATTTTCAAGAGCCGAGAAGTTGTTATAGATCCATTTTGTAATCCCAGTCATACTTCTTTACTTTTGAGCTTCTCTAGTCATGATTGTTTTGTAGGCAACACATTGAGCTGCTTTGTGACCGAAGTTATGGCAAGAGAAACATTGGCCACTGAGGAAACTTCTGCGATTATCAAATTTACCAGTCATATGATTGTGATTTCTATTTTCATCCATTCTTGAAGTAAATTAAGAGGATCTTGGCTGATTGTAGCTTTTGTTCGCCCTTAAGGTGAATTGTCCCTGATTTTTCTGGTAGTCTTTGTTTGTTCTTGATGAAATTTGTCCCTGTTTTACCTGATGATCTTTGTTTGGCTTTTGCTCATATCTTCTTACTGCATCAAGATAACTCTTCAAGGTGGATGCTTGAGATGTTTCTCCATTATACCCAAGACCTGTCTTAATTAGAGGAGAGTGTTGTACATTGATGATCTCATCCAGAGTTTCAGATCCTTTAACAAAGTTAAGATTGAGAGCCTTTGTTTTCTCAATTTCTTTTTGAAGCCCAACAATTTCACATTCTAACTTTTCAAGAGATTGTTCCTTTTTATCAAGTTGGATTTGCAGAGTCTCAATGATCACATTCTTTTCTTCTAAGCATGTCTTGAGTCTATACATCTCCTCATAATAGCTATCTATATCTAGAGCATCCATGTAATCATCATCTTCAAAATCCATTAAAAGTTTATAGGGATTACCTCGTTCATCTTCATCGCTATTTGATAGACCATCACTGTCTTCATGGGTGTAATAGCTCTTCTTATTTGCATTCTGTTTCTTGTTCCATCTAACAGGTTCATTTCCCTTGTCAATCTTATCCTTATGAGGACATTTGGTAGCATAGTGACCTACTCTTACACAAGCAAAACATTTGAAGGGTAACTTACCTCTGAATCTGCCAGTACCTCGTTGAAGATTTCTGAAAAAATTTGATTCTTCTTCTTCTTCTGACACATGACTTGATTCAAGGTACTCTCCTTTTCCTGAAGCCTTGAAGGCAACTTCTCTCCTATCTGAAGGACCTCCTTTTCTCATTTCATAAGTAGTTAGAATTCCATGCAGCTGTGACATGGTGAGAGTTCGTAGATTCTCCTTTTCTTCTATGGCGGACACTTTAGATTCAAACTTGGTGGACAAGGATCTTAGAACTTTTTCAACCACAATAGCCTCTTTTATTTCTTCACCCATGTTTTTCATGCAGTTAACAATCTCATCTACCCTAAGGAAATAGTTAACCACACTTTCATCATTATACATTCTGAGATTCTCATACTGAGTCCTGAGGGTTTGAAGTTTAGCACGCTTTACCTGTTCATCTCCTTCGTAGCTCAAGACAATCTTGTCCCATATTTCTTTTGCGGATTTATATTGCATAACCTTTATGAATTCTGATTGAGATAAGCATCCCAACAGAGTATTGACTACTTTAGCATTTGTTTCATATTTCTTTTTCTCGGCCGGATCTGTAGGAGTAGCTGAAGGAAAAGTGTAGCCTGTCTCTATGATATCCCAAACTTCCGTACCAAGAGATTGAAGGTAGGCAGTAACTCTTACCTTCCAATAATTGAAGTTTGTCCCATCAAAATTCGGTGGCCTGATTGATGCTTTCCTCTCATAGTTGCTCATAATGAACAATCTTCCTTCAAGTGATCAAGCTTCTCTGAAGGACCTGCTCTGATACCAATTGTTGGAAATAATACTGAGAGGGGGGGGGTGAATCGGTATTATTAAGTTCTTTTCAATATATCTTCCTTATTTATACTTTGAATTATTCTTCAGATATTGATCATTACTTTGTATGTCAGTACCATAAAATAATGAGCATGAACAAGATAAATAGATAGTCACACCAAGGAAAACCAGATATAAGGTGGAAACCCAATGTGGGTGAAAACCACCTGCTGCAATATGTCTCTATCTTCCTTCAATTAGAAACTTCTTTTACAATGATTTTGTACTGGTGCAGTCATTTACCAGTACGTAGGATGCAACCTGCAGAGAGCTACAACTCTCTCTCTCCTTTTCAGTTTTTCCTGGAAGGGAGCTACAACCCCCTACTTCGTTCAAGGACCATGTTTCATTAATTTTCAGACTGGATCCAAGAAGATAAAATGATCATAAAGTATAAATGATTCTTCAGAAATACCCAAACCTCAGATCAATACATGTTTTCTTTATACAGCAAATCACCCACGCGCCAACCCAAACACTAGCTATAAATAAATATCTGATCTGGTCAACTTTTAATCAGAGGTTTTATATGCCAGAATCATACCATAATGCAGAGGACATACATGTTATAGAGCACCCAGAGGCTAGACACAAGACAAACTCAATATCCGGACCCAGAGACCTTTAGCGAATCAACAGAAGACGCTATATCAGAGTTAAGGAATGACTGCTACTTCCCTGTGGTTGGCTGCTCTCAACTGAACTGCAATACCCCCGAAGCGATGCGGATCTGCCATCCTGCGCGCATTCTTCTTGAATTCGGTTCAGTAGATTGTTCCTTGACAGATCATAAGAATGCCGATCTATTCTCCCTTAAGATCTTCAATTCATAATCGATGCCTTGCCACCGGATCCCCTTTTTCTTTATATAGTCATGCTTTTGATAATACCATGAATCGAAACCAGAGGATCCGAAACCTGAGGCGCAACTGTTTTGACCAATCTCTTAAGAATAGGCTTAAGCGGGAAAAACGATGAAAATGGTCCAAACCACAAAAGGCGGACTTTTAACTTAATGCATCCAAACTAATAATATATCGGGTCCAATCCTTATTGCTATCGGCGCCTGCCCATCTCATGGTTTATTCCTGACATCCGATCTGATGGATCGGATGCGACATGCCCCATTAACCAGCCTTTATTTATATATCGGGTCCACTCCTCATCGCTAACAATACATGCCCGACGTCCGATCCGATGGATCGGATGTGATATGCCCCATTAACCAGCCTTTATTTATATATCGGGTCCGCTCCTTTCATCGCTAACAGTACATGCCCGACGTCCGATCCGATGAATCGGATGCGATATGCCCCATTAACCAGCCTTTATTTATATATCGGGTCCGCTCCTTTCATCGCTATCAGCGATTTGAAGTGGGAGGCTATTATAAGATGGGCGAACACGACGGATGCGATTTAATATGAAATGCTTTTAATTTCTTCATCGGGTCCGACCCCTCTTTTCGCAATCGGAGGATTGGGGTGGGCGACCCTTTATGTATTCCGATATACTGTGGACGCGATATTTTTATAAACCATGTTTTGATGCCTTCATCGGGTCCGCTCGCAATTGGAGGTTTCAACGAAGTCCGACGCGCATATATGCTGAACTGCGGATGCGATATTATTATATATTGCCTTTAATGCTCCCATCGGGTCCACTACCTCTTTATCGCAATCGGCATTCAGGGCTTTTAAGCATCGGATGCGATATTATTATACGTCAAGTTTAATTCCACCATCGGGTCCGCTGAGTTATCGCAATCGGAGGATTTGAGGTGGGCGACCCTTTATGTATTGCGATACTGCGGATGCGATCTTGTTATAAACCATGATTGATGCCTTCATCGGGTCCGCTCCCAATCGGAGGTTTCGACGAAGTCACTTAGCGGGACCCCCGACGTGCATGGATGCGATATTAATATAAACCAATTTTTAATGCCACCATCGGGTCCATTGCGATATGCCATCGGGTCCATATGTGCCGAAACATATTTAACTTGTGTTGTTTCCGCCAAAAAGGAAAAAGGCCTTTGATTATTGTAAAAGCATATATATATGGGTTTTACGCACCCAACCAACTCCCGATAATATAAATGCATGCATATATGGGTTTTAGGTGCCCAAATACCTCCGATAACATTAATACATGTGTATATGGCCTTTCTTCTCTAATACATGAGTATATGGCCTTTCTTCTCTCCTCTTGGCTCTTCTTGTCCCCATCATGGTGTATATAAGAGAAATGACCGTCTAAGAGAGGGTTGCCATCAAGTTCAACATATGTTCATAATGCCATAATGCCAACACCAACATCTTGGACCAACCTACCACCTTGAAGTGTTCACAAGCTCCAACCTGTAGGTGACTTCAAGCACCTGCCTAACACCTTTGTGCTACCCTATAATGACCAAAAATGAAAAAAGAGTGTGGACTCCCGTACCAGGGACAATGATCCAAGATACAATATAATTACAATGATTTTATTATGCTTGACCAATTACTCAATCACACTATAACCTGTAACCTAATCATGACATCATCCAACAATGACTCCTATACCTCCCAACAATGCTTCTTCAACTCTAGGCAAATTGACTTTTTTACAATAATGACTCTTTTACAATTTTACAATGATCATCTTTTACAATATTGACTGTTGACAAGAACTGATGCTTGACTTGACATGGCTTCTTGGATCACTTTCAACTACTGAGGTACTATCTTTCTTGCTTCACATAATGGTACTTTGGCATTGTATGTCCTTATAGTATGTGTCTGAGTTGTCCTGAAGTGCCCTCCTTCCTGCACATGCATTAATGAAAAAGACCCAAACCAATACACAAACAAAATACTTACACTGTCCTGAAAAACACATGTCAAAGATGATATTCAAAATTAAAATGCAAACACTAATCATACATACCTTGCTGTAGCAGACTTACCCTTGACTGTTGATGTTTGGTCCTTACTGCAGTGATCTTTGAATGCATACTTTTTCTTTCCTTCTAGGAACTCGATATTAAATCTATTTTATCTATGTAATTTTAGATCTCCAGGGTCTTAAATTTTTTCCTATGGTAGCCATTTGAGTTCTCTTCCCAACCCCACAGGTCTGATCGATATTGGATTCTTGAAGAAATATTTATGCAAAGTCTGCCATGATAACCTGATTATATACTAGTTCAGTAGAGCGAACTTGTAAGAAGTACCACATGTAACTGTTTCGACCTTCGGCCCGAAAAAGGAGACCCAGCAAACTAAATTATGCCTTATTTCTATCACCATTTACGAAATTTGAATCCAATGCTCAGAGAGAATGTTATGATGATTTTCCCAAGGTCACCTGTTTGATATGGAATCCAAGAGTCTGCAAAAAAACCTAACTTCCTCAGATGATATCTCCGTAAATATTGTGAACCAAGCTATGAAATTCGGTCACAAGATTCATCAAGATTTCATCTCACGTGGATTTTAATTTCCACTTCAGGCACTTCATAGAAAAAAAACTTATAGCGAAAATTCCATGATGTCCTTTTTGACGCAGCGAAATCCTAAAATCCAAAGCTCTAAATTTGTTTCAAAACGGACCTTTAAACTTGATCATAATTTTTTACCCTAACCAGAACTCAATGAAACCTTAAACTCCTTGTAATAGATCCTATGTTAGAAGCTAATGAGGTCCAAAAAATTATAGAGGTCTTCTCACAAGATAATTTGTTGAAAGTGCTTACATGAGGAGGATATGAGGGTCACAATTTATAGAAATGACTTTAGTTGAGAGGGTGTTCAACAAGTGAACATTGGAGAACTTTGAGGAGCTTAAAATTTTTTTAACTATTGATTATTCAATGACCAAAACCAATGATGAGTGCCATGCCACACCCCCATGGGGTTTTAGCCCACTAAGTAGCGTTACTAATTTCAAACATGAATATCTATCAAACCGTGAAGAATTACGTGGCATGCCATATATCAACAGAAACATATTGACGAGTAGAATCAATCTAGAATGTCCTTGACTCATAATCGAGTAATGTTTCAAGTTAAAATTCCCATGTAAGATCAAGATAGTCCTTGGTGCTTCTTGGGTTGACATCAATGACAACCACAGATCAACAACCTCCCCCTTTGGCATTGATGGCCACACAAGTACTCCTCTACGATCATGACACATCTTCCTACTATCTTCTTTCCCCCTTTGTCATCAATGGCAAAGGGTAACGCCCCCTGAAAAATTGTCATCCTATGGACCTATACACACCTCCACTCCCCCTTTCTACTTAGTTAGATAAGAGAAATAATATAATGAGAACTTGGGAGAATCACAAACTTTTGGTGAATATACTCAAATGCTTCACGAGGTAATGGTTTGGTAAAGATGGCAACAATTTGTTTCTTTGTGCCAACATATTTAATCTTGATATTCTTTTTGGTGACCTGCTCTCTAAGGAAATGATATTTGATCGTAATGTGATTTTTTTGGAATGCATCATAGGATTCTTGGAGATACTTATGGCAGTGGTCTTATCATAGAATATGGGAAAAGGCTCATCAAACTTGAATTGAAGATCTTGCAAATTTTGCTTCATCCAAAGAACTTGAGTATAACAAGTTGTTGTCGCGATATATTTTTCTTACATTGTGGATAACAAGATTAAAGTCTGCTTTTTATTTGGCCATGAAAAAAGGCAACCACCTAGATAGAATGCGGCTCCACTGGTACTCTTATGATCATCAACATTTCTTGCCCAATCTGCATCTATATAAGCTTGGATAACTAGATCACTTCCTTTGGGATATTGTAAACCATATTCCTCTATGCCCTTAAGATATCGAAGAATTATTTTGATGACAATAATATGAGATTCTTTTGGTGCTACCTGGAATATTGCTACTTGTCCAACTTCTTGCATTACATCTGGTCGAGAAGTTGTCACATATATAGGACTGCCATCATAGATCTATACAACCTCTGGTCCACATCCTTTGACGAATCTTCTAAGATTAAATTTCATCCTATTACCATCATGGCAAGTACAGGCTTGCAATATTCCATCTTGAATTTCTTGAGCATTTACTTGATGTACTTGGTTTGACAGATAAATATTCCTTTATCCTGCTGAGATATCTGAAGCCCTGAAAATTATGTTAGCTCGCCAAGCAGAGACATTTCAAACTCACTTTTCATCTTTGTGGCAAAGTTTTTACTTAATCTGTCATCATTGCTTCCAAAGATTATATCATCCACATATACCTTGATAGTTTTTAGGTTATCTTGATCCACTTTCACATAGATATTTTTGTTAGAACTTCCTTTCTTGAATCCTTGTTGATGTAGATATCCATCAAGACAAGCATACAAAGCCCTAGGAGCTTACTTGAGACCATAGAGTGCCTTCTTTAATCTATACACGTAGTCTTTCTTGTCAGAGAGAAGAAGACCTTCGAGTTGTTCAATGTAAACTTCTTCTTCCAATTCACCATTTAGAAAGGTCGACTTAACATCCATTTGGTAGACCTTGATTTTGCTCGAGCATGCATAAGAGAGAAACATCCTTCTAGCTTCCATTCTGGTAACACGAGCAAATGTTTCTTTAAAATTGATTCCTTCAAACTTGTGCATCTCCTTTGCAGGCTAATCTTTCCTTATTCCTGGTAACCTATCGATCCTCATTCAATTTGTTTCTGAAGACCCATTTAGTTCCAATAAAAAATTTATCCTTTGGTTGTGGAATTAATTCCCAAGTGTCATTCTTCTCAATTTTATCCAGTTCTTCATTCATATCTGCTACCCAGTGTTCATCTTGACTAGCTTCCTCAAAATTTCTAGACTCAAAAGTGGCTAATAGAGAAAGGTGGGCTTGTTGTGATGAACGAAGCTGTCGACTTCTTTTGGTTCGAATTCCTTCATTTATGTTACCGATGATTTGATTTGACAGATGATTCTTTTGACGTTATTCTTTTAAAACTTTTGGAGAAGTTTCTTTTACATCCTGCTAATCATTTCTTATTTCCTCTTGGTTGACTGTCGTTTCCTTATTTGATTGGTCTTGTTCTGAAGCTTCTTCTTCATCCTTCACAGATTCTTCCTCAAATCCCTTAGATTTTCTTCAAGAGACAATCTCAGCATTATCCTTTGAATCACAAGCTTCAACAAAAGTAAAATTTATGCTTTCCACTATTTGTTTTCACCTCAGATTGTAGCATCTATAAGCCTTCCTTTTGCGTGAATAACCAACAAAAATACCTTCATCAACATGGGAATTGAACTTGCCCAATTTTTTTATCTTCTCCCTTGATGTAGCATTTTCTTCCTAATATTTTGAAGTATTTGATGTTAACTGGTTTTCCTTTCCATAGTTCGTATGGAGTCATGTTAAAATTGTTCCTGAGCAGACCTCTATTTATAATGAATATGGTTGTATCGATTGCTTGAACACAGAATTTATCATCATTGTTCTAGCCATTTCCTTTACGGTTCTATTTTTTCTTTCAGCAACTCCATTTTGTTGTGGTGTTCTGGATTTTAAGAATTGCATTTTTATTCCATTTTCATCACAGTAATTCTAAAAAACCTTGGAAGTGAATTCTCCACCATTATCTGATCTCAGACACTTGATCTTCAAATCAGTTTCATTTTTTACCATTGCCTTATAGATTTTAAAACACTCGAATGCCTCTGACTTTTTATATAAGAAACTGACGGCTGTCATTCTGGTGTAATCATATATCATTATCATAAATTATAATTCTCCATCTAAACCATTTGTTTTCATAGGACCACATAGATCAGTATGTACTAATTCCATTGGATGTGATGCAAAGTTTTCTTTTGTCTTCAAATAAACTTTTGTGTGTTTTACGTGCCTACAAGCTTCACATATCGTATTGTTAGTTTTTGAAAATTTTTTCATATCTCTTACTGCTTCCATTTTGCTAATCCTGACCCAATTTTCAAAATTTATATGCCCCATTCGTTTGTACCATAACCAAATTTCATCTTCTTTCTCCAAAAATCACCCTTTAGGTGCCTCATCCAAAATATATATGCCATTTGGAGCCCTGCTTGTTGTAGCCATAATTTTACCAAACTTGCCTTTCCTGATTTCACATTTCTTAGAGTTGAATAGAATCGTGTTTTCTTGATCACACATATGTCCAACATTGAGCAGATTATGATTCATATTTTCAACCTGTTAGAGTCAGTATTTTCATACTGCCACCACTGATCAAAATCTCTCTTTTATATCATATTAGAGTACAGTTTGAAATTTTATACATTCTGCTCAGGTCATCATGAAAAAAATTGTTCACTGATGGTAGCCCAAAGTCCAAAATCACTTTTACCTCTCAGAAGTTTTTATTTTCTGGCCCTCCTTCATGTGTCTTCTGGGTTACCATTGAACATGAAGGCTCATTTTGTCACATTTTATATCAGTCAAATTCACCTAAAATTCAGTCATTTGTGGTTCCATTAGGTCACCTACATTTTATTTTTCCAAGGTCCAATAAATCACCGTCTCACTGCATAAGGGCGGAAAAATATGTAATTCAAGAAAATGATATATTTTTCAGTTAAATAAAGCTTTCCAAATCATGTAACCATAGTTATTGAAAGCCCTAAATTTGATTTCAAGAAGGGATTTTATTCCAAGTTTGTAAATTAGAACAACAAACAAATGTAATAATTTTACTTTTTCTTATGTAATTGTATGCTTGTTATATGTAATAAGTTACTTTTAGCCACATACTCAAGTCCATTGCCAAAATCATCCCAAGAAGAAAGTAAAAATGAAGATTGCCAAGCATCATCCACCTGTCAAGAGCAAAAAGGTCAAAAAGTCAAAAAAGCATTAACATGAGAATTTGGAAATGACAAGAAACATTAGAAAGTGGGTATGCAAACTCATAAGTCAAATTCCATTCAAGCATAAAGCCTATCAAGACACTCATGAAGCCTCATTTTCACTCTAGCATTCTCAGAACTCCTCAGCAAAATAAAATTGGTGATTTTAAGGGGAAATTAGGCAAAACAGAGTAAGAGGACGCGCTCAACACGGTCGCTACGCGTTTAGCCTAGTTGTTGTGCTCCTGTAGAGGTCACTGCGCATTTTCTAGAGATCCAAGTGTTATTTATAATGGAATTGCGCTCCTGTAGAGGTCATTGCGCATTCGACTAGGTCACTGCGCCTTTGCCCGGGACATTGCGCATTCACTTGGAAGGAGCCAAAATGTCCTAGAAACCCTCCATTTCCACCAAGTTTCCAAGTTGATCATCATTTACTTCAGAAAATCAGGTTGGTGGAAAAATTACTCACTCCTTCCCTCCATTGTTCGCCTACATAGGGTTTAAGTTGTTTGTTATTTTTCCTAAGATCAAACCCTGTCACACGGAATCAGTCAAGGGTGCGGACACAACTGACCTTCCTAGAATTCTAAGACATTCTAATGACAAACAAAACAAACTGGAGCTATCCTTCTCTAAACATACATTATGATATGAGAAATCAAGTGTTTCGTTCTTACCTTTGTCCAAACGCTGTTGTAGAAGTCCAAGCTTTGTTGATCTGGATGAGCTCCTCCTTTTCTCCAAAACCTGTAATCACCAATAGTCAAACAATTAAATAGCACCTGATTATAACATAAAACAAAGCATATTCAACATATAGACCAAGGAGTACATGAAATAACCCATTAACAACAAGTTATTGAGAAGAATGGACCAATTTGCATTAAAGGTAATCAAAAGGAACCATGACAACCTGAGCCTTGGTGTTGTGCAAGATCCTTCCAGGGTCCACAAGAGTCTTCCTCTACTTTGATAAAGCTCACCCACTTCCAAATAGAACAAGTAAAGATGGCAATCTCTCCTCACAAGCTTCTAAATGGGAGTCCTAATTCCTGCAGCATTTACCCTTAGAAATGTATAGCTTTCAACCTCCCCTCCTTCTGGCCCAATGCCTGTATTTATAGTACTCAAGAGGAGGTTAATCAAGTCCACCATCAATGGGATAATCCCCTCTTTGGGTGGGATAGCTCCCTTATTGATGGGATAAGTTCCTCTTTGATAGGAGTGCATGAACCATCTGGAGGCGCCCAATACACGTCGAACAACCTTCTAGAATGCTCTAGAAATGACCACAAGTAACTTTTTAAAGATGAAACTTGCGCATTCTAACCTTTACAGGGGGACGCACCTGTCCCTTTACATACAGAGCATCTTTGGACGCAGCTTTTGTGAACGTTGGGAGCGTCCCCGCAGGTAAGGTTGAGAGAACCTGCGTCCCCAGAGATAAATACATTTATACAAGACTTTCTCTCTTTTTTTGGAGTTTGACATGGAGAGCAGAGGCATAAGACTTGCCTAAGAGGTTAGCATGACTGTTGATTGAGCCATACTAACTGTAAATAGTCATGGTGACATTTTTTAGTGTAACAAACCCTAGTCATACATTCCCACAATCTCAAATCACATTTCCTAGTTTTCATCGCTATTCCCCCTCACTTAGAAACTATTCCCTGTCACCTCCCTCATTCCACATATCCCCATATCCTCCTCATCACCTCTCCTCACATCATTCCACATTTCCCATACCCACATTCCATTCTACCATTCCCCCAGGGTTTTATAAGCAAAAAATCATGGCAAAAGAAGAACACACAAGTCAGAGTGAGGAAGAAAAACATCAGAGGAGGAAATATAAAAAGGAGGGAAAATCATCAAATATGAACCAACCAACAATAGAGAGCTCATGGCATCTCCATTCACTATCACAAACTTCAAACATATGGGTTGTTTTGAGTTTTGTGAAAAGGTGGAAAGGACACAACATCATTTTTAATTAACCAAACAGTTCATCATCAACCTCCATGACAACCATGATACCCTTGTCGGTGTCACCTTTACCATATCTTCTACTATCATATCAGCTACTACTGGGATCCCAGATGTTGGGGAAAAATGGTTTAAACAAGAAGATTTGGATTATTGCTACTATGAGCCATATCTTAAACCTAGCCAAAAGAATGAAAGGAGGATTTTTACTTTCTCTTACCTCCTAGACAGATATGTTCCTATAATGAAAATTCATGAATTACTTCACATGTGAGGGTAGGTTTTCTAGGCTCTATTCCTATCATATTCGGTTACTCGTGCATTTTACAAGAGTTAGAATGGTTAATCTGCCCTAATATCTTTACCAGGATATTGACAAGATGTCATACATTGCCCGAAGGAAAGATCGTGATCATCAAATTCATAGAATATTTCACCATTCTATCATTAAAATGATATTCCTACACCACCTTGATCAACTTAACATTTCATGCGACACTTTCATATCAAATGAGATTTTCATAGTCCCACCTATTCAGCATGGCCAAGAGGCACCTTCATCCTCTCATCCATCCACCTCCATTCCTCGACCTCAGTCCATACATCATTCATATTCATTTGATGATTTAGCCACACCATCACCTCCATCATCACCATTTCATGAGCCTATTCATTTGCCTGGCAGAGATGAAGGCACTGAGCAGGAGTATATTGACCATGGTGAGAGCATCAAGCCCAAAAGTGCTAGTTTAGGTACCTTGGCACATACCTATCAGAGAGGGTACATGAAAGTGTTTGCTCCACTGATTGTGGGAGTGGCCTTGTCTTTTGCATTGAAAAGTTGGTACAAGAGGGTAACGAAAAAGTTGTAGAGGCAGAGATCCAGCAGCAGGAGGAAGGCCTCCATGAGATAGAGCATGATTTTTAGTTAGTTGAATCAGATGAGCATGATGATAGTAAAAGCATAGCTATTTTCATCAAGGAGAATAATGCACTCATAGGTGAGCTCGAGGTCAACTTGCAAAGGGACAAATGGATCATTTCCTACTATCAGCAAGAAAATAGGCAGTTTTAGGTAAAAATGAGCTCATGGAGATTCAGCTCAGAAAGGCAAAGAGAGAGGCTCAAAAGGAGAGGGCCTTACTTGATGAGGCATATGGGAAGTATGATGAGCCACTTGATGAGTAGGTGCCAAGAAGAAGGCCAAGGACTAGAGGCCTAAAGAGAGCCTTGGAGCAAGAAAGGAAAAGGGAGGAAGAACTAGTTAATTAGCTCATCTTGAATGAGCAATTTGCCAAGATGGTAAATGAAAACTGAGAATATTGGCTTGAGAAGGTAAATGATCATCTGGAGAACCTCTTAGACAAGGCCAAGAAGGACAATTATATTCAAAGAAGGATGGTGAAGCACTATGCTATGAGAGACAAAATTGCAAGGGCCAAGCTCAAAAGAGCTCATGCAAAAATTGAGGCCTTCACCAAGAAAGAGGAGAAAAAGAGGTTGGATATCCTTGTCGAGGAATCACTTCATGCCTCAAACATATAGCCAATTGTCAGCCCACCAATTCTGGCTATTTTTGAACAATTTTGGAAAGATATGTTTTGCTGTGTTTTTTGAGAAATTGTGACACAGTCAGCATGGTCAAAAGCTTAGCACCGAGGATGATGTACCTTTTTTTATAGCATCCAATGAGAAAATGGTCAGCATTTTTGGATTCAAAATGATGAGGACATGAACCCTGTACTTTTTCTAAGCATTTGAAGAAAAAATGGTGAGCCAAAAGGGTCAAAAACTACCAAAAAATCACCTTTCTGCCTCTTTTCTAGCCTGGCCATTGCGTGTTTGAGTAGTCTTGGGAGATCGCAATTTTGGAGGGGAAAATCAAGCCTGTTTTGAAAACCAATGATAGTTTTGGGAACTATACATGATAAGCTTTCCAATGAGATATCCTGGGCTAGATTTGGACATCGAGAAGGTGGTTAAAAGTCATCTTGAAGAGGACATTGCATGTTTGACCAGGGTCACAACGCATTTAACCAGGTCGCTACGCATTTGACAGTGTTCCACAATTTTCACTGTTTCATTCCAAATTGACTTTTACCTATGGGAAATTCATGTTTTATGTATGTAATTGATCTATATGATCTAATTATTATTTTTTTACTTTTATCTAGGGTAGATACATCATGTAAATGGCCTATGTGGCATGTAATGAATTAATTTGCTAGAGTGATGGGTGAGTCACTTTGACCACCCTACACTCCAGCTATTAGTTCAGCCTTTCTTGCAACTACTCCTCCACTCATGGATTCGACCCTGAGCCTAGGATGAGTTGTTTTTTGGCCTATATTATGTATTTTCTTAGTCATTTTATAGGTTGGATTCAGTAGGGATGCTATACTAGTGATCAAAGACTATTGTATTAGATTTTGGAAATTTTCAATAGATGAGTTGCAACTATTTTTCTAGGATACATGTGGTATGAATTTTTAGCATTGTTTATTCTTTGTGATAATTTGTATGAATTTTATTAATTCATAAACCATTCCATGTCTTTTATATTGTAATTTACAAGTTGATAGGCAAAATACATTCTTTCTCATGCTTTGTTTTGGGTAATTTATCACACTTTGTCTATTTTTCCTCAGTTTAGGAAGAATACATTTCTTATGCTCTTCCAACAACCACACCAAGTCAAATCAAACACCCTCTACACTTTAAATCTAGCCTAAAACCATAATTTATCGATCCCTCTTGGCTGTCATCCCTTGAAGAGAGCCCTCTCCGGCTTGGTAGGGCTAGCTACTAAGCTAAAAGATTGATCTGTGGTTACCTCAATTGTACTCTTCCTCAACCTTGGAGATCCGAAGGAGTTATAACATACTGGCACCGTTGTGGGGGAATGAAAGGTTCATTTTCCCTGGGTGTACGACTAATTATCATTGAAGTTTGGTCCTTTGGATGATGGGACTAAGCTTTACAAAGGTTGATTTAGAAATTGCAGTGCCTAGATTGTAGAAGTTGGCCTCAAGGAGACAACGAGGCAAATTCTGCATCCTGGTCCAGTTGATTCAGTTGAAGACAATTAGAGCTTGTTCAAAAGAAAATATAGGTACATATCACAAGTTCGATCAGACTTCCTCCTATTGGTAAGCTCTTAATCATTACCAAGTTCAGATTTCGCTATTGAAGACTTTCCTTTATAAATAATCTAAGTTTAGCTCAAAGTCTTAGATCTGATCCTATTGAGTCTGACCTTGTTAAGATACTAGTTTCTAAAAGATACACCAGGGCAAACCCTGACCCTAACCCTCCTTCTACGGTTTATAACCTTGAGAGGTTGTTGAGAAAGCCTAAAATGCCTATCCCTGAGACTGAAACCCCTAAATTGGAAAGGACCACTTCCTTGCTAGATAAACTGCATAGAATCGAGGATATGCCTTTCAACACTAAATTTGAGTTATCCTTGCTTCGATCAAAATCTGATTCTAGTCTTACTGAAGAAGTTTTTGATCCTATAAAGTTTGACTTATATCCTTCTGACCCAAAGTCATTGTTTAACTAACCTTCTGCTGCTTCTCATTCTTTAAAACTTGAGCACGGGGTTTGGTCAAATTTTGAAAAACTTCAAAGCCTAGTGGATAAGTTACAGATCACTACTGAAAAGGATTATATCCAATATCAACTTGAGCTTTTATCTTTTTCCATACCCTCTACTTCATCTATGAAAACATCCACTTCATTTCCTTCATCTTCATCACAACTGACACAACCCATTGCAATTCACATCCACCATTCTCCGGGAGTTATGGCGAGATTTGCACCTTTGGTGTTACCGAGTCAATTGGCAGCATTACCTTAGACCTATGGTCAGAGGCTTCCTCCATTTGATGGTAGCCCAGGAGTAACAACCCAACAACATATTGATAAGATGGATAACTTCATTGACTTAGAGGAATTTGATGAAGATGATGCTAAAATGAGGTTGATAGCTCAAAATTTTTTGAGAGACATGAAGAAATGGTTCTGTGGTTTGGAAACAAGCTCTATTCATTATTTAGCCAGGCTCAATGAGTTGTTTTTAGCTAGATGGCGAGAAAAGAAGAATCTGTTGCAGATCTTGGTGGAATACAACACCTTGAAGAGGAATCCTAATGAGATGGTTTAGGAATTCACCATAAGATTCAATCAAGTGTACAATTCTATTTCAGACAATATGAAACCTCCACTAGATTTGGCACTTCAGCATTACCCAGATGATTTTGATCTAGAAATGGCCTATTAGTTGAGGGAAAGGGATCCCACATCTCTCGAAGATATGTAGAACAATGCAGTAAGTGTGGAAGCAAACTTGATGATCAATAAATCTCAATTGAAACAAGAGAAATTGGAAAAGAGAGTGACCATAAAAGAAGAACCTTCCACTTCTACTAATCTAAAAATTGATGCATTAATGAAAACCATGGACAGGATGGCCGACCTGATGATAAATTTAGCTAGATCTCTAGAGCCACAAGTTAGAAATCCTAACTTCAGAAATAAACAGCAACCTTAGTGCTGGATAAAACAAAGAGAGCGTAAGGATTCTGAGGCATCAACATCTCAACAACCTATTCGGACTCCTTTTCAGTAGAATTATGCTCAAGGAAAATATGAAGATGAAACAGAACCAATTGTTGAGGAAAATCACTTTTTTAGGGAAGATCACCATCCCATTTTCTTGACTGAAGATGAGAAGTATGTCGAGAAAGTGGAGGAACCTAAAGATGAGGACTACATACTGGGAAGCGATAATGCATTGGAAACCCAAACCAATGATTATCAAGGAGGATATTTGAATTTTCTCAGTTCTCAGCAAGATCAATATTCTTTGAGGAATAAAGATGTCCTGATCACTCGAAAAAGGACATTACAGTAGAAAGACATCCAACAAAATTCAACTCCTCAAGGAGGTTAGACAAAAGGTAAAGAGATGGAAGAAAATGATCAAAGAAGAACAAAGCAGCCATCTACAAGCATTCCGAACAAGGATCATGACAGCCAAAGAAAGGATCAACTACTGAGAGACAATGTTCAAAAAGAGGTAGATAAAACTAGTTCTTTCAATCTAGAAACTGAAATTTCAAAGTTAAAAGTGTCAATCCCTCTTACTGAACTTCTCAAAAATATCCATTACAAATTTTACATAGTTAAAATTCTTAAATTTGATCCTACATCTGACATGGTTAATATTGAAGATGACCAACCTGAATTGATTTTTGGTCCAGCCATAGATGGTGTTATAGATATTTTTGGGCACTACAACCCCAAGCATAAAATGTCCATAAACCAAGGGCTCCTAACTCCCTAAAAGTGTTGTTCCAACCCCTAAAGGAACAAGGTCAACTGATTACAGCTTCTCCCAGAAGTTCTCCATGAAAAACTACTCAGAACTGGTCAAAACTGGATCATTTCACCTGCTCCATAGGCAAAGTGCATTGCATCTCACCTAAATACACACAGTTGGTGTGTTGCATTTCAAAAAGCTCTTCTATGGGGTGCGATGGACGAGAAGAGGCAAATGGCAGTGTCAATCCACGAGGTGGAGAAGCATGGAATCTTCCAGAAACTTCTCTTGTGACACTTGCCTCTCTGAATTCGACCAGGGATGAGTAAGAGATCATCAATCTCCAAGTGGAAGCAAGAAATATCAGAGGGAAGTCACTAATCAAATCACAAGCTGACTCATCTCCCTTACAGACATCTATATATGGATCCCTCATCCCAGAGATCCAGGGGCTGGAATTTTGCATCTTGTAAGGAATTGTTGTTGGTTTCTTGAGGCAACATCATAGTGTTGGGTGATCTAAGCTTTCTATGAGGTGAAGAAGGGCTTACTTGCTGAGAGGATGATGCTAGGTCAGAACAACTGGTTGTAACTCTCTTGGCTCTTTCTTGATTATCAATAAAGCTATTCAATTTTTCCTCCATACTCTTGTGTAATTTATGTTTCATGCATTTGTATGGTCAATTTACATCTGATCCTAGATTGTTTATGATAATAGATCCATGTTCTCGTATAGTGTTATGCTGCTTTGATTCTACAGGTACTCTGTGAAGCTAGGTATACAAGAAAGCAAGTAGCAAAGGACTATCAGAAGAGAGAGGAATCGAGCAAGGAACCAAGCGCAAGACAGAGGTTGGTCTCCTTTATTCTTCTCTCATCTATCTTTCATAAAGGAAAACGAAAGTAGTTTTACTTTGTTTGTTTCTAAGGTAGCTATCCGCCTTAGTGGGATTAGCAGTTCTACATAGACACTTTTCCCTGTAACAAAATGGTGACTCCACTGGGGAGCGACTAGGTTGTTTGTTTATCTACATTTGTTTACTTTATAAACTTACAGATGGAGCCTGAAGTTGATCCAGGTAGCCTTCGAACTACATTTTCTATGCAAATGCAAAGTAGATAAATGCCGCTTTAGTCAATCTCTGGGTTTTGTTTATGAATTAAACAACTGATTTACAAACTCTCTAATTGCCCTTGTGGTGGCTCTAGTAACCTCCTTAGATCTACCCCTATGATTGATTTACTCATTACCACTTGCTCGGCCAAAATCCGTGAACTGAACTGCAAACTGTGACCCGGAACCCAATCAAAGTCTCGTCCCTGGTCCAGCGCACTGTCTGTTCTATGAATCTCAAATTCAGTGCACTTCCCGAGTGTAGTAGGTGCACTGCATTTCAAATTCATTGTGTTACAGGTGCGCTGATCACACTAGGCATTGTTCCTAAATTTTGGTTTCTCTGTTCACTCTTTTTAGATCTATTCAGGAGTTTTGCTGCCTGTAGTCAGTACACCTCTGTTTGAAACCCCTTTCCTTTCTGTTATTCCGCCTCCATTGTGCAAAGAACTGTAAATGTTTTTATGTATTTGTTGAGTCATTTTCAGTTCTCCTTTACAAAGAAGTAACGTAATTGTACTGTCGTTTCTTGATTTGAAAGTGTCGCAAGTGTCGTTTTCAGTCATAGAAGAGGCCCTGATTGTTCTTGATAGTCGATTACCATGTTACTATTGTATTTGGTCTGAATTAGTAGTTTTTCTGGTGTCGAAAGCAAGTTTTCATTTCCAAATTGCAAAGTGTTGTTGTTGTCTTCATTTTGATTTTGAAAAGAAACTTGTTAGTAATTGTCGCTTTGAAAAATAATTCAGATTTGCGCATTAGCTTTCTTTTTATCATTCACATATTAAGAAGGTTGAAAACAAATACATGCATGTGCATTTGCATTTATACTATTTGATTGGTTTGATTTAGGACGGTGCATATAGTGTGTGCTCTATGCTCTTTGCTGAAAGAATACTATCTCTCTTTCCTTAGTAGCTAGGATTTTCATTGCTCAAAGAAGACAAAACGAATGTTTATCATCTTAGATTGCATTTTAGGAATTGTACATCTACATCACGCGGTGAACCTGAAAGGCAAATTTCTTAATCAAGATCAACTATAAAATAAATTTAATGAATCTAACAACGCTTTGGAACCTAACGCACAACATCTAGAAGTCTAGGCTAGAGATGTATTCCGGCATCGTAAAGCCTGGTAACTGTTGTTCTCACTGTTGGTTGGGTGATTCCTCCACTTTGAGACGATACGTGCCAGTATGGACTTGTGCTCCTACGTACCGTCGAGTATATTTTGGGAGACCACAATAGGCTGAATCCTTTATCCATAGGAAGCCGTGTCTGCTGCCCTATCGATCGCAATGCACTGAACACACCATTCGGGAAGATTGACTGCCGTACCGTAAAAAGTATTCTGCAGTTTTGCGATTGGTTTGGTAATCCCTCTGCCTAGATTTATAGAGCAGTCCCTTTCGTTCCTTTTCAAACTCCTTAATGGAAAAGGTCCATCTGAGCACTTGTCACTTCAAGCTCATTAAAAATCGAAGGCGACTAGAGTCATCTTTTGTTTTCTCTCGACTCTTAAAAATTGAAAAAACAAGTTGTGTCAAAGCGTCTAAAATTCATCTAATTCGGAAACATACTTCCCCTTTATTTTTGGTTGATCAAGTAATCCACAATCGTGGAAGAAAGTCAATTGAAACCCTGTCATTCGCGGAGGCTTACAAGTCAACTGTCTTTGTCTCCGGAATCGAAACTATTACGGACAAAGCGAACTCCTTTAACCGGTTCCAAATCTCCTGGTAAAGTTAGAACAAGTGTTCCAACAACATCAGAGACTCCGGTTACTCCAAACATTTTTGGTATCCCTGCCTTTACAGAAGAAGTTCAGTAGCCACCGAGGGACAGTAGCTATGATCCTAGTTTGAAGGTAAACACTTGTGTTATTGAACCAGTTTCAACTACAACCGGTTCAGAGAGTGTTGTTCCCCAAACATTTGTTGCTGCAGATTCTGTACCTTCTTCGACACCAGAAATATTTTACGGACCTGACGGTCTACCTCTTCCACCTGGTCTGATTGCTACAGAAGAGATTGTGGAGGATCCTCCATCTAGTACTCCATCACAATTTGGAGTCGAGATCACTCTGTATCCTTCTTCATCAGAAATTAGTCTACCGCCAGCAGAAGCTCCTATAGAATCGCTAGGTAATCTTTTGGATAGACTAGAAATGTCTGAACAACCGTCGACATCTAGGACTGTGTCGTCCGACACAGCGACGACAGAACTTCCTGCTGTCACTCCAACAATGTTCGCCAGTATACCATCTATCCCAACTAGCTCTCAATTACTAGAAGGGGCCCACTCAAGGGATATTTCGACAGTATGGTCCATTCCTGTTTGTTCATCTGGAATAGTATCCGGAAACTCTTATGTTGAGTCTCAACAAATTGATCCTTCAGGATGTCAATTTGGGCATTCTGGTCCTCAAAGGAAAACCCTTCCTTTAAGTACCGGATTACCGCCATATGGGGGGCAGTATACCCTTTCATTGTCACCTCCAGGAGGACAGCCATACGGGAGTTCACAACAAAATTCACGTTATGCTGGAATTACATCTAGCAGTTGGGTACCGATACTACCTCAACAACCAAGAGTTGTATATTCAATGCAACAATGTTTACCTATGTCAAATATACCAACTAAGCCAGCTGTTGTGACGGTGTCACAAGTACAAGCGCTGCCTATTGTATGCCAACCTCAGGTTTCTAAGGTTGTAATGCAACAGCCTCTTGACCCTGCGACTCAACCACAATCGCCGACTGGTGGAATGACACAGGCCCAAACGGGGACAATTACCCCTCATCTCGGTGAAACAGTTAGTATCGGGCAACAACACATGGCTTCACAACCATGGCTGGTGCAATACCAACAACCGCAATTCCAACAAGTATACCAAGGATCTGAGCAACAAATCTTTGCAAATAGTGGCCAGCCGTATATTCAAAACGGTCAAAATCAACCATTCTACAATGGTTATGCCCACCAACCTTACCAAAGTTACCAACATCAAATGCATTATGCTGGTATGCAAAGACCCACTGCTCAGGCGATTCCATCTTATCCTAGATATGCTTCGCCTAACCTGAATCAACAGTTACCCTTTGTGGCAACTTTAGAGTTACCGGATTTAAATCTGTTAACAAACGATCCAATCGCTTACGCCCCTTGGTGGCCAGCGATTCCGCATAAACTTCCATCAGATATTCCTAGATTTAATGGAAATCCGGGTGAAGATCCGTCGAATCATGTGACGACCTTTCATCTGTGGTGTTCATCAAACACCCTAAACGATGATTCGATTAGGCTTCGTCTTTTTCAGAGGACGTTAACTGCTCCGGCAGCAAAATGGTATATCGAGTTGCCCAGAGCTTCGTTTGACAACTTCAGTACCCTAGCCACAACCTTTTTAACCCATTTTCAGTTACCGATAAGGTACGAAATGGGAACAGAACTTCTTACCAATTTCAAACAAACAACGGCCACTCACATATCCGATCATATACATGAGTGGCGACGTCGTCGTAGAATGGTAAAAATGTATGTTCCTGATCAGCTTTTAGCTGAATGGTTTATTAAGTCATTATTGCCTTCCATCATGGAAGATGTAGCAAAAGGGGGAGTCGTCACCGAAGAGCAAGTTATCGCTCGTGCACAATATTTAGACTTGATTTACACTCAGTCTGGCATGCTCTACGATAAAATACCTGATGCTCCTAGACTAGAATTCTCGGTCCCTCCTCCTCCTAAATCAAACAATGACTCTCATGTCGGTGATGGTGTGATTGGCACGACAGACACGAGATCGACAAAGGCTACATCTAAAAAGGCCCGTAAGATTTCCAATCAAAATGTAAAAGAAGAACTTCTTGCCTCGGAAGTAAATGTCGTCTCGACAGATAAAGGCAAAGAAACCAAGCGACCAGGAGGCAAGAAGAAAAACAAAGGTAAGAAGAAGAAACAGGAGGAATCATCACCTGAAAAATCTTCTGCAAACCCTATTGGAAATAGGAAACCAAAAAATCCATGCTTTATATGCGATGAGGATCATCGGACATCAGATTGTCCACAGAGAGCTGAGCTTAAAAAACTCTTCAAGAATTCAAAAACCTCGGCAGTATTAACTGATCCGTTTCCGAACCCAGGGACAAATCTGGTTGATAGTGGAAATGCTTCCTCGTCTCAAGTGTTGATGTTGTCGGTTTCCAAACAGCAAAATGATGCTTTGATATCGACAAGGAACAAAGATTATGGGAATCCATAGCTGTCAAACAACAAGGATAAAGATCAACCTAGTAGTTTGACAACAACTTCGACAGAAGTTGCGCCACCCATCATTCTTGAGCTGACAATAATACCGCCAAAGGGAGTAGTACACAAGTCGAAATTTCATCCTCGTGCTAGAGCGGCACAACATTATAATATAGTGGAAGATCTGGCCCAGTCGCCATCCTCTATGTCGACACTTGAGGTACTGCAAAATTGCCCATCCCAAAAGAAGGCTTTATTATCAGCCATCGGTGGGATAGACCTAAAGGATTCCAATCTTGTGTCCTTTAATCATAAAGGATACGATCCTCAGTAACCAGCTCAACTAGCTTTCCTCATTCAAGTGAAAGCCCTCAACAGAACTGTTCATTGAACAATTATTGATGAGGGGGCATCTACATGTATTATGTCGATGAGTTGCTGGAAAACTTTAGGATCTCCAACCTTGTCACGATCTTCGACGACATTAAAAGCATTCGACGGACGAACATATACCCCATATGGTATTCTAAGTAACTTGCAAGTTGAACTGGAAAATAGTAGAAATAGATGTTGAAGTAATTGAAGGAAACCTCGATTACAACATCCTACTGCGAAGACCATGGATATATGCTATGGCTGTTGTTGCGTCGACCTATTTTAGGAAGATTGTGTTTCCCTTTCAAGGAGGGATTACAATCTTCGATCAACAAACTTTCCTCCCCAATGGTTCTCAAGTTACGGGAAGCATTCCAATGATCCATGGAAGCCCTCATTCGCTTCAAAATATCAGAGTAGGCCTACTAAAAGACCCTATATTAATGGGAACTTTTTCCCTTCCACCTCCAATAAAACTGGCGAAAGTAGCATCAGTAGGAACCTGCAATATGATATCTTCGATTAAAAAGATCTCAGAAAACGATATAAACATGGATCATACGCAGGTAATGCCTCCAAGTCCAATGGAAATATTGTAGCAATCAATGTTCCTAGCATGGGAGGCAAACCCAAATCAACGCTCACCAAGCGTTTGGATAGATAGGTCTAAGGAATATGGCACCCTTTCAGATCTTTGGTCACGAGTGCATTACACCGACGAAGGAATTGTTCTATCAATGGTAATTGAAGGGGCACCATGGGAATATTACCACCATCGTTCCCTTCTTCCAGATTGTGAAGAAGATACTTCTGATGACCTTTATCATCCCTCAGTTTTTTATTTCCTATCAAATACTGTAAACACGGTGGATTCCGAGCGAAACTTGTCCAACATTGAAGAGAGTATCGCTATAAATATATCGACCACAACAGATGTTGTAGAGAATATTTATGTTGGAAAATGTTGTTCTCCTTCAGAACTGGAAATATATAACACTCTTTTTCGCGAATTCAGAGATGTCTTTGCTTGGTCATATAATGAAATGCCAGGCACTGACTCGAGTATCATTGAACATGAAATTAAGATGTATCCAGATGTCAAACCAGTACGACAATGGCTACGGCAGGTGCACCCCAAGAAAGCCGCTGCCATCAAGGCGGAAGTTGAAAAGCTCCTCCATGCTAGTTTCATTTACCCGGTTCCTCTAACCGATTGGGTATCGATCATTGTTCCTGTTATGGAAAAACAAGGAACGATTAGAGTGTGCATCGATTATAGGGATATAAATCAAGCTTGTCCAAAAGACAACTACCCAACACCCTTCATTGACCAGATAATTGATGAATGCGCCGGATGAGAAATCTTTTCATTTATGGATGGATTCTCCGGGTATAATCAAATAAATATTCGCCCACAGGATCAGTCAAAGACTGCATTAATTTTTCCGTGGGGCACATTCGCATATCGAAAATTACCCTTTGGTTTAAAGAACGCAGGGGAAACATTTCAGAGGGCAATGAATTATGCCTTCCATGACATCAAAAACATCGTTCAACCATATCTCGACGACCTTCCGGCTCATTCGCGAAAGTGGACTGATCATCTGCAGCATTTAAGAGCGATATTTCAACGCTGCCGACACTACAAGATACGACTCAATCCACACAAATGTGTATTATGTGTCATTTCTGGTCGTTTACTTGGCTTTGTAGTCTCAAAGGATGGGATTCGTCTCGACCCATGTAAGGTTCAAGCAATCATTAATTTGCCTCCACCTTCGAATTTGCTTCAGATTCAGAAACTCCAAGGGAAAGCAAACTTTCTGAGGAGGTTCATTCCAAATTACGACGAACTTGCTAAAGGTTATACATGTCTATTGAAAAAGGAAGTGCCCTTCGTCTCGGATCAGGTTACAGAAGCTTCCTTTGATGCTTTAAAAGAATCCCTAATGAAAGCATCATTAATGTACGCTCTTGATTATCAAAAAGACTTTAAGCTGTATCTGGCTGCAGCGGATACAACCATCGCAATGGTTTTAGTTCAAGAAGACAATGGAATTGTACATCCTATATATTAATTGAGTAAGAACTTAAACGATACAGAAATCAAATATTATTATGTTGAAAAGCTAGCGCTCGCAGCTGTTCAAATGATACAGAGATTTCGACACTATGTCCTCTTTCAAAAAACTACCATTCTATTAGATTGCAACCCCATGACTTATATATTGTCGCGACAGTTGCTGGGGGGGGAATATTCAAAATGGATAGCAATTCTACAAGAGTTTGATCTAGAATTTGTAAAATCCAAGTCAAAGAAAGCCCTGGTTTTCACAGAATTATTATGCGATCTCCCATCGTCATCCAACGATGAAACAACCGAAGAAACTATCGTGGATGAATCTTTGTTTCTGATATCTTCAAGCAACCCGTGGTATGGAGATATAATCATTTATCTCCAAACCCAAAAATATAGGCCTAATACCTCTCGTTCCGAACAAAAACGTATTTGATACCAATGAAAAGACTACATGATCGTCGGTGATACACTTTACCGTCGTGGTGTCGATATAGTTCTATGGAGGTGCTTCACCCATGAGGAGGCCGAAAAAGTCCTGAATGATTGCCATTCAGGCGCATGTGGGGGGCATCAATCCAGTTATGCTACGGTGCAAATTTTTTTACGAGCAGGATACTTCTGGCCAACAATGTTCAAAGATTTCATAACCGCAGTCAAAAGTTGCCATGCCTGTCAAATTTTTGATAGCAAAACCAGAAGGCCGCCCGTACCTCTGCAACCAATAGTTGTTGTTGGGCCATTCGCCAAGTGGGGCATTGATTTCATGACATGTAACCCCACCTCGACTGGGGGGCATGGGTATATCATAGTCGCAGTGGACTATTTTACCAAGTGGGCCGAGGTAATGCCTACATTAGATAACACTGGTGAAACAACTGCCCTTTTCTTTTTTAATCATGTAGTCGCCAGATTCGGCATTCCACAGGCTATAGTCACAGATCA
Organism: Pinus tabuliformis; assembly: GCA_031772625.1. Taxonomy (NCBI): domain Eukaryota; kingdom Viridiplantae; phylum Streptophyta; class Pinopsida; order Pinales; family Pinaceae; genus Pinus; species Pinus tabuliformis. The sequence continues at coordinate 335,525,619 of CM062817.1, forward strand.
TGGATCGCATTTTCGCAATCACATGATGGTCGAATTAGCTGCCAAATTAGGGTTGTCCCACGACAGCTCTACTCCATACTACCCGCAGGCCAACGGACAAGTTGAAGCAATCAAAAAGGTCCTGAAGCGCATGCTACAAAGGATGATTGGAGTCTACAAAAGGAGTTGGCACCTGATCCTGTACTCAACCTTGTGGGCATACTGAACATCGGTAAGGAATGAGACCAGGTTTACACCTTTCTGATTGGTGTATGGCCTAGAAGCAATCTTACCAGTTCAATGTGAAATCTCATCCCTCAAACTCGCAATCGACCTTCTCCCTGGAACTTCAGAAGAAGAGGCTCGTTTCTTGGAACTAATCCAATTGGATGAAACCCATCATGATGTCGCTTTGGCTAACGAAGCCCATAAGAAACGAGTCAAGGCGCAGTTCGACAAGAATGTCAAACCCCGTGTCTTCTCAGAAGGTGACTTGGTCTTGCTTTATGACCAAGAATCCGATAAATTGGGAGCAGGTAAATTCAAGTCTTTATGGATGGGCCCTTATATTGTTAAGCAAGTGTTAGCAAAAGGAGCCTATGAGTTAATGGATTATGACGGGATTCCACTGGCACAACCTTGTAATGGGTTGTACCTTAAGCGTTACTATACATGATTCAGTGTGGTAACCTATATGCTTTTGTTACATTTTTGTTTTCGCTAAAGTATTTGTTTTGGTCAAGTCTGCATTTTACATTTGTCACAGATGTCAAACCTATTGGAATATTTTGTTGGATATGCCGACGGAGCAAGTCGTAGTTCGCGGAACCTATCTTCTGCAGCCTGGGCCAGTTTCGATCCAAGCGGCGAGTTAGTAAGTTTCAGAGGGGTATGTATTGGTCGATCAACGAATAACATCACTAAATATAGCGTGTTGATAGAACTTCTCTCTGATGCCATCACACATGGAATATGCCAACTGGTCATCAGGCTAGACTCACAGCTCGTCATACTACAGCTCAATGGTATCTACTCCGTCCGAAATCCAGCTATCTATCGCATGTTCCTAAGGGTCAAGATTTTCGAAAGGCAATTTGATTTTATTCAATATCAACATATTTCCAGAAACTTAAACACATTAACCGACTCATTGGCAAATTATGTGTTAGATAGACATTTGCAACATTTATAAAAAGAAGCATCTCTTCAATATTTGCATTAAGATCATGTAACTTAACCAAAATAAAACTCCGAAAATCAAAACTATATATATATAAGTGTTTATGGTTTTCACATAATGTTCTGTAACCAAGACAAAATTGGTCAAATGACCCAAAACTCAAAACGCTAGGGGGCACCCTAGTCTAATGATGTTGGTGATAACAAGTCACTGCCTGTGCAATCATGCGCAAAAGCCTAGTCCATCGACTTGGCATGCCAGTAGTATATCGCTGCAACCTCAAAGGCAGCTCATCAGTCGTCACATCTGGAATATCGAGAGTGAGGCCCTCGACCTGTTCCTGTAATGCTGAAAGAGTCTCGGCCACATCAAGGTCGCGAAGGATAGCCCTTCCTACAGCCTCTCCTGCTGGAGCGGCAGCTGGCACTCTCAGGTGTACTACTGGCTGAACGGGACCAACATCTGCATGAGCACATAAGTTCTAATTAGTATTGATAGAATAAAGCACAAGGACATTATAAAAGGAAAAACAATAAACAGAAATATGGTCAAGAATTTACCAATGGCACCCCACTGTTCGCCAGCCGGCAGTACCAAATTCGGGTCACCCCGGAAGTCCATACCAGCATATGGATACTCGGAATAAACCATCTCCTGATAATCAAACCACCCAAAGAAGGTATCAAAAAATGAAATCTGAGACTGACCAGCATGCCTAGACATATGGTTGACCCATCTCTGCATACGTGGTTCAGTCGGTGGAGGTAAACCAAGTGCAATATACTGCGGCTGCATCAGCGGTATCTTTTCCAAGGTGAAGGCAGTCAAAATAGAACTGTATCCAAAGTTCTTCAATCTCCCGCTTTTCACCTTGGTCAACTGTTCTTTCATCACAAGGAGTACTGCGTCACACCAGTTGAACACCTTCGGTTCGAGACATTCCAAGGCGTACTGCATATAAGATTAGTTGGCCACATGAAGAGCCGCACCACCAGCCATCCTACCAAAAGTGAACAGAATGGTCCTCAAAGACCTGTCAGTGACATCTCGAATGATGATCTTGTTGTCTTTACTCGGCTGAGATCCCTCTCTGCAATACCTGCGAGCATAATCTCTCACAGATTCACCTCCATGGGGCGAACCTGATATATTGTTCATTTCTAACTAGTTTGATGAAGCAATTGAGCATGCAGTACAATCTTTGAAAGAACAAAGCTATTAATGGTAAAGTCAAGAAATGACCATTATATCGAGCAGTTTTAACGCAGACTTCATGCTCGTTAAAAAATAAACATAAGCAATGAGCAAATGTTTCCCCCAGCATTTAAGCTCAATAAAAAATGAACCAATTTCCGGTAAATAACCGTTGTGAATGTAGTACTTCAGCCTTTAAAGCCTTGGTCGTGTTCTCATCATCACCTCCACTCTGTATTGGCCGATCATTCACCTCCATTTGATTGTTTACCCCTTTTTAGGAACAACTGCGAAGAGTGATCATGTTAGCCATCCTTGTAACACTGCCGTGATTGGGAAATTCCAAACCTTACCTGGAATCAGCTGCTACCCGAATTTATCACTCGTTCCTCAAAAACGAGTCTCCTTTAAGCTCTTTTCAACAGAATCGTAAAACATGAAAATATTGTCGAGCCATTGGCCTCTCCAGCTCGTTAAAGTGACCGGAAGTGCTATCCCTCCTTTAGATTTTAATCTTTTTGGACCTGAGGGATTATTACACAAAAAGATCGAGCGCTTGTTTTGTTCGGCTCGTTAAAAGTATCAAAAATTCATCCCTTCTGTATTGTTTTATACTTTTTCGGACCTAAGGGATTAGATGACGAAAAAGGATTTTTGGAGTTTCCTTTACGTCCCTTTTCGGACTCTCTAAAATTGAAAAGGACCAAGTTATCTTTGTCGTTAAACTCGTTAAAACCTAATAGCAACAAACTTGTCCATAACAGACAAGAGCGAGTTTCACTATCGCTAGGCTCGTTAAAACATAGCGATGGTTTTTCCCAAAGGGAAAATTATAGAACAAGCATATGTTATCCTCCTCAAGCTTGACAAAAATAAAGAGGTACTGGTCAGCAATGACTGGGAAAAAATTGGGAAGAAAACTGAAGAAACTTTGTTGGTAGCAAGTCGCTCTTGAACATGACACTTTCACTCCGCATCCAAGTCGGGTTGGGTTGTTTCATTCACCGGTCACATCACCATGGTCACATCACACCATCCACATTTGGGGTTAATGCTACCAATCCATCATGTCAGTGTCGCCGATATGTTCAAGAGAAGTCACTCAGAGAATTCACCTGTGTCTCACCCGCTGCAATACATTTACGCTCCATTCTTTCATGACCGCCACCCTGAACCTTATATCACCAGACCGTTTTCACCTCCATTAAAATCATTTGCTCCATTCCGTGTCATTGATGTGGGATTCATTAAGGCCCTCCTATGACGGATTGCTTCTTGTTGACATCAGCTCATTATCCAAGAAGTCGATCTAGGAACACCCATTTCAGTACTTTGAAGCTTGCATGCCTCAATGGCAAGTTTCTCACTTCCGGCGACAGGTTTACATCAATGGCCTTCGACCGAAAGATTTTGCGTGGTGTTCGACGCCAAGTCCCTTATTCACACCATGTGAATTGTACTGCAGTACCTTGAGGATCATTATCATTATCGGTGATTCCTCTCGCGCCTGTTAACAGCTTACATCATTGGCTGGTAATCAGGCGATGTCTTTCCATGTTCGACTCCAGAACATCTCTCACATGGATCGACTTGTACTTTGAGTGAAGATTGAATGAGATTGAAGACCCCAGATCTAGTTTCATCCTTCCGGGCTGCAATATATATTCAGGAAATAAAGACATCAAATGTACATCGTTGATGCACAAATAATCATCCAATCTAAGGGATGATGACTCTACCATAATCATCAGTCTACACTCAGACGATTGTTTGTCCTATGTACATGAAAATGAATTTATAAAGCTGAGCATGGGAATTCCTGCCTCAGCTAGATCATGAAAATATTATGAAGATAATGTATTGTATTGTATCTTACTACAGGTCTCCTTCCATCTTGAAAGAACTTCAGATCCTCATGATAAAGCATTTCACCCAACATCAAAAATATTAACGACCTCATGCTTTAGGGGGCAACTGTTATAGACATTTTTGGGCACTACAACCCCAAGCATAAAATGTCCATAAACCAAGGGCTCCTAAGTCCCTAAAATTTTTTTTCCAACCCCTAAAGTAACAAGGTCAACTGATTACAGCTTCTCCCAGAAGTTCTCCATGAAAAACTACTCAAAACTGGTCAAAACTGGATCATTTCACCTGCTCCACAGGCAAAGTGCGTTGCATCTCACCTAAATACACACAGTGGGTGCGTTGCATTTCAAAAGCCCTTCTATGGGGTGCGATGGGCGAGAAGAGACAAATGGAAATGTCAATCCGCGAGGTGGAGAAGCATGGAATCTTCCAGAAACTTCTCTTGTGACACTTGCCTCTCTGAATTCGACCAAGGATGAGTAAGAGATCATCAATCTCCAAGTGGATGCAAGAACTATCAGAGGGAATACACTAATCAAATCACAAGCTGACTCATCTCCCTTACAGACATCTATATATGGATCCCTCATCCCAGAGATCCAGGGGTTGGAATTTTGCATCTTGTAAGGAATTGTTGTTGGTTTCTTGAGGCAACATCATAGTGTTGGGTGATCTAAGCTTTCTATGAGGTGAAGAAGGGCTTACTTGCTGAGAGGATGATGCTGGGTCAGAACAACTGGTTGTAACTCTCTTGGCTCTTTCTTGATTATCAATGCTATTCAAGTTTTCCTCCATACTCTTGTGTAATTTATGTTTCATGCATTTGTATGATCAATTTACATCTGATCTTAGATTGTTTATGATAATAGATCCATGTTCTCGTATAGTGTTATGCTGCTTTGATTCTACAGGTACTCTGTGAAGCTTGGTATACAAGAAAGCAAGTAGCAAAGGACTATCAGAATAGAGAGGAATCGAGCAAGGAACCAAGCGCAAGATAGAGGTTGGTCTCCTTTATTCTTCTCTCATCTATCTTTCATAAAGGAAAACAAAAGTAGTTTTACTTTGTTTGTTTCTAAGGTAGCTACCCGCCTTAGTGGGATTAGCAGTTCTGCATAGACACTTTTCCCTGTAACAGATGGTCAATCAGGTGATAGTGATGTTCCTCTGTTTTATCTCAGATTAAGAATTCACCAATTCATTCTTCACAATTCCATTCGTGATTCCGGAGCCTCTCATAACTTAATGCCAAAAGCCATCATGGAGAGACTAGGTCTAGTTATAACTCGTGAGTATCATGACTTGTAATCTTTTGATTCTGGAAAGGTCCATTGTCTTGGCCTAATCAAAGACTTGGTAGTATCTCTAGATCAAATCCCTACTAAATTTTTTAACGGATGTGGTGGTAGTTGATATAGCGCTTCGGTTTGGAATTCTATTGTTGAGATCTTGGGGAGAAAAATTAAGAGGCACACTGCAATTAGATTTCTCCTATGCCACTATCCCAGTTTTCGGGCAATTGAGAAAGTTGTACTGTGAAAACAAAATGAAGTTTATGATAACTAGCAAGGAGAAACCCAAAAATCATCCCATAAACACTGTACATACAGATTTAGAGTCATTTATTTTGTATAATGATAATGGATTGAATGATGTAAATAGTCATCTTGTAGAGATTAAATATGTACTGATATTTTCAATACTATAAAGGCAGTTTCAGACCAAGAAATAGGTGTGCTGCCACACTCATCCAAAAATATGTCAGACGAGGCAGAAAATGGTTCAGACCAGTCATCAAAGAAGGTAATGGAAAATTCTAAAGAGTCTGAAGTGAAATTTCAGAAAATGGACCCAAAACAGCAAAAATATGAACAGCCCTTGGAAGAGGAAAATGGCCTTTGGACCATGGATTTTGACGGTGACCTTGGGAAAGATGGAGCAAGTATTGGTATTTGGATTAGACGTCCACATCATCATCAGCAAGGTAATCTCCCTCATCATGTTAGATTTTTCTCATACAAGTTAGCTTTTGATTGCACTAACAATGAGGTGGAGTATGAAGCACTCATCACAGGTTTGAAGATCTTGAAGAGGTTAGGTACCTGCAGAATTTCCGTGTATGGTGATTCAGAACTTGTAATTAATCAAGTTAAATGGGAATATCAAGCTCACCATCCATGAATGAAACAACATATAAATGCCATTTTAGATATTCTTAGAATGTTTTCGGAATATTCACTTTCAGTTGTACCAAGGACTCAAAATCTTATGGCGGATTCATTAGCTATAGTTGCAAGTCATTTTAAAATTTCAATTTTTTATAACAAGAAATTTGAGATTCATGTGAAGCATCGGCCCTCAATTCCTGATAACTTACGATACTCGCAAGTATTCTGGGATGACAAACAGGTGAATAACTTCCTTTCGAGTGAAGGAGAGTTTGAAAATTGTTCTATGGATGAAATCTATGATGAAGATGATCAAGTCATCAAGGCGGCTCAGGTTGATATACTACAGCTGAAAGATAACAATATTCTGAAAGGTCTCGTACCTTTGGTAGACTGGTTTAATCAGGGTGATGTAGCAAGGAAGCCTACATTGGTTCCTAGAGAGAAATGTGTTGAAGATGTGAACATTGGGATAGTAGACAAACCAAAATTATCAAGCTTTCCAAATCATTATCTCCCAAAGCAAAGGAAAAGTACATTCATTTATTGTCTTATTTTTCTAATGTCTTTTCTTGGGATTATGTAGATTTGAAGGAATATGATAAGAAGATAATTCAACACACAATACCAATCATGGCCAATCAAAAGCCCTTCAAGAAAAAGTTACGGAGGATCAATCTGAGATTGCTGCCATCCATAGAAAAGGAAGTCAATAGACTTTACAAGGCAAGCATTATTGTTCCCATTAGATTGTCCAACTGGATATCAAATCTAGTTTTAGCGAGAAAGAAGACTGGGTAGATAAGACTTTTCATAGACTTTAGAAAATTTAACAAAGCGTTGCTAAAAGACAATTACCCCCTTCATAAAATGGACCATATTCTTCAAAGAGTTGTTGGCGCTTCCCGACTTTCACTTTTGGATGGCTATTCCAGTTACAATCAAGTTTTAGTGCATGAGGATGATCAGGCTAAGATGACATTCACCACACCTTGGGGCACATCCAAATATGCCAAGATGTCATTTGGTCTCAAAAATGAAGGGGCCACTTTTCAACGTTCCATGGACATAGAATTTTCAGACGAAAAAGATGTTTTCCCAATTGTATACTTAGATGATGTAACCATATATTCACATTCAGATAATGAACATTTGCATAATTTAAGAATAATTTTTAAAAAGTGTAGAAAGTTTGGAATCTCTCCCAATCCAAAGAAAAGTTTGTTTTCCATGGACGAAAGTAAACCCCTTGGCCACATCATTTCGAAAGATGGCATCTAGATCGACCCTTCAAGAGTAGAAGCCATTTAGAAAATTGATTTTCCACGCAACAAAAAGGAGATCCAAGCTTTCAATGGTAAGATGAATTTCTTACGAATATTTATTCCTAATTTGGTTGAACATCTTAGAGAAATTACCAACATGTTGAAAAAATATAACGAGGTAAAATGGTTCGAGGAAGCCTGTAAGTCTTTTAATGTGGTCAAGCTTGCCTTAACCACTTCCCCTGTTTTGATTAGTCCTGATTACACTGATGATTTTATCATATTTTATTTTGCTTCCAAGCACACTATGGCAGTGGTAAAGGAAACAGGGCTTGGCTTTGGTAAAGGAAATCAAATATTTTAGAGTTTACATTTTACATCCGCATACTCTCACTTATGTGCCTAATGCAGCAGTAAAAGAATTCCTTCTGCAAAATTACCCAGAAGGTAGGAGAGGTAGATGGATAGCAGAACTATTAGAGTATGATCTTGAGATCAAGCCTACAAAGCTGATCAAGGGTCAAGGCTTAGCCAAACTCATGGCCGAGTCAAACCTTCATGCTCTATACATCAACCCTATGGCAACATTATCGGATAATCATGAAGAAGTGAATCTCATTCAGGTATCTAAAATATTTCTCTCATTTGCATGATATTATAGTATCATTTATGTACTTCAGCATCTAAATCCCCCTCCAGGCATGTATAAGGCTAAGACCATATCTTTGAAGTTGAAATCTTCTAATTATTGTATCGCGAACAATGTGATTTATTGGAAAGATCGAGGAGGTGTATTACTGAACTGTTGGACTGAAGATGTGTCCAAAGAAGTAATAAATGACTTCCACAAAGGAGATCGTGGGGGTCATATGTATTGGAAAACTACAACCAACAATGTACTGAGAGAAGGTTGCTATTGGCCTACACTGTTTGCAGATATCTACAAGGCAATGATGAGTTGTCACAAGTGTCAAGTTTTTTAAGGTAAAATAAAGCTTCTTCCCTTACCTATACAACCAATATCAGTGAATGCACCTTTTTAGAAGTGGGGCCTAGATTTCATAGGTGATATTAATCCATCATTATTTGCACAACACAAGTGGATACTGAAAGCTATGAACTACTTCACAAAGTGGATCGAAGCAATCTCAACTAGGCAAGCAACTGATTTAGTTATCATTCAATTTTTAGAAACTAACATTTTGTCCCATTTTGGTTGTCCTCATAAGATAATCACAAACAATGCGGCCACATTTAAGTCCAAAAAGATGACTGAGTTTTGTGACAAGTACAATATCAAGTTGGGACATTCTACAACATACTATCTGTAAGGTAATGGTTTGGCAGAGTCCTCCAATAAGTCTTTAATCAACATCATCAAGAAACTATTGGAGGCCAACAAAAAGAATTGGCACAAAAAGCTGATAAATGCATTATGGGCAGCTCGGGTGAGTAGTAAGAAATCTCTTGAGCTTTCTCCTTTTCAGATTGTGTATGGAGAAGACATTATTTTCCCTATATCATTGGCAGTTCCGATCATCAAATTATTACAAGAAACGGGACGTGAAGAGAATGATATGCAGTGCTGGATCAATCAAATGATCCACTTAGAGCATACACGGGAAGAGGTATTTCAAAACACCTCCAAGCTACATGAGAAGATAAAAAGGATCTATGACCAGAAAACAAGGGAAGATGATTTCAAAATCAGAGATGTGGTACTTCGTTGGGATGCTGGAAACGAGGAGAAGGGCAAGCATGGTAAATTAAAGAATTTATGGAAAGGCCCTTATCAAATTTCAACTTTCCTGGGACAAAATTCTTTCACGTTGGATGAAATGAATGTAGAATCATGCTTAGGAGGACCAGTCAATGGTAGGCTCCTAAAGCATTATCTTTTCTAAATTTTCCTTGGTTCCATTGTACATACATTTTAAATTTTCTACAAGTGTGAAGCTGAACATCACTAGATTTCGGAGCCTGAAGTGAAGGCCATGGAGCATCACTGATTTTTTGCTATTTTGATAATTCAGTCCTTAGTCATGTAAGTCAGTTTTGAGTTAGTTTTGAGTCAGTTCCATGTCAGGTTTCAGTCATTTTTGAGTTTTTTTACCGTATTGGCCCATATGCTAAGGCTACTTAGTCTACAGTGTTATTGGCACCTCCAAGGAGTTTCCATCCTCAAATAAGACCAATGTTAGAGTCAGTATTTGCATACTGCCACCAGTGACCAAAATATCTCTTTTATATCATATTAGAGTCTTGTTTGAATTTTTTTCATTCCACTCAGGTCATCATGAAAAATTTGTTCACTGATGGTAACCTAAAGTCCAAAATCACTTTTCCCTCTCAGAAGTTTGTATTTTCTAGCCCTCCTTCATGTGTCTTCTGGGTTACCATTGAACATGAAGGCTAGTTTCATCACATTTTATATTAGTGAAATCCACCTAAAATTCAGTCAATTGAGGTTCCATTAGGTCACATAGGTTTTATTTTTCCAAGGTCGAATAAGTCATCATCTCACTGCATAAGGGTGGAAAAATATGAAAGTCAAGAAAATAATATATTTTTCAGTTAAATAAAGTTTTCTAAAGCATGTAACCATAATTACTGAAAGCCCTAAATTTGATCTCAAGAAGGGATTTTATTCCAAGTTTGTAAATTAGAACTACAAACAGATGTAATAATTTTACTTTTGCTTATGTAATTTTATGTTTATTATATGTAATAAGTTACTTTTAGTTGCATATTCAAGTCCATTGCCAAAAGCATCCCAGGAAGAAAGTCAAAATCAGGATTGCCAAAGCATCATCCACCTGTCAAGAGCAAAAATGTCAAAAAGTCAAAAATTCATTAATATGAGAATTTGGAAATGACAAGAAACCTTAGAAAGTGGGTATGCAAACTCATAAATTAAAGTTCATTCAAGTATAAAGCCTCTCAAGAAACTCATGAAGCCTCATTTGCACTCTAGCACTCTCACAACTCCTCAACAAAAGAAAATTGGCGATTTTAAGGCAAAATTGGGCAAAACAGAGTAAGAGGATGCATTCAGCAGGGTAGCTACGTGTTTAGCTTGGTTTTTGCACTCCAGTAGAGGCCGATGTGCTCTTGTAGAGGTCACTACACATTTCTAGAGATCCCAGTGTTATTTATAATGACACTGCACTCCTGTAGAGGTCATTGCATGTTTGACCAGTTCATTGCACCCTTGCCCGGGTTGCTGCGCATTTGCCTGGAAGGAGCCAAAATGTCCTAGAAACCATCCATCGACACCAAGTTTCCAAGTTGATCCTCATTTATTCAGCAAATCAGGTTGATGGAAACATTACTCACTCCTTCCCTCCATTGTTCGCCTACATAGGTTTAAGTTGTTTGTTGTTTTTCCTAAGATCAAACCCTAGTCATACATTCCCACCATCTCAAAACACATTTCCTAGTGTTCATCACTATTCCCTATCACCTCCCTCATTCCAAATATCCCCACCTCCTCCTCATTAGCTCTCTCACATCATTCCACATTTCCCATACCCACAATCCATTCTACCATTCCCTTAGGGTTTTAAAAGCAACAAATCATGGGAGAAGAAGAACACACAAGTAAAAGTGATGAAGAAAAACAATAGAGGAGGAAATATAAAAAAGGAGGGAAAATCATCAGATATGAACCAACCAACACTAGAGAGCTCATGGCATCTCCCATCACTGTCACAAGCTTAAAACATATGGGTTATTTTGAGTTTTGTGAGAAGGTGGAAAGGACACAACATCATTTTGAGTTGACCAACCAATTCATCATCAACCGCCATGACAACCAAGCTATAGAAAATATGATATAGGTTAACCCGATAATGCAATATAAATCAAAGCAGAATACTATAACCTACTTCTACTATCAATTTACGGAAGCTTAAAGATCAAGCTGAACAATATGACCAGAAGAAGAAGAATCAATGGCAAAATACACATGAAAATACTTTGGGGAAAGCCTCAGCTAAAAATCCCATATTAAAGTATTATCATACATGGTGGAAATACATAGGAATTATACAAAGCCTTAGCTCTCACGGCTAGCTAGCTCTTAGTACAATCCTCACAGATGCTCATAGGCAATCTTGGCTTCTCTCCAGCCTTCCTCTCTACCCTCCAAGCTCTTATTTCCTTGCACCGTCCCTTGTTGATGATTAGCCTATTACCAAGTGGAAAACAACCTTCAAAACTACGCAATCCTCAAGGATGAATCCTTGACTGCATGCATGAGTTTTCTCCATGAGAAAAAACATGCAACTAATAGTACATTGACCTTGAACATTAATCTCAACTAGGTATTTCTCAGAATAAACATGCATGATTTTCTAATGAGGGAATCTTCAGTTAAATGGAGTAGCACTAGTTGAGTGCATTAATGCATCAACTGGCTGTTAACTCACTATTAGTTGCTCAAACAGTCTGGAATTAATTTAACTGGACTTAACTCGGTAAATTGAGTTAAAAAATTACAATTCAAATATAACTCAATCTTATCTCCTTAATTTAAGGGATAACTCTTGCATGACTTCAGAAAGACTTCTAACTTGAATTTCTCCAACTAATTAATTTAAAATAAATTAATTAATTGTTTCCATGTAGTTGTTAAGACTAAATTTGATTTTAATTGACAATTTAATTCAAGGACAAATTAAATTGGAATATTCTTGTTGCCATATTTCAACACAAGCAACCCTTGCCGATGTCACCTTTACCATATCTTCTGCTATCATATCAGCTACTACTGGGATCCCAGATGTTGGGGAAAAATGGTTTAAACAAGTAGATTTGGATTATTGCTACTATGAGCCATATCTTAAACCCAACCACAAGAATGAAAGAAGGAGGATTTTTCCTTTCTCTTACCTCCTAGAGAGATATGTTCCTATGATGAAAATCATCATGAAGTACTTCACATGTGAGGGCATGTTTTCCAGGCTCTATTCCTATCATATTCAGTTACTCATGCATTTTAAAAGAGTCAGAGTGCTCAATCTTCCCTACTATCTTTACCAGGATATTAACAAGATGTCATACATTGCCTGAAGGAAAGATCATGATCATCAAATGCATAGCATATTTCATCATTCTCTCATTAAAGTGATAGTACTACACCCCCTTGATCATCTTAACATTGCATGGGACACTTTCATATCCAATGAGATTTTCACAGTCCCACCTATTCAACATGGCCAAGAGGCACCTTCATCCTCTCATCTGTCCACCTCCATTCCTCCACCTCAGTTCATATAGCATTCATCTCCATTTGATGAGTCAGCCACACCATCACTTCCATCATCACCATTTCATGAGCCTATTCATTCACCTGGCAGAGATGAAGGCACTGAGCAGGAGTATATTGAGCAAGGTGAGAGGAGCAAGCCCAAAAGGGTTGGTTTAGGTACCTTGGCACATACCTATCAAAGAGGGCATAGGCAAGTGTTTTCCAAACTGATTGTGGGAAGGCCTTGCCTGCTTCATCAACAAATCAGGTACAGAAGAGCAAGGAAAATGTTGTAGAGGCAGAGCTCTAGCAGCAAGAGGAAGACCTCCATGAGATAGAGCATGATTTTTAGTTAGTTGAATCAGATGAGCATGATAACAGTAAAAGCATAGCTATTTTCATCAAGGAGAAGAATGCACTCATAGGTGAGATTGAGGTCAACTTGCAAAGGGACAAATGGATCATTTCCTACTATGAGCAAGAAAATAGGCAGTTTGAGGTAAAAAATGATCTTATGGAGATTCAGCTCAGAAAGGCAAAGAGAGAGGCTGAAAAGGAAAATGCCTTACTTGATGAGGAATATGGGTAGTATGGTGAGCCACTTGATGAATATGTTCTAAGAAGAAGGCCAAGTAATAGAGGACTAAAGAGAGCCTTGGAGCAAGAAAGGAAAAGGGAGGAAGAACTAGCCAATCAGCTCGCCTTGAATGAGCAATTTGCCAAGATGGTAAATGAAAACTGATAATATTGGCTTGAGAAGGTAAATGATCATTTGGAGAACCTCCTAGACAAGGCCAATAAGGACAATGATATTCAAAGAAGAATGACAAAGCACTATGCTATAACAGACAAAATTGCAAGGGCCAAGCTTAAAAGAGCTCATGCAAAAATTGAGGCCTTAACCAAGCAAGAGGAGAAAAAGAGGTTGGATATCCTTACCAAGGCATCACTCCATGCCTCAAACATATAGCCAGCTATAAACCCACCAATTTTGGCCATTTTTGAACAATTTTTGCAAGATATATTTTGCTGTGTTTTTTGAGAAATTTTGGCACAGTCAGCATGGTCAAACGTGCAACACCTAGGACGTTGCACTTTTGTTTGGAGCATCCAATGAGAAAATGGTCAACATTTTTGGATTTAGAAGGATGAGGATATGCCTCCTTTACTTTTTCTAAGCATTTTGGAGCAAAATTGGTCAACCAAAAGGGTCAAAAACTACCAAAAAATCACCTTTCTACCTCTTTTCTAGCCTGGTCACTGCGCGTTTGAGTAGTCTTAAGATATCGCAAGTTTGGAGGGGAAAATCAAGCTGGTTTTGAAAACCAAGGACAATTTTGGAAACTAGACAAGATAAGCTTTCCAATGAACTATCCTGGGCTACATTTGGACATCGAGAAGGTGGTCAAAAGTCATCTTGAAGAGGACGCTCCATGTTTGACCAGGGTTGCTGTGCGTTTAACCAGGTCGCTACGCATTTGACAATGTTCCACAATTTTGACTGTTTCATTCCAAGTTGACTTTTACCTATGGGAATTTTAATTTTTACCTTTATAATTGATCTAGATGATGTAATTATTATGTTTTTACTTTTATCTAGGGTAGATACATCATGTAAATGGCCTATGTGGCATGTAATGAATCAGTTTGCTAGAGTGAGGGATGAGTCACTTTGACCACCCTACACTCCATCTATCAGTTCAACCTTTCTTGCAACTGCTCCTCCACTCATGGATTTGACCCCTGAGCCTAGGATGAGTTGGTTGTTGGCCTACATTATGTATTTTCTTAGTCATTTTACAGGTTGGATTCAGTAGGGATGTTATACTAGTGATTAGAGACTATTGTATTAGATTTTGGCAATTTTCAATAGATGAGTTGCATCTATTTTTCTGGGATGCATGTAGTATGAATTTTTATCATTTTTTCTTCTTTTTGATCATTTTTATGAATGCTTTATCAGTTCATAAACCATTCCATGTCTATTATATGGTAATTTACAAGTCGATAGGCAGAATACATGCTTGCTTATGCTCTGTTTTGGGTAATTTATCATACTTTGTCCATTTTTCCTCAGTTTAGGAAGAATACATCTCTTATGTTATTCCTAACTCCTCATCAGTATTATCCATCTCATAAAATCACCTTTTAATGTTAAGCTTCATACCTACCTTGCCCCTTTGAATGTCTACAATCATATCTCATTCACCCTGACCTAGTCCCTCTGACCTAAATAACCCATTCTTATGACTACCCAATCAAAATCAAATCAATTAACCCCCTGCACTTTACCTCTAACCTAAAACCCTAATCTATCCAACCCTCCTGGTTGTGATCCTTTGAAGAGAGCCCTCTCCGGCTTGGTAGGGCTAGCTACCAAGCTAAAACACTAGTTTGTGGTTACCTCAGCCGGACTCTTCCTCAACATTGGAGATTCATAGAAGTGATAACATGACCAAAAACACATCTTTCGCTAATGCATCCTTCCTTCCAAGTGTAACCATACCTTCTCCTATGACGTAACCCATCATTTCCAAAAGACATTGTTCCATCCTTCCTTTTCTTCAAGGATATGAACTTATTCTTATCTCAAGTCATATGCATTGAGAAACCATGGTCAACATACTAAACATTTATGTTGCTTTTAGCCTTCTGAGCGATAGCACATTTTTCAGTCTTCTTTTTCCATACTTGTTCATTCTAACTTTGTGAGAATTCCTTTGAAGAGATTCCAAGTCTGCAACCTTTAGCAAGATGTCCAAAATGTTACATTTGTAACATTCGACATCATCTCTCAAATGATCAAATCTATTGATATACTGTTGAGTTCTGGAATATCCATTTCTGAAAGATCTCTTGGATATATATTCATTCCAAACATACATGCGACATTCTATAGCTCTATGTCCAAACCTTCCACATGAATAACAATTACCATTAAAGATAATTTGATACTTGGGAGGAAATCTTCTTCGAGGAATTGTTTCCATGGTTCTTCTTGCGAGTCTTGATCTCTTGATTTAGTTGAGAGATCTACCTTCTTGGTGGATTTTTCATATCTGTCTTCTTTTGTTGTCATAGAAGGACTTGACTCCTTTTCAAATTTTTCTTTGTAACCAAGACCACTCTTGTCACTACATGATCGTTGATTGATGATGAGTTCTTCCAAAGACTTTGAGTTGTTGGCATAGTTTTGAAGAGTTTTTCCATTTTTTACTTCCTTTCATAGAGAGACTATTTCAACTTCCAATGCTTCTCTTTCCTTTTTGCTTTCCTTTATTTCTTTCATGAGCGATTATTCAATTCATTTGTATTCTTCGACCTTGATTTTAACATTTAGGACATTTTCCCTTTCTGTCTTTAATATGTCTTCAAGAGTGTTGACATCCTTCTTCTCAGCCTTGAGCTCTTTTATAACCCTCATCACTTCATTTTGAGATTCAACCTCATTCATCTCTTCTTCTCCTTCACCAGATGCCTTTTGCTTATTGTGCTTGGCCATAAAAAATACTCTTCCGTTGATTTCTTCTTCATTATCATTGTCTTCATCAAATGAGGAGCTATCTTCTTTGGAGAATAAACTATTCTTAAACCATTTCTTCTTTCCTTTCTTGTTGAACTTCCTAGGACCTTTCCTTCCCTTCGTAACAACCTCATTTTTGTGAGGACACTTGGCTGTAAAATGTCCAACCATACTACAATAAAAACATATTAATGGAATTTTACCTTTGAATTTTCCCATACTTGCTCTTATTTTCTACGTGATGTAGGAAAATTCTTTATCTAAAAATTCTTCTTCATCTTCTTCCTTTTCTTCATCCTTAAAACTACAAGTTTTTTCTTTCGAAGTCTGCATGTCCTTACTAGTCTTATTGGATACAGAAAATATTGTTTCTAAGAGAGATATTCCAATCTATTTTTTCAATCCTCATTTCATATGCCATAATAATTCCATGCAATTCATCTATGCTGAGATCGGTCATATTCGATCTATTTTCCTTGATAGATACCTTTGATTTGAATCTTGCTCGTAATGTTCTGAGGACCTTTCAGACAATAATTTTTGTGTTGACAGGTTCTACCAAACCTTCCAATGCATTTTTTGTTTCATCAACATGCTGAAAGTATGAAATAATATCTTCATCTTCCTTCATTTTGAGTTTCTCATATTTTTCCCTAAAAATTTGAATCTTTGCTTCATTCACCTGTGAGTCACCTGCATATATATTCTCAAGCTTGCCTGATACCCCTTTAGCAATTTTACAACTCAATACCTTAAGATAGATAGATTTGATAAGCCCATTGATAATAAGATCTTTAGCCTTTGCATCATATACCACATTTTTCTTACCTTGTTCATCCGGGTTTGATGTGAAGCCTTTTTCAATGATTTCCCATACTTCATATACTTGTGCGAGCAAATGAACCTGGATTCTTCCACTCCAAAGTGCATAGCTATTTCCATTGAACAAAGGAACTCTATTCTTGGTATATTCCATGAACTCCTTCCAGATGTTAGGCTGTTATTGAAGGAACCAAGCTCTTATACCAATTGCTGGAAATATTGGGGGGTGGGGGGGTGTGAATCAATATTCCTTAGCAATTATCACTTTTAAATATTTTCAGAGCATTATTTAATCTTCAATTATTATTAATGTTTATCCAGTAACAAAAGTAAACAATAGAATAGAATAGGAACAATAATTTTAGGTGGAAAACCCCCTCTCAGTCAAAATCCATTGAACGCTTTTCTAATAAATTCTTTAATCTTTAGCCCCAACTGAAATGAAAGTTAAAAAATCCTAGAATTACAGAAAATCATTCCTCCATCTCCCATTGGAAGGATGCCCCAATGCCCTAGTTTCTTCACTAGTAAACTAAATGGATGCCCCAACATCTTAGAAAAACCTACCACCTTGAAGTGTTCACAGGCTCCAACCTGTAAGGGACTTCATGCACATGCCTAGAACCTCCCTACCACCCTATAATGACCAGAAATGAAACTAGAATGTGAACTCCGTACCAAGGACAATGATCCAAGATACAATATAATTTACAATGATTTTCTTATACTTGACCAATTACCCAATCACAGTATGGCCTACAACCTAACCATGACATAATCCAACAATGACTCCTATACCTCCCAACAATGCCTCTTTAACACTAGGTAGATTGAATTTTTTACAATAATGACTATTTTACAATGATGATCATTTACAATATTGACTCTTGAAAATAATTGATGCTTGACTTGACACGACTTCTTGTATCACTTGTAGTTTCTTAGGTACTATCATGCTTGCTCCAAGTAATGGTACTTTGGTGTTGCATGTCCTTCTAGCATGTGTCTGAGTTTTCCTGAAGTGTCCTTCCTGCACATGCATTAATGAACGAGACCCAAACCAATGTACAAACAAAATACTTAAAACACATGTCAGAGAGGATATTCAAAATTCGAATGCAAACACTAATCATACATACCTTGTTGTAACAAACTTACCCTTGATTGTTGATGTGTAGTTCTTACTACAGTGATCCTTGAATGCATACTTTTTCTTGCCTTCTAGGAGCTCAATATTGAATCTGTTGTATCTATAGTAATTTCACATCTCCAAGGTATTAATTTTTTTTCTATGGTATCCCTCTGAGTCCTCTTTCCAACCCCATAGATTTGATCGAGATTGGATTCTTCAAGAAAGAGTTATGCACAATCTCCCATGATAACCGGATTATAGACTAGTTCAGTAGAGTGAACTCGTATGAAATGCCACATGTCGTTATTTCGACCTTCAGCCCTAAAAACAATACCCAACAAGATAAAGGTTGTCCTCTTTCTATCACTATTTAGGAAATTTGGATCCAATGCCTGGAGAGAAAGTTATGACATTTTTTCTAAGGTCACATGTTTGATATGGAATTCAGGAGCCTGCCAAAATTTTAACTTCCTCAGATCATATATCTTAAAATATAGAAAAACAAGATCTAAAATTTGGTCATGAGGTTCATCAATATTTCGGCTCAAATGGATTTTAATTTCATCTTCTCAATATTCGTAGAAACAAAATTACAACAAAAATTCCACGATGACCTGTTTGAAGCAGCGAAGTCCTAGAATCCAAAGCTCTAAACTTGCTTCAAAACAAACCTTCAAAATTGAACATAATATTTGTACCCTAACCAGAACTCAACGAAACCTTAAAATCCTTGCAACCGATCTTGCGTTAGAAGCTCATGCGTGCCAAAAAATTACAAAGCTCTTCTCACAAGCTAGTTTGTGGAAAGTGCTTGCATGAGGATGATATGAGGGTCACAACTTATAGATATGACTTGAGTTGAGAGGGGCTTCAACAAGTGAAAATTGGAGGCATTTTAGGAGCTTAAAACATTATTAATTATTGACTATTCAATGACCACAACCAACGGTGAGTGCCATGCCACAACCCCATGGAATTTTAGCCCACTAACTAGGGTTACTAGCTTCAAACACAAATATATCTCAAACCATGAAGAATTACGTGGTGTGCCATATATCAATGGAAACATATTGACGAGTAGAATCCATGTAGAATATCCTTGACTCAAAATAGAGTAATTTTTCAAGTAAAAATTCCCATGCAAGATCATGGTAGATCTCAGTGCTGCTTGGGTTGACATCAATGACAACCATTGATAAACAACCACATCAATGGGCACAAGGGTTGGAGCAATCAAGCTTACTAAACATGTTGAACATGTCGCACTTCGACAGAAGTACACCTAACATAGCTTGTGTAATAAAATTTCTCATGCTAGTGCATGATGGATGCCTCTATTTGGGAAAGAGGAGCCCCTTTGACAAAATTCTAATATCGGGGATTGCTAGGTTGCCATACAAAGGAATGGACCCCACCGAAGAGTTCCTGGGTAAGGATCAGGATAGATCGATAACACAGAGTGTGAAGGACAATTTCAGCTTTGTTAAGAAAATGTGAGGCTACGACATAAATTCCATTAGTGGCCAAGGAGTATGCTTCATTGTGCATATCTTAGCTAGGAATATTATGCGAAAATGTCGAGCCAATGAAGTCCTCGCAATAGTTGTTTCCTTAACTTTGTAGTGCAACAATGGGGTCCAATACAACTAGGCCAAGTATCTATGTGGATAATTCCTAGAATATTGTCAAGAAGATCAAGAGGAAGGTAAGGCCTTTCATTACACATGGCTGATTTTGATCATAGCCTTGTTGGCATGGAAGGAGCCAGAAGATACGTAATTTACTCTAGTAGAAGAAGACATGTGTGAAGGCATGCAGTATGCATTCCTCTGGTATACCAAGGAGACATCGCAACTATAGGAGAACAAAATATTCTTTGTCTTATATCACATGGATTTATGCATGGTTATGAATCAATACCCTAGACTGTCATGAGGCTTGTACCAACAATATAAGTCTGTTGTGAATTTCAAAGTAGACTTTCATAGGATCTACATATAGGCTCGAAAGGATACAATGAAGACATGGCATCCTCTACCATACTTTTTTACTGAAGATGAAATTCTAACATTAATACAATAGTGGCCCATAGAATGGATGACTGCGATGGAGAAAGATGCAAGAGATAGTGAAACAAAGGAAGAAACTTCGCAGCATGGGGAACCAAGTGGAAAAAATAAACATAAGGATTAATAGGAGCAAGAATAGGAATTGGAGCACGACGAAGAGGATACCAGGGAGAAAACAGAGACAAACAAAGGAAAGAGGAATATGAAGAGTGACACTACACTGAGGAGTAGAAAGAAGAAGAAAGTAGATAAATCCAATGGCACAATGCCACTAATCCATACTGATGGGAACCTAGATGAACTTGGGGAGAATGTTTAAGAATTGACAGTGGAGTGATCGAGAAAAATAGAGGATCGCTATGGCTCACTCCTAACAGGTGTTGAGTAGGGTATTGCAGAATTGAAAATATTGGCGCAAACATCTAGACAACTAGCACATATAAGCCAAAGACTCCATCTAGAAAAACTAATAGAGATGAAATTTAGGATGAGGATAATGTAGATACTTGCCATATCTCTGCAGTTCGACTCTGTCGAAATCAAGCAGCAAGAAAAAGGTTGGGATCATTTCAATATGAACATGGCAGTGCTACCTATTCTAGTATTAAATGAACTGCACTAAGGTATCACAAATGAGCTAAAGGAGCGCGAACAATGCATTTTACAATTAAATATTCATGTAGAACAAGAGTGCGTTTTCCTAAAGAAATAACTCGACCAGGCCATCAAGGATAAGGCTCAAGAAGAGATACAACAACGCAGATTGAATGAGGTGGTCAAAGCCACTTGAGGGAATTTCCAAACATGGATGTTTGCGAGGAGGAATCAGTAGAAGATAAGATTGCAAAGCTCGGCCTTGTAGTCAAGGAATCAAAGAAGAAGATCACAAATGTGAAGTTTGAATATGAAGTAAAGATCAATGAGCTAAAACTGAAGATGTCACCAGCCATGCCACTAGAAGTATGGCAACAAAGGGAGATTGACCTAAAGACTATAATGACAGTCATCTTCGATACAGTGGCAGAGTGTGGAAAATTATTGGAAGAGACCATGCAGATTTGGACTTCTGTAGGAAGATATGAACATTCAAAAGATAGAACATAACATCCAACAAAAGAAGAAGAAGAAGTAGCTACAGGAGATTCAAGCAACTGTGAAGACCTTTCCCGTCTCGTAGAAGCTTGCCAGAACTAGTGAATCCAAGGCACTTCAGAAACAGATCGAAGAACTCAAAAGGGAAGAGAAAATTTTGATGGAGAGAACTCAACCATGGAAGGATGAGGCTCTCCAGCTATCGTAGGAAGTGAATGGGAAGCTCCAGGAGATTCAAAAAAAGGAAGAAGTAGTGTTGAAGAAGACTACAAGACCGCTGACAGAGGAAATGCTAGAAGACGTGTGCAAGGAAGGAAAATAGGCAACATGGATATTATAGCAGTACAAGGTCATCTACAACAAAATCGCAGTGAATATTTGAGGCAAAATAGTTGAGTGACTCAGTACAAGTCACATGTGAGTGTTGGGGGCCTATTGGGCACAACCCAACTTGGCCCAAGTTTTGGTAAAAACTCCACATTTTAGGGAAGCGGAGTGTGCGGTACCATGAAGCTATGAACTGCATGATGTTTTAGGGGCTTCAGGGTGGGTCAAAGTCCCTTCTTTTCTAATGGGTTTCGGCAATAGTTGATTTTTTTTAGGAAAAGCATGGTATTTTGATGTACCCATTGATGTAATTGGTATATATATGGGAGAATAGATATAAGTCAAAGTAAGGAATGAATAATAATGATAGAATCATAAGAAAATATCTCTGTAATTTGTTTTGGGCTTGAAGGAAAAGCTTCGTAACTGAGTGTGCAGAGGCCTAAAGTCTACAGCTGAGTGCACAGACACCTACAGATGGGTGTGTGAGTTAAGGAGTTGTACGTGGTTTCAAATAATTAATAGAATAAGTAGAGTTTTGATGAACATAAATTGTGTAGGATTATTGTGTATCTTTCTCTTTATGTTCAGTATTTCGGTTATATTTTTACTTCAGCACAGTACTATTTATGGTTGTTAATTGCTTCAGTAGATAACCTGACCCTACAAGTAACCTATGTATGTTAAGGACAAAATAACATAGAAACACCACATCACATCATCCCTTAAGGTTGTAGAAGCCTGGTTCTACAACCTCCCATAATCACTTCAAGTGAGACTACGATCTGCTTGCAGGTCATTGCTGAGAGGGCCACTGATTAAGGGTTTTATTGGTGTGCAGTAAAATCTGAACCTCGATCAGCCCAAACTAAAGTCAACAGTAGGGCCTAGTGATCCCTAGATCAAATTGTGGATTGTGGTAAATCCTGAGGGACTAGGAGATACTCAAATTCCTCATGGTGTAGGTGGAGAACTCCGATGGCATCCATGCTTGTTTGGTTATTTTGGTATGTTCTATGAGTCCCACGTTCATTCTTTTAATATGGAATGGGGGTGATTGGCTGAAGAGAGACTTGGATCAGCCAATCTATGGTCGGATGGAACGTGGCAGTCCCATCTCTAGTTGGTTTATTGCATTCATTAATGAGAAATTAATTTGCTTGATTTTCATGTGTAAATGTACTAATGTATATGTTGATTTTATGGTAGATATGTTTATGATATTTTTGCCCCTATTATGTTGTTTATATGTATGTTTTATGACATTAGCCATGTATGGATCTCAACATGTTTTTACTTGTAAATGAATGGATAATTTATCTATGGCCTAATAGATGATAATGTAGCAAATGACATGATGGAATAATGGTTCATAGTGAGTCTAAAATAAGTATGAGATCCCTACACTTTCCGTTTTTTACACCTGTAGGCTACATGATGATATGTTTGATGAAATTCCTGTCATGGCTAGTAGGGGTATGGTTAAGGTCTTGTTCAACTTATGTCTTCTGCATCATTGTTTCCCTATATTTTAACTGATTTTAAGCTATCATTCCATTCTAGGCAGTGACGTGGGTTTTGGGCCTAAACAAGTGGCTTAAATCTCGGGGTCGCTTGCACATAACTGATAATTTTAGTCTCTTGTCACTAGCAAACAATCCTATGAGAGAAAATTTGGGTTTTTCGACGCTCTCTTACCCATAGCTAATGTTGGATGATTGTGTGTGATGTTTCCATTGATTCCACTTCCTTAAGGTCACATAGGAGGTAAAATCCAATCATAGTAGCCTCTCATCTCATGTTTACCCTTGTTGTCTAGTTACTTGGGTAGATGTGGGAGGAGGGTGTTACAAAGTGCATATTTTTAAGTTGGGTTAGGGACATGATTGCACAATTTTGGAGGTCAATTCTAGGGCTTGGGCACAGAAATTCCACAATGAAACATTCCTAGGAGGCATGAACTATGCATTATGCAATGCAAAGAACCAAGGTCACAGCTCGGCCGGGAAGTTTCTCCAAAAATGGTTAAGTGTGGGATTGGTGAGATTGGTGGGAATGGTGATGAAATTTGACTATGATAACACACTTAGAATATTGTGACAACATGACAACATAGATCATATAAACACATGAAAAAAACATTTCCCTTCGTCCGACAACTTTATGGAAAGCTAAGACAAGTGCGACACTTAAGATATACATTGGGATGACCGTGACGACACTTGTGCAACAATGCTCAGAAATTTGTGAATGAGTTCGAATTCTTTTTACATAGTTGGAAAAACTCATATACATAAAGATAGACCCTTGAAACCATCATAATAGGTTTGTACACATTGCGTGACAACCAAACATGCCCAAAGATGACAGTTTACCCAACATGAAAAAGGGAACAAAACACTTTAATAAAGCTCATGGAATAAGCTTTCGTGTTTGTGAGAAAAATGTACAAGACCAAGGATGGCTCTGAGGGTGTTTTAGTAGCTACAACACTTGGCGACACATTGGTTGAATTCTAGCTTCTCTATCTCGATCAACTTCTTATGTGTAGGGCCTTGGTTCTTCAGGGAGTATTGATTCATCGTGTAGATTAGTTTTGTCTTCCCACTTAACACATGAATAGACATGGTCCCATTTATGCCTTCTCTATTGAACATAACATGAGATTCAATGATATCACTATGGTTTAAGTTGGAAAGGGTAGTGTAGCTTGCGAGCTTAAGATTTTAAGAGTATAACTTTTCATCTCTAGTGTTGCTTCACTGCTAGTAGGCCTGGACAGTAACCTGACAGAGTCATGCAGGAACACAAACATTGCCCTACTACTAGCAAGCCTAGATAGTACCTCGGCGAAGTTTCTTGCTTCACCTCTCTGGGTAGGAATCCTTTCTCTTATTTTTCCTTTATTTATTTATTTTAAAGAGGACTGTGTATCAACACTTATTTATTTAGGGGTGGAAGAGGGATCCCAACTTATTGAGATCATAAGAGGTTATTCCTTCAGATAAGCATATAGAAACGTCTTGCTTAAGTTTTCTCATTTATATTTTCCCCTTCTATGCTTCTATTGATTGGATAAACATGAAAAAACTGAAACATAAAGACTGAGTGTAGCCATGAGGTTTCTGGAATAAATGTGGGTTCATGGTTGGACCAAAACTCTCCATATGGATGGATCATATTTTCCGTCACAACTTCATCGGAGAAAAGATATAACCAACACAAGAAATATCGATAGAAGGTTAGCCAATTTTGAAGTGTCACAAGACTCTTCAGATTTCAGTGACACACATACTAAGAAGCCACAACGTGTACATGCACAACACTTATTCACATAATGAAAACAAAACAAAACTCAAGCAAACAAGAAATAAAATATTATGGACATAGTTGTTACCGGGAAAAGTGTCTATTTAGAACTGCTCTATCCCACTAAGGTGTGACAGCTGCCTTAGAAAAAAACAGAGAAAACTACTTTTGTATTTCCTTTATGAATTAATAGAGGGGGATAGAAAGATCCGACCTGTGTCTTGCGCTAATCCTTTGAACCAATCCCTCTCTTCTTTGATAGCTTCCAGCTACCTGCTCCCTTACTTGCCTAGCTTCACCAAGTTCCTGTAAGATCATAGAAGAAGAAAACTACACAAAGACATGGATCTATATTCATAAACAGCTTAGGATCAGATTTAAGCTAAACATACAAATGTAACAAGCATCAATGATACACAAGCATGTAGGAAAAACTCAAATAGTTTTATTGATATAACAAGAAGATCCAGGAGGAGTTACAACCGATGATTCCTGACCCAACATCAACCTCCCAGCAAAGAAGCCCCTCTTCACCTCCAACAAATCATAAATCACCCAATACTCTGATATCTATCTCAAAACCAACAGCAATTCCTTGCAATGTACAAAATTCCAGCCTCTGGATCTCTGGGATGAGGGATCCATATATAGATGTATGCAAGGAGGATGAGTTAGCCTGTGATTTGATTAGTGTCTTCTCTCTGTCAGTTCTTGCTTCCACTTGGAGACTGAGAACCTCTTACTCATCCTTGGTCGAATTCAGTGAGGCAAGTGTCATAGGAGAAGATTCTGGAAGCTTCCATTGTCTTTCCACCTCGCAGAATGGCACTGCCATTTGTCATTTCCTACTCAACACACCCTGATAGTGCATTTAGGTGCGTTGAAATGCACCTAGCTAGTGTATTTAGGTGCTATGCAACGCAGCTAGCCAGTGGAGCAGCTGAAATGATCCTGATTTGACTGATTCTGAGCAGCTTCTGGTGGAGAACTTATGGGAGAAGCTGTAATTTTTTGACCTTGTTCCTTTAGGGGTTGGAACAACACTTTTAGGGACTTAGGAGCCCTTGGTTTATGGACATTTCATGCTTGGTGCTGCAAGGCACAAAAATGTCTATAAAAGTTGCCCCCTAAAGTATGAGGTCGTTAATCGGGTGAAATGCTTTATTATGAGGATCTGAAGTTCTTTCAATGCTGGGAGGAGACCTGTAATAAGATACAATACAATACATTATCTTCATACTGTTTTTCATGATCTAGCTAAGGTGGGCATTCCCATGCTCAGCTTTATAAATTCATTTTCATGTACATAGGATAGACAATCGTCTGATTGTAGACTGATGATTCTGATAGAGCCATCATCCTTTTGGTAGGATGATTATCTGTGCTGCAATGTTGTACATTTAATGTCTTTATTTTCCTGAATATATATCGCAGCCCGGATGGATGAAACTAGATCCGGGGTCTTCAATCTTGTCCGATATTCACTCGAAGTACAAGTCGATCCATGTGACAAATGTTCTGAAGTCGAACATGGAAAGACATCGCTTGATTACCAGTCAATGATGTAAACTGTTAACAAGCGCGAGAGGAATCACCGATAATGATAATGACCCTCAAGGTACTACAGTACAATTCACGTGGTGTGAATAAAGGACTTGGCATCGAACACCATGCAAAATCTTTCGGTCGAAGGCCATTGATGTAAACCTATTGCCGGAAGTGAGAAACTTGCCATTGAGGCATGCAAGCTTCAAAGTACTGAACGGGGTGTTCCTAGACCAACTTCTTGGATAATGAGCCGATGTCGACAAGAAGTGATCCGTCAAAGGAGGGCCTTAATGAATCCCACATCAATGACACGGAACGGAGCAAATGATTTTGATGGAGGTGAAAACGATCTGATGATATATGGTTCAGGGTGGCGGTCATGAAAGTATGGAGTATAATGTATGGTAGTGGGTGGGACACAGGTGACTTCTCTGGATGACTTCTCTTGAACATGTCGGCGACACTTATGTGATGGATTGGTAGCATTAATCCCAAATGTGGATGGTATGGCATGACCATGGCGATGTGACTGGTGAATGAAACAACCCAACCCGACTCGGACATGGAGTGGAAGTGTCATGTTCAAGAGCGACTTGCTACCAATAAAGATTCTTTGAGTTTTCTTCCCAATTTTTCCCAAGTCATTGCTGACCAGTACCTCTTTATTTTTGTCAAGCTTGAGGAGGATAACATATGCTTGTTCTATAATTTTCCCTTCGGGCAAACCCATCGCTATGTTTTAACGAGCCTAGTGATAGTGAAACTCGTTCTCGTCTAAAGACAAGTTTGTCGCTATTAATCTTTTTAACGAGTTTAACGACAAAGATAACTCGGTCCTTTTCATTTTTAGAGAGTCTGAAAAGGTACGTAAAGGTAACTCCAAAATTCCTTTTTCGTCATCTAATCCCTTAAGTCCAAAAAAGTATAAAACAATACAGAAGGGATGAATTTTCGATAGTTTTAACGAGCCGAACAAAACAAGCGCTCGATCTTTTTGTGCAATAATCCCTCAGGTCCAAAAAGATTAAAATCTAGAGGAGGGATAGCACTTCCTATCCCTTTAACGAGCTGGAAGGCCAAGGACTCGGCAATCTTTTCATATTTTACGAGTCAGTTGAAAAGAGCTTAAAGGAGACTCATATTTTGAGGAACGAGTGATAAAATGGGTAGCAGCTGATTCCAGGTAAGGTTTGGAATTTTCCAATCACGGCAGTGTCACAAGGATGGCTAGTGAAATCACTCTTCGCAGTTGTTCCTCAAAATGGGTAAACAATCAAATGGAGGTGAATGATCGGCCAATGTAAAAGTGGAGGTGACGGTGCAAACACGACCAAGGCTTTAATGGCTGAAGTACTACATTCACGGTGGTTATTTACCAGGGAATAGTTCATTTTTTAACGAGCTTAAACGCGGGTGGAAACATTTGCTCGGTCCAGGTTTATTTTTTAACGAGCTTGAACCTCGCGGTAACGCTGCTCGATTAATCCAGTCATATGATAAGAATGTCTCATATAAAAAACGGCAATTTTTAGAGTTTTGCCCCACATCCTTTCTTTATGCAAGTTAGGAAACGACCAATCCTACGGGTTTAAAGGGTTAGAGGTCCTAAAATTTTAAAAAATAAATAGTCGCTCTTTGCTTGCACTCCAAAAGGTTTGCATGCCCCCAGGTATAAAATAGAGTTTCAAGGTTACCTCTACTTCTCTCCGTCAAAACACTTGTTTTGACGAGAGAGGCCTACCTCTTACAGGTTACCCAAAGATTGTTCTATTCGCGGTGCAAACAAAACACTTCTTCGGCGATGTCTATCGAAACAAACAAAGGTGAACGGATGATATAGTGAGACCATCCCTGACATAACTTTGACAAGAGAATCCTGTACTAGAATAACCCCCTCTTCCACTCACGGACGGGGGTACAGACTAGGCATATTCTCCCGCGGAAACCTACCCTATACCTGAAGTTTTCCTGCCACGAGCTTGACCACTCTTCCTTTGTGCGGAAAACACATTACTCTAAAGAGTGAGGAGACAATGGCCCCCATGCAATAAATATAGTCTCGTCCAAGGAGTAGATTGTAATCTAGGGGTCCTTGAACTACCATTACGTTCATGTGAACGGTTTTCCCTCTCAATGTTATGGGCACATCGGGAAGGATCCCTAAAGGTCGACTGGTTCCTTTATCAAAGCCTGTCAGATTTCTCATCTCAGGCAAAAGCGATGGCGAACCAAGCGCTTTCCAAGTAGTCGAGGAAAGGATACTCACAGAAGCCCCCTCATCTATGATGGTACCAACCATAACCATTCTATATATTTGGACGATAATTCGGAATGGTATGCTTGCGGGTAAATGGGGTCTGCCTAGTTGATTCTAGTCGAAGGAGACAACTAGGTTGCTTGGAGGTGGGATCGAATAGACGGCCGGGTACGACTCTGAAAAACTTCCTTCCTGCGGTAAAGGAATGGGTATATTGCCCCCATGTTCGTTGGAGTCTGTGCTTATGAAGAGAATTTGGATGGTGTCATCCTTGTTCTCTTCAGTGATTGTATCATCTGAAGATGAAACCTCTGAAGGCAAGACTGGGTCAACTACCGCCTCGCCCTTTTGACTTTCGTCTGGTATGGATCCAGATGGTTTATCTTCAATGATAGGTGCTTCAGCCGACCACCTGAGTGGGCCAGCCGGATTTTCAACTAGTGACGGACTCGGCAAGAGTTTTTTATATCCAGGAGGAAGTCGTAACGGTGAAACCGGACGATCATCCAAAACTCTTTTAGCTTCGTCTAAGAAGGGACAACAGTGGACAACATGATCGTCTTCACACAGTTTACAAGGAAATCTATATTTTCCTTTTTGTCCTGGGACTTCACTTTCACTAGTCGATGGTGTGCTTTCAACATGATCATCAGAGGTTGATGACACCGGGTTGTGCAATCTAGGAGACCAGTCCCTTAATATCCGAGGGATGCAAGGACAATCTCTGTGAAAGTGGTCTCCTTTTCAAATGACACATGGCGATTTAGGCCTGGTCGGTGCAGTGTGTGGATTTTCGTTAGACGACACTCGTTTTCCCCCATTCGCCTTTGGCTCTTTCTTCTTCTTTTCCTTCTTCTCCTTAGGAACTTGATTTTTGGCTTTACCAGCCCCATCAAGCGAAGAGGAAGGAGGAGAAGAAGAATTAGAGGAAGTAGAAGGTTGGTGGGAAACTCTGGACTCGTCTAATTGTTGATTCGATTATTCAAGAATAGTGGTGTTCTGAATGACAGAGGTTGAGAAGAGCCATACAGGCAAACCAATTGTAAGTCCTGGAAGCGACAATGTGGCCATATGGGGTGCACCAACATCTCCCCAAGAGGAGAAGGGACTAGGATTTCCTCCAAGGGGAATTCCTTGGTTGGTAGACTCCATTTTCTCAACCCAAGATCAACGTAGGAAAGGGGTAATGAATATTCCGTTTAAAATAAATTTTTAGACGCTTTGACACAACTTGTTTTTTTCAGTTTTTAAGAGTCGAGAAAAAACAAAAGATGACTCTAGTCTCCTTCGATTTTTAATGAGCCTGAAGTGACAAGTGCTCAGATGGACCTTTTCCATTAAAGAGTCTGAAAAGGAATGAAAGAGACTGCTCTGGAGATCTAGGTAGAGGGAGTACCAAACCAATCGCAAAACTGCAGAATACTTTTTATGGTACAGCATTCAATCTTCCCGAATGCTGTGTTCAGTGCATTGCGATCGATAGGGCGGCAGACACGGCTTCCTATGGATAAAGGATTTAAGCCTATAGGGGTCTCCCAATATATACTCGACAGTACGTGGGAGCACAAGTCCGTACTGGCACTTATCGTCTCAAAGTGGAGGAATCACCCAACCATCAGTGAGGACAACAGTTACCAGGCTTTACGATGCCGGAATACGTCTCTAGCCTAGACCTCTAAATGTTGTGCGTTAAGTTCCAAAGCATTGTTAGATTCATTGAATTTATTTTAAGTTGATATTTCTTATGGAGTTTTCCTTTTGGGTTCACCACGAGATGTAGATGTAATTCCTAAAATGCAATCTAAAGATGATAAACAAACTTTTTATCTCTTTTTAGCAATGAAAATCCTAGCTACTAGGGGAAAAGAAAGACACAATCTTTTCACAAAGAGCAAAGAGCACACTGTAAATGCACTTTCCTAAATCAAGCCAAATAGACTGTCAATATGCAAATGCACATGTGCATGTATTTGTTTTCGACTTTCTTAATATTGATGCTAAAAAGAAAGTTGATGTACAAATCTGAATTTGCTTTCAAGCGACAAACACAAACAAGCTTCTTTTCGAAATCAAAAGATAAAGACGATTACGACGCTTTACGATTTTGAAATAAATACTCGTTTTTGACACTAGAAAGTCACAAATTCAGACCAAAGGCAATAGTACAAGTATAATCGACCATCAACAGCAATCAAACTTTCTCCTATGATCGAAATCGACACTTGTGACAGATCTAAATCAAAGGACGACAGTACGACTATTGTACTATTGCAATGGAAAACTGTAAACGACTCAACAAACACACAAAAACATCTACAGTTCTTTTGTACAAAGGAGGCGGAATAACAGCAAGGAAAACGGGTTTTTAAATAGACACATACACTGATCACAGGCTACAAAAATCAGAGACAAAACTGGAAAGAATGAAGCACAAGAACCTCAGCTGCACAGGGATAGTCTGATCAGTGCACCTGTAACACAGAGAAACTGGATTGCAGCGCAGGTTGCCCTTTCGGGAAGTGCATTGAAATGCAGGATCTCTTCACAGTACCTACGTTGGGGAAGAAACGAGAATCTATCCAGGTTCTGGGTCACGGTTTGCAGTTTAGTCTTTGGTTTTTGGCCGAGTGAAAGCAATCAGTAATGCACAATCAGGGGGTAGATCTAAGGAGGGTCTAAGAGCTATCACAAAGGGCAATCAGATCATTTGTGAATCAGCTGTTCAAATCATAAACCGATCCAGTGAATGGATTGAAGTAGCAGATGTCTACTCTGCATTTGTTATGGCAAATGTAGTTCGAATGCTACTTATAAGTTTATGAAACAAACAACAAAAGATACACAAACAAACTAATTAGACAATCGTCCCCAGAGGAGTCGCCATTTTGTTACCGGGAAAAGTGTCTATTTAGAACTGCTCTATCCCACTAAGGTGTGACAGCTGCCTTAGAAATAAATAGAGAAACTACTTTTGTAATTCCTTTATGAATTAAAGATAGAGGGGGATAGAAAGATCCGACCTGTGTCTTGCGCTAATCCTTTGATCCAATCCCTCTCTTCTTTGACAGCTTCCAGCTACCTGCTCCCTTACTTGCCCAGCTTCACCAAGTTCCTGTAAGATCACAGAAGAAGAAAACTACACAAAGACATGTATCTATATTCATAAACAGCTTAGGATCAGATTTAAGCTAAACATACAAATGTAACAAGCATCAATGATACACAAGCATGTAGGAAAAACTCAAACAGTTTTATTGATATAACAAGAAGATCCAGGAGGAGTTACAACCGATGATTCCTGACCCAGCATCAACCTCCCAGCAAAGAAGCCCCTCTTCACCTCCAACAAAGCATAAATCACCCAATACTCTGATATTTATCTCAAAACCAACAGCAATTCCTTGCAATGTACAAAATTCCAGCCTCTGGATCTCTGGGATGAGGGATCCATATATAGATGTATGCAAGGAGGATGAGTCAGCCTGTGATTTGAATAGTGTCTTCTCTCTGTCAGTTCTTGCTTCCACTTGGAGACTGAGAGCCTCTTACTCATCCTTGGTCGAATTCAATGAGGAAAGTGTCATAGGAGAAGATTCTGGAAGCTTCCATTGTCTTTCCACCTCGCGAAATGGCACTGCCATTTGTCATTTCCCGCTCAACACACCCTGATAGTGCATTTAGGTGCGTTGCAATGCACCTAGCTAGTGTATTTAGGTGCTATGCAACGCAGCTAGCCAGTGGAGTAGCTGAAATGATCCTGATTTGACTGATTCTGAGCAGTTTCTGGTGGAAAACTTCTGGGAGAAGCTGTAATTTGTTGACCTTGTTCCTTTAGGGGTTGGAACAACACTTTTAGGGACTTAGGAGCCCTTGGTTTATGGAAATTTCATGCTTGGTTTTGCAAGGCACAAAAATTTCTATAACAATAGTGTAGGGCATAGCCCCAGATCTTCATTGGAAGTAATGTTTTAAGTTTGGGCAATTGACATGAAGGGAGTCAATATTCTCACTAAGTGATTGAAGATGATAAGTGTGTTGGCCATGCCATTCATGTATTTTGAATTGTCCAATCCATAGGGACTAAAAATTAGTATTTTTTCATTTGTCCTCATGGGATTTATCCTACTTCAAGACTAATTCACCCACATTAAAGTTTTTCTTCCCTGAAGATTTCTTATCTAACCACCTATTGATACAATTCTAGTGAAGTGATAATTTCTCTTTTTCTTTCAACCTTTCTTCCTACAGCTTGCACAAGGTGTCCATCCTACGTTGCATTAATAGCCATGGCTTTACTTGGGATTCTTGTGAGATTTGGAGGGCAGGCAAGTAGATGTTGGGCAGGAGGATGGCTTCTTTTATGTATACCAAGAAGTAAGGGGAGGTGTTTATGGAAGGCTTCAACATGACTCAGTTAGCCCATAAGGCATTTACTAAAGCAGAGTACCAGTTTTGTTGCTCATAGAATATGGTATTTTTGATAATGCGGATTAGGTTTTTATTTTTGCATTTAACCAGACCATTCCCATATGGATGATAATTAGTTGAATGTTTTAATATAATACCATTTTCCAATGCAAAATCGTAAATTCTTGGTGATGAGAAGTATGTTGCATTATCGAAAATAAGTGAATTAGGAATGCTAATGACTTCAATAGGCCAATCACTTGAAGGCGTAAGCACGAGGACCTATGAATAATGCAGGCAATTAAAATCCATCCCACATGACTTTATGCATCATTTTTTTTCCTACTAAGTGTCCCCCAGCTAGTCCATCGTGGAGATCACACAATACCTTTTCTGAATCATGTGCTTCCCAACAGCTGAGAAGTACTCTACTGTGGTGCTTTTGAAAAGTGCCCCATGAACCAACTGGTAGGATAGTGCTTTAAGTCTAAGTGCCCTTTTTGTTCTGTGGGAAATTGGGAGGGCATGGTGTCGTGCTCAAGGTATTGGTGCACATCAGCATACCAAGATTTTGTGCTAGTAGTGGGGGAGATTTGTTCAACATTGTACATCTCAATTTATTACACCCATCCTAAAAGATCTTATTTTGCTTCCTTTGCATTCACTACTTCTACCGCTAGTTTAAAAATACCTTGGCCCTTGATTATGTGAACTAGCTAGACCCTTAGATCATGTTCTTGCAAACCAATCATCCAGTTCACTCACCTTTCACCCAAATCTTATTGAACAAGTAGTGATATGACTATCGGGTGCAAAAAAAAGATAATACAATGAGTTCTCAATAGATAGGGCCAAAAATTCTTTATTTCCTTGTATATCACTGATTAGGAGCTCAAAATTTTCCAAAAAAAAATCGCTTAGCTTTATATCGAGGAGCTAATCATTCTGAATCCAACAGTGTGAATGAATCTCAAATTTGACCTCGTATGCAGAAGTTAGAGCAAGTCAAAGTTCAGTTTTGACATGGACAAGTGGCAGGATTGGATGACATGGAAAATTTCCCAATGAATGGGGAAGTGTCAAGTGGCAGGTTGCCATTGGACGCATATCGGAGAAAAAGGTAGGTCAGCATTAAATAATATTCCCCCAACAGTGTCGATTTTCGATTTGTGATATCACATATTTCATATCGGAGGTATTACAGAATCGGCCCCTGTCACAGACAAGTTTGTGATGTGATATCGCATATCGCAATCACACAGTTAACCCACCGATATATATATATATATATATACATACAAATATATATATATATATACATATACATATACATACATACATACATACATACATACATACATACATATATATATCTATATATATATATATATATATATATATATATATATATATATATATATATATATATATATATATATATATATATATATATATATATATATATATAGCTATGTGTGTGTGGGTTACCGAGGTTATCCGTTGATTGCGATAAGTGATAAGTCCCGGATGCGATGCGACTTTAGATTCCAGTTTATAACCCGTATGGGTCTGCTGCTATCACAGTGTATGGACTTTGATATCCACTGAGGGAAAGTGTCGATTCTGATAGGACTGCTGGATGCGATATGTTATATTTTATGTTTCATAATCCTGGCAGATCCGTGATTGGCAGAGTGCCTGTTGTTTGGGCTTAGGGTTTGCCCCCCATTGCGATATCCGATAGAGTTGTCGAACCATAGTCTTTTCCACTGGACTAGCACTTTTCATGTGAACACTTGGCCTTAACTATGAGATAGGCAGGAAAGATGGCAGGACCTCTGATTTTGGTTGAACCACCAGTTTTAACTGCAAATAATGATTTAACTGGCAGTAAGCCAGATTTGGAGGAGAAAATTGTGGAAAGACTGATAGAAGTCATATCCAAGGAAATTTTCGACCAAATGGGATGCAAAAAGATGCTAGATAGCCATTTTTGGACATTCTGAACTGATTGGAATAAGTTTCAGGATCAAAGGAGCACTTCTGGATAGGATTTTTGAAAAGTGAAGCCTATGGGTGCCATGGTCAACCAGAGTGTTGATTCAATTTATGGAGGAGTATGAACATGGATATGACCTTGCAGGGGTCTTCCAGCCTCAATGTGTTTTCTGCAGTAGTCATTACACCAGTGTTGTAGTTTTATTTCTTCTTTTCTCTATATGTGTTTGGAGAAAGAGACTTGTTTAAGTACTTCAAGTGGAATCTAGTATTGTTTATGCTCTTGGAAATTGGAGCATGGGGTATTGATTTGAGATCCCTTAGCTTGCTGATTGTTTCATGACTAATTGTAGGTTGTCATGCATTTAGAGTGAGAGTTCATTGCAAAAGAATGCTTCCTTGAAGGGGAAACTAGGCACTCCTTTTGTCAACACACTTATGCACTCTTATTAATGAAGAATTTTGAGCATAATGAGAAGGGTTCATGCCTTTAGAGCTTATCCAAGGAGATGTAGCCCAGGAGGAGTGAACTCCTTTATCAATGGTTGGTGTATTACTATTTAATGTATCCTTCCATTCAATGTTATTGTTTCATGCTTTAAGTTTTCTTCATGAAACTAACTTAAGTAAAAACACATAAAATTCATGCTTGTACTTGCTATTTTGGAGTAAAAACCTCAAGAACATTTTTATATTCTGAATGGGGAATTAGCACAACATTACTAATCTACTCCATTTCAGATCAGGTTCATATCAGAGCATAGGGTTTCTTTGTGCAAGGATGAATTGATTGTTGTTTACAAGTGAATTTGTTTTGAAGCTCAAGTGAGGAGAAGGTTTTGGAAAGGAGAGAAAGATTTTTACAATATCTACCACCAAGTTCTACCTCAAATTGTAGTAGAAGCTTCAAGCAAAGAATTTCCAAAGGAAGAGAGCCTGCAAGAATGTTTGAGGATGTGAAGTCTTTTAGAAATGCTTTCTTCGACATGGCAGAAATGGTGAAAGTACCCTATCAAGAGAGGAATACCAAATTGCAAGGTGAAAGCTCTAGACCTCCAAAAGGAGAATGTTATCCAAGGGA
This sequence comes from Pinus tabuliformis, assembly GCA_031772625.1. Lineage (NCBI taxonomy): Eukaryota > Viridiplantae > Streptophyta > Pinopsida > Pinales > Pinaceae > Pinus > Pinus tabuliformis. The sequence goes on from CM062817.1 coordinate 335,562,090, forward strand.
GGAAGGTAACAAGAATGGTGATAAACCACTATCTTCTCCATAATATTCATGTTTTTCTACAACTCTTATGCAATATGCTAGTGTATAAAGTCCCTCAGAGAAGGTAGATGGACAAGTTTGTACCTTTTTTCCACATGACGTTGAAGATGAGGTTCTATCAGCACCCAAACTCGAGAAGCTGAAAGAAGAGTGCCAAAGAGTCCAAGAGGAGACATCCAAAATCAAAAGGGAAGTCGAAAGCATCTTCGTATGTCAATCAAAAGATGAGAGAAATGGTAGGAATTTACATGCTTCTTCCTTATGTGAAAGTGTTGACGTAAATTCATTTGCAGCCTTTGAAAAACATAGTAAAGGCATTGGATACAAGCTCTTGACCAAGATGGGTTACAAGGGAGGAGGCCTTAGAGAAAACCAACAAGGCATTAAAAATCCAATTAAGGCCAAGGAGAGGCCTAAATATGAAGGCTTAGGCTATGTTGCAAAAGAAGAAAGGTCTTCTAGTGACAACTCATGGGTATCATGTTCCTTTTGCCATAAGAAAGGACATGAGGAGGAAAGACGTTGGGAGCTGCATCCAAAATTGGTTACCACTTGGTTCCTCAAGCGTAAGGATGACTTGAAGGGAAAAATGTCTCCAAAGAGAGATGAAAACGTTGAAGAAGAAGGGAAGCTAAATTCTTCTTGCCTCGAAATTTCCTCACGCAAGAAGCGTAAGCCAAAGGACAACAAACAAAGTTATAACCTTCCTGTTAATTCGAATGCTTTTTATAATGGAAAACAACACAGATATTTTCAATAACGTGTTGAGAAAAAAATTTCCATGTACCTTTTTCTTTTCATCTAACCATTGTGTAGATAATTTTGATAAAAGGAAATAAATTGTCAAGGATGTTTATGTCTAAGGGAAGTGAGACCAAAAAGATAAAATATCATCCAAGGTTAAAGGCAAGTGAGTCGAGAGGAGATCAAAAGAAGTTTTGTACTCACTGCAATATCAATGGGCATTGGGTCGAGAAGTGTTGGAAATTGTTTCCACAACTTCATCCTAGTAAGGGAAAGCATATCATGGAAGCACTAGAAGAGGAAACAATAAAACAAAAAGTGGTGTAAGATGCAACCATCACTGAAGCAGCTTCAAAAGAAGAGAAAGTTCAAATAGAGGGTTCATATTCCTAGTTGGGTAAGAAATGGGCAAACTATTTGTCTAGATGAAGTTTGTAAATTTCTATTTTGCACTAGTTGCATATCCCCATGGATGGGTAACTTGTAAAAGTGATGTTCATAAATAAATCACTTATATGCAACATTGTTTTCTTTAAGCATTACAATGCTGGTTTGGCTTACTGATAGTCAATTTGAATAGAAAAATTTGGAGTCAAGTTTATTCGATTTTGTAAAATGCTTTCTCAAACCATCGATTTTAAAATTGTTGTATGAGTAGTTGTAGTATGTTTAGTATGTTCCAAATATATTTAGCACTCCAGTTATACAAGTATAACCTATGTGAGGCTTGTTTTGGTTCATGTAGCAAAGTATTTTAGGATCTTATCCTTGATAAGGAGTTTGTAGATGAGCACCTTGGAATTCTTCTTGGGAAAGATGTCTCTGTGGATGGCCATAGTGACATGGGCAAGTCAAGAATAACATTGAACTTGAATTCTTTGGTCAAGTTATATTTTAAGATAAGCTTGAGAAAAAGCCAAGACAAGTACAAGTCAGGGCACTACAAACATCGATTGGATCGAGTTTAGAAAAATGAATGAACTGTACCTTTAAATACTGAACAATTGAAATTAAACTTATGGATACCAAAAGTTTTTCAGTGGTGTTGGCTTAGTGGGTCCTTACCCAGGTTCAGAGTTAGTTGTGCCAAACAAATCCCTACACTACTGGCCCTTTTGGCATCAATCTGTGATGTGCAAACTGAAGTCTCACCCAAAGCAGTACAGTGGAATGTTGGAACCAAGTTTTCGCACCCAAAGATTAGTGTGATGTCCTTTTGTGACCTAGATCTAACTTCACGTAGATCGATAAGCCTTTAAGGCTTATCATTGTAACTCCCTTTAATCAGCCTCTAGACATCCGTGAAGGTCCACAACTAGCTTTTGCGGACCCTGAACATACATGTTAGCTACTTACGCACACCGTAGATTACTCTTAGATTAGTAATTACTTAGAATTACCTAAGTGTTTGATAACCTTAACAAAAAGCGTTATAACCTTTGCATAATCACTTAACATTAATTGTGTTCAGATAACAATATAGACCAAGTAAAGTTGTGCACCAATATATCATTATTTCATAAAACCGTCATTCATCACATCATATAGCGCATTCATAGATAATAGAAGTAAAGAGACTAAACACAGGAATTTCTGTAACAATCTTCTGTATTGATATTCAGCAAAGTTTTACAGACTCAAAACATCCCTACACACTCAGTTGTAGGGATCCACGCACTCAGCTGTAGACACTAATCTAGGCGTCTGCACACTTAGCTGCAGAGCCTTTTCCTCCTCTAAGACTTCTATCTCAATCTTCCTTCTATTGACCTATTACATTCATCATATCTTTTTTCGTGCCTTAGACTCTCTAAGACACACCTATTTATACAATCTCATGGTCCGTGGACCATGGGTAGATCTTCAAAAATTGACTCAAGTTACATAAAAGAAGGGTAAAACCCTTTTTGACTCTTAACTAGCTACGTGCTCCATGACCACAATTTGTCGAGACTTGACATCTTTTTACATCAAAACTTGGGCTTTTTCCCAAAAACTGACCCAGGGGACACTATCCCAATAGGCCCCTAATGCAATTATCATGACTCGCCCTCGAGTCACTCAACTGGCGCGAATATCTTACTGTGAAGATCCACCAGCTTGACCCGCACCACTGCTACTTCAGCTGTGCTCTACATGGCTGCCTGCTTCACTTGCTCGACTAGCTATACTATGGCTAGTCTTTCACTGTCCTGCTTGATCTTCTATTGTGTAAGCTACAGGTTTGCCAATTTTTCTTGTATGTTGGTGGAGACTTGGTAGGCTTCTTGCAACCGAGGATCCAACCACGCCTTAAGGATTACCTCTTTTTTCTGTGCTGCTTCCACTTTTGTAAGTATTTTCTTCCCCTCTTGTAACTTGGCAAGGCGTTGCGTTGTAGTCACTGAGTGCATCATCGCCCGCACTTCGTCATGCTGCTGCTAAATCTCACATATCTCTATTTTTAATCTCTGCATGTTGGGATCTTCCTATAGGGTCGTCATTACTTTCATGGCCTGCTCAATGTTGGGTTGTGTTATATTCTTTCCATGACTAGCCGATGTAGTTAACCAGGGGGTTAGAAGGGGGTTAGAGCCCCCCTTTCGTTGCACCGATTTCATAGTGGGGGGGTTCACAGGGGGTTTGAGGGGTGCAGGTAACCCCACTCTATGGGGTCTAGGGCAGCGCCTCAAAAGTTTTTTTTGGACCCTATATTAGGTTGGGCGGACCTACTTATGGTTTTATGCATGATTTTTCACACATGGTTTTCAACGCAATGATTTTTGGTCCATGGTTTTGGATGCGATGATTTTCGGTCCATGGTATTGGATGCTTCGACATGTATAAATATGTATTATAATATTGAAAGGAAGATAATGAAAAATCAAGTTGGCAGTCCTAGTTTTGGGATCCAAGGGAAAATATTTGTGTATATGTGTTTTTCTTTCACATTGTTTATTTTTCTATGTTTTAGAATTTGTATGCAGGTAATTTCTGTACGGGGTTAAAACCTACATTTGGTATCATAGATGTTTTGGCTTCAATGGGGTTCCTTTGTTGCTGAGGGGTTTCCCTCGGTCCTGTGGTAGACCCTGTTCAGTGGGAGATCTGCGAGATCAATTCTAGTGGTGAAAGAAGATGGCCAACAGTGGAAATATAAAAATCAAGAAATTTAATGGTCAGAGTTTTGAGTTATGGAAACTCAATATGTTGGATGTTTTGGTGGATAAATATCAATGGGTCGTGGTAGATCTAGGTACTAAACCAACGGGAGTGTCAGATGAAGAATGGAAGAAGTTGGATTGGAAGACTAAGAGCACAATATGATTGTGTGTCTCAGATTCAGTATTGCCGAATGTATTAAGGGAAGCTACGATGAAGGCTTTGTGGGACAAGTTAGGGACTTTGTACCAATCTAAGTCTTTGGTGAATAAATTGTTCCTACGGAATAAGCTACATAACCTGAGGATGAAATATTTAGACTCAGTGACAGAACATCTAGACACATTTAATAATATGGTAAGTTAGTTATTATCTGTTGACATTAAAATTTCAAAAGAAGATAAGTGCATCAGTTTGTTGTGTTCTCTACCAAATTCGTGGGATAGTCTGGTTATTGCAATAGGTAGCAATGCAACTTCCTTGGAGTTTGATGAAATAGTCTCATCCTTGCTGATGGAGGAGATGAGACGGAAAAATATGGAGAGCAGAACGATGATGCCTTGTCTGTACAAAAACGGTCCCAGAAATCTAGAGGGAGATCTAAATCTCCAGGAAAACCTATAAAGGTGGTGTGTTGGAAATGCGGAAAGGAGGGGCATTACAAAAGGTATTGTAAATCTAAATCTCCTAACAAAGGAAAGGGATTTGATGATGCTCCTTCCGCGGAGGCAAAAACCACCTCAGATGAAGGTGGGGACGTGTACTTGGCTTCTTCAGGTACACATGTAGATCATGAGGCATGGTTGATTGACTCAGGTGCATCCTTTCAATTCACTTCCTATAGAGAGTGGTTCTGCGAGTATGAGAAATACAATGGCAGAGATGTCTTCTTAGGGGATGATAGGAAGGCTAGAATCGTTGGTCACGGAAAATTAAAGTAGAAGTTGCATGGTGGAAGGGTTAGAACACTTCCAGGTGTTCTGCATATTCCTACATTCAACAGAAATATGAATTATGTAAACAAGTTGGATGATGCAGGTGTAAAAACAATGTTCGAGAAGAATACCTGCAAAATGGTTACGGGAGCAATGGTATTGATGCAGGGATTTCATATTGGAGCTTTGTACAAGTTGCAAGGTAGCACTGTTATTGATGGGTGCAACAGTTCTGTGGTTCCTGAAAGTGGAGCAGAAAATCTAGTGGTCTCTGGAGAGAAGACCATGTTGTGGCATCAAAGGCTTGAACATATTGGAGACAAGGGCCTTCGAATACTTCATGGTAAAGGTATGGTAGAAGGTATGAGTAATATCTCTCTAGATTTTGAATTCTGTGAAAATTCTATATATGGGAAGCAGAATCGGGTGAGTTTCCCCTCTAGTGGTAAGAGGGCGAAACATATATTAGAGCTTGTGCACAGTGATGTGTCTAGACCTGTGAAGGTTCCATCACTAGGTAATTCTATTTACTATGTATCATTTATGGATGACCTCTCAAGGAATACATGGATATATTTCCTTAAGAAGAAATCTGAAGTCTTTGACAAGTTTAAAAAATTTAAGGCTATGGTGGAAAACCAGACAGAGAAGAAGATAAAGATGCTGAGGACAGATAATGGTGGAGAGTTTCGTAGTAAGGAATTTGAAGAATTCTGTAAGAAGTGTGTTATAGCATGGCAGAAGACTACTCCCTATACACCTCTGCAAAATGGAGTTGTAGAAAGAATGAACAAGACATTGATGGAAACAGCAAGAGGCATGCTCAGTGGTGTTAGGTTAGGATAGGAATTTTGGGCAGAGGCGATGGAGACAACATGTTACCCAGTCAACAGATCACCTTCATCAGCGTTAGAGGATAAGACTCCACAAGAGGTATGGACTGATAAGAAACCTTCTCTTTAACATCTGAGGGTATTTGGATATGATGCATATGTACATGTTCCAAAGGAGAAAAGAACCAAGTTGGATAGTAAATCTGAAAATTGCATCTTTATTGGGTATAAGGATGGTTTAAAGGGTTATAAGCTTTGGAACCTAGTAACAAGGAAGGTTGTGTACAACCGAGATGTGGTGTTTAGAGAGGTGAAAGATGTTATTAAACATGAAGTCCAACCAAAGGAACCTGAGAAGATAGAGTTTGAGCTTAAGGAGGAAGATTCAGACTCTATAGTAGAGGACGAATCAGAAGAAGAAGAGCCACAAACTTCGGGTATGAGAATATCAGTTCGAGAAAGAAGGTAGCTAGAAAGGTATATCCCATCTTCTTTTTGTTCAAATTTTGCTTTATCTATTATTGATGACGATCCCAAAACTGTGAAGGAAGCAATAGATTCATAGGATGGAAAACTCTGGAAAGAGGCCATGGTTGATGAAATGGCATCTTTGCACAAAATTGAGGCATGGGATCTGGTGGAGTTGTCGGCTGGAATGAAACCCATTGGTAGCAAATGGGTGTTCAAGAAGAAGACAAATGCAGAAGGAAAGGTGGAGAAACATAAAGCTCAGTTTGTAGCAAAATGTTATTCCTAGGTGTCGGGAATTGATTTTGGTGATATTGTTTCTCTTGTTGCCAAGGTAACTTCTATTAGATTACTTCTATCTGTTGTTGTTTCTTTTGATTTTGAGGTAGAAAAGATGGATATGAAGACAAAATTTCTTCATGGGGATTTGGAAGAGGAGATCTACATGAAGCAACCTGAGGGTTTTGCAGTGAAGGGTAAAAAAGAACTGGTATGCAAGTTAAAGAAGTCTCTGTATGGGTGAAAATAGTCACCAAGGATGTGGTATCAAAAATTTGATACATTTATATGGGGAATTGTCTTCACTAGAAGCAAATCAAATCACTATGTGTATTTTAAATTAATTGGTAATTGTCCTATTTATCTGGTCTTGTATGTGGATGATATGTTGCTGGTTGGAAATTACAAAGAAATTATCCATGATTTGAAGACCCATTTGTCCTCCAAATTTGACATAAAAGATCTTGGTGCTACAAACTATATTTTGGGCATGGAAATTAAAAGAGATCGGACAAAGAGGTAACTCTAGTTAAACTAGAGGAAGTATGTCAAGACAATATTGCAGAGGTTTAATATGTATGATACTAAACTAGTGAAAGTTCCTATTCCTGTAGGTGTAAAGTTATCTGTTGAACAGTGTCCCAAGACACAAGAAGAGGAAGAGGACATGTCTCGTGTTCCATATGCAAGTGCAGTCGGTAACCTGATGTATGCAATGGTCTGTACTAGACTAGACATTGCACATATAGTGGGAGTATTGAGCAAGCTTATGTCAAAACCAGGGAAGGAGCAGTAGACAACAGTGAAGTGGGTTTTCAGGTATTTGTGTGGCACTAGTGATTATGGTTTGTGCTACCAAGGAAGACCATATTTGGATAGAGTGTTGGATATTCGTGGCTTTGTTGATGCAAACTGGGTTGGAGATCTGGATCAGAGAATATCTACAAGTGGGTATGTGTTTAACCTATTTGGAGGTGCAGTCAATTGGATGAGTAAGAAACACTCTGTAGTGGCACTATCAACTATAGAGGCAGAATACATGCCAGCCACTCATGCAAGCAAGGAAGCAGTTTGGTTGCAAAGATTGTGTTCAATTATGGGGTTAGTACAGGGAGCTATAAGGATAGAAGATGACAGCCAAAGTGTAATTTTCTTGGCAAAGAACCTTGCATATGATTCAAAGACAAATCACATTGATGTGCAGTATAACTTTGTGAGGGATATAATAGAAGACAAAAAGGTGTTGCTGGTAAAGGTGGACACTTTGAAGAATACTGCAGATGCATTAACAAAATTTTTGAGCTCTGAGAAGTTCTCTTGGTGTAGAGAAATAATGGGCATTGTAGGGCTGGATAAATGACTAATCTCTCCTATGGCCCCCTGTGGAAAGAAAACAATAAGTGGGAGAATGTTGGGTTCTGTTACATTCTTTCCACGACTAGCTGACATAGTTAATCGGGGGGGTAGAAGGGGAGCGGAGCCCCCCCTTCATTGCACCAATTGCATAGTGAGGGAGGGGGATCACAAGGGGTTTGAGGGGTGTAGGTAACCCCACTCTATAGCACATTCATCACAGCATATAGTGCATTCATACATAATAGAAGTAAAGAGACTAAACATAGGAATTTCTATAACAATCTTTTGTACTGATATTCAGCAAAGCTTTACAGACACAAAACTTCCCTGTGCACTCAGCTACAGGGGTATGCGCACTCACTATAGACACTACTCCAGGCCTCTGCACACTTAGCTGCAGAGCCTTTTCCTCCTCTAAGACTTCTATCTCACTCTTCCTTCTATTGACCTATTAAATTCATCATATCTTTTTTCATGCCTTAGACTCTCTAAGACACACCTATTTATACAATCCCATGGTCCACAGACCATGGGTGGATCTTCAAAAACTGACTCAAGTTACATAAAAGAAGGGTAAAAACCTTTTATACACTTAACTAGCTACATGCTCCATGACCACAATTTGTCAAGACTTTACATCTTTTTACATCAAAACTTGGGCTTTTGCCCCAAAACTGTCGTAGGGGACCCCACCCCAATAGGCCCCCAATGCAAAGATCATGACTTGCCCTCGAGTCACTTGGCTAGCATGGAGATCTTGCTGCAAAGATCCCCCAACTCCACCTGCACCATTGCTACTTCAGTCGCGCTCTATGTGGTTTCCTGCTTCACTTGTTCGACTAGATATTCTTGTTGGGTTGTGTTATATTATTTCCATGAGAAGCCCACATAGTTAACCAGGGGGGTTAGAAGGGGGGGCAGATCCCACCCTTCATTGCAATGATTACGTAGCAAGGGGAGTCATAAGGGGTTTGAAGGGTGCAGGTAACCCCACTTTATGGGGTCCAGGGCAGTGCTACAGAAAATTTTGGTTTTGGACACTATGTTAGGTTGGGTGGACCTACCTATGGTTTTGTGCATGATTTCCGCACATGGTTTTGGACGTGATGGTTTTTGGTCCATGGTTTTGGATGCTTCGGCATGTATAAATATGTATTGTAACATTGAAAGGAACATAATGAAAAATCAATCTGGTAGTCCCAGTTTTGGGATCTAGGGGAAAATCTCTGTGTATATATGTTTTATGTTTCATGCTCTCACATTGTTTATTTTCTGTGTTTTAGAATTCGTATGCAGGTAATTTCTATATGGGGTTAAAACCTACATTTGGTATCAGAGTTGTTTTGGCTTCAAGGGGACGCCTTTGTTGCTGAGGGGTTTTGCTCGGGCCTGTGGTAGACCCTGTTCAGTGGGAGATCTGTGAGATCGATTTTGGTGGTGAAAGAAGATGGCGAGCAATGGAAAGATAGAGATCGAGAAATTTAATGGTCAGAGTTTTGATTTGTGGAAACTCAAGATGGAGGATCTGTTGGTGGATAAAGATCAGTGGATCATAGTAGATCCAGGTACTAAACCAACGAGAGTGTCCGATGAAGAATGGAAGAAGTTGGATTAGAAGGAAAAGAGCACAATACGATTGTGTGTCTCAGATTTAGTATTGTTGAATGTATTAGGGGAAGCTTTGATGAAGGCTTTGTGGGACAAGTTAGGGACTGTGTACCAATCTAAGTCTCTGGTTGATAAACTGTTCCTATAGAAAAAGTTGTATAACCTAAGGATGAAAGATGGAGACTACGTGACAGAGCATCTGAACGCATTTAATACTGTGGTAAGTCAGTTAGCATCTGTTGATATTAAAATTTTAGATGAAGATAAGTGCATCAATATTTTGTGTTCTCTACCAGATTCATGGGATAGTCTGGTTATTGCAATAGGTAGCAATGCAATTGCCTTGCAGTTTGATGAAATATTCTCATCCTTGTTGGCTAAGGAGATGAGATAGAAAAATATGGAGATCCAGAATGGTGATGCCTTGTCTATACGAGGATGTTCCCAGAACAAAAACAAAAATAAGTCATCGAGTGGGAGATCTAAATCTAGAGGAAGATCTAAATCTCCTAGAAAACCTATAAAGGTGGTGTGTTGGAAATGTGGAAAGGAAGGGCACTACAAAAGGGACTGTAAATTTAAAGCTCCTGATAAAGGAAAGGGATCTTATGATGCTCCTTCTGCAGAGGTGAAAACCACCTTAGATGGAGGTGGGGATGTGTACTTGGCTTCTTCAAGTACACATGTAGATCATGAGGCATGGTTGATTGACTCAGGTGCATCCTTTCACTTTATTCCCCATAAAGAGTGGTTCTGTGAGTATGAGAAATATGATGGTGGTGATGTCTTCTTAGGGGATGATAGGAAGGCTAGAATCGTTGGTCGTGGAAAGGTAAAGTTGAAGTTGCAAGGTGGAAGGGTTAGAACACTTCCAGGTGTTCTGCATATTCCTGCATTGGCCAGAAATCTAATTTCTGTAAGAAAGTTGGATTATGCAGGTGTAAAAACAATTTTCGAGAAGAATACCTGCAAGATGGTTCGAGCAGCACTGGTATTGATGTGGGGAGTTTGGATTGGAACTCTGTACAAGTTGTAAGGTAGCACTGTTGTTGATGGGTGCAATAGCTCTGTGGTTCCTGAAAGTGGAGCAGAAAATTTAGTGGTATCTTGAGAGAAGACCATGTTGTGGCATCAAAGGCTTGGACATATTGGAGAGAAGGGCCTTCGAATACTTCATGGTAAAGGTATGGTAGAAGGTATGAGTAATATCTCTCTGGATTTTGATTTCTATGAAAATTGTGTATATGGGAAGCAGAATCGGGTGAGCTTCCCCTCTGGTGATAAGAGGGAAAAACAGATATTAGAGCTTGTGCACAGTGATGTGTTTGGACCTATGAAGGTTCCATCACTGGGTAATTCTATGTACTATGTATCATTTATAGATGACTTCTCAAGGAATACATGGGTAAATTTCCTTAAGAAGAAATCTGAAGTCTTTGACAGGTTTCAAGAATTTAAGGCTCTGGTGGAAAACCAGACAGAGAAGAAGATAAAGGTGCTGAGGATAGATAATGGTGAAGAGTTTTCCAGTAAGGGATTTGTAGAATTCTATAAAAAGTGCGGTATATAACAGTAGAATACTACTCCATATACACCTCAGCAAAATGGAGTTGTAGAAAGAATGAACAAGACGTTGATGGAAACAGCAAGAAGCATGCTTAGTGGTGTTGAGTTAGGACAGGAATTCTAGGCAGAGGTAGTGGAGACAACATGTTACATGGTCAAAAGATCAACTTCATCAACGTTGGAGGTTAAGACACCACAAGAGGTATGGACTAGTAAGAAACCTTCTCTTTTACTTCTATGAACGTTTCCTTGTGCACTCCAGACTAAACCCAAACTCCTTCTCTGGAGCCTTGCAAACCCACCCCCTTTTTTCAGGTTGTTTCCCTTTATCATCATTAGTTGTCATCCCACTCCGCAACACAATGTTCACATTTGGATCCTCCTCTCGGGGCTGGTCCCTCATAATCTGTAAATTTTGGGTAGGTTATTGAGGTTATTCCTTCTTTTCCTGCATCTTAGCTATTAACATAGGAATTCTTCTATTGTGTGTTTGAACTGAGTTCATTATTGACATGATGGGAGTGCCTGGCTCATACACTCCTGCGCGTAGTGCCCTGGTGTTCCGCAGTTATAAAAAATTACTTTTCCACAACCTCTCCCAAGTCCTCCTCCTCCTCGACATCATCCACGCCCCTGATATCCTTCACATGCTCCACCATCACCCTAATTGGGAGGTCGAGTTTATTCTTGCATCGATACACAGGCGTCCTGTCCATCATTAATTCATAGCTATGGAAATGGCGTTCATCATGGCCCACTGATTTACAAAAATCGCAGAATAATTGTTATGGTGTCTACACAAACTTTTGCAAAAAGTAACAATTATCCGTTATATTTTTTCCAGCCACCTGACAAATAGCACACCATAGCGTTGGGCCTGTACTTGGTCTTGTTGGATCTCCTACCTTAGGGGCATTAGCCTTCCCCTTGTAATATAATTCGTGAAGACAAGGTAGTGATCCTTATCATGCCCCTAGATTTTACACTTACGACACCAAACTTCTTCATGCACCTTCGGCCGAGCCGCTTTTTCTTTTTTCAAGCTCTGCAATTGTAGGCAAAGGTTTTTCAACTCTACATGAATCTGTTCAACTCCCAAAGAAGCATCCTAAATAGCCGTTTCATGCAATCTCATCGCAATCTCTAGAGCTTCCACTTGAGTTCCTACCTTTTTTTAAGACAAAAAAATTCTTATGTGGGGCAGCAGCACGGCTATAAACCAATCATGGTGCTAACTATCTGTGAGATTCATATTAGCTTCGTGGATCTGGCACTTCAATATTTGATCTAATTCCCAAGGCATTTCGCTGACCCTCATCGCAATTTCCTTGAACACAACTACTGATCGTGACTCAGACTTAGGCTTACCAAATTCTTTGTTTAGATTGGTCTGAGTGTCTGCTAACGATGCCAACGAATTATCAGTGTAGTACTTAATGTACCATGTAAACATGTCATCTTGTAGAGCAGTAACCAACTACACCTTCTTTATGTTATCATCTATAATCTGTTGTGTTGTCCACATAGCCTTTGCAACGAACCAAAACTGATCTAGATCCTCACTTCCTAAGCCCTTAAAAATGGGAAACTTCACTGTATTTGACATGTTGAACGGTAGTGGTGCTAGTGGCAGTGTGGGCGAAGGTGTATGTTGTGGAGGTGAAGGTGGAGGTCACGTGGATGGATGATGCATTCAGGGGAAACCTTGTCTTATCAACTGGACAGTGCTTTGTGGTGAGGCTTGTACTTCTCCCTCATTGTCACTCGAAGGAGGTTCAATCAATGGGCTATATTCAGGGCCTGTTCATCCCTTATCTCTGAAGAGCTTCCCACTTTGCGTAGCTCCAAACATCAAGGAAATGGCATAACCTGCTTTTCACACAATATCATCTTAATCCAAGTATTCAAAGATCTCAAATACTTACCTCATGATCCCTTGAATAAGTGTCACTCTACTTCGCTGTAACTAACTGAGGTATCAACTACAAAATTTGTAACAAATCCTCCTACGATTCGATCAAGCCACTACTCAACAGCACATATTATCTTATCCTCGGAAGCTTCCAACCTCCACACTAGCTCAGTGGTCTTTATTTGAGAGCCCTTAGCTCGCTGATTGTTTCATGACTATTTGTAGGTTGTCATGTGTTTAGAGTGAGAGTTCTTTGCAGAAAAATGTTTCCTTGAAGGGGAAACTAGCCACTATTTTTGTCAACACACTTATCTACTCTTATTGCCGAATAATTTTGAGCATAATGAGAAGGGGTCATGCCTTTAGAGATGATCGAAGGAGATGTATCCCAGGAAGGGTGAACTCCTTTATCAATGATTCTTGTATTACTGTTTTATGCATGCTTCCATTCAGTATTATGGTTTCATGTTTTAAGTTTTCTTCATGAAACTCAATTAAGAAAAAACACATAAAATTCATGCTTTTACTTGCTATTTTGGAGTACAAACCTCAAGTGCATTTTTATATTCTGAATGGGGAATTAGTACAACATTACTAATGTGCTCCATTTCAAATCAAGTTGGTATCATAGCATAGGTTTTATTTGGGCAAGGAGGAATTTACTGTTGTTTAGAAGTGAATGTGTTTTGAAACTTAGGTGAGGAGAAGGTTTTGGAAAGGAGAGCAAGATTTTTAAAATATCTACCACCAAATTCTATCTAAAATTGCAGTAGAAGCTTCAAGAAAATCATTTCCTAAGGAGGAGATCTTGCAATAATGTCAGAGGATGTGAAGGCTTTTAGAAAGGATTTCTTAGACATGGTAGAAATGGTGAAAGTCCTCTATGAAAAGAGGAATACCAAATTGCAAGGTGAAATATCTGGACCTCCAAGAGGAGAATGTTCTCCAAGGGAAGAAGGTAACAAGAATGGTGATAGACCACCATCTTCTCCACAATATTCATGTTTTTCTACAACTCTTATGCAAGATGCTACTGTAGAAAATCCCTCAGAGAAGGTAGATGGACAATTTTGTACCTTTTGTCCACATGATGTGGAAGATGAGGTTCTATCAGAACCCAAATTCAAGATGAAAGAAGAGAGCCAAAGAGTCTAAGAGGACACATCTAGAATCAAAAGGGAGTTCGAAAAAAGCTTCATATGTCCATCAAAAGATGAGATAGATAGTAAGAATTTACATGCTTCTTCCTTATGTGAAAGTGTTGATGTAAATTCATTTTCTTCCTTTGAAAAACATAGTAAAGGCATTGGATCCAAGCTCTTGACTAAGATGAGTTACAAGGGAGGAGGCCTTCGAGTGAACCAGCAATGCATTAAAAATCTAATTGAGGTCAAGGAGAGACCTAAATATGAAGGCTTAGGTTATGTTGCAAAAGAAGAAAGGTCTTCTAGCGACATCTCAAGGGTATCGTGTTCCTTTTATTGTAAGAAAGGACATAAGGAGGGAAGATGTTGGGAGTTGCATCTAGAATTGGTTCCCACTTGATTCCTCAAGTGTAAGGAGGACATGAAGGAAAAAATATCTCCAAAGAGATATGAAAAAGTTGAAGAAGAAGGGAAGCTAAATTATTCTTGCCATGCAAGTTCCTCGCGCAAACAGTGTAAGACAAAGGATAGTAAATAGAGGTATACTCATCCTATTAATTCGTATTCTTCTTATAATGGAAAACAACACACAAATTTGAATAACATGTTGAGGAAAATGTTTCCATGAACCTTTTTCTTTTCATCTAAACATTGTGTAGATAAGTGCGATAAAAGGAAAGAAATCATCAAGAAGATGTGTTACACTAATATTTGTCACCATGACTATTTGCGGTTAGTATGGCTCCATCAACTGTCATACTATCCTCCTTGGCAAGTCTTATACCTCTGCTCCTCATGTCAAACTCCAAGAAAGAGAGAAAGTCCTTAAAAAGTCAGTTAACTCTGGTTACGCAGTTTCTCTTAACCTTACCTGCGTGTATGCACCCCAAGTTCACAATACCTGCGTACTTGTACGCTCTGTCTGTAAAGGGGTGGGTGCGTACTCCTGTAAAGGTTAAAAGGCGCGAGTTTTACTTCAAAAAAGTTACTTGTGGTCGAATCTAGAGCATTCTAGAAGATGGTTTGACGTGTATTGAGCGCCTCTAGATGGTTCATGTATCCCTATGAAAGAGGAACTTATCCCATGAAGAGGGGAGCTATCCCATTGAAAGAGGGGCTTATCCCATTGATGGTGGACCTGATTAACTTCCTCCAAATCATTATAAATACAGGCATTGGGCCAGAGGGAGGGGAGGTTGAAAGCTGAACATTCCTAAGGGTAGATGCTGCTGAAATTAGGACTCACTTATAGAGCTTGAGAGGAGAGATTCCCATCCTTTCTTAGCTTCATTTGGAAGTGGGTGAGCTGATCAAAGTAAAGGAGAACTCTTGCTGGACCCTAGGAGGGACCTGCACAACACCAAGGCACTAGTTGTAATGGTTTATTTTGTTTCCACTTAATACAATTAAGTTCATTTTTCTCAACAAGTTGTTATATATAATTTGTTTCATATACTCCTTGGTCTTTATGATGAATATGTTTTATTTTATGAGTTATTCAGGTGCTATGTAATCGTTTGCTTGTTAGTGAATGCAGGTTTCAAAGAGAAGGAGGAGCTCATCCGGATCAGAGAGGCTGGACTGCTACAAACAGCGTTGGACTAAAGGTATGCTTTAAACGCCTGGTTGCTTGTATTGTAAATGCATATTTAGGGAAAGATAGGGCTCGATTGTCTTGTTTGTCACTAGAAAGCCTTAGCTTCTAGGGAGGTCGGTTTTGTCTGCAAAATTGACTCTTTCCGCTTGACAAAATGGCGACCATACTGGGGAATCCATGGATTTGATTGATTTCTCTTTTGATTGATACTTTGATTTGAGAAAAGTCGATTTCTTTCTGGTTTTTGACTGATTGACTGTGAATTTGGGTGGAATAGCTTAGGGTTAAGTTAGATTTTATTTTTCTTGGTTTTGCTAGCAGTACGCACCCTCTGCGTTAAGCACAGTGCGTACATGTACGCACTTCGGCTTTGTACACAGAGCGTGGCCGCACCTGTGCAAACAGGCTGCCTGCGTACCCTATCAAAAGTTGATAAAATTCCATTTTTTCCTTTTTACCTCTTAGATTTTGTTTATAATTTGTTTTTTGCTGCCCAGATCCACTGGTTACCTGTCAGAAGTCTTCATCTAAGCTTGTTTCATTAATATCAAGGGTTTTAGTGAAATTCATAGAAGTTCTAGCCCTAGGTTTGATTTTTGCATTGGTCCTGTAGTGACTTTGGCTTTAGAAGTTGTAAACCCTTGGATATCCCTGGTCTTTTCAGTCTTCTTAGGAGTCAGACCTTTCATAAAATCCACCTTTGCGAGAAACCTATCTTTGTGTTGTCTCTTTGCGGAATTTCAAGAAAGCTTGTTTTTTAAAGCTGTGAATTTCATTCTTAAGAAAAAGAACAAAATATTTTGATTTTTGTTTTTGACTGGTTTATGATTCTGCATGAACTAGTCCTTGGTTGAATTGTAACTGAGTAAAACATCCTGGAATTATACTTTGTAGGCTTTTGCCTCATTAGATTTGCTTTTAGGTGAATTTTTCTTAGATTTTCTTTTAGGAAAAATTGATTTGATTGTCATAGATTTTTTAAAATTGATTTTTGTTAAGTAGTTTTACATGCTTTGTTAATATAGGAAAAAATACAAAAATCTCTTTTGAAGAAAAGTTTGTTTTAGTAGTGTTTGAAGTCTTTTAAAATAGAAAGGAAGTTCGTGAAATAATTAGTGGTCATGTGTTGTATGCTTTGGAAACGATAAAGAGATTGTTTCTTTGATTTTCATTGCCAAGAAAGTTGTCTTTATATTAATTTTGCATTCTCCAACTCTCTTAGCTAGGGAATTCGTTGAAAAGGAAAGATAGTATAAATCATCCTAAGTGCATCTTTTTAGTGGATTTGAGTCGAGTCTACACACCATCAGTTTCATCTCCACTACCTTTTGTCCTAAAGAAAAGCCATAAAAATTAACGCTTAAAGTAAAATTTACTTAGTAACTTTTTATTTACTAGGGCTCTGAAACACCAATATAGATCAGGCTAGTGTCTTGGAGTAGGAGAGTAATTAACTCTCCAAGACAGCAAAACCAAACAAGTAGCTTATCTTGTGGTAGGATAAATCCAACTGTTACATTTATGCTCTGGGAAAGCTCCTCTTAAAGGAGAAGCACGAGATCGTGTCCGAACCAGTGAGGGGATCAATCCTCCTTCATTGGGAACGACGCTAGATACGCACGTACTACAAACGGTAAACCTCGAATTATTGTCGAGGAGCCTGGGGTCACTTGTCGGTAAACCTTAGATTATTGTCAAGGAGTCGGCAAGGGGATTGAGCTTGATACTCTGCCCTTGCGTGATATCGGATCGTAGACTATTCCCCCAGGTGTATTTGTTGTTGTTGGTGACCTTAGTGACCATTATCTTTAGGGTTCTACCCAAGGTGACGGTGGAGGGAAGATCCCACTGTACCTGGAGCAGACGTCAGCTAGACTCACTTGGATTTTCCAGGGGGTTCACTTCACTCGAGACGGTTAAAGTGGAGGAACTTGTGCCGGTCTATTCATTAAGCAGGTTGCTAGGGTAACTATTCCACCCGCCACTTCTGTACTGAATTCGGCGATGTTGGACTTCATCACCAACTAGTGTTTTCGGTCCGGAAGGCTACTATTTGTGTATGGTTTGACGCCCTAGATTCTTCAGGCGTGTGATTCGAATTTGTTTGGTTCTTTATAGACTTTAGGCGGTTTGCTTTGAGATTTTACTTTGTTTGCGTGTGCAGTAGTTAAAAGTTTTTAACTGTGGCTGAATTACCGAGACAGTCCCGTAGACTTCGGGGTCAGTCTCCTGAGATTGTAACCGTGGCCGATTTGTTGAGGAAGTCTCATAGACTTCGGGGCCAACCTCCTGAAGACGTCTCGAGTCATTACAAAGGTTTGAAAGTCCTCGTAACTCCTAGTGGCAGTAAAGTAGGTTCACCTGAAGAAGGAAAGTCTTCGTTGGTAGTCCATCCAGATTACTAAAGTCTAGAAACAGGTTATAATCCCGAAGCTATTGCAGTTTCCGAGCTTGCTGGTAGTTTTTCATCTACTAGTGATATAGGCGAAGAACCTGAGATATCTGAACCTGTTACTCCAACTTCTAGTGCTCCTGATTCACCTAGGGTAGAAAGAGTCATCACCGAAAATCTTCCTTCTGGTTTGCTAGTTATTGAAGAACTTTCTCCAGAAGAAGAAATAGGCGTCCCTATCCCTGAAAATCAACCTATTATTGATCTAAGGGAGCGTGAATCCATTTTTTACAGTCCACCTAGAAGTACTACTTGGTATCTTTCGTTAACTAATTATTTGGACAACTCAGGGTCAAGTTTTTCTCCACCTCGTGCTCCTTATCCACCTGGAGGTATTTATACTCCTGTAAATATGTCAGGTCAGTCATCCATGTTTACTCAATCTCCTGAATCTTTTTTGTACAGCGGTCCTTCTTTTCCCTCTGGGTATCATTCACTTTCTGGTACTTTTGCGGGAGCGTCTCCTCAACCCATTGAACATGGGTTATTAACTAGAAACAATGGTAATAAACCGTTGGGCGTAGGAGACATTTACATGATGTCAGGTTCAATTCCCAGTTCTCAATCTCAAGGTGGCCAGTTACCGCCTAGGAGGTAGCCTCAATTAACGCCTGGGGGGCAACCTCAAGGTACACAAATTGCGTCTAGGGGGCAACCTCAAGGACAGTATGTACCCGTGGTGCAATACATTCCTCAAGGTCAACCCCAGCCTCAATATGTACCCCAAGGTCAACCTAAGTATCAATTTATACCTCAAGGTCAACCCCAGTATCAGTACTTACCTCAAGGGTATCTACCCCAAGGTCAGTACTCGAGTCAAGGTTATCAACCACCCCAAGGTCAATCTTATGTTCAAGGTACGGGAAATGTACCTTTCAATTATCAATCCTACCCTCAATCCGGTTATGGATCTCAATATCCTCAACCTGTCATGGGTCAATACCCCAGAATGAACATAGTGTGGGATCCTTCGCAAGTTCAACAGGTTTTGCAACCAAGTGTACAGTTGTCATCTCAAACTGGACAACCTTTAGTTTCTGGTTCACCCCAGCAACCAGTCCAGTCTAATGTTCAAACTTCTGTACCTTTGGTAGTTTCTCAGTCTGGGCCTATTGCACCTAGTACTCCATCTCAAACGACTGCTGCAACTACCGCAACATCTGTTCAGTCTACCCCACTTACTTCTGGAGTATCGACAGCTCCGGTTTCTACTATCTCTGTAACTACTCCTCAAACATCTTTACCATTGTCTGGATCCACGATTCAAACTATGGTTCAGATACCTGTAGGACAACATGGTTTAAGTACGGTTGTCACAAGTCAACCACAATTCGCTTATCAACTACACCAGGGACAGTACCAATACGGGCCTGCTGTCCAGCAGCCAGTTTACCAGTATCAACCGTATCTTGGATACACTTATCAACAACCACAACAACCCCAGTACGGTCCGGTTAATCCTGGTTTTCCGGGAGGATACAATATCCCGAACGCGATTCCTATTCCTAGTTATCTTGGATATCCTCCTCCTGGGACTGGTCTAGTGACCTAGAGTTTTAGGGATCCTAATCGGCAATTACCATTTATCGCAACTTTGGATTTACCAGACTTGTCGCACCTAACGAACAATCCAATAAATTATCTTCCATTTTGGCCGTCAATGCCAAATAAGTTGCCCAGTGACATACCCAAGTTCGAAGGTAAGTCTGGAGAGGACTCGTCGAATCATGTGATGACTTACCACCTCTGGTGTGCTTCTAATTCCATCTCGGATGATTCAATCCGCTTACGTCTTTTCCAGCGTACTCTCATTGGTCTCGCAGCCTAGTGGTACATTGAGTTACCACGGGCCTCTTTTTATAATTTTAGCTAGTTAGCTACCTCGTTCCTAACTCATTTTCAGTTGTCGGTCAGATATGATAATGGCACGGAGTTACTAACTTCATTAAAACAATCGACGTCCACGTATGTTTCTGATCATATTCATGAATGGAGACGTCGAAGGTGGTTAGTGAAAGTTTTTATCCCGGACCAAATCTTAGCTGAATGGTTTGTTAAATCATTGTTACCGAAGATTACTGAAGACGTAGCTAAGGCCGGAGTAGTTACTGAGGAGCAAGTGATTGCTCAAGCGCAGTACCTTGACTTAGTTTACACTCAGTCAGGTACGTTACACGAAAAGATCCCAGATCTTCCTAAGTCAAATCAAATCGTTGCTGCTCCTTCGGGGTCTCATGCCGCTGATGGCATGATTGGTACGGTGAATACTAAAAGCAAGAAGAAATCCTCAAAGAATTCTTCGCCTATTATAACCTTACCAGACTCCCCGACAGGAGAATCTTCTGCTGAAGTTTCCGCTGATATTCATGCTGTAGAGTGATCTACGGCTAAATCAAAATCTGGTGGGAAAAAGAAAGCCAAGAAGAAGAATAAAGCAGACAAAATTCCAAAGGAGAAAACTGAAAAGTCAGAAACCAATGACGAAAAGCGCAAACCTCGATATCCTTGTCTTATTTGTGAAGAGGATCATTTTACAAGAGATTTCCCTCATTGTGCCGAGGTTGTGAAAATCGTCAAGGGTTCCCCAACTCCTGTTGTTTTGAAAGATCCATTTCCAAAGCAGGAGAGTAAGATGATAGGTTCTTCCTCGAGTGCCAATGAAGAACCCATATTGATGATGTCTCATGTAAGGATTGTGACTCGATCGCAAGATTATGGTAGTAAAAGTCCTGTTGATGGCAAAGAAGCAGAATCTTCTCATTCTAATCCATCAACCTCAGCTCCTGGTTCTGATCCACTATAGATCGAGAAACCTAACCCGGACTTAGTAATCAAACCACCCGCCAAGGGTGTACTTCGAAGGTCTGCTTTCAATCCACATGCGAGAGCGGCCCAGAATTACAACATTGTTGAGGATTTAGCTGTTTCACCCTCAGCAATGTCGGCTTTGGAAGTGCTGCAATCATGCCCAGCACAACGCAAATTACTTTTGTCGGCTATAGGAGCTGTTGATGTTCAGGACCCGAACCTAATAATCTTTGATCTAGAAAATAGTAAACCACGTTTACCTCATCAAATGCCTTTCCAGATCCCAGTGATAGTAAAAAACAGGCCTATTCATCGGACTGTAATTGATGAGGGAGCTTCCACGTGTATTATGTAGCTTCCACGTGTATTATGTCGATACAGTGCTGGAGATCGCTTGGTTCTCCTTCACTAAATCAATCCCCGACAATTCTTAAGGCCTTTGATGGCCGTGGGTTTCGTCCGTTTGGCATTCTACAGGATTTTCCTATAGGGGTTGAAGGAAAAACCGTTAGTCTAGATGTGGAGGTGGTTGATGCCCCTCTAGACTACAACCTTCTCTTGGGTCGAAGTTGGTCTTACGCTATGACAACGGTCGTTTCATCGGTCTTCCGAGTAATAAAGTTTCCATATAATGGCAAGATCGTAACAATAGACCAGCTGGCTTACTTTTCATCCAACCCAGCCTCTTCAGAGAGTATCCAGCATGTCGGTAAAATGACTATCCCTTATAAGGATGTTGGAGTAGGATTAGTTAAAGATGTCGGTTTACTGGGAACTTTTCCTTTTCCTCCAATCAACGCCTTGTCTTCGTTTGCATCCATTCATATGATTACATCAGATACCATTGTTTATGACGATCCTTGGATCGTTCCTTCTGAATCTGAGATAGACTCATTTGGTGATGCTATGCCTTTGAGTCCATATGAAATTGCCTATGAAGCCGTGCAGTCTTTTACCGACCCGCGTTCAACCAAAATCGACCAAATGAATGTGGTCCGTGAGGAATCACTTTTCACGTCAACCTCGGAGTTAATAGCGTTTCCCGAAGTTGTGTCATCTGACGAGCAACTTCGTGAAGTCCTGTGTGTAGACGATTTACCATGGGAAGATCTCCATCACAGATCTTCGTTTTTACCTGAAGATGATCGTTTTGAAAATGATTTCTCGTCAACCTTTACAGCTGAATATGTCAAAGAAGCTCAGAATCCAATGAAACATCCTGATTCAGAGCTGAACTTGGGAAATATTTCTTGAACTATTCCCATTGACATTTCAGTCAAGCCCGGAATTTTTGAGCACATTCATATAGGTGCCTCGTGTTCAGATGACGAAATTCAGACATACAAGGCCCTATTTCAAGAATTTCACGACGTGTTTGCCTGGTCCTATGAGGAAATGCCAGGAATTGATCCCGCGATTGTTGTTCATGAGATCAAGACTTACCCGGACACTAAACCTGTCCAGCAACGTTTGCATCACATTCACCCACGAAAAGCGACTGCAATTAAAGCAGAAGTTGAGAAGCTGTTGAAAGCAGGTTTCATTTATCCGATCCCGTTAACGGGTGGGTATCGAATATTGTTCCAGTTAACAAAAAACAGGGAACAATAAGAATATGCATCGACTATAGGGATATCACTCGAGCTTGTCCCAAGGACAACTACCCAACACCCTATATCGATCAAATAATTGATGATTGTGCCGGCAGTGAAATATTTTCTTTATGGACAGTTTTTCTGGTTACAACCAAATCAATATTCTACCTGCCGACCAACCAAAAACGGCTTTCATTTGTCCATGGGGGACATTTTCTTATTGAAAATTACCTTTTGGGCTTAAGAATGCCGGAGCAACTTTTCAAAGGGAGATGTCTTATGCGTTTCATGACATCAAACACATTGTGCAACCGTATCTCGATGATTTGCCCCCTCATTCATTACGTCGAGCTGATCACCTTGTCCATTTACAAGCAATCTTCATGAGGTGTAGGCATTATCGTATTCGGTTGAACACACACAAATGTGTCTTCTGTATAGAAGTGGGATGATTGTTGGGATTTGTAGTTTCGAAAACCGGCATTCGCGTCGATCCCTCGAAGGTCGAAGCTATCATCAAATTGCCTCCTCCTTCGAGTCTTCGCCAACTCCAAAGTTTGCAGGGGAAAGCAAAATTTTTACGATGATTCATTCCTAACTACGCCGAGGTTACAAAGGGTTTTACCTGGTTGTTGAAACAGAACGCTCAATTCTCTTGGGATGAGATAGCTCAGAAATCTTTTGATGCACTCAAGCACGCGTTGACCCATGCACCGTTGCTGCATCCTCCCAACTACAACCAGGATTACTTTTTTTACCTCGCCGCCGCTCATTCCACCATTGGAATGGTCTTAGTTCAGGAAGACGAATTCAGAATGGAACATGTGATATATTACCTTAGTCGGACGTTAAATCCAACTGAACTCAAATATTCACATGTGGAGAAATTGGCATTGGCAGCCGTTCAAGCTGTCCAACGTTTTCGTCACTACATTCTACTCCGTAAAACTACAGTCATTTCGGATTGCAACCCTATGATCTAGATTTTGACTAAATAATTGCTAGGGGGCAAGTACTCTAAATGGAACGTTATCCTGCAGGAGTTCGACTTGGAATTTGAAAAATCTAAGTCTAAGAAATCTTTAGTTTTTGCAGAGTTAATGTGTGACTTCCCGCGTGCTGACACGGAAACTGTGGCAGAGGAACCCATTGCAGACGAATCTTTGTTTCTCATCATCACTTTTGATCCGCGGTATGGAGATATCATCGTCTATCTCCAGACCCAATCCTTTCGGCCCGAAGTTTCAAAGTTGGAACGTCGGAAAATTCGATTCGAGTCCCAACAATACAAAATTATTGGAGATACTCTTTATCGCCGTGGGGCGGACTTGGTTTTTTGACGTTGTTTAACTCACAAGGAAGCTGAAAGGGTTCTGAATGACTGTCACTGTAGAGCATGTGGCGGTCATATGTCTAGGTATGCCACAGCCCAAAAGATATTGCGCGCTGGCTACTTCTGGCCGTCCTTGTTTAAAGATTGTATTACTGCGGTCCGGAAATGCCACAACTGTCAAGCGTTTGATCGCAAGATGCGTGCTCCACCTACTCCTCTCCACCCTATAATTGTCGTTGGTCCTTTTGCCAAATGGGGTATCGATTTTATTACATGTAACCCTCACTCGGCCGGGGGGCATGCGTATATCATCCTTGCGGTAGATTATTTTACTAAGTGGGCCGAGGCGATGCCTACATTCGATGCAGACGGCAAGACAGCTGCAGTTTTCATATTCAATCACATAATTGCTAGGTTTGGTGTCCCACAAGCGATAATCACTGACCATGGGCGCCATTTTCGAAACGTTATGATGACAGAACTTACAGGCCAACTTGGTTTGCGTCACGATAGCTCAACTCCTTATTATCCACAAGCGAATGGTCTAGTTGAGTCCATCAACAAAGTTTTAGTTATCATTATCCGACGAATCATTGGTATTCATCGGTCGAATTGGCACAACATGTTATTTTCCACGCTTTGGGCGTACCGAACTTCAATGAAAACATCAACAGGGTTCACTCCTTTCCAACTAGTTTATGGTTTGGAAGCTGTGCTGCCCATTGAATGCGAAATCCCGTCACTTCAAATGGCCATCGAGTTACTTCCAGCTACTTCCGAAGAGGAGAAGCGTTTATTATACTTAGCTCAATTAGATGAGACTCGACGTGATGCTGCATTGGCGATCGAGACTCATGCAAAACGTATGAAAGCTCAGTATGATCGAAATGTGACCCCTCGAAATTTTTCGGAAGGAGACCTAGTGCTATTATATGATCAAGCTAACGATAAATTAGGTGCTGGAAAATTCGTTCCTATGTGGCATGGGCCCTACATTGTCAAGCAAAAGCTAGCAAAAGGGGCCTATGAGCTGGTAGACTTTGACGGGGACTCTTTGGGTAAACCCAGAAATGGACTTTACCTAAAGAGGTATTATGCTTAAATGATGGGTATGGAGATTTTAGTTAGGTTAGGTTTTTCTTTCTAGCTGGTGTGTTTGTTAGTTTAGACAGTGTGCTTAGCTTAGAAAGTGTGTTTTTCGTCGTTATTCTGCTTATCTTGGTTTTACGCTTGATGTTTGCAGATGTCGATGCCTCTCCAAACATACATTGGATTTGCTGATGGTGCTTGTCGTAGTACACGGAATATCTCTTCTGCAGCTTGGGTTATCTATTCGCCCTCTGACGAGTTAGTTTCTATGCATGGGGTGAGCCTCAGTCAAACAACAAACAACATTGCTGAATACAGTGCAGTGATTGAGTTATTGTCTGAATCTATCTCATTTGGGATTCAGAGTTTGATAGTGAGGTTAGATTCTGAACTCGTTGTATTACAACTTAATAGAGTGTATGCCATTAGAAATCCAGTGTTATTAAGGTTATTTTTGAGAGTGCGTCTCTTGGAACGTGAATTTGATTACATTGAATATCAACATATTCCAAGGTCTTTAAATACATTAGCAGATGCAATTGCTTCTCGAATGTTAAACAGACATTTGCAATAATCATACATGTAAATTTAAAAGCATTTCATCACACATGTTTAACAAGATAAGCCTGTAATAATGATATATAGATAGGAGTGTGTCAAAAAATACATCGTCTTCAATCATAGGTTGAAAAACACCTTATGATCGGCAAAAATGATAAGTACAAAAAACCAAAATGTCACATGTGTCTACAAAAACGACCATCCAATAACTGGTGATGCTCTCTATATGACACCACTGCACGAGCCACCCTACACAAGAACCTTCTAAAAGGTCCTGGGACTACGACTAGATAGCGCTGAAGCCTGATAGGAATATCATCTATAGTAGTCT
This sequence comes from Pinus tabuliformis, assembly GCA_031772625.1. Lineage (NCBI taxonomy): Eukaryota > Viridiplantae > Streptophyta > Pinopsida > Pinales > Pinaceae > Pinus > Pinus tabuliformis. The sequence goes on from CM062817.1 coordinate 335,587,882, forward strand.
CTGGTATGTCTGCTGTAAGACGCTCTAGGTCTTGTTCCAACGCAGCTAGGGTCTTTGTAGCCTCGTCCCGTGGGGCCAGTGCCACTGCAACTGGTAGTCTCCTCTCGAAAGGCCGGAGATTGGCTGGACGACGTGGGCCTACATCTGCATTTTGAAAATTGTTACTGTCAGTTTTGACACGATATAAAAAACAAAAAAATAGATAATTTAAAAATTTGTGAAAAATGAATTACCTGTGTCATCCCATTGTTCTCCCGGTGGAAGAACCATGTCCGAATCTCCACGAAAATCAACTCTGGCATAAGGAAAATCCTGTATAGAAAAGATTTGGTCCTCCAACCAGTGAAAATACTCCGGAGTAAATCGGACAACTTCCGTGCCCTCGTCAGGATGACGGGCCATAACCGCAACCCATCACATCAATTTAGGCTCTCGGGGAGGCCCAACCTCAACAGTGAGCTGATGTGGGATCAGCATTAGAACCCTCTCTAAGGCAAAACTCACAACTAAAGGCCCATAACCAAAAGTCTTTAGCTGACCGTTTTTGGTCCTAGTCAGTTGTCCCTTTAAATTGGCCAACACAGCATCACACCAGTTGAAAATGGTGCCCCGATAGCAGTCAATCGCCATCCACATCTGGGATCCAGTGGCAATGTGTAAAGTGGCAGCCCCGCAAAGTCTGGTAACTGTAAAAGCAATCACCATAAGTTTAGTTCGGGATATAGTTTTGATCTCTATCCCCTTCTCTTGAGACTGAGTGTTACACCACTCTTGTCGGAGACTAGCGATGGACTGGCCACCCGGCCTAGTCCCGAACAGAGTCAAGTGTTCGCCTCTCTTGGGAAAACCAGTGAGGAAATAAATATCTGAGGGCTCTATCTCGAGCTGGTGCCCTCCAATGTAAAAGCACTGGTCCTAGACGTTCCATCTCTCTACCATCCACTCTAGAAAGCGCACCTGGGCCCTCATGCCAGGTATGGCCCAGTATTTGTAAAGGTCGCATGCCTTCAAAGCATCAATGGATGGTTGATGATTAATGGCAGCCAAATCAACATCTTCGTGCTCTCTCTCACGCCAATCAAGCATGGTGGGCAATCTACACACCAGAAAACATCCATTAGAATTCATAAAATCAAAATTTACTGGTCCAATTTGGAGAATTTGGGGTTTGTAAACCCTTTGCGCGGAGTATGCACCCTGCCTTTAGGAACAGAGCGTGGGTACGCGGGTTCCTTTAAGGCAAGGTGCGTACGCCCGCCATTTTCCCAACTAAGAAAATGTCGGGGTACGCGGGTCACTAGTGGAGCACCTGCGTACCCCAAAAGGCGGACCTTGAAACCCCAAAGCCTCCAAAAAATGAAACTAGGGCCTAAAAACAAATTCTAAATGGATGAAAATGAAGAGGAGGATGTTGTAGAATACCTGAAAGAGACGGCGTTCGATTTCGTCGATCGGATTCTCCGTAATGTCCACGGGAAATTTCTTGCCAAAAGCCCTTTTTCTCTCCTCAACAGTAAAATGGTAAAAATGAATTGGTAAAAGCCTTTTTTATAGGTTTTTTGGGTAAATAAATGGTAAATTTGTTTATTTTTCACCATGAAAAGGTATTTTTCAAAGTATTTTTATCTATCTTTAAACAGGTATGAGTAATATGTTGGTTTTTGTGCAGGATAAAGGATTTTCAGGGAAAATTGTCATTTTTCACAAACAAAAACATCAGAGTCATCTTTAATCCCTTTTCCGACTCCTAAAATATGAAAAGATTGCCAAGCGTTTCTTTTACACTCGTTAAAACGGAATTAAAAGACGGTCCTCTTATAGCCCTTTTCTGACCGTAAAAACATGAAAAGATTGCCGGATTTTTGTCGTTTCAAATTCGATATTGGAAATAAAACGACGTGTCCTTGATCACTTTTTACTTTTCAGGTCAAAGACACTAATTATGAAAGTAATCCTTGGTCGTAAAAGATCAAGCGGTTCTCTCAAGTATTATTTTATACTTTTTCGGGCTTGGGAGACACAAATTTACGAAAAAGTTCAACCCTGGAGTCTTCTTAAGTTTTTTCAGACTCTCTAAAATTGAAAAATGCCGAGTTTCTCCTATACTGGACTTGTTAAAATTTCACAGTAAAGGACCTGTTTGATTACAAACAGGAACAGACCACTCCTTCTTAGGGTTCGAATCTAAACTAAGTTGGACTCATCTGAAGGATGAGCTTGTAATCAAGCATATGTTATCCTCCTCAAGCTTGTAAAAAATAAAGAGGTACTTGCCAGAAATGGTGGGGGAAAAGAGAGGAAAATGAGCCTATTTGTTATCCTTTGTCTCAGAAGAAACCTTATCACCACTCTTGAACACGACACTTTTCATTCACCTGGGTTGGGAAATCCTTTGCCTAACAGTTGATCAAACCACATTGAAAATCTTCAGCCGGTTCCGAGTATTAACTTTGGGTCAATTGTCACCAAGCCATCTGTCATGTCGTTATGTGTTCAAGAGGTCACTGCAAATAAACCATTCATCTGCAAAATACCCGTCGTCCATTTTGACCATCCCTGAGTCAGTCCTTACAGCTACATTTCTTCAACTTGATTTGTGATTTCGTGTTGTGGGCTTTCCTGCAAGGGGTCGCTTTCTATCGACATCAGCACATTATCTAGAAAGATGACCTAGAAATCGTCAGTACCTTGAAATCTGCATGCATCAATGGCAGGTTTCTCGCCTTTGACGACAGTTTACATCATTGACTTTCGATCGAAGGATTCCGTGACATGTTCGACATCAACACATTCATTCACATCTCATGGATTGTACTGGGTACTTTGAGAACCATTGACATCACTGGTGGTCTCTCTCACACTTGTTAACAGTTTACATCATCGACTGGTAATCAAGTGGTTTCTACCATGTTTAACATCAACTCATTTATTCGCATGGATAGAATCGTACCATTTCGGGAAGTAGAAACGAAGACCCTGGATCTAGTTTCCACCATCCAGGCTGCGAGGAGTTTTGTATTCATTATATAGTAGACTAATCATAAATAGATGGCTGCATCCATATTGTGTCTACAAGAGTCTATGATTATGATGTACTGTGAAATCATTCCTGTATCAGAGCAGTAGTTAGTTTGTTAGTTAAAATTTTCAATCTGAGTATGGGAATGCCTACCTCAGTGATGATATGATCTTATATATGTATTTTGTGTTGAATATTTGCAGGTTCCGACTGGGCTCTCCACAAGATAACCCTTGAAATGATAAATTACTTCACCCTTCCTAGATGATATGAAACCCTAATCTACTACAGGCTTCGCACTTTAGGGGGCAATCTGTTACACTAAAATTTGTCACCATGACTATTTGCAGTTAGTATGGCTCCATCAACTGTCATACTATCCTCCTTGGCAAGTCTTATACCTCTGCTCCTTATGTCAAACTCCAAGAAAGAGAGAAAGTCCTTAAAAAGTCAGTTAACTCTGGTTACGCAATTTCTCTTAACCTTACTTGCGTGTACGCACCCCAGGTTCACAATACCTGCGTACTTGTACGCTCTGGCTGTAAAGGGGTGGGTGCGTACTCCTGTAAAGGTCAAAAGGCGCGAGTTTTACTTCAAAAAAGTTACTTGTGGTCGAATCTAGAGCATTCTAGAAGATGGTTTGATGTGTATTGAGCGCCTCTAGATGGTTCATGTATCCCTATGAAAGAGGAACTTATCCCATCAAGAGGGGAGCTATCCCATTGAAAGAGGGGCTTATCCCATTGATGGTGGACCTGATTAACTTCCTCCAAAGCATTATAAATACAGGCATTGGGCCAGAGGGAGGGGAGGTTGAAAGCTGAACATTCCTAAGGGTAGATGCTACTAAAATTAGGACTCCCTTATAGAGCTTGAGAGGAGAGATTCCCATCCTTTCTTAGCTTCATTTGGAAGTGGGTGAGCTGATCAAAGTAAAGGAGAACTCTTGCTGGACCCTAGGAGGGACCTGCACAACACCAAGGCACTGGTTGGAATGGTTTCTTTTGTTTCCACTTAATACAATTAAGTTCATTTTTCTCAACAAGTTGTTATATATAATTTGTTTCATATACTCCTTGGTCTTTATGATGAATATGTTTTATTTTATGAGTTATTCATGTGCTATGTAATCGTTTGCTTGTTACTGAATGCAGGTTTCAAAGAGAAGGAGGAGCTCATCTGGATCGGAGAGGCTGGACTGCTACAAATAGCATTGGACTAAAGGTATGCTTTAAACGCCTGGTTGCTTGTATTGTAAATGCATATTTAGGGAAAGATAGTGCTTGATTGTCTTGTTTGTCACTAGAAAGCCTTAGCTTCTAGGGAGGTCGGTTTTGTCCGCAAAATTGACTCTTTCCGCCTGACAAAATGTTTATCTCTAATGGAATTGAGATGGAAAAGAGAAAATCTCATCCAAGGTTAAAGGCAAGTGAGCCAAGAGGAGATCAAAACAATGTTTGTACTCACTACAATATCAGTGGGCATTGGGTCGAGAAGTGTTGGAAATTGTTTCCACAACTTCATCCTAGAAAGTGCAAGCAAATCACACAAGGACTAGAAGAGGAAGCAACAAAAGAAAAAGTGCTGCAAGATGTGACCATCCCTGAAGCAGTTTTAGAAGTAGAGAAAGTTCAAATAGAGGGTTCATTTACCTCGTTGGGTAAGAAATGGACGAACTATTTGTCCAGTTGAAGTTTGTAAATTTCCGTTTTTCACTAGTTTCATATCCCCATAGTTGGGTAACTTGTAAAAGTGATGTTCATAAATAAATGACCTATATGCAACAATGTTTTCTTTAAGCATTACAATGCTTGTTAATAGTCAATCTGAATGGAAAATTTTGGAGTCAAGTTTATTCCATTTTGTAAAATGCTTTCGCAAACTGTCGATTTTAAAATTGGTGTATGAGTAGTTGTAGCACATTTAGTATGTTCCAAATGTGTTTAGCACTCAATTTATACAAGTATTCACTATGTGAGGCTTGTTTCAGTTCATTTAGCAAATTCTTTTAGGATCTTATCCTTGATAACGATTTTTCAGATGAGCACATTGGAATTCTTCTTGGGAAGGATGTTGATGTGGATGGCCATAGTGACACGGACAAGTCGAGAAGAACATCAAAATTGAATTATTTAGTCAAGTTATATTTTAAGTTCAGCTTGAGAAAAATCTAAGACAAGTACAAGTCAGGACACTGCAAACGTCGATTGGATCGACTTTAGAAAAATCAAGGAACTGTACCTTCAAATGTTGAACAATTGAAAGTAAACTTTTGGAGACCAAAATTTTTTCAATGGGGAAGAGTGATTAGGATCTCAAAATTTTCCAAAAAAAATCAAAGCATCAGAATCTTAATTAGCCTAGCTTCAATTCAAATATCTCATCATTCTAAATCCAACAGCGCGAATGACACTCAAATCTAAACTCGTATTCAGACATTAGAGCAAGTCAAAGTTCAGGTTTGACTTGGACAAGTGGCAGGATTGGATGACATGGAAAATGTCCCAGTGAATGGGGAAACGCCAAGTGGTAGGTTTCCGTTGGCCCTCGCATATCATATATCGGAGTAAAAGTCAGGTCAGCATTAAAGAATCAACCCCCAGTAGTGCAGATTTGCGACTTTATCACATATCGGAGGTATTGCAGAATCATCCCCCGATGCAGATAGGGTTACGATATGATCACAATTACACATCACTTAATGTTATGGTAATCGGCCTTGGGAGTAGTCAGAGTTGCAATGCGATATCGCATATCGTAATCACATAGTTAACCCGCTGATATATATGTGTGTGTGTGTGTGTGTGTGTGTGTGTGTGTGTGTGTTACTGAGGCTATCCGCTAATTGCGATAAGTGATAAGTCTCAGACGCGATATGTTTTAGTGTTGTGGTTTATAACTCATCAAGTCTGCTAGATCACTACATCACATATCGCAGTGCGTTAAGTCCCGCATATACAAGATCTAAGGTTATTCGCCGATTGCGATGAATGATAATTCCTAGATGTGATGCGGCTTTAGATTCCAGTTTATAACCCCGAAAGATCTATGTATCATAGAGTGCATGTTGTTTGGGCTTGGGGTTTTCTACCAATTGCGATATTCAACAGAGTTGCGGAACCATAGATTTTTCCATCGGACCATCATTTTGCATGTGAACACTTGACCTTAATTGCAAAATAGACGGGAAAGATGGTGGGACTGCTGATTTCAATGGATCTACCAGTTTTAACTGAGGATAACGAATTTAACTAGCAGTGAGTGAGATTTGGAGGAGAAAATTGTGGAAAGATTGACAAAATTCATAACTAAGGCAATTTTCGACCAAATGGGATGCAAAAAGAGTCTAGATAGCCATTTTTGGACATTTTGAACTGATTGGAATAGGTTTCAGGATCGAAGGAGCACTTCTGGATAGGATTTTGAAAAGTGAAGCCTATGGGTGCCATGGTCAACTAAAGTGTTGATTCAATTTATGGAGGAGTATGAAGATGGACATGACCTTGCAGGGGTCTTCCAACCTCCATGTGTTTTCTGCAACAGCCATTACAATAGTTCTGTAGCTTTACTTCTTCTTTTCTCCATATGTGTTTGGAGAAAGAGTCTTGTTTAAGTACTTCAAGTGGATTGTAGTATTGTTTATGCTCTTTGAAGTTAGAGTATGGGGTCTTGATTAGAGAGCCCTTATTTTGTTGATTGTTTCATAACTAATTGTAGGTTTTCATGTGTTTAGAGTGAGAGTTCTTTGCAAAAGAATGTCTCCTTGAAGGGGAAACTAGCCACTCTTTTTTTCAGCACACTTATGTACTCTTATTACTGAAGAATTTTGAGCATAATGAGAAGGGGTCATGCCTTTATAGTTGATCCAAGGAGATGTATCCCAGGAGGGATGAAATATTTTATCAATGGTTAGTTTATTACTGTTTGATGCATGATTCCATTTAGTGTTATGGTTTCATATTTTAAGTTTTCTTCATGAAACCAAATTAAGTAAAAACACATAAAATTCATGCTTTTACATTTTATTTTGGAGTACAAACCTCAAGAACATTTTTATATTAGGAATGGGGAATTAGCACAACATTAATAATATACTACATTTCAAATGAATCGCATAATATTGTTTATCCATGGCGGGGTAGTTGAGTTCAGGTCTATTATCGGAAAAACTAGTGTCCATTCAGAGCTGCTAGTCCCACTAAGACAAGTAGCTATCTTAGAAAAAAACAGGTTAAAGTTACTTTTGTTTTCCTTTATGAGAGATAGATGAGAGAGAAGCAAGGAGTACCAACCTCAGTCTTTCACTAGTCTCCTTGCTTGTTTCCTCTCTCCTTCAATGAAGCTTTCGCCACTCCTTTCTCGCTTGTCCCACTTCAAAGAACACCTGTAGAGTCAAGGCAGCAAAATACCATCAAGGCATAGAGATCTATAACCATAAATAATGTAGGATGAGATGTACATTAGCCATATAGATGCACATACAAACAAGATTTAGAGATATACAAGCATATGGAGGAAAACTCAAATAGCTTTATTGATAGAAGTAGTAGAAGAGAGGATTACAACTAGGCTGTCTGATCCAACATCCTCCTCCCAGCATGAAAGTCCTATTCACCTCATACAAAGCAAGATCACCCAACAATGTCTTCAAATAGAAACCAATAGCACTTCCTTGCAAATTACTGATGAGCCCCAAAAATGGACAATTATTTGGGCTCATTCAACCTCCTAATTTGACTTAATCCACCATTCTCATTAGTTTATTGCATGTTTTTGATTATATTTATGTTAATAGAGCGAATTTGGTTAGTCATTATGCCAACAAGTCTAATGGGTGCTTTGTGTAGCCTTTTTGGTCAATTTGGAGACAAAATTGAAGGTCTTAATGAGCACTTGGCAGCCAAATTCGTGGGAAGACAAGGGAGAGGATTTGTAGGAAGGTGTCCCCTTCATTTATGAGCCCTTACCTTGAATTCTCCACCATCAACTCGGAGTTCAAGGGCCACTGAATCAATTAGCACAAGGGCAGCCAAGCAAGTCAAGTAGGACTGCTGTTAACTACAAGTTTTGGGCAGCCGAGTCCCTAAAGTTTAGGAGGACTGTTGGGTCCTCAATTTGTATAAATAAGAAGGCTTAGGGCCTCGTTTTAGTTAGCCAGTTAGTCATTTTGGTTAGCTAGTGGTTAGTCATTTTGTAGCTGGTAGTTAGTCATTTCATAGTCTTGTTGTAGTCATTTTGTAGTTCGATTTTTAGGCAATAGATTAGCTTTGCTTTCAGCTCATTCTCAAGCTCTCCTTGTGGACAGTTTTGATGTAACTCTTCATTTCTTGATCAATAAAGATGAATCCAGCTTTGCACCAGCTCTAAATCTCTCTTAGGAGGATGTAGCTCTTGGGGTTGGGCCCATCTCAAGCGCCCAGTACCTCCTTTGATTATCTTTATGTGTCTTTGCTGCATTCTTAGAATAAAATCTGCTATTTGTATTTAAATCTTGCATTGTTATTTGGATTTCTTTTGATCGTTAAAGTAGCTTCTCATGGTTAGAATAGATTGGTAGGATAATAACAAGAAAAAGGCTACCAAACACCTTGGATCTCACCTCCCCCTTAGTGGAATCATGAGCTGGGACCAACGTGACTTTGCTGCCAAAAAAAACGTTGTTTTGCTTTTCCATGCAATTCTTAGTGTTGGAACCCTCTTTTGTAGATGCTGATATTAGTAGTGTTTAAATGCTTCAGTTGATGATTTCTTAGTGGCATAAGTTAGTTCATGCATTTCGTTTCGAATAAACTGTTGTTCATTTCCTTTTGTTGTTACTTAGGTCAGAATAGAGTAAAGTAACTAGGTCATAGGTTTTATAAGTGTTTGTGTGTTCAGTTTGAAATACCACTTGTAGAGTACCTATTACCCTTCCTTACCTGCCCATACCCCATCCAACCTACCTGTTTCATCCTTCACTCAGAACCCTTACCTTACATTTACCTCATTCGCTTACTTTGCCATGATTCTCATCTTCTTGGGCAACATCATCTCATCCCTCCTTGAACGAATCTCACCATCTACACCTTCTCCTCAACTCCATTCCCCAAGTCCTAGACCTCTTCACACCCCTATTTCACCTCCATACTCATTCCTCCATCTTTTTCCCTCCATCCATGCTCCAAAATCCCATTTCGAAACATCCTGTAGAAGAATTACAGAACATCCTGTAGAAATCCTGAACATCGTGTAGAACCCCTTCAGACTTCCTGTAGAAGCTCATAAACACAGTTTCTTGGCAGCCAAACTTTGTGAGACTCTCTGGAACGGTGTTAGGGACCCCTTAGACCCTCTATGAACCTTCCCAACCTTTCCCAAGCATTTCTCCTCCCTGATCCACCTTTGCACAGTCAAAAATAGTTAGAAGCACATGCATGATAATTCCAACAACTTAAACAAAAATACAAAAAGATGTTTTCTTTAGATAGAGGTAGTCTAGACACATGTATTTTACCTTCATAGAAGTAATGCCATCTCTTTTAGTAGTTTGCATGCTCTCCTTTGCGTCAGTAGGACTAGCTGGTAGAATTAGGGTTTGCTAGGGTTTGCGTTTCTTTTTGGCTTTCAGTTTCTTTTTACAATTAGATTAGCTTCCTCCGAGTTAGATTTCATCCATCAATTAAAAAGCTTCTTCTAAGAGCTCATAGAAGTTGGCTTAAGCTCCTGGTGGACTTGTACCAGCTGACCAAGTGACAGCTGCGGCAAGAGCTAGTACTTGTGCATACAGCACTGTCGCTTCCAAGTTTGTTACGAACTACCGGGTTGATAAAATTAAAGAAGGGAGTTCTAGGAGTTGTAGCATTATTGCTACAATACTGGAGCCCACCATCTTTTTGGCGTCGTTGCCGGGGAAGCGTCAGAGTATTGGTGATTGTTGCTTTTCTTCTATTTTCTACTACAACCTTCTACTAAGTAGTTTATTTCATTTCCATTATTCAATTTCGTTTATGCAAAAGTAGATTAGCATTTCTCGCTTTCATAGATTAGCATTTCAATTCTGTAATTTCATTTCTGCAAGCGTAAATTAGCATTTCAATTATGCAAGCGTAGCCTAGCATTTCATTCCTGCAATTTCATTTGAGCAAAATAGATTAGTCATTTCCTGATTCCATTTCAATTCCGCATTTTCATTTCAGCAAGATAGTTAGTTGCAGTTCAATCTATTTTAGTTTTGCAAGTACAAGAAGAAAAATACAAAAATCAATCAAAAAGATTTCCTTTCATGCCTTGTAGGAGTAGAGATAAGTTAGAAAAATGATTTCACAACACCCCCCATTGCTTCACATGGCCAACCTTCTCTCTTCTTCGATGGCTGTGACTAAGAAGAACCCTTGGATGGACATCAAGGCATATTTAAAGAACCTCTAGGGGAGAAGAAGAATAAAACATTCCTCTGGAGCAAATGGCTACAAGTAGAAATGTTGGGAGCAATACCTTGTCCAAGAATGAGTTTGCAACTCAAATGGAAGATTTCAAGAGTGATATGAGGCAGTTTCTTGCCATCCAACTGGATACCTTACAGATCCTAAGGAAGCAAGAGGGAGCCAAGAGAGCTTTGGTCATCTTTTGTCCTAGGTGCACTAGAAAGCATCCTAGGAACGAATGTCCAATGCACTCCCTAGAAGTGTGTTTCATCTGTGAAGAATACCATCCTACAAATCAGTGCCCTTCCTTGCCTGGACTTAAAGTTGCATATCAAAGAGTTAAATGAGCCACTGAACCACTCTATCATATGAACCAAAGGAAGCCGCCTGGACCTAAATCTTACTAGCAGGAACTGTAAGGGACACCTGAGACCTATTATGACCCCTACCAAGCCACTTTCATGCCTTCTTGGGGTCCCCCTGCTCATCCTTCCTGGTTCACACCTCCTCCTTGTTCCTTCACAGATCCATATTGTGCCCAACCAGTTGCTCATTCATTTCACTCTTATGCTCAGCCACAGCCTCAGTGGAATGCACCTTATCAGGAGTGGAGGCCCCAGTACAACTCTCATCCTGCTCATTTTCCTCCACCACCTGCTCATCCACAACCATCGCCTCCTCCTCCACCAAGGCAACCCCAAATGCCTACCCAACCACAATGCCATCCATCTCCATCTCAATTTCACACCTCCACTCAACTACTCGTACCATTTCCAAAGCCATACAATGGAGTAGCTCAACCCAATTGCAAAGCTGAGGCACAACATGTGCAAATGACTCCTTTTGAGCTCAATGATGTTCACCAAAGCTCAGGAAGAGTGTTGCAAAACAGAGATTATATTGACAACATTGAAGGACCAAAGGAAAAAGAAGATTCCAAACAGGAGATCAAAGAAACATGGGTTGCACTTGATGAAGAGAAGAGATCAGAATCAGAGATCGAGAAAGCTTCCTCGTGGTTACCATCAAATATTCCATGTATTCTAGAGAAAGACCAGCAAAAGGAGGAAGATGAGAAAGTCATGATAGAAAGTGACATGAAGAATGATCCAGATCAGCAAAAGGAGGAAGATGAGAAAGTCATGATAGCAGGTGACATGAAGAATGATCCAGATCAGCAAAAGGACCAAGGATATCAAAGCTATATTGAGAAATGGTTCCAGACAGTCACTAAGTTGCAGCAGTACTCTCTTCCTCAGCTATGTTTGATCCTTCAAGGTCAGATCATTTGGTCTCTGAGATCTGGATACCTATCCAAGCATGCATTTCGAGCCTCCACATCATTTTGTCTCTAATATCGATGTGCACATGGCTCCATTGGAAGTATTCTTATACTTGAGAATGATTTTGTTTTTCAAGTAGGGTAGGGTAGAAAAAAAGAAAAAGAAAAGAAAAAAAAGAGAAAAAAAAAAGAAAAAGAAAAAAATGAAAAAAGAGGAAAATAGAAATCTAAGGTGAAAACCTCCTCGGAGGCGCCTTAGATTGGCTCATTGATTGAAAAACTCCATGAGGCGGTCAATGGGTTGGGAAAAAAGAGAAAAGAGAATAAGATCTCTCGGTGAAAACCTCCCTTGGAGCCGCCCAAGGGAGGCAATTAGGGTGAAAACCTCCATGAGGCACCCTAGTTGTTTTTTTTTTTAAAAAAAAAGAGAAAAAGGAAAAGAAAAATAAAGCTAATCTCCATTGAATAATTTCATGTTGTAGCAATGACATTGCAGGTCGGGACGATCACTCAAATCAAGGTTAAAGGAATTTTTCTTGTGCCTTCTACAGGAAGCTCTGTATTTCTACAGGAAACATCCTGTAGAACCTTTGGACGAACCAAATTCAAGTCTAAAATGGAATCTGATGGTGGGAATCTATTGATTAGGCCTACAAGCACTTGTGTGTCCATCCCTTGCCTTTCTCCATCATTTTTTCCACCTCATTGTGCTTCTCGTTGTGCTTCTACAGGAACTTCCTGTAGAAATTGTGGGAAACTAGACATGGATTTCAAAAAGTGGTTTGGCGAACATGGTAGCTTCCTCAAGGGTTCAGAAGTCCTCATGCAATCTTCCAACTCCTCCTCCATCATCTCCATACCTGCATCACAACCCAAACTCATTTTTCATACCATGCAACAAAAATGCAAAATGCCTTGAAGCAAAAATACCTAGAACAAAATTTGTTTTTGCCATAACTTGAAAACCATGCATCCATTTGAAAAACCGTTTTATGGGGAATTGTACAAGGACGATGGCAACATGCCTGAGCAGTTTCAGGCTATTCCGATGCACGGTTTCCAAGAAATCAGCCTCCATCACCATCAGCCATTTTTGCATTTTCTCCATATCCGTGGATTCGTTTCAAAACCTGTTTCATGGGGATATGCATATGCGTGATGGTAACCTACCCAAGCAGTTTCAGCAGATTCCGATGCATGGTTTCCGAGAAATCGATCTCTGAAATCTTCAGCCATTTTCCATTTTTCTCGAAATCCGTGCATCCATTGATCACGATTTTGCTATGGGAGGTGCATCATGATGATCGCAACATGCTTGGCAAGTTTCAGATCGATCAGCTTTACCGTTTGGGAGAAATGGCGAAAACAAGTTCTGGTTTTGTGACAATGCAGCAGCAGCAGCTTGAATGTGCAGATTTGAACGTGGAAACAATTGTCTGGAGCTTAGATCTGGTCAGAGGACACCTGCACAAGGAAAAACAATCAAAAGTCATCAGCCAAGCCCTCATGCAACCAAAGGATCCAAGCATGCAGCAGCAGAATATGAGCATGCAGCAGCAAAAAGCTTCACAGCAGCCATTTGACTTCAGGTACGTGACTAAAACCTATTCCTCTATTGCATGAATCTAATTCAAGAAATGCATGAATGAATGGAATGGTGAAATTAAGCCACGAATATAGGAAGGTTAACTTGACATCCAGTTCTCTAGCACTCACGAGAAAATCACGCAGCATGCATGGATCAGTCATGCACGTGAGATTTAAGAAACACAGACAGTTATGGATATTCTAAACTCCAGTGCAACTAATGGAAGTGAATACAAGCAGAGAACAAATAGTTAACCACTGCAGTTCATGACAGCAAAACAGTTTGCATGGGCCAGCACACGTCTTTGCCACCTCACTCCACCAAAAATCACGCAGAAATTAATGAGCGCTCAGCTGAAATTCATAGACTGTTATTCAACTTACACTTGCAACCTGTTCAACTGAAGATGCATCCTCTGCTCCCACAATCGGTTAACCTATCATCCTTCGCTAATTTTTTTTGGCTTGTTCAAATTCTCCCGCATACCAAGATCGTGCAGAGGCGCAGAGACATCCTATAGAATCCGGCTAGCATTCTACAGGAAGACGTTTTACAGGAAAGTACAGCAGAGTCTTCCAGAGCAGAGAAGCCCAAGTTTTTCTTCATCCAGTTCGAAGCTTGAAGAAAGAGCGGGATTACTGTAAGAAATTAGTCAGTGGTGAGAACAGGTCCTGGTCAAAGTGCAAATCAAGCTCAAAGGAAACTTTACATTGGTCGTATTTCATATGACATGGCCAATGATAATATTCTAGAAGTTTTTTTCCAAATATGGAGAGATGGAAGAAGGTTCAGTTGCATATGATAAGAATACCAACAAATCTAGGTTACAAATCTAAGATACATCAGATTTCTTTATGATGGGCAGTTTAAAATGCCTCTATTCTTAGAGATTTATGCATGTTTTCCGAGGCCTAGATTGTTTGGCTGTATTTGTCTTGGTTAATGTTGTATGTATTTTTCACCAACAAGGGATTTGCATTTGTGACTTTCAAGACTGTGGAGGCTACTAAGTGAGCCCGTAAGGAACCAAACAAAACCATTTATGGAAGGATTGTTACTGTGAAACTTGCAGTTGATGGTCAGAAGGACAATTTATCATCATAACCTGTAGTATCTCCACAAATGCAGACAACTTATGGAATAGATTATCTAAGCCTGAACTCATATCATAGTCCAAGGCCACAAGTACCAGCCTCTGCACCACCACCAATTTGTTTCTCAGCATATCCATCAGGCCTATCAGCATATTGATGAGCCTTGTCATTGGGTTTTTGGGAGAAAATCATGGCAATTTTGGCTAATTAAGAGCAGGAACTTGAATGAGGCAAGGAGGAGAGATTATAGGAGATAGATCCTCCTCATTAAATCCTCACTCATTCAAATATTACTTAATCAAATCACAGTAGCTCAGAGTCGCAAGCAACACAGTTCAAGGAGAAGGCACCCCCAGCCAAGCAAGCAAAATCAGAGAAAATTGGTTCCGCAGGAAGATAGCAGACTGTTTCTACAGGAAGACAGAGAACTGTTTCTACAGGAAGTTTGGAGAAAGGGAAGCAGAAGGAGAAATTGGCTGAGATTTTAGCCAAGGAGGCCACCAGGGCCATCAAAGATGAGGAGAGAGATTGGTTGCTCAGAGGATGAGCAACACTTTCAGTAGGGGAGTGATGATGAGCCCCAAAAATGGACAATTATTTGGGCTCATTCAACCTCCTAATTTGACTTAATCCACCATTCTCATTAGTTTATTGCATGTTTTTTATTATATTTATGTTAATAGAGTGAATTTGGTTAGTCATTATGCCAACAAGTCTAATGGGTGCTTTGTGTAGCCTTTTTGGTCAATTTGGAGACAAAATTGAAGGTCTTAGTGAGCACTTGGCAGCCAAATTCGTGGGAAGACAAGGGAGAGGATTTGTAGGAAGGTGTCCCCTTCATTTATGGGCCCTTACCTCGAATTCTCCACCATCTGCTCGGAGTTCAAGGGCCACTGAATCAATTAGCACAAGGGCAGCCATGCAAGTCAAGTAGGACTGCTGTTAACTACAAGTTTTGGGCAGCCGAGTCCTTAAAGTTTAGGAGGACTGTTGGGTCCTCAATTTGTATAAATAAGAAGGCTTAGGGCCTCGTTTTGGTGAGCCAGTTAGACATTTTTGGTTAGCTAGTGGTTAGTCATTTTGTAGCTGGTAGTTAGTCATTTCATAGTCTTGTTGTAGTCATTTTGTAGTTCGATTTTTAGGCAATAGATTAGCTTTTCTTTCAGCTCATTCTCAAGCTCTCCTTGTGGACAGTTTTGATGTAACTCTTCATTTCTTGATCAATAAAGATGAATCCAGCTTTGCACCAGTTCTAAATCTCTCTTAGGAGGCTGTAGCTCTTGGGGTTGGGCCCATCTCAAGCGCCCAGTACCTCCTTTGATTATCTTTATGTGTCTTTGCTGCATTCTTAGAATAAAATCTGCTATTTGTATTTAAATCTTGCATTGTTATTTGGATTTCTTTTGATGGTTAAAGTAGCTTCTCATGGTTAGAATAGATTGGTAGGATAATAACAAGAAAAAGGCTACCAAACACCTTGGATCTCACCTCCCCCTCAGTGGAATCATGAGCTGGGACCAACGTGACTTTTCTGCCAACAAAAATGTTGTTTTGCTTTTCCATGCAATTCTTAGTGTTGGAACCCTCTTTTGTAGATGCTGATATTAGTAGTGTTTAAATGCTTCAGTTGATGATTTCTTAGTGGCATAAGTTAGTTCATGCATTTCATTTCGAATAAACTGCTGTTCATTTCCTTTTGTTGTTACTTAGGTCAGAATAGAGTAAAGTAACTAGGTCATAGGTTTTATAAGTGTTTGTGTGTTCAGTTTGAAATACCACTTGCAGAGTACCTATTACCCTTCCTTACCTGCCCATACCCCATCCAACCTACCTGTTTCATCCTTCACTCAGAACCCTTACCTTACATTTACCTCATTCGCTTACTTTGCCATGATTCTCATCTTCTTGGGCAACATCATCTCATCCCTCCTTGAACGAATCTCACCATCTACACCTTCTCCTCAACTCCATTCCCCAAGTCCTAGACCTCTTCACACCCCTATTTCACCTCCATAATCATTCCTTCATCTTTTTCCCTCCATCCATGCTCCAAAATCCCATTTCGAAACATCCTGTAGAAGAATTACAGAACATCCTGTAGAAATCCTGAACATCCTGTAGAACCCCTTCAGACTTCCTGTAGAAGCTCATAAACACGGTTTCTTGGTAGCCAAACTTTGTGAGACTCTCTGGAAGGGTGTTAGGGACCCCTTAGACCCTCTATGAACCTTCCCAACCTTTCCCAAGCATTTCTCCTCCCTGATCCACCTCTGCACAGTCAAAAATAGTTAGAAGCACATGGATGATAATTCCAACAACTTAAACAAAAATACAAAATGATGTTTTCTTCAGATATAGGTAGTCTAGACACATGTATTTTACCTTCATAGAAGTAATGGCATCTCTTTTAGTAGTTTTCATGCTCTCCTTTGCGTCAGTAGGACTAGCTGGTAGAATTAGGGTTTGCGTTTCTTTTTGGCTTTCAGTTTCTTTTTGCAATTAGATTAGCTTCCTTCGAGTTAGATTTCATCCATCAATTAAAAAGCTTCTTCTAAGAGCTCATAGAAGTTGGCTTAAGCTCCTAGTGGACTTGTGCCAGCTGACCAAGTGACAGCTGCGGCAAGAGCTAGTACTTGTGCATATAGCACTGTCGCTTCCAAGTTTGTTACGAACTACCGGGTTGATAAAATTAAAGAAGGGAGTTCTAGGAGTTGTGGCATTATTGGTACAATACAGGAGCCCACCATCTTTTTGGCGTCATTGCCGGGGAAGCGTCAGAGTATTTGTGATTGTTGCTTTTCTTCTATTTTCTACTACAACCTTCTACTAAGTAGTTTATTTCATTTCCATTATTCAATTTCGTTTATGCAAAAGTAGATTAGCATTTCTCGCTTTCATAGATTAGCATTTCAATTCTGCAATTTCATTTCTGCAATCGTAGATTAGCATTTCAATTATGCAAGCATAGCCTAGCATTTCATTCCTGCAATTTCATTTGAGCAAAATAGATTAGTCATTTCCTGATTCCATTTCAATTCCGCATTTTCATTTCAGCAAGATAGTTAGTTGCAGTTCAATCTATTTTAGTTTTGCAGGTACAAGAAGAAAAATACAAAAATCAATCAAAAAGATTTCCTTTCATGCCTTGTAGGAGTAGAGATAAGTTAGAAAAATGATTTCACAACACCCCCCATTGCTTCACATGGCCAACCTTCTCTCTTCTTCGATGGCTGTGACTAAGAAGAACCCTTGGATGGACATCAAGGCATATTTAAAGAACCTCTAGGGGAGAAGAAGAAGAAAACATTCCTCTGGAGCAAATGGCTACAAGTAGAAATGTTGGGAGCAATACCTTGTCCAAGAATGAGTTTGCAACTCAAATGGAAGATTTCAAGAGTGATATGAGGCAGTTTCTTGCCATCCAACTGGATACCTTACATATCCTAAGGAAGCAAGAGGGAGCCAAGAGCGCTTTGGTCATCTTTTGTCCTAGGTGCACTAGAAAGCATCATAGGAACGAATGTCCAATGCACTCCCTAGAAGTGTGTTTCATCTGTGAAGAATACCATCCTACAAATCAGTTCCCTTCCTTGCCTTGACTTAAAGTTGCATATCAAAGAGTTAAATGATCCACTGAACCACTCTATCATATGAACCAAAGGAAGCCGCCTGGACGTAAATCTTACCAGCAGGAACTGCAAGGGACAACTGAGACCTATTATGACCCCTACCAAGCCACTTTCATGCCTTCTTGGGGTCCCCTTGCTCATCCTTCCTGGTTCACACCTCCTCCTTGTTCCTTCACAGATCCATATTGTGCCCAACCAGTTGCTCATTCATTTCACTCTTATGCTCAGCCACAGCCTCAGTGGAATGCACCTTATCAGGAGTGGAGGCCCCAGTACAACTCTCATCCCGCTCATTTTCCTCCACCACCTGCTCATCCACAACCATCGCCTCCTCCTCCACCAAGGCAACCCCAAATGCCTACCCAACCACAATGCCATCCATCTCCATCTCAATTTCACACCTCCACTCAACTACCCGTACCATTTCCAAAGCCATACAATGGAGTAGCTCAACCCAGTTGCAAAGCTGAGGCACAACATGTGCAAATGACTCCTTTTGAGCTCAATGATGTTCACCAAAGCTCAGGAAGAGTGTTGCAAAACAGAGATTATATTGACAACATTGAAGGAACAAAGGAAAAAGAAGATTCCAAACAGGAGATCAAAGAACCATGGGCTGCACTTGATGAAGAGAAGAGATCAGAATCAGAGATCGAGAAAGCTTCCTCATGGTTACCATCAAATATTCCATGTATTCCAGAGAAAGATCAGCAAAAGGAGGAAGAAGAGAAAGTCATGATAGAAAGTGACATGAAGAATGATCCAGATCAGCAAAAGGAGGAAGATGAGAAAGTCATGATAGCAGGTGACATGAAGAATGATCCAGATCAGCAAAAGGACCAAGGATATCAAAGCTATATTGAGACATGGTTCCAGACAGTCACTAAGTTGCAGCAGTACTCTCTTCCTCAACTATGTTTGATCCCTTCAAGGTCAGATCATTTGGTCTCTGAGATCTGGATACCTATCCAAGCATGCATTTCGAGCCTCCACATCATTTTGTCTCTAATCTCGATGTGCACATGGCTCCATTGGAAGTATTCTTATACTTGAGAACGATTTTGTTTTTCAAGTAGGGTAGGGTAGACAAAAAGAAAAAAAAAAAAGAAAAAAAAGAGAAAAAAAAAGAAAAAGAAAAAAATGAAAAAAGAGGAAAATAGAAATCTAAGGTGAAAACCTCCTCGGAGGCACCTTAGATTGGCTCATTGATTGAAAACCTCCATGAGGCGGTCAATGGGTTGGGAAAAAATAGAAAAGAGAATAAGATCTCTGGGTGAAAACCTCCCTTGGAGCCGCCCAGGGGAGGCAATTAGGGTGAAAACCTCCATGAGGCGCCCTAGTTGTTTTTTTTTAAAAAAAAAAAAAAAAGAGAGAAAAAGAAAAAGAAAAATAAAGCTAATCTCCATTGAATAATTTCATGTTGCAGCAATGACATTGCAGGTCGGGAGGATCACTCAAATCAAGGTTAAAGGAATTTTTCTTGTGCCTTCTACAGGAAGCTCTGTATTTCTACAGGAAACATCCTGTAGAACCTTTGGACGAACCAAATTCAAGTCTAAAATGGAATCTGATGGTGGAAATCTATTGATTAGGCCTACAAGCACTTGTGTGTCCATCCCTTGCCTTTCTCCATCATTTTTTCCACCTCAACTTGCTTCTCGTTGTGCTTCTACAGGAACTTCCTGTAGAAATTGTGGGAAACTAGACATGGATTTCAAAAAGTGGTTTGGCGAACATGGTAGCTTCCTCAAGGGTTCAGAAGTCCTCATGCAATCTTCCAACTCCTCCTCCATCATCTCCATACCTGCATCACAACCCAAACTCATTTTTCATACCATGCAACAAAAATGCAAAATGCCTTGAAGCAAAAATACCTAGAACAAAATTTGTTTTTGCCATAATTTGAAAACCATGCATCCATTTGAAAAACTGTTTTATGGGGAATTGTACAAGGGCGATGGCAACATGCCTGAGCAGTTTCAGGCTATTCCGGTGCACGATTTCCAAGAAATCAGCCTCCATCACCATCAGCCATTTTTGCATTTTCTCCATATCCGTGCATTCGTTTCAAAACCTGTTTCATGGGGATATGCATATGCGTGATGGTAACCTACCCAAGCAATTTCAGCCGATTCCGATGCATGGTTTCCAAGAAATCGATCTCTGAAATCTTCAGCCATTTTCCATTTTTCTCGAAATCCGTGCATCCATTGATCACGATTTTGCTATGGGAGGTGCATCATGATGATCGCAACATGCTCGGCAAGTTTCAGATCGATCAGCTTTACCGTTTGGGAGAAATGGCGAAAACAAGTTCTGGTTTTGTGACAATGCAGCAGCAGCAGCTTGAACGTGCAGATTTGAACGTGGAAACAATTGTCTGGAGCTTAGATCTGGTCAGAGGACACCTGCACAAGGAAAAACAATCAAAAATCATCAGCCAAGCCCTCATGCAACCAAAGGATCCAAGCATGCAGCAGCAGAATATGAGCATGCAGCAGCAAAAAGCTTCACAGCAGCCATTTGACTTCAGGTACGTGACTAAAACCTATTCCTCTATTGCATGAATCTAATTCAAGAAATGCATGAATGAATGGAATGGTGAAATTAAGCCACGAATATAGGAAGGTTAACTTGACATCCAGTTCTCTAGCACTCACGAGAAAATCACGCAGCATGCATGGATCAGTCATGCACGTGAGATTTAAAAAACACAGACAGTTATGGATATTCTAAACTCCAGTGCAACTAATGGAAGTGAATACAAGCAGAGAACAAATAGTTAACCACTACAGTTCATGATAGCACAACAGTTTGCATGGGCAAGCACACGTCTTTGCCACCTCACTCCACCAAAAATCACGCAGAAATTAATGAGCGCTCAGCTCAAATTCATAGACTGTTATTCAACTTACACTTGCAACCTGTTCAACTGAAGATGCATCCTCTGCTCCCACAATCGGTTAACCTATCATCCTTCGCTGATTTTTTTTGGCTTGTTCAAATTCTCCCGCATACCAAGATCGTGCAGAGGCGCAGATACATCCTATAGAATCCGGCTAGCATTCTACAGGAAGACGTTTTACAGGAAAGTACAGCAGAGTCTTCCAGAGCAGAGAAGCCCAAGTTTTTCTTCATCCAGTTCGAAGATTGAAGAAAGAGCGGGATTACTATAAGAAATTAGTCAGTGGTGAGAACAGGTCCTGGTCAAAGTGCAAATCAAGCTCAAAGGAAACTTTACATTGGTCGAATTTCATATGACATGGCCAATGATAATATTCTAGAAGTTTTTTTCCAAATATCGAGAGATGGAAGAAGGTTCAGTTGCATATGATAAGAATACCAACAAATCTAGGTTACAAATCTAAGATACATCAGATTTCTTTATGATGGGCAGTTTAAAATGCCTCTATTCTTAGAGATTTATGCATGTTTTCCGAGGCCTAGATTGTTTGGCTGTATTTGTCTTGGTTAATGTTGTATGTATTTTTCACCAACAAGGGATTTGCATTTGTGACTTTCAAGACTGTGGAGGCTACTAAGTGAGCCCGTAAGGAACCAAACAAAACCATTGATGGAAGGATTGTTACTGTGAAACTTGCAGTTGATGGTCAGAAGGACAATTTATCATCATAACCTGTAGTATCTCCACAAATGCAGACAACTTATGGAATAGACTATCCAAGCCTGAACTCATATCATAGTCCAAGGCCACAAGTACCAGCCTCTGCACCACCACCAATTTGTTTCTCAGCATATCCATCAGGCCTATCAGCATATTGATGAGCCTCGTCATTGGGTTTTTGGGAGAAAATCATGGCAATTTTGGCTAATTAAGAGCAGGAACTTGAATGAGGCAAGGAGGAGAGATTATAGGAGATAGATCCTCCTCATTAAATCCTCACTCATTCAAATATTACTTAATCAAATCACAGTAGCTCAAAGTCGCAAGCAACACAGTTCAAGGAGAAGGCACCCCCAGCCAAGCAAGCAAAATCAGAGAAAATTGGTGCCGCAGGAAGATAGCAGACTGTTTCTACAGGAAGACAGAGAACTGTTTCTACAGGAAGTTTGGAGAAAGGGCAGCAGAAGGAGAAATTGGCTGAGATTTTAGCCAAGGAGGCCACCAGGGCCATCAAAGATGAGGAGAGAGATTGGTTGCTCAGAGGATGAGCAACACTTTCAGTAGGGGAGTGATGATGAGCCCCAAAAATGGACAATTATTTGGGCTCATTCAACCTCCTAATTTGACTTAATCCACCATTCTCATTAGTTTATTGCATGTTTTTTATTATATTTATGTTAATAGAGTGAATTTGGTTAGTCATTATGCCAACAAGTCTAATGCGTGCTTTGTGTAGCCTTTTTGGTCAATTTGGAGACAAAATTGAAGGTCTTAATGAGCACTTGGCAGCCAAATTCGTGGGAAGACAAGGGAGAGGATTTGTAGGAAGGTGTCCCCTTCATTTATGGGCCCTTACCTCGAATTCTCCACCATCTGCTCGGAGTTCAAGGGCCACTGAATCAATTAGCACAAGGGCAGCCAAGCAAGTCAAGTAGGACTGCTGTTAACTACAAGTTTTGGGCAGCCGAGTCCTTAAAGTTTAGGAGGACTGTTGGGTCCTCAATTTGTATAAATAAGAAGGCTTAGGGCCTCGTTTTGGTGAGCTAGTTAGACATTTTTGGTTAGCTAGTGGTTAGTCATTTTGTAGCTGGTAGTTAGTCATTTCATAGTCTTGTTGTAGTCATTTTGTAGTTCGATTTTTAGGAAATAGATTAGCTTTTCTTTCAGCTCATTCTCAAGCTCTCCTTGTGGACAATTTTGATGTAACTCTTCATTTCTTGATCAATAAAGATGAATCCAGCTTTGCACCAGCTCTAAATCTCTCTTAGGAGGCTGTAGCTCTTGGGGTTGGGCCCATCTCAAGCGCCCAGTACCTCCTTTGATTATCTTTATGTGTCTTTGTTGCATTCTTAGAATAAAATCTGCTATTTGTATTTAAATCTTGCATTGTTATTTGGATTTCTTTTGATGGTTAAAGTAGCTTTTCATGGTTAGAATAGATTGGTAGGATAATAACAAGAAAAAGGCTACCAAACACCTTGGATCTCACCTCCCCCTCAGTGGAATCATGAGCTGGGACCAACGTGACTTTGCTGCCAACAAAAATGTTGTTTTTCTTTTCCATGCAATTCTTAGTGTTGGAACCCTCTTTTGTAGATGCTGATATTAGTAGTGTTTAAATGCTTCAGTTGATGATTTCTTAGTGGCATAAGTTAGTTCATGCATTTCATTTCGAATAAACTGTTGTTCATTTCCTTTTGTTGTTACTTAGGTCAGAATAGAGTAAAGTAACTAGGTCATAGGTTTTATAAGTGTTTGTGTGTTCAGTTTGAAATACCACTTGCAGAGTACCTATTACCCTTCCTTACCTACCCATACCCCATCCAACCTACCTATTTCATCCTTCACTCAGAACCCTTACCTTACATTTACCTCATTCGCTTACTTTGCCATGATTCTCATCTTCTTGGGCAACATCATCTCATCCCTCCTTGAACGAATCTCACCATCTACACCTTCTCCTCAACTCCATTCCCCAAGTCCTAGACCTCTTCACACCCCTATTTCACCTCCATACTCATTCCTCCATCTTTTTCCCTCCATCCATGCTCCAAAATCCCATTTCGAAACATCCTGTAGAAGAATTACAGAACATCCTGTAGAAATCCTGAACATCCTGTAGAACCCCTGCAGACTTCCTGTAGAAGCTCATAAACACGGTTTCTTGGCAGCCAAACTTTGTGAGACTCTCTGGAAGGGTGTTAGGGACCCCTTAGACCCTCTATGAACCTTCCCAACCTTTCCCAAGCATTTCTCCTCCCTGATCCACCTCTGCACAGTCAAAAATAGTTAGAAGCACATGCATGATAATTCCAACAACTTAAACAAAAATACAAAAAGATGTTTTCTTCAGATAGAGGTAGTCTATACACATGTATTTTACCTTCATAGAAGTAATGGCATCTCTTTTAGTAGTTTGCATGCTGTCCTTTGCATCAGTAGGACTAGCTGGTAGAATTAGGGTTTGCTAGGGTTTGCGTTTCTTTTTGGATTTCAGTTTCTTTTTGCAATTAGATTAGCTTCCTTCGAGTTAGCTTTCATCCATCAATTAAAAAGCTTCTTCTAAGATCTCATAGAAGTTGGCCTAAGCTCCTAGTGGACTTGTGCCAGCTGACCAAGTGACAGCTGCGGCAAGAGCTAGTACTTGTGCATACAACACCGTCGCTTCCAAGTTTGTTACGAACTACCGGGTTGATAAAATTAAAGAAGGGAGTTCTAGGAGTTGTAGCATTATTGCTAAAATACTGGAGCCCACCAATTAAAAAATTCCAGCCTTTTGATCTTTGGGATGAGGGATCCATATATAGATGTTTACAGGGGGGTGAGTCAACTTCTGGGATTTTGATTAGTGTCATCTCTCTAATAGTTCTTGGTTCCACTTGGAGATTTCATGATCTCTTACTCATCCTTGGGCGAATTCAGAGAGGCAAGTGTCAAATGAGTAGCTTCTAGAAGATTCTCAGGGTCTCCACCTGGCAAACTACTTGTGCCATTTGGCTGCTCTCGCTCATCGTACCCTATAGAAGGGCTTTCTAGTATGCATCACACTTTTTGCATGTGGCAGGTGAGATGCATCACACCCTTAGCACTGGGCAGTCTGTATGGTCTTGCTTTGACCAATTCTGAGTAGTTTTTCATGGAGAACTTCTGGGAGATGATGTAATCAGCTGACCTTGCTCCTGTAGGGTATGAAACAACACTTTTAGGGACTTAGAAGCCCTTGGTTTATGGAAATATATGATTGGGGTTGCAGTGCCCAAATATGTCTATAACAGTTGCCCCTAAAGCATGAGGTCGTAAATCTTTTTGATGTCGGTTGAAATGCTTTATTATGAGGATCCGAGGTTTTTTGAACTGGAAGGTGACCTGCAATAAGATACAATACAATACATTATCTTCATAATATTTTCATTATCTAGCTAAGGTGGGCATTCCCATGCTTAGCTTTATAAATCCATTTTCATGTACATAGGACAGACAACCGTTTGTGTAGCAGACCAATGATTCTGGTAGAGCCATCATCCTTTAGTTTGGATGATTATCTGTGCAGCAATGATGTACATTTGATGTGTTTATTTTCCTAAATATATCATAGCCCAGATGGATGAAACTAGATCTGGGGTCTTGAAAACTCATTCAATCTTCACCCAAAAGTACAAGTCGGTCCATGTGAAAAGATGTTCTGATGTCGAACATGGAAAGACATCGCCTGATTACCAGCCAATGATGTAAGTTGTTAACAAGCGCGAGAGGAATCACTGATGATGATGATGATGACCCTCAAGGTACTGCAGTACAATCCACGTGGTGTGAATACATGAGTCGATGTCGAACACCATGTAAAATCTTTCGATCAAAGGCCATTAATGTAAACCTATCGCCGGAAGCGAGAAACTTGCCATTGAGGCATGCAAGCTTCAAAGTACTGAAAGGGTTGTTCCTAGGTCAATTTCTTGGATAATGAGCTGATGTTGACAAGAAGTGACCCGTCGTAGGAGGGCATTAATGAATCCCACATCTACGACACGAAATGGAGCAAATGATTTTGTGGAGGTGAAAATGATCTGATGATACAAGGTTCAGGGTGGCAGTCATGAATGAATGAAGCGTGAAGGTATTACAACGGATGAGACACAATTTGGGTAGGTGAATTCTCTGAGCAAATTTTCTTGAACATATTGGTGACATTGAAATGGATTGGTAGCGTTAACCCCAAAAGTGGATGGTGCAGTGGACCAATGGTGATATGACCGGTGAATGGAATAACCCAACCTGACTCAGTCATGGTGATGGAGTGAAAATGTCATGTTCAAGAGCAACCTGCTACCAATAAAGTTTCTTCAAGTTTTCTTCCCAATTTTCCCCAGCCATTTTTGACCAGTACCTCTTTATTTTTGTCAAGCTTGAGGAAGATAACATATTCTTGTTCTATAATTTTCCCTTCGAGCAAACCCGTTGCTATGTTTTAACGAGCCTAGCGATGGTGAGACTCGCTCTTGTCTGAATGGACAACTTTGTCGCTATTGTTTTAACGAGTTTAACGACAAGGATAACTTGGTTATTTTCAATTTTATAGAGTTTGAAAAGAAATGGAAAGGAAACTCCAATATTCCTTTTTCATAATATAATCCCTTAAGTCTGAAAAAGTATAAAACAATGCGAAAGGGATGACTTTTCAATAGTTTTAACGAGCCGAACAAGACAAACACTCGATCTTTTTGTGTAATAATCCCTCAGGTCCAAAAAGATTAAAATCTAGAGGAGGGATGGCACTTCCAATCACTTTAATGAGCTGGAGAGGCCAATTTCTTGGCAATCTTTTCATATTTTACGAGTTAGACGAAAAGAGCTTAAAAGAGACTCGTTTTTTGAGGAATGAGTGATGTTTTTGGATAGCAGCTGGTTCCAAGTAATGTTTGGAAATTTTTTATCACGGTAGTGTAAATAAGGTGGCTAATAGCATCACTCATCGCATTTGTTCCTCAAAAGGGTTAAAAAATCAAATGGAGGCGTATGATCGGCTAAAAAAGAGTGGAGGTGATGGTAAGAACACGGCCAAGGCTCAAAAGCAGATAATAATGTGATCGCAATGGTTATTTACCGAAGGTGGGTTCATTTTTTAACAAGCTTAAACTCTATTGGAACATATGATCATTGCTAGGTTTATTTTTTAATGAACTTGAACTTCGCGTAAAACTATTCGTGCCAGTCGTATAATAAGGATGTCTCATCAATAGGTTCATTTTTTAGGGAGCTCACCCGATTCGAAATTTTGCTTTGGAGCCTTTCATTATGTAAGCTAGGAATGACCAATCCTATGAGTTTAAAGGGTTAAGAATCTACAAACTAACAAAATAAATGGTCACTTTTCACTTTCATGCAAAAAGGTTTGCATGCCCCCAGGTATAGCAAAGTAGAGTTTCCAGGTTACCCTTCAATTTGCAGACAAAACATTTGCTCTATTAGGAAAGGCATAACTTCTGATAGAGGTATCTTATTCCAGTCTAATCCCATTTTCTTAAACAGGCGGGTGTGTCAGACCAGTCATATATCCTCCATGGAAACCTACCCTATACCTGAAGTTTTCCTGCCGAAGAAAGCCAAGGTGCATGCCCCCTGGGTTTCAGTCACAACCACTGAATCACTCGCGCTCATTAGGTGGACAGACTGGAGATTGATGAGACATCCCTTACGCAAAAAGACCTGTTAGGGATAGCATTTGACTATTAGCTATGTGTGAACCGGGGAATGAAAGCTAGTCTACGAACTGGAACCCTCTGCCTTCATGCGGAAAACACATCACTCGAAAGAGTGAGGAAACAATAGCTCCCATGCTATAAATGTAGTCACGCCCAAGGAGTAGATTGTAATATAAAGGTCCTTGGACTACCATTACATTCAGATAAAAGGTTTTCCTTCTCAAAGTTATAGGAAAATTTGGAAGGATCCCTAAAGGTTGACTGGTACCTTTGTCGAAGCCTGTCAGATTTCACATCTCAGGCAAAAGTGATGGCAAACCAAACGCTTTCCAAGAAGTTGAGGAAAAGATACTCACAGAAGCCCCTTCATCTATGATGGTACCAACCATGACCATTCTGTAAGTTTGCACTATGATTCTGAATGTTACATTAGATGGTAGATGGGGTCTGCCTAGTGGATTCCAATTGAAGGAGACAACTAGGTTGCTTGGAAGTGGGACTGAATAAACGGCCGAA
Source organism: Pinus tabuliformis (assembly GCA_031772625.1). Taxonomy (NCBI): domain Eukaryota; kingdom Viridiplantae; phylum Streptophyta; class Pinopsida; order Pinales; family Pinaceae; genus Pinus; species Pinus tabuliformis. Next base: position 335,615,737 of record CM062817.1, read on the forward strand.
TACATCTTTGACAAACTTCCTTCCTGTGGTAAAGGAACCGGTAGATTGCCCCCGTGTTCATTGGAGTCTGTGTTTACGCAAAGAATTTGAATGGTGTCATTCTCATTCTCTTTGGTGACTGTATCATCTGAAGGTAAATCCTCTGAAGACAAGATGGGGTTGACTGCTGTCTTGACCCATTGACTTTGGTCCGATGTGGACTCAGAGGTTTTATCTTCAATGATAGGTGCTTTGACTGATAACAAAGGTGTGTCAGTCGGATTTTCAACTAGTAATGGACTCGGTTAGAGTTTCTTGTATCTAAGAGGAAGTCACTGCAGTGATGCTAGATGGTTATCCAAGACTCTTTTAGCTTCGTCCAGGAAGGGACAACGGTGGAGGGCATGATCTCCTTCACACATTCTACAAGGAAATTTAGATCTTCCTTTTTTTCGGGTGACTTCGTTTTCACTAGTTGACGGTGTACTCTCAACATGATTGTCAGAGGTTGATGACACCGGATTGTGCAAGCGGGGAGAACAATCCCTTAAGATTCGTGGGATGCAAGGACAATCTCGATGATAGTGGTCCCCTTTGCATATGACACATGGAGATTTAGGTTTGGATGGTGCAGTGTGTGGATTTTCACTAAACGATGTACAGTTGCCCCTTTTTGCCGTTGGCTCCTTCTTCTTCTTCTCAGTTACTTGGTTACTAGCTTCACCAAGCGAAGAGGAAGAAGGAGAGGGAGAAAAAAACGAAGCAGAAGGTTGGGGGGTAACTCTAGTATCATCTAGTTGCTGATTTGATTGCTCAGGAATCATGATGCTTTGAATGAAAGAGGTCAATAAAATCCATATTGGCAAGCCAATTGTCAATCCTGGAAGGGACAATGTGGCCATATGAGGCGCACCAACATCTCCCCAAGAGGATAAAGGACTAGGATTTCCCCCAAGGGGAAATCCTTGATTGGTGAGATCCATTTTCTCAACCTAAGATCAACGAGGGAATAGGGACGTTATTCCGATTAAAATAAATTTTAGACGCTTTGACACAACTTTCTTTTCCAATTTTTAGGAGTCGAGAAAAAGCTAAATATGACTCTAGTCGCCTTCGATTTTTAATGAGCCTGAAGTGACAAGTGCTCAGATGGACCTTTTCCTTTAAGGAGTCTGAAAAGGAATGAAAGAGACTACTCTGGAAATCTAGATAGAGGGATTACCAAACCAATCGCAAAACTGCAGAATACATTTTACGGTATGGCAGTCAATCTTCCCGAATGATGTGTTCAGTGCATTGCGATCGATAGGGAGGCAGACACGGCTTCCTAAGGATAAAGGATATAGCCTATTGTGGTCTCCCAATATATACTTGACGGTACGTGGGAGCACAAGTCTGTACTGGCACTTGTCATCTCAAAGAGGAGGAATCACCCAACTTACAATGAAAGCGACAGTTACCAGGCTTTACGACACTGGAATACGTCTCTAGCCTAGACTTCTAGATGTTGTGCGTTAGGTTCCAAAGCATTTTTATGTTCATTGAATTTATTTTACAGTTGATATTTCTTAAGAAGTTTTCCTTTAAGGTTCACCGCGTGATGTAGATATACAACTCCTAAATATGAAATCTAAGATGATAAACAGTTGTTTACTCTTCTTTTTGCAATGAAAATCCTAGCTACTAAGGAAAGAGAAGCGTAATCCTTTCAACATAGAGCAGAGAGCACACACTAGATGCACTGTCCTGAATCAAAATCAACAAGCAATCTAAATGCACATGCATGTATCTGTTTTCTGCTTTCTTAATGTGTGAATGACAAGAAGAATGCTAAATACAAATCTGAATTATCACAAGATGAAACTTTGCGATTTTGAATTGAAAACGTCTTTCGACACTTGAAATACTATCAATTTAGATCAAATACAAGAGTAACAGTGTAATCAACTATCAAAAATAGGAGGATTCTTTTCTTTGACTGAAAACAACACTTTCAAATCAAAAGTCGATAGTTCGATTAAGCTACTATTTTGTAAAGGAGAACTGTAAATGGCAAAAAATGCATAAAAAACATTCACAATTCTTTGTACAATAGAGGCTGAATAATGCAAGGGAAGGGGGTTTCAACAGTGGTCTACTGATCACAGACAACAAAACTCCTGAATAAAGTTGAAGACAGCGAAGAAAAAACCAAAATCTGGAGGCAGAAATAGTCTTACCTGATCATCGCACCTGTAACATAGGGAACAGGGATGCACCCTACCTACTGCACACAGGAGGTGCAATACATCTAGTCTGCCAAAAGGAGACAGTGCGATGGTCCAAGGACAAGACTTCAACTTGGTTTTTGGTCACAGTTTGCAACTTAGTTCAGGGATTTAGGCCGAGCTAATGATAGTCAGTAAATACAAAGTATAGGGGCTTATCTAATGAGGTTACTTGAGCTACCTCCAGGGCACTTAGGATGTTTGCAAGTCAATTGTTCAATTCATAAACAAAACCGGAGATTGACTGAAGCAGCGTTGATCTACTTTGCACTTGGATAGCAAATGCAGTTCGAAGGCTAGTTGGCTTAACTTCAGGCTCCATCTATAGTTTATGAAGAAAACAAATAGAGACAAGCAGTTAAACTATTCGCTCCCCAGTGGAGTTGCCATTTTTTAATCAGGAAAACTAGTGTCCATTTAGAGCTACTAGTCCCACTAAGATGTGTAGCTATCTTAGAAACAAACATGTTAAAGTTATTTGTGTTTTCCTTTATGAGAGATATCTGAGAGAGAAGCAGGGAGTACCAACCTCAGTCTTTCACTAGTCTCCTTGCTTGTTTCCTCTCTCCTTTGATGAAGCTTTCACCACTCCTTTATCGCTTGTCCCGCTTCAAAGAACCCCTGTGGAGTCAAGGCAAAAAATGCCATCAAAGCATAGAGATCTATAACCATAAATAATGTAGGATCAGATGTACATTAACCGTATAGATGCATATACAAACAAGATTCAGAGATATACAAGCATATGGAGGAAAACTCAAATAGCTTTATTGATAGAAGTAGTAGAAGAGAGGATTACAACCAAGCTATCTGATCTAGCATCATCCTCCCAGCATGAAAGCCCCCTTCACCTCATACAAAGCAAGATCACCAACAATGTCTTCAAAGAGAAACCAACAACACTTCCTTGCAAATTACAAAATTCCAGCCTTTTGATCTCTAGGATGAGGGATCCATATATAGATGTTTGCAGGGCGGTGAGTCAGCTTCTGGGATTTTGATTAGTGTCATCTCTATGATAGTTCTTGGTTCCACTTGGAGATTTCATGATCTCTTACTCAATCTTGGGCAAATTCAGAGAGGAAAGTGTCAAATGAGCAGCTTCTAGAAGATTCTCAGGGTCTCCACCTAGCAAACTGATTGTGCCATTTGTCTGCTCTCACTCATCCCACCCTACAGAAGGGATTTCCAGTATGCATCACACATTTTGTATGTGATAGGTGAGATGCATCACACCCTTAGCACTGGGCAGTCTGTATGGTCCTGCTTTGACCAGTACTGAGTAGTTTTTCATGGAGAACTTCTGGGAGATGATGTAATTAGCTGACCTTGCTCCTTTAGGGTATGAAAAAATGCTTTTAGGGACTTAGAAGCCCTTGGTTTATGGACATATATGATTGGGGTTGTAGTGCCCAAATATGTCTATAACAGGGTCCTTGTAGAATTGCACTCATGAAGGAAATAGGTCACGCATTTTTTAGATCATCCTTTTGGGTGAGTACAACGGTGAGAGAATTTTCAAAAGAAAAGGTGTAGAGAAAAAAACATTTATTGAAGTTTAGGTTGTACAATGTGGGTGCCTCTACGATAGCCTGTTTAATCTAGGAAAATGCCTCCTTTTCCCTTTTATCCCAATTATGAATTGCATCCTTCTTCGCCATGTCCTGTATTGCCTTAACAATATGGGCGTAGTAAGAGATGAACTTGTAGAGTAAATTGATTTTCCCCAAGAAGGAATTCATGGCCTTCTTGTTCACTAGGAAGGGAATCTGCATGATTTCTTTGACCATGTCTAAGTCTACCTTAGTCCCACTTTTTGAAATAATGTGACCCAAGAGATTACCCTCAAACAGCACAAAGATACTTTTCTTGGAATTTAAGGATATCCCATACTTGCGACATCGCTCGAAATTTTTCTTTAAGGGGAGTATGTGGTTTGGCCTATGTTTGGAGAATACTATTATGTTAACAAGATAGATCACTATGGTCCATCCAATCGGCCCACGAAAATTGATGTCTATAGCACGTTTAAATGTTGCACCAGCATTGATTAATCCAAACAATATTCACCTGAATGCGAATGTGCCCCACTTCGTGTGGAAGGTGGTCTTAAGTTTGTCAGGCTCTGAAACTAGAACTTGTTTATATCCTAAGTAACTATTTAGCAAAAAAACATTTGTGAACCCCTATACTACTTATAGTATCTGTTCCATGGATGGAATGGGGTAGTTGTCCTTGTCCGAGGTATGATTGAGATTTCAGAATTCAACACACGAGTGGATCTCCCCAGACTTCTTTATTACTGGGACCAAATTTGACACCCAAGTTGAGTGTCGAACCCTGTATATGATTCGAGTATCTAGTAGTTTCCTTAACTCTTTTTGAATAAGAGGCTCAAGCATTGGATGTACTTTTCTCAATTTTTGTTGGAATGGCTTGGCCCCTTCTTTTATTGGTATCACATGCTCGATGCTTCGCGCGTCATAATTTTTAAGCTCATTGTATGTCCACGCGAATACATATTGGTCATGCTTGGATAATAAGACAAAGGTTTGTCGCTCTTGTGGTGTACAAAAAGTACCAAGATTGACGTACTTCATATATTTTTCTGTTACCAAGTTATTATGCTCATGCGATAGCGTGGAACTATGGGTTTTAGCAGTAACAGGTCCTCCGAAGCGATCATGCTGGTCATAAAACTTTTCTAATGATACCACAACCTTTGGGATGAGATTTCCTTTACTTTCACTGGTTGCAGCCTGTAATTCCTTCTCGTGATCGCCCTTGTTATTAGGAAAACTAGTGTCTATTTAGAGCTGCTAGTCCCACTAAGATGGGTAGCTATCTTAGAAACAAACATATTAAGGTTACTTGTGTTTTCCTTTATGAGAGATAGATGAGAGAGAAGCAGAGAGTACCAACCTCAGTCTTTTGCTTGGCTCCTTGCTTGTTCCCTCCCTCCTTTGACAGAGATTCACCACTCCTTCCTTACTTGTCCCGCTTCAAAGAACACCTGTAGAGTCAAAGAAGCATAATACCATCAAAGCATAGAGATCTATAACCATAAAAAATATAGGATCAGATGTATGTTAACCATACAAATGCATATATCAATACAAGATTCAAAGATATCCAAGAATATGGAGGAAAACTCAAATAGCTTTATTGATAGAAGTAGTAGAAGAGAGGATCACAACCCATTGGTTTGACCCAGCGCCATCCTCCCAGCATGAAAGCCCTCTTCACCTCATACAAAGCAAGATCACCCAACAATGTCTTCAAAGAGAAACCAATAGCACTTCCTTGCAAATTACAAAATTCCAACCTCTAGATTTCTAGGATGAAGGATCCATATATAGATGTTTGCAGGTGGGTGAGTCAGCTTCTAAGATTTTGATTAGTTTCATCCCTCTAATAGTTCTTGGTTCCACTTGGAGATTTCATGATCTCTTACTCATCCTTGGGCGAATTCAGAGAGGCAAGTGTCGAATGAGCAGCTTCTAGAAGATTCTCTAGGTTTCCACCTAGCAAACTGCTTCTACCATTTGTCTGCTCTCAGTCATCATACCCTACAGAAGGACTTTCTAGTATGCATCACACTTTTTTCATGTGGCAGGTGAGATGCATTGCACCCTTAGCACTGAGCAATCTGTATGGTCTAGTTTTGACCAATTCTGAGTAGTTTTTGAGGGAGAACTTCTGAGAGATGATGTAATCAGCTGACCTTGCTTCTTTAGGGTATGAATCAACACTTTTAGGGACATAGAAGCCCTTGGTTTATGGAAATATGTGATTGGGGTTGTAGTGCCCAAATATTTCTATAACAGTTGCCTCCTAAAGCATGAGGTCGTAAATCATTTTGATGTCGGGTGAAATGCTTTATCATGAGGATCTGAGGTTTTTTGAACTGGAAGGTGACCTATAATAAGATACAACACAATACATTATCTTCATAATATTTTCATGATCTAGCTAAGGCAGGCATCCCCATGCTTAGCTTTATAAATTCATTTTCATGTTCATAGGACAGACAAATGTTTGTGTGGCAGACTGATGATTCTGGTAGAACCATCATCCTTTGGCTTGGATGATTATCTGTGCAGCAATGATGTACATTTGATGTTTTTATTTCCCTAAATATATCACAGCCCGGATGGATGAAACTACATCCGGGGTCTTGAAAACTCGTTCAATATTTTCCTGAAGTACAAGCTGATCCATGTGAAAAGATGTTCCGGCATCGAACATGGAAAGACTTCGCCTGATTACTAGCCAATGATGTAAGCTGTTAACAGGCGCGAGAGGAATCACCGATAATGATAATGACCCTCAACGTACTGCAGTACAATTCACGTGGTGTGAATACATGAGTCGATTTCAAACACCACGCAAAATCTTTTGGTCGAAGGCCATTAATGTAAACATGTCGCCGGAAGTGAGAAACTTGCCATTGAGGCATGCAAGCTTCAAAGTACTGAAAGGGTTGTTCCTAGGTCGACTTCTTGGATAATGAGTTGATGTCAACAAGAAGTGACCCATCGTAGGATGGAATTAATGAATCCCACATCTACGACACGGAACAGAGCAAATGATTTTTTGGAGGTAAAAATGATCTGATGATACAAGGTTCAGGGTGGCGGTCATGAAAGAATGAAGCGTGAAGGTATTGTAGCGTATGAGACACAAGCTGGGTTGGTGAATTCTCTAAGTGACTTCTCTTGAACATATCGTTGACACTAAATGGATTGGTAGCATTAACCCCAAAAAATGGATGTTACGGTGGACCAATGGTAATATGACCGGTGAACGGAATAACCCAACCCGACTCAATCATGGTGATGGAGTGAAAGTGTCATGTTTAAGAGAGACCTGCTACCAATAAAGTTTCTTCAAGTTTTCTTCCCAATTTTTCCCCAATCATTTCTGACCAGTGCCTCTTTATTTTTGTCAAGCTTAAGGAGGATAACATATGCTTGTTCTATAATTTTACCTTCGGGAAAACCCATCGCTATGTTTTAACGAGCCTGGCGACAATGAAACTCGCCCTTGCCTGCAGGGACAAGTTTGTCGCTATTGTTTTAATGAGTTTAATGACAAAGATAACTCAGTCCTTTCATTTTTAGAGACTCTGAAATAGGATGGAAAGGAAACACCAGTATTCCTTTTTCGTAATGAAGTCTGAAAAATTGTAAAATAATATGAAAGGGATGAATTTTAAATAGTTTTAATGAGCCGAACAAGACAAGCGCTCGATCTTTTTGTGTAATGATCCCTCAGGTAAAAAAATATTAAAATCTAGAGGAGGGATAGCACTTCTGATCGCTTTAACGAGCTGGAGAGGCTAATTGCTCGACAATATTTTCATATTATACGAGTCAGATGAAAAGAGCTTAAAGGAGACTTGTTTTTTTAGGAACGAGTGATGTTTTCGGACAGCAGTTGGTTCCAGGTAAGGTTTGAAACTTTTTCAATCATGGTAGTGTAAAGAAGGTGGCTAATAGGATCACTCGTTGTAGCTATTCCTTAAAAGGGGTAAACAATGAAATGGAGGCATATGATTGGCTAAAAAAGAGTGGAGGTGATGGTAAGAACACGACCAAGGCTCAAAAGCTGTTAATAATTTGATTGCAATGGTTATTTATCGAAGGTGGGTTCATTTTTTAATGATCTTAAATTCTGGTGGAACATATGCTCATTACTAGGTTTATTTTTTAGCGAGCTTGAACTTCATGTAAAACTGCTCGTGATAATGGTCATTGATATTCGATTCACCGTTAACACTATGTTCTTTTGACAGTTGTACTACCTATTCAATTGCTCCATCAAACTGATTAGAAATGAGAATACATGCTTGAAAAATGAGTTAAAAAACTAATACCCTACTTGAATTACGTGAAAAGTAACTTAAAAGTAGTTTTTACCCCTCATTTTACCATTTCATTTGAATTTGGGATTGTTGGAGCTCTGGAGGTGTTTTCCCCCTTGATTTTCATTAACTGATTCCGAGAGATTCTGTGGACGATTTTTGGTGCTGTCTAGACCAGGTAGGAGCTAAACTTGAGCTCTTCAATTGCATTCTTTCCTTTTTGAATTCTGAGCATGTTTTCCTACTTTTCTTAGCCTCTAGGGTTTGAACAATTCGTTCTGTCCCCATTGCACCTAGTATACATCAAAAGGTGTGATGCATACTAGGCTGGACATTGGCCAATCAGTATGCATCCCACCCAGTACATAGGTAGGGTGCGATGGGCACAAGGAGGAAAACTTTTGCACTATTTTTTCATGGAATTTTTCCTATTTTTTGCCAAATCAGGATCCTAATTCTTCTCTTATTTGTTTTTCATAGATTCATCAGAGAAAAATGGTTGTTACATGGTGTGAACACAAGCATGAAGAAGAGGAGATGGTTTCCTTACATGATCTGGGTACGGTAACTGCATTGCGGAATTGTGGCTTGCTCAAGTTCTTCCGCATATTTAGCATGGGGCAACAAATCAACTTGTTGCAATATTTCCTCGATGCATGGGATCCTACCAACCAAGTGTTCTAGATTAGAGGAAAATCTATCCCCTTGACTGTTGAGGACATCTACTTCTTGATCAGTTTATCGAGGCGTGGTGCCCCTCTCCCACTATCAAGTGCCGCCCGTGGCGGTGAATCCGTGAAGGATTATATTCGCTGATACTATAGAGAAGGATCTTAGCCGAGCAAGGACAACAAGATCAATATCAGAGATGTCACCGACCGGTCCTTGAGGACTATTTTATTCACCTTTTCTAGATTGGCTGGTAGCGCAGCCCTTCACTTGTCCAACAGGTGCTATATGCAGTACGCCTTGGAATGCCTCGAACCAAAGGTATTCAACTGGTTTGATGCAGTACTTCCAGTGATAAAAGAACAGCTTACCAAGGTGAAAAATAGAAGATCCAAGAACTTTGGCTATGGTTCTATTCTAACGCTTTCGCCTTGGAGAAGATCCCACTGATGCAGCCATAGTACATTTCACTCAGTTTGCCACCACCAACTAAGCCACAGATGCAAAGATGGGTTGACCTTATGGCCAGACATGCTGGTCAGTCACAGGTTTCCTTCTCTGATGCCTTCTTTGAGTGGTTCAACCATCAGCAGGTTGTCTATGCCAAGTGTCCGTATGCTGGGATGGATTTCAGGGGTGAACTAGATTTGGTGCTGCTAGCTGGCGAGAAGTGGGGTGTCATAGGTAAAAATATCTGACCATATCTCTATTTATTGCTTTTATAATGTTCTTGTGCTTTTTAAATGTTTATCAAGACTAATCAAAACTCATGTGCTCATGCAGATATCGGGCCAGTGCGACCAGCAGTGCGCCTGAGAGCAGCAGCTGCCATTCTAGCAGGAGAGGCTATAGGGAGGGCCGTCCTTCGCGATCTGGATGTAGCTGAGACTCTTGTAGTGTTGCAGGATTAGATCGAGGGTCTCACCCTTGGTATTCCAGATGTGAGGACTGACGAGCTGCCTCTGAGATTACAACGCCATACCACTAGCATGCTGAGCCGATGGACTAGGCTCTTACGCATGATTGCACAGGCGGTGACTTGTTATCACCAGCACCATTAGACTAGGGTGCCCCCTTGCATTTTGAGTTTTTGGGTCATATGACCGATTTTGTCCTAGACACAGAACACTATGTACAAACTATAAACAGTTATATATATTTTTTATTTTCGGAGCTTTATTTTGGTTAAATTAAATGATCCTAATGTAAATATTAGGGAAATGCTTTTCTTTTGTCAATGTTGCAAATGTCTATCCAACACATAATTTGCTAATGAATCAGTTAATGTGTTTAAGTTTTTGGAAATGTGTTGATATTGAATAGAATCAAACTGTCTTTCCAAAATCTTGACCCTTAGGAACATACGATAGATAGCTAGATTCCAAACGGAATAGATGTCGGTAAGTTGTAGAATGACGAGTTGTGAGTCTAGCCTGATGACAAGTCGGCATATGCCATGCGCGATGGCATCAGAGAGGAGTTATATCAACGTGTTGTATTCAACGATGTTGTTCATCGATCAACCAATGCATACCCCTCTGAAACTCACTAACTCGCCGCTTGGATCAAAGATGGCCCAGGTTGCAGAAGATAGGTTCTGCGTACTACGACTTTCTCTGTCAGCGTATCCAACAAATGATTCCAATAGGTTTGACATCTGCAACAAAATGAAAAAGTGGATTACCTAACCAAAACGATCACTCTTAACGAAAACTAAAGTGTAACAAAAGCATATGAAGAGGTAACTACGCTGAGTCAAGCATAATAACGCTTAAGGTACAACCCGTTTTGGGGTTGCAACAGTGGAATCCCATCGTAATTTACTAGCTCGTAGGCTCATTTTGCTAATACCTACTTAACAATATAGGGACGCATCCACAAATACTGGAACTTACCTGCTCCCAATTTATCGAATTCCTGGTCATAAAGTAAGACCAGGTCACCTTTTGAGAAGACACGGGGTTTGACATTCTTGTCAAACTGTGCCTTAACTCATTTCTTATTTTCTTCATTAGCCAAGGTAGTGTCATGATGGGTTTCATCCAGTTGGATTAATTCCAAGAAACGAGCCTCCTCCTCTGAAGTTTCGAGGAGAAGGTCGACTATGATCTTGAGGGATGAAATTTTGCATTGAACTGGTAAGATTTCTTCCAGGCCATACACTAGCTAAAAGGGTGTAAACTGGTTGCATTTCTCACTGATGTCCGGTATGCCCACAAGGCTGAGTATAGGATTAGGTTCCAACTCTGTTTATGGACTCCAATCATCCTTTGCAGCATGCGCTTCAGGAGTTTGTTGATCGCCTCAACTTGCTCATTAGCTTGTGGATAATATGGAGTAGAGCTGTCATGGGACAGTCCTAATTTGGCAGCCAATTCAACCATCATGTGATTGTGGAAATGTGATCCATCATTTATGACTATAGCTTGTGGAACACCGAATCTGGAGACTACATGATTGAAAAAGAAAAGAGCAGACGTTTTGCCACTAGTGTTTAATGTAGGAATCGCCTCGGCCCATTTCGTAAAATAATAAAATACGACTATGATATACCCATGCCCCTCGATCGAGGTGGGGTTACATGTCATGAAATCTATGCCCTATTTGGCGAATGGCCCAATAGCAACTACTAGTTGCAGAGGTGTGGGTGGTATTCTGGTTTTGTGGTCAAAGATTTGACAAGCATGGCAACTTCTTATTGCGGTTATGCAATCCTTGAACATTGTTGGCCAGAAGTATCATGCTCGTAAAATCTTTTGTGCCATAGCATAATCAGATTGATGCCCCACACATGCGCCTGAATGACAATCATTCAAGACTTTTTCAGCCTCCTTATGCGTGAGGCACCTTCGCAAAACTGTATCGATACCATGACGGTAAAGTGTATCACCGACGATCATGTAATATTTTGCTTGGTATCGAGTACGTCATTGTTCTGAGTGAGAGGTATTAGACCTATATGTTTGGGTTTTGAGATAGATGATTATATCTCCATACCACGGATCGCTTGAAGATATCAGAAACAAAGAATCATCCATGATTGTTGCTTTGCATGTTGAATCGTTGAATGACAATGGGAAGTCACATAGTAACTCCGCAAAAACCAGAGATTTCTTTGATTTGGATTTTACGAATTCCAGATCAAACTCTTGCAAAATTGCTATCCACTTCGAATATTTTCCCCCAAGAAACTGTCACAACAAGATGTGAGTCATGGGGTTGCAATCTGACAAAATGGTAGTTTTTTGAAAGAGAACATAGTGTCGAAATCTCTGTACTGCTTGAATAGTTGCGAGAGCCAGCTTTTCAACATAGGATTACTTTCTTTCTGTATCATTTAAGTTTCAACTTAAATAATAGACAGGATGTTCGATTCCATTGTCTTCTTGAATTAAAACCATTGCGATGGTCGTATCTATTACAACCAGATACAGGTTAAAGTCTCTTTGATAATCAGGAGCGTACATTAATGATGCTTTTATTAGGGATTCCTTTAGAGCATCAAAGGAAGCTTGCACAACCTGATCCCAGTTGAAGGGTACTTCTTTTTTCAACAAACACGTATAACCTTTAGAAAGTTCAACATAATTTGGAATGAACCTCCTCAGAAAGTTTGCTTTCCCTTGGAGTTTCTGAATCTGAAGCAAATTTGAAGGTGGGGCCAGATCGATGATTACCTGAACCTTACACGAGTCGAGGCAAATCCCGTCCTTTGAAACTAAAAAGCCAAGTAAATGACTAGAATCGACACAAAACACATACTTGTGTGGATTGAGTCGTATCTTGTAATGTCGGCAACATAGAAATATTGCTCTCAAATGCTACAGATGATCGGTCCGCTTTCACGAATGAGCCGGAAGATCGTCAAGGTATGGTTGAACGATGTTCTTGATGTCATGGAAGGCATAATTCATTGCCCTCTGAAAGGTTGCACCTGCATTCTTTAAACCAAAAGGTAGCTTGAGGTATACGAATGTGCCCCACGGACAAATAAATGTAGTCTTTGACTGGTCCTATGGGCGGATATTTATTTGATTATACCCAGAAAATCCATCCATAAACGAAAAGATTTTGCATCCGACACAGTCATCAGTTATCTGGTCGATGAAGGGTGTAGGGTAGTTTTCCTTTGGACAATATTTATTTACATCTCTGTAATCGATGCACACTCTAATCGTTCCTTGCTTTTTCATCATAGGAACAATGTTCGATACCCAATCAGTTAGAGGAACCGGGTAAATGAAACCAGCATGGAGAAGTTTTTCAACTTCTGCCTTGATGGTAGTAGCTTTCTTCGGGTGCACCTGCCGAAGTCATTGTCGTACTGGTTTGACATCTGGATACATCTTAATTTCATGTTCAACTATGCTCGAGTCAATGCCCGGAATTTCTTCATATGACAATGCGAAGACATCTCTGAAATCGTGAAAGAGAGTGTAATATACTTCCAGTTCTGAAGAAGAACAAGATTCGCTAACATGAATATTCTCTACAACGTCTAGTTTGGTCGAGATATTTATGGCATAGTTTTTTGGACAGATTTCGCTCAGAATCCACTGTATTTATAGTATTTGATAGAAAATCAAAAACTGAAGGATGATTAAGGTCGCTGGAGCAATCTTCGTTGTAATCTGGAAGATGGGAACGATGGTGGTAATCTTCCCATGGCGCCCCCTCTATCATCATTGACTGAACAATTCCTTCGTCTGTAGAATGTACATGCGACCAAGGATCTGAAGAGGTACCATATTCCTTAGACCTATCTACCCAAACGCTCAATGAGAGTTGATTTAGGTTTGCCTCCCATGCTGAGAACATTGATTGCTACAATATTTCTATTGGGCTTGGAGGCAATACCTGGTGATGATCCATGCTAACATCGTGTTTGGACATCTTCTGAATAGAAGATACCATATTGCAGGTTCCCACTGTGGCCACTTCTGCCAGATTGTTTGGAGGTGGTAGGGAAAAAGTACCCATCAATGTAGGGTCTTTTAGCAAGCCTACTCCGATATTTTGAAGCAACTGAGAGCTTTCGTGGATCATCGGGATGCTTCCCGTAACTTATGAACTGTTGGGGAGAAAGGTTTTTTGGTCGAAAATTGTAATTCCTCCTTGAAAAGGAAATGAAATATTTCTGAAGTATGTTGACACAACAGCAGCCATGGCATAAATCCATGGCCTTCCCAGTAGGATGTTGTAATTAAGGTTTCTATCGATAACTTCAACATCAATTTCTACTGTTTTTCCCCCCAGCTCAACTTGCAAGTTACTTAAAATCCCGTACAGAGTGTATGTCCATCCATCAAATGCTTTTAATGTCGTTGACGATCATGACAAGGGTGGTAAGCCTAAAATTTTCCAGCAACTCATTGACATAATACATGTAGATGCACCCTCATCAATAATTGTTCGATGAATAGTTTTGCTAAGGGCTTTCACTTGAATGAGGAAAGCGAGTTGAGTTGGTAACTGAGGTTCATATCGTTTATGATTAAAGGTCATGAGATTGGAATCCGCTAGGTCAATCCCACCTATTGCTGATAATAGAGCCTACTTTTGGGAGGGGCAATTTTGCAGTACCTCAAGTGTCGACATAGCAGATGGAAATTGGGCCAGGTCATCTACTATATTATAATTCTATGCTACTCTAGCACAAGGATTAAATGTCGATTTGTGTACTACTCCCTTTGGAGGATTTATCATTAGCTTAGGAATGATGGGTGGCACAACTTCTATTGAAGTTGTTGTCGAACTACTAGGTTGATCAGTAGCCTTGTTGTTCGACAACTATGGATTCTCGTAATCTTTATTCCTTATCAATATCAAAGCATCATTTTTCTATTTTGAAATGGACAACATAAGCACTTGGGATGGGGAAGCATTGTCGCTAACAACTAGATTGGTTTCTGGGTTTGGAAACGGATCAGTTAATACCGTTGAAGTTTTTGAATTCTTAAAGAATTTCTTAATTTCAGCTTTATGTGGACAATCTCTCATCCGATGATCCTCATCGCATATCTGACATCCCGAAGGAGGTTTCCTTTGCCTAGAAGGGTTTGCAGAAGATTTTTTAGGAGATGACTCATCCTGTTTCTTTTTCCTTTTCTTTTTCTTCTTGCCTCCTGGTTGCTTCGGTTCTTTGCCTTTGTCAGTTGACACAGCATTAACCTCCGAGGCGAGAAGTTCTTCATTTGCATTTTGACTAGAAACCGTACGGGATTTCTTTGATGTAGCCTTTGTGGTTTTCGTGCTAGTCGTACCTATCACGCCATCGCTGGCATGAGAGTCTTTGTTTGATTTAGGAGGAGGAGGAACAAAAAACTCTGGTCTAGGAGCATCACGGATTTTGTTGTAGAGCGTGCCAGATTGAGTATAGATCAAGTCTAGATATTGCGCATGAGAAATGACTTGCTCTTCAGTGACAACTCCTCCCTTTGCCACATCTTCTGTAATAGAAGGTAACAAAGACTTAATAAACCATTCAACTAGCAGTTGATTAGGAACATATGTTTTTACCATTCTTCGACGACGTCGCCACTCATGAATATGATCAGATATGTGAGTGGTTGTCGTCTACTTGAAATTGGTAAGAATCTCCATTCCTATTTCGTACCTTATTGGTAACTAAAAATGGGTTAAAAAGGTGGTTCCAAGGGTGCCGAATTTATCGAATGAAGCTCTAGGCAATTCGATGTACCATTTTGTTGCCGGACCAGTTAACGTTCACTGAAAAAGGTGAAGCCTAATCAAATCATAATTAAGAGTGTTGGATGAACACCATAGATGTTGGATGAACACCATAGATGAAAGGTCATCACATGATTTGATGGATCTTCGCCCAGATTTCCATTGAATTTAGGAATATCTGACGAACGTTTATGAGGAATCACTAGCCACCAAGGGGCATAAGCAATTGGATCATTTGTTAGCTGATTTAGATCTGATAACTCCAAAGTCACCACAAAGGGCAACTGTTGATTCAAGTTCGGCGAAGCATACCCAGGATAAGATGGGATCGCCTGAGTTGTGGGTCTTTTCATACCAGCATAATGTATTTGATGCTGATAACTTTCATAAGGTTACTGGGCATAACCATTTTAATATGATTGATGATAACCGTTTTGAATATACGGCTGCCCATTACCGGCAAAGTTTTGTTGCTCAGGTCCTCGGTAAGCTTGCTGGAATTGCGGTTGTTGATGTTGCACCAGACATGGTTCTGAAACCATTTGCTGTTGCCAAATACTAGATGTTTGACGAAGATGAGGAATAATAGTACCTGTTTGAGCCTACGTCGCTCCAGTTAAGGAGCCACCAATCGGTGATTGTGGTTGTGTCGTGGATACAAGAGGTTGTTGTATTACGACCTGAGAAACTTGAGGTTGACATACAAAAAGCAATTCTTGTACTTGTGAAACCATCACGATAGCTAGTGTAGTGGGGATATTCGACACAGGTAGACTTGGTAGCATTGAGTATACAACTCTTGGTTGTTGAGGCAGTATTGGCACCCAACCATTGGATGTGATTCCAACTTGAACCAAATTCTGTTGTGAACTCTCATATGGTTATTCTCCCGAAGGGAACAATGAAAGGGCATACTTCCCCCCATATGGTGGCAATCCAGTGCTCAAAGGAAAGATTGGAATTTGGAGACTAGACTACCCAAATTGATACTATTGTGAAGGATCAATTTGCTGAAACTCAACATAAGAAATTCCAGATATTATTTCGGACGAACAAACGGGAACAGACCATACTGTCGAAACAGTCCCTGGGTGGACTTCCTCTAGCGGTTGAGAGCTAGTTGGGACAGATGGTATGCCAGCAACATTGTCAGAGTGGCGGTAGGAGGCTCTACTGCCGTTGTATCAGACGACAAAGTCTTAGATGTCGATGGTTGTTGAGACATATTGAGTCTATCCAAAAGACTTCCTAGCAATTCTATAGGAACTTGTGATGAAGGGAGACTAACTTCTAAAGTAGAAGGATATAGGTGGATCCCAGTTCCAAAATGCGATGGAGTACTGGATGGAAGATCCTTCGTAATCTCTTCTATAGCAATCAGTCCAGGTGGAAGAGGTAGATCGTCAGGTCCATAAAATATTTCTGGTGCCGAAGAAGGTATAGACTCCGCAGTGACAGATGCTAGAGGGGTGACACCTTCTGAATCAGCCCTAGATGGAGCCGATTCAAAAATAGAAATGTTTACCATTACACTAGGATCAGTTCTAATGTCCTCTTGTGATTGTGGAACTTCTTCTGTAGAGGCAGGGATACTAGAAATGGTTGGAGTAACTAAAGTCTCTGACGATGTTGAAACACAAGTTTCAAACAAACCAGGAGACTTTGACCCAGTTAAACGAGTTCACTTAGCCCGGAAGGGTTTCATTTCCAGAGTCAAAGACAGTTGACTCATTAGTCTCCACGAACGATGGGGTTTTGATTGAATTTCTTTCACGATTGCGGATTACTTGATCAACTCAAAATAAAAAAGGGGAAAAAGTGATTTCGAATTAAATGAATTTTAGACGCTTTGACACAACTTGCTTTTTCAATTTTTAAGAGTCGAGAAAAAGCTAAAGATGACTCTAGTTGCCTTCGATTTTTAATGATCCTAAAGTGACAAGTGCTCAAATGGACCTTTTCGTTTAAGGAGTCTGAAAAGGAATGAAAGAGACTACTCTAGAAATCTATATAGAGGGATTACCAAACCAATCGCAAAAGTGCAGAATACTTTTTATAGTACAGCAGTCAATCTTCCCGAATGTTGTGTTCAGCGCATTGTGATTGATAGGGTGGCAGACACAGCTTCCTAAGGATAAAGGATATAGCCTATTGTGGTCTCCCAATATATGCTCGATGGTACGTGGGAGCACAAGTCCGTACTGGAACTTGTCGTCTCAAAGAGGAGGAATCACCCAACCTACGATGAAAGTGATAGTTACCAGGCTTTACAACGCCGGAATACGTCTCTAGCCTAGACTTCTAAATGTTGTGCGTTAGGTTCCAAAGTGTTTTTATGTTCACTAAATTCATTTTATAGTTGATCTTTCTTAATAAATTTGCCTTTAAGGTTCACCACGTGATGTAGATATACAATTCCTAAATATGCAATCTAAGATGATAAATAGTCGTTTACTCTTCTTTTCGCAATGAAAATCCTAGCTACTAAGGAAAGAGAAGAGAAATTCTTTCAACATAGAGCAGAGAGCACACACTAGATGCACTATCCTAAATCAAAATCAACAAGCACTCTAAATGTAAATGCACATGCATGTATTTGTTTTCCGCTTTCTTAATGTGTGAGTGACAAAAAGAATGCTAAATACAAATCTGAACTATATTTTCTCTCAAAGCGACAATACTAACAATTTTTTCTTCAAAAGACGAAAGGAAGACAAAGATGACACTTTGCAATTTCAAATTCAAAAAGCGAAAGGAAGACCAAGATGATACTTTGTGATTTCAAATTCAAAAAATTAAGGGAAGACTACTTTGTGATTTCGAATTCAAAAACGAAAGGAAGGCTAAGACGACACTTTGCGATTTCGAATTTAAAAAACGAAAGGAAGGCTAAGACGACACTTTTAACTTCAATTTGAAAATTGTTTTCGACACTTGAAATACTATTAATTCAAATCAAATACAAGAGTAACAATGTAATCAACCATCAAAAAGAGTAGGATTCTTTTCTTTGATTGAAAACGACACTTGCGACACTTCCAAATCAAAAGATGACAGTTCGATTAAGCTACTTTTTTGTAAAGGAGAACTGTAAATGGTGAAAAATACATAAAAACATTCACAGTTATTTGTACAATGGAGGCTGAATAATGCAAAGGAAGGGAGTTTCAATAGTGGTATACTGATCACAGACAACAAAACTCCTGAATAAAGCTGAAGAGAATGAAGAAAAACCAAAATCTGGAGGCAGAAACAGTCTTATCTGATCATCGCACCTGTAACACAGGGAAACAGGGATGCATCTCACCTACTGCACACAGGAGGTGCGATGCATCTAGACTGTCAAAAGGAGACAGTGCGATGGTCCAAGGACAAGACTTTAACTTGGCTTTTGGTTTTTCAGCTTATTTCAGGGATTTACGCTGAGCTAATGATAGTTAGTAAGCAAAAATTATAGGGGTTGATCTAATGAGGTTACTTGAGCTACCACTAGGGCACTTAAGATGTTTGCAATTTAGTTGTTCAGTTTATAAATAAAACCTGGAGATAGACTGAAACAGCATTGATCTAATTTGCACTTGCATAGCAAATGCAGTTCGAAGGCTAGCTAGCTTAACTTCAGGCTTCGTCTGTAGTTTATAAAGCAAACAAATATAAACAAGCAAACTAGCTATTCGATCCCCAGTGGAGTCGCCATTTTGTTATCCGGAAAACTAGTGTCTATTCAGAGCTGTTAGTCCCACTAAGATGGGTAGTTATATTAGAAACAAACAGATTAAAGTTGCTTGTGTTTTCCTTTATGAGAGAAAGATGAGAGAGAAGCAGAGAGTACCAACCTCAGTCTTTCGCTTGGCTCCTTGCTTGTTCGCTCCCTCCTTTGATAGAGATTCACCACTCCTTCCTTACTTGTCCCGCTTCAAAGAACACTCGTAGAGTCAAAGAAGCATAATACCATCAAAGCATAGAGATCTATAACCATAAACAATATAGGATCAGATGTATATTAACCATACAAAGGCATATATCAATACAAGATTCAGAGATATACAAGAATATGGAGGAAAACTCAAATAGCTTTATTGATAGAAGTAGTAGAAGAGAGGATTACAACCCATTAGTCTGACCCAGTGCCATCCTCCCAGCATGAAAGCCCTCTTCACCTCATACAAAGCAATATCACCCAAAAATGTCTTCAAAAAGAAACCAATAACACTTCCTTGCAAATTACAAAATTCCAGCCTCTGGATCTCTAGGATGAGGGATCCATATATAGATGTTTGCAGGTGGGTGAGTTAGCTTTTGGGATTTTGATTAGTGTCATCTCTCTGATAGTTCTTGGTTCCACTTGGAGATTTCATGATCTCTTACTCATCCCTAGGCAAATTCAGAGAGGCAAGTGTGGAATGAGCAGCTTCTAGAAGATCCCGTGGGTTTCCACCTAGCAAATTGCTTCTACCATTTGTCTGCTCTTACTCATCACACCGTACAGAAGGGCTTTCCAGTATGCATCACACTTTTTGCATGTGGCAGGTGAGATGCATTGCACCCTTAGTACTAAGCAATCTATATGGTCTAGTTTTGACCAGTTCTAAGTAGTTTTTCAAGGAGAACTTTTGGGAGATGATGTAATCAGTTGACCTTGCTCCTTTAGGGTATGAATCAACACTTTTAGGGACTTAGAAGCCCTTGGTTTATGGACATATCTGATTGGGGTTGCAGTGCCCAAATATGTCTATAACATTCCTCATTGATCCCTACATATTTGAACACATCACCGTTCAACATGAAGCACAATATATGTTGATCATCATCAAAAATGCATAAATTAGTGATATTATCAGGGATGAATGGCATATAAATAATTTCAACATAAAAATCATCCCTCAACGTTGAAAACCTAGCAGTGACATTTGCTAATGCATCTGCAACTATGTTACACATTCTTGAAACATACATGATATTAAAAGCTTGCAAATATGAAATTAGGAACCATACCTCTTGTTGATAGCTTCTAAGATGAGGTGACACACAATGTATGGTATTGTGTACTTTTCGCACCACAATATCTAAGTCACATACTACTTTCAGGATGGCAATGTTGAGGTCAATGGCTCTTTGTAAGCCCAAGATGAGTGCTTCATATTCTGCAGTGTTGTTCGTGCACTCAAATTCCAAGTGGCTAGTGATCAAATGATTTCTCTATAGTGGGTCTATTAAAATGCAACCATATTCAAAGCCCTCCTATGTTTTGGAACCATCAAATTACAAAGTCCACATATCATATTTACAAGGACTGGGAACTACACTAGTACTATTATTACTATTTCTAACTATATAATATCATTTTCACCAATTTGACTAGGAAGGAACTCCAACTCTGTATTTGGTGGTAATGCGGATGGATCTGCAAGATAGCACCCCAGTTGGGTTTCCAGGAAGAAATCATTGAAGATAAGTTCTATGAAAGACATAGCTTCATTATGTCCATTCAAGGGAGTGACAGTGTGTTTCATGTATCTTTCTGAATTCACCCAAATTTAATTATTTATGCCCTTGTATGGAAGCCATAAATGTGACTAATCCATAGCAAGGTATCCCTGTAGCTTTCTAGACAAGCTTCTGCTCAACAACACTCCATATGCTTCTAGAATGTCTATAATCACTATGTTGATACATCGATGGGCTTGCTCATCGGATGATAAACAAATGATCACATATCTGAGTTCACCAACTGCATGGACATGAGCTTTGTCCAGCTAAATAATTTTTGCATCTATTTTGTCCCATTTTGCATTCATTTTATTGGTGACAGATAATGGCATTATGTTCACTGATGCACCGGAATCAACAAAGCAATTGTATATATTGAAATTAAAGATTTCAAAAGTTAACAGAAAAGGGGGACAGAGTGTATTTGCATCCATTGTTAAAGTGTTAAGTACAGATTCGAGTGAACCAAAAGACTTACCAGATCCCTTGTCAAAATAAGCATCATTACATGTGATGGACTACCCAAGAGCACGTAAGAGGATATCTCGCTAGCTTGTGATATTTTTTAGTTCAAACATTGAAATATTTTCACAAACCTTCTTCATGTCATCAACTATGTTGTAATATATAACGGGAAGGATTTTCAAAGTGTCTGGGGACATAACTTGGTTTGTGACTTCTAGAATGTTGGTCTTATTCTTACTACTTATGAAAGCACTTTCCTTTGTAGTTGGGTTACCTGACTTATTCTGAGTGTTTCATGCCGAGTTGATGCATGGACTGATATTTCTTAATACTTTTTCTTTGATTTTCTTCTTCATCAACTCTAGTGTAGTAGCTGGCCCCTGGCTTCTCAAATTATACCGTTTGGTCTAGTTTTGGGCCAAACCACCAACCAAAGGCTGCTTATCGGAAGTACTCTTTTGGGATGTGAGTACACAATTGAACATGTTCACTGCGTTCCCCACACTAAGATTCTCTTCGGTTGTAGTAGCTTCTGGATTTTCTTATGCAAGTTAAGTCTTCTCCTTAGCCATTACATCATTAAAAAAATGCATAGCAAGAATGCTCATGGCATGATTCCACTGTGGGCATGTTTTCTCAGAATGATATTATTGATGATACTAACAATATTGATCTATGCCCATGTTCTCAATATTCAATACAACATTGGATATATGTGCAGACTTAGCGAGTTGATTATTGCTACTTCTAGAAGTTAAAGTCCTTCTAAATAGGTTGAACCTAGGAGGCTTGCTACTCACATTGGTCTCGCTTGACCTTTGCTTCAGTTATACCAACTCATTTGACAAAGTATTAACATTATGAAACATGCTCTCAAGATCAATAGGTTCTTCCTCTTTGGCCTTACTCACAGAGGCCTGAGACCTTTTACCTATGTCCTTGGAGTCTTTAGTTGGTTTGTCATCTAAAATGACTCCAATCATGCACAAGTCCTTTTCAACCGTGATTTCCTCTTCATAATTTTCAGTCAATGCTTATTTCACATTTCTCTTTACAAACTGTGTAATGCTAATCAGTAAGGCAGAAGTGTAATAATCGATGGCGATGGAGTCATGAGGTTTAGTGTTTGCTGAGAACATATTCAGAATGTGGTTAAACCTATGATTAAAATATTTCAATTTTTCCTTTTTCTCCATCTTGAGACTACCTAGCTCTTTCAATAACATGGCAAGGGTCTTGTCATTAGCAAATTTATCAAGAAATATTTTCTTAAACCCCCTCCATTTCTGGATGGAATTTAGAGAAAGACTATGATAGCACACATATTTTCTATCATCTAAGGTACACAGAAATAGCCTACATGTAACATCAACATAGAGTACCTCAAGTGTTTGTAGATGTAGGTAGAAGTTGTCTAGATGGTCCTTCGCCTTTACTGCTCTGTCAAGGACATACTTTGTTAAGAGCTTTTTTAGATTCCTTTGCATCTTGTGTAAGACACCCAATAGTGCAAGTGGGCCCTGAGACATCCAATCCATATCTTTCTCTACCATGTCATCTTCACTAACTTCCCCTTCTACTTCATAGTTTGATTGATATTCTTCTTCTTCTTCTTATTCTTTTCCCAACCCATGGAAAATATCATCTAGGAGCACTACATTATGACTGTCACCACCATTGAAGGTGGGAGGTTGTTCTGGTTTTTTTTGTGTTTTCTTTAGAGTCTACTAACTCCTCAAGGGTGGAGAGAACCAAATCTTCGAGTGTTGAAACCACTATCCCAGTAGGGGTGGTTTGGTTCTTCTTTGGAAAATATGGAACATTTTATATTCCAAGTATCAGTGTAATAGCTCTCGCAAACTTTTGGGTGATGGGGTGGATGGCCTGGAGCTGTTCATATGTGAGTTCGTAAGGATGTGTAGTCTCGGGCTGAGAAGAATTACCAAATTAAGGAATGCCCGCAAGGGATTTGCTGAGAATATTACTAACTTCACGAGAGGAAGTAATGTTGGGGAAATTATATGTGTCATAATTCCAATATCAAATTATGAATCTGGGGCTCGTAAGCTTCGAGGCACAAGTACAGGTAACGCATGATCAGAGCATCTAACCTAAACTAACATCATGAAGTCTAAGATCAATTCTTATTCCTATTCCTGAATTAAGTACACTAACTAATTTTAATCTCATTCTAAGTAAATTAAATCAATGAAAGCTTAACTTCAATGCAAGTAAAACTTAACTGCAATCCAAACAATAAAATTTAGAAATTTGAAATCAAACAAGACTAATTACTATTCAGAATCATGCTTATGCTAATTTCGATATTAAACAAAATTAATTCTAATCCAAGCCTATTAATTCTAATTTCTATTCTTATTCAAAACTTAAAAATAATATATTTTATTTGGAAATACACTGAGAAACATCAATCTAGTAAAAATACCATTATGAAAACTATTCAGCATTATTAATTGTAAAGAATAACACTGTCTATTAATTAAAGGATTCAACCACTGTAAAGTTTAAGCTAGAATCTCATTTCTTACTAATCATAACATTAAATCTATGAGAAATGGTTATTTGAGGAAGGAATTTCCAATCATTAACTATGAAATACTCACTACAGATTACCTCAATTCATAACTCAACAAGATTTCAATCTAAAATAAAAACAAATCATCTCTAAAAAGTTTAACCTTCCAAAGTAATGGAATCACACATACATACCAGACTCATGCTATGCTTCACGAACTAATTACAGAATCAAAACCATAACAACAAAAGTAAAGTTCAGCTAACACACCTTGATGACAAATAAATAGAGAAATTCATCCTAATTGAAGTTTAAATTCTAGACCTAAATCTCGGGACATAAGGAATCACTACTTTATAATTTGTAAATGAAATGCACAACCTCTATTTATTTTCATACTAATTGTATTTAACACAAGAACTCAATCGCTACTCTAGACTTAACGCTATCACGACAAACTCAAAAATCCTATGTTTGATGCACACTATGTTTCACTTCTAATTCAATATTCCTCTAACCGATTTGGGTTCAAAATCAACAAGTTCAAAATTAAACAAATATGAGTATTAAAAATAATGTTATAGGATTTATAAATAGACGGAGCATAAACTCAATTAATTTCAGGATCTCAAATATCATGATCAATCCCTGCATACTCTTAAATTAAGAACGCTTCACAAATGCTTCTGTGTTATGAAATTACATAAAGGAAACCAGTGACATGCTAAGGATTATTACCCATTGAATCCTTTGCTTATCTATATCAATTGAGAAGTGATATATATTTCTTTCAATTTGGATCTATAGAACAAAGTGCAAATTCAAGTACAAAATAAAAATGACAATTCAGATATCTGAGTAATCACACTTTTAAATAATAATCAAACATAGTCATAAGATCTATATTAGTTGCAAAACTTGTCCCCAAGCAGTGGTGGGCCCTTGCCACTCCTAGAGCAAGTTTAAGTTAAATCAATGCCTAAAAATTGAGTAAAACTATAGCACTTATAGAGAATTCATGGCATAGTCAAATTGTATTAAGGTTCTGAATATAAATTTAGTTACATACATTCTTCCAATTCTTTCAAGGTAAAAAATTAATCACATAAATCATTTTGTCTCTCATTCATCTCCTTTCCTTCCCTCCTTAAGATACAAAATGCATCGGGCCTTAAAAGGTAAACTGATAGAAGCTAAGCTTAACTAATTAACCATACAAAGTAAATAGTTCAAACATCAAAACTATTATAAGCTACATGATATCTTTAGTGAATGATTTCCAGGTGGATCTTGGATTAAATGAGCTGGGTCCTGTTGTGTATAACAAATTGTTTCCTTTTTTAGCACAAGATGTTTATCCAAATCATGGTTGTGGCCGAAAATAGACAAACCACAAATTTGGCCCCGATTTCGTACTTAAGATTGTGCTGGAATATTCCCCTGACTGTAACTCCTTCATGGTAATGAATTTTGCCAAACCGTTTCTGGGTTACATGAATGAGGGTACTCTGAACAAAATCCATGTGTCAGAATCTTAATATTCTTCTTCATTTTCTCACAAATTTGATATTTTCACCTATAGGAATTTATTCCGTACTCAACTTGTAGCAACTAGTTTAATTGGCTTGTGAAGAATTTTGGCAATAGAACCTGTGGAAAATGAACTTAGAAAAAAATCCATCACTAGTAAATCATGAATAAATGATATATAATCATATTAAAGCTAAGAAAACTAATGATAATTAACCACGAGACGTAGGATATGTATTGGCGGGAAGTTGTGGAATTATGGTATGAAATGAGTTTAAAATGTCAAAATTTAGGTTATGAAATAGTGGTACTATGTGATGGAAAAATAAGCATATACAAGACTCAAAATCCCCCCATGCATGAGTATTTTCATGTCTTCGTGAAAACAAACCCCTTGCTCATTTACAAATTCTTGACATTGTATTGTAGATGTTGGTTCTTGTGGAGAAACATTGCTTGAATATTTGGAGGTGCTGGTTCTTGTGGAGCAGCACTTCTTCATATTAACATATCATACTGATTTCAGAGCAATAAAAATTGAGGATAAGAACGGGATGGATGAGGGAGAGATGATGGATGAAACTGAGGTGGTGATGGAGATAGTGAATGGGTGCTCGTATACTCTATCATCGCAAGGTTAATGCTTATAGGAGGTTTCCTTTATCATTTCATGGAAGTAATGACTTCATCCTCCAAATAGAATGCTTTTCATCATGGAAGGAGAAGACATTATAGAGACTACCTTTACACCATAAGTATTTCTCTTTTAACATGGCCTTGTAATCAGAGTATATGCATAATGATTGGAAGAAAAATAGAAGGTTTACGAAAGATAAAATACATGGAATGAGAAGTGGTGTATCATTAAGTTTCTTCAACCTTCTAATGAATTATAGAATCTTAAGCCAAATTTACCTCAAGTTTTACCTTTGGTCTTGATGTGCTTGAAGCTGCAAAATAAAATGGAGGATGGACTGACTGGAGTTTATGTGACTGCTGATCTGATCTGTTGAAGAAGGCTGAAGGACAAGATGAAGGTATGAAGGATGAACTTGAAGGTCCCCTTCTCCCCCATGCCTAAGGAGTTATATGTCCCCAAACCACTGAGGAAAAGTGACTTCTACTACAAATGACAATGGAAATGTTGATACAAAAATCCAAACTGTTGTAAATCTATGTTGAGATCACCAAAACCATATAGTATTAAACCGCTACATACTCATGTGCAATCTTTAATATGGGAATAAATGGTGTCTGATCCAAGTGGATATTGGTGGCCACCTACCAAATCCACTTGGACCCCCAACATTGTTTCTTTCAACTTTTCAGTTTCCCTAATTATAGCCCAGTTTACTATTTTTAGCAGTTTTTCGTGTCCTGAACTTCCGGAGCCATTTTGAGGCCCTAAACAACGTTTTTGGGAAAAATGGGAGCAACATGGGTCCATGAATTGATGTTTCTCTTCCCAAAATTGTAGTTCTTGGATAGATCTTTCTAATGAGATATTGTTTGCGTCAAACAGAGATCGTATGCCAAAGTTACGACCCCAGGAAGTTGATGTACCAATTTACCCAAACAGGGCCCACAGTTTGGTGTTTCATCTTCTAGGGTTAGGTTTTGGGATGTGAAGGGTTTTCCATTATTTCTAAACAATAAATAGGCCTTCGAGCCTCATTGTAACATATTTCAGAGGCATGTAGCCACCACATCTCTTCTCAGAGATAAGCTACCATCGCCCTAGCTGGTTTATTTCCAATTCTATTTGTAAGCATATTTCAGTATTTTACATTAATGAAATGAAGTATTATTTCATTGCATCTCTATGTGTATGGTTATATCTATAATTTTTTGTGTTCTTGCTTAAATCTGGATTAGTTGTATCAGAGCAGTATGATTTTTCTTTGTTTTTCTTTGCAAGTCCCCAATGAGGTCGGGATATAATGAGTTAGGGTTTGAACTAGTCGAACCTTTGCAAGACCAACCTAGCAAATCCTGACCCCCTCCCTTGGCAGATGAAAATAAAGACGAGGGGGTAGGAGATCCTATCAAAATCTTTCTCAAAGAAGCCCTCGAGTGACAAAGGAATGCGATGATGGACAACTTTTCCCAGATCCTTCAGCAACTACCCAGGGGTGACGCATCGGCTTCCAATAGCTACTATGGAAACACCACACCATTTAAGGTACAAGTTAATTTTAAAATCCCCATATTTGAGGGTCAAATAGATGCAGATGCTATTGATAAATGGTTAAATCTGCTAGAGGGTTATTTTTCTGTTCATGAATTTTTCAGTTAAGAAAATATTATTTTCGCGCTTCTTAAAGCAGCCCCCCACGTCAAGGACTGGTGGGAAACCTACTATAAGTAGAAGGATGAAAGTACAGGCTCACTGTTTTCAGCCACACCCACATGGGATTCATTCCAAGATGCCATCAAGGGGCAGTAGTACCTTGTCAGAAGCTATGAGGATCAATACATAAAGTGGCCCACACTGTGGCAAGGAAGGGACCAAGACATGCTAAAGTTTACCAATATTTTCCATACCCTTCACACAAAGTTGGGTATCAAGGATTCAGAGTAGCATTTGATACTCAAATGTCGTGGCTTCCTACACAGGTACATCCAGGAAGAAATAGAATTCCTGAACATCCCCTCGCTCGGCGTGGCATATCGATATGCCGTCAAGTTCGAGCAAAGGTTTAAACAGAAGAAACGAGACTTTGGATGTGCGAATTTGAAGCAAGGGAAAGGTGCTCCCAAACCGTGGAACAAAGGACAAAGCCAAGGCAGGGTGGCCTAAGACAATCAACCAAAGCTACAATAAAAGTACAACGTCGTGAAGCTGAAAAGGGACACAGGAAAGTGGTGTGAATTCCATAAGAGCTCCACTCACAACACAAGTGAGTGTCGGGCCAAACAGTCACTGGTGGCCGAGCTAAAGGTTTCAAAATCAGATGCATGTTTCGAATCTGAGTCAGAACCTGACAAGGGAAATGACAAAGGGAAGTAGATTATCGATGCAAAGCCCAATGCCACCATTGCCACCATGAATATTTAGAAGGAGGAACCCGAAGATCCAGAGGAGGAGGAACGTCTCTTCCACTCCCAGATGTGGGTAAAGGGCTCCCCGCTATAGTTAATTTTTTACAGCAGGAGCCAAAATAACCTCATTTCAGGAGAGGTTGTGAAGCGGCTGGGCTTACCAACCACATCACATCCACAACTGTACACCATTGAGTGGCTTCACCAAGGACGAGATCTTCGTGTGAGCCAGTAGTGTCGCCTTCCATACAACATCAAGCTCTTCACAGATGAGGTATTATGTGACATTACTCCCCTTGAAGTTTGTGATGTATTATTAGGAAAACCTTACTTGTGGAAGCAACATGTTGTGTATGAATCAAGGCCCCGTGGTGTTATTGTTACTTTGGGAAATAAGTTGTACAGGATACCAGAGGTAGCACCACCTACTGCCATCTCTTTGATTACTGCAAAAAAATGCAGTAAGCTCGTTTCCAAAGCCAGCAAATTTGTTTTCCTGATGATACACCCTCAAGGAAAGAAGAAGATGGTGGCCACGACCTCTAGACAGGGCCTCTCTGCACGAAAACTACAGATGGACAAGGCCATGGAGGAGTACGAGGATACCGTCACCTCCCCCACAGGGATTCCTCTACACTGTCAAGTCAAGCACTCCATCAATCTGACCCCAGGTGCGCCATTGCCCAATGGACCAATCTACTAGCACTCTGTTATGGAGAATGATGAAATCAAGAGGCAGATTTAGGAGCTGCTACAGAAAGGTCACATCCATCCAATTTCATCACCCTGTGGGAGCTCGATCGTGTTGGTACAGAAGAAGGATGGGACTTGGAGACTCTATAATTACTATCAGGTGCTAAACAAGATCATTGTCCATAATAGGTACCTAATATCACGGATTGATGACCTCTTGGACCAACTAAAGGGGGCAAAATATTTCAGCAAGATCGATTTGAATTCAGGATATCACCAGGTACCAATCGAACCCTCTGATGTGTGGAAGACTGCCTTCAAAGCCAAGGAGGGCCTTTTTGAATGGTTGGTTATGCCTTTCGGATTGACAAATGCTCTCGCAACCTTCATGAGGCTAATGGATGACATCTTGTGGCCATTCACCAACTCATTTGTAGTGGTATACTTGGATGACATCCTAATCTTTAGCCAAAGTTGGGAAGAGCACCTCCACCACATCCAATAGGTTCTCCAAACACTACGGCAACACAAGTTATGTGCCAATTTAGAGCAATTCACTTTTGGCATGACCCAGGTTCAATATTTGGGATAAATTATTGATGAACATGGGGTACATGTGGATCCATCCAAGATCCAAGTCATTCGAGATTGGTCATCTCCAACCACTCTGACAGAGCTCCGCAGTTTGGGGTTTCATCTTTTAGGGTTAGGTTTTGGGATGTGAAGGATTTTCCATTGTTTCTCAACAATAAATAGGCCTTTGAGCCTCATTGTAACACAGTTCAGAGGCATGTAGCCACCACATCTCTTCTCATAGATAAGAAACCATTGCCCTAGCTGGTTTATTTCCAATTCTGTTTGTAAGCATATTTCAGTATTTTACATTAATGAAATGAAGTATTATTTCCGCTGCATCTCTGTGTTCATGGTTATCAATATAATTTGTTGTGTTCCTATTTAAATCTGGATCAGTGTCGATGTCGAACATAAGAAATAATAATTGTATTACTGACCATTGAGGATATCATTAACCAATGTGAGATATCCCACCTTTGATGTCAATGGGAATCAAGGCACTAGGTACATTCTACTAGCCATGAATAGATTTGTCGAAGTCGAATGGACTGCAGAATTCATCCACCAAGAAACATTGATGTATTTCCTTAGTATATGATAAGGATACCTACCATCAAAGCATGCAGGATCCCAAGTACCTTACCTAACCCTAATATTGGTCCTATATAATTTGTTGATGTCGATGGGACAAGGTTTGTTGGCAGGTGGGCCTTAAGGGATCCCACGCCAACCAGCATGAGTACAAGACACAATGAACTGAAAAATAAATGCTTTGAAGAACTCATACAAATTTACAAACTTTGTTGGAAACCTTGCTTGCCATTTACATAGTTTTCAAGAAAAATCCCTACCCAATTGCTTCAGGCAATATGGTTTTCACAAAAGGACTTATTTTTCTCTTTACTATTTTCATTTATTTATTTATTACAATACTAACTTTCCTACTATACTAGAGAAAATATGTCCTCCTTCAAGTGAAATATAAGTTCCAATGAATCCATGTGTAGATCAAGTACAAGGATCTATTCATGCTCAGATTTAACATATAAAAATAATAATATACATGAACATGAAAAATCAGCAGCTTTGAAAGATGTGATACAAAGAGTATTTTAAGATGAGAGTGGTACTTTCATTAGATTGTGATTTGGAACCAATGCTCAATGTAATCTTGGTGGTATTGGTCCATTTCTTCATTTGGACCACTCTAAAAGTTGTCCTCGGTCATGCCAAGCAAACTTGGATAATTGGTCTCAGGAATGCATACAAGGCTTGCTACCCAACATGGTGAAAGTTCTTCAATATCAAGTTTAGATGGATGCTCCCCATCATATTTGGTACATGATTTCTTGATCTCCTTGGTAGATAGGCAAGAGGAACCAAGGGAGACTTCTAAATCCTTTTATGGCTGTTGAGAGATAGATAATTTCCTGAATGTGGTTAGGATGAACTCTTCCTAAGAGGCAAATATCCCAGCTACTACTAGGATTTGAGAAAGTACTTCGAGGGACATTCTTCAATCTCTTAATCATTTTTTAATTTCTCATGCTGGTTGATGATCCCTATCTCGCAACATGGATTAGTACAAATGGGTTCTTACAACACCCCAAAAATGTTTTATCTTTAAAGAGCTTGAATTTTTAATCTAAATGAATAAAAACTACTAATTGCAATAAAACTTACCAAACTTGAAATCCTCACTTACTTGGACAACCAGACTTTGGAGTGACCCCAAACCAAAGCAGATGTGTATCTCTTAACTCACATCTTACCATCATCTCTGCCCTCTTATTGCCCTGTAATTACGATCACACTAAAAACTTGTGAAAGAAACTATGCTATGAAAATCACCCTATGAGTGATCTCAGTTAAGAATTATTTGAATGAAGTTATTACAGACTCATGTGCTGGTGTGTGTCTATGTTATTTAGGCAACGGATCGATCAAATTGCAAATACACAGACACTTGAAATGGAAAATAGCAAAGAAATACAGTAAGCAAATATAAGAACACAAGAAATTAATAAGGAGTTCACCCTATCCTCCAAGGCTACATCTCCGGTCTAGCTCTTAGTGGTGGCCTTCTTTTACTATGTCTTAAAGAAGAGAATTACAATGAAGGAGCTCAATATGAGTCTCCTGAAACAGATTTGCTTGGCAGGGTGGTTCTTGGATTCCCCAAGGCACTAGAGTGCACAGACTCTTTTCCTTACCAGCTCTTTGACCTCCTTGGTCATTAATGGAAGGAGGCCAATATGGTTCTCAGTCCTGACGGATCCTCTCAAGGATGGCTAGAATCTCTCAAGCTCTCTAGTGCTCAATGCTGCCTTTGGTTAGCTCAACCCTCTATCTTCTTTCTGCTTTTTGCTTCACTGTCTTTTCTTCATTTTCTCTGTCTTCTTTCCTTTCTTCTCTTTCTCCATCTTTTGTCTTCTCGTGTCTTCTTATTTGTCTATTCATAGCTTTAAAGCCATTTGAGCTCATGGTTGTTTGATTCCCCTTCCACTTCCATCGGATCGCCTACTGCAGCTTCGCTTGGAGTTCCTTATTTCGGCATCATCATCAGGCTCACTGGGAGTAACCATTTGTCCTCCTGCAACTGTGCCAGCTTGCTTCGTCGATTCGGTTTTTCTAGTTACATCATGGAATGAGCCATATGCCACCTTGGCAGTTAAATCAGACCTCAAATTCTTATAGATCGCGGATTATTCCCCTATCAATTCTGGTTTCCCCATCAGGCACAATCTCAGCTGTTAGATCTGGAGCCACCAGATTCGATGCCATTCACACATTTCGCACTGTTGACTTGCTTGACTGTTAGTGCGTGATGAGTGGCAGTTTTCTCTCTCCTCCTTTTGCCACATGTCAGGCGCTGAGTGGAATCACTCCGTTTTCGCAAAATCTACTTACCGCCCAAGGGTGCCCCCGATAAATACCGCCGACTTTTGGAGTGCGAGTCCCGCCTTAGCCTTTAGCCTTTCCCCATTGTTTTCCTGGCTCCCATGCGACCGAGTGCTCAGGGCCTCTCCTTCTCTAGGGGTTTTTCCCAGCGATGTGTGATTAGTGCTAATCACGCATTAAAAACTGCTTGCTTTTCCTGATCCGAGCTTCCCAGGGGCTAGTTTCACCTCTTGTGCAGTCTCCATGGGCCTCGGTCAGCGCGCTTTGACCGAGGTCCTTGTTGTTCCATGTTGGCTACTAACTACCACTGTTTAGAGGTTTTTTTTATCGTTGCTCTTAATTATTTGAAGTTTTTCCCGATCTAATACAGTCATGGTCCTTTAATCTTCATGGATCCAATTCAGATCATGGCCTCCCCACTGAAAAGCTTTTGGACGACCAAAAGTTGATTTTCAAGCATCGACTAAGTGAGGGTACTATTTTCTCACTTTTCCAATCTCAGTCCACTTTGCACTGCTCAGCTTTGAACCTTTGAGCCCTACTCTGAGGTACTCAACATCTCCTCTGCATGTCATCCTCACCTACTTGTCCAACACTATGTCTTCCTGCAATTCATTAAGATATTCAAGTAGCAGGTCATCAATAGAAGGTAATTGACTTTGCTCCTCAGGATCCTTACTCAGTGAGGGTTCAAACAATCTCAAGAAATCTGCATTTATGACTGAGTAGATGTGCATGTAAGCTGGTAGATCAAGGCAAAAAGCATTCTCACCAATCTTCTCAAGTATTTTGAAAGGTCCATACCTGATAGGCTTTAGCTTTTTACCTTCACCTTGCACCCTGTCCTTGCTGATATACAACCATACCTAGTCACCAACTTGGAAACTATGCTCCATCTCATGCTTGTCATACCTAGCCTTGTATTTGGCTTGGCTCTTTTCCAGCTGTTCCTGTACCACCTGGTGGATCTCCTGGATTTGTTCAATGAACCTAGATATCTTGTCCACATCACTATGTCCATCAACTGTGGTATCTTTACCAAAGACGAAATCCAAAGGAGACCTTGGTGTGAAACCAAAACAGGTCTCAAAAGGAGATCTCTACATAGAAGAATTGTTTTCTCTGTTGTAAGCATGTTGCACATAACACAAATGTTCATCCCAAAGCTTAGTATATTTGCTGCAATAACCTCTGAGTAACAGGATCACTATCCTATTAACAACTTCTATCTAGCCATTAGTTTGTGGATGAAAAGTTGTGCTTTTCTTCAGTTTGGTGTCCATCAATTCCCACAGACTTGACCAAAACTTCCCCACAAATCGGGTGTCTTGATCAGATACAATAGAGGTGGGTAATCCAAAATGTACCCATACATGTTCAAAGAACAGTTTTGTAGTTTGTTCAACTGTAATTTGTTTATTACATGGTATTAAAATACACATTTTGCTGAACCTATCCACAACAACATATAGATAATCATGACCATTACTAGATTTAGGCAGTCCTCCAACAAAATCCATGGAAATACTTTCCCAAGGGTGAGAAGGTACTGGTAATGGAGTGTACAAGCCTAGTTTTCTATTGCTGGGCTTGCTTTTTGCACACATAGTACATCCTCTTACATATCTAGAAACTATCTCATTCATTTTTGGCCAATAACAAAATCTTTGCAGTTGTGCAACTATTTTACTTACCCAAAAGTGACCTGATATCAAAGAAGTGTGTGCTTCCCTAATTATCTTTATTCTCTCAGTTTTTGGAATGCAGAGTTTCCCACAATGGTATAAGATTCGGTCCTTTACATGATAATCCAATTCTTCTACCCATTTGCCTTGACTCAAAGTTGCATATACATCTTTAAATTCTATATCTTGAGCATATTGTTCTATGTAGCTTTCATGTAGCACAGAATTATGCTTAAGTATAGTAGATGCATTTATAATAGGTCTAGATAGCATGTCTGCAACTTTATTATGTATGCCCTTTTTATATTGGATGACTAAATGAAACTATTGTAGAAATCCCATCCATCTGTAATGTCTTGATTGCTGCAACTTAGTTTGGGAGTGTAGATATTGTAGTGGTTGTGGTTGATGATTAGTATGTATTACTGTCTCTTTGCCCATTAAGTAATGTTTCCACTTTTTCACACTCTGAAATAATGCATACAATTCTTTATCATATGTAGGATAGTTAACTAGTACAGGATTAAAAGTCTCAGAATGATAACATATGGGTTTACCGTGTTGTGTCAACACTGCTCCCATGGCATAGTCACTAGCATCTGTTTGGATCTCAAATGGTCTTTGCATATTAAGCAGTGCTAGTATAGGTGTTGTACTAATATTTTCTTTCAAGGTGTCAAAGGCTTTCTGATGTTTTCCTCCCCACTGAAACACCTTGTTCAATCCTGTTAAAGCATGTAAGGGAGCTGCAATTGAGGAAAAGTTAGAAATGAACTTTCTCCAATATTGTGTTGCTCCTAAGAAGCTTCTAACTTCTATAGCAGATTTGGGTTTACGCCAGTTCACAATGACTGCCACCTTAGAGGGATTTATCTTCAATTCACCACCCCCTACTATATGACCCAGATAATTTAGAGATGTTTTTGCCAAATTAACATTTTGATAGTTTAACATGAAGTTTTTCTCTTCTCAAAACATCTAATGTCCACTTAACATGCTTTAAGTGTTCTTCCCACATTTTAATAAAAATTAGAATGTCATCCAAATACACAATAACAAAATCATCAAGAAAAGGTCTGAGTACATCATTCATTAATCTCATGAAACTAGTAGGAGCATTAGTTAAGCCAAAAGGCATAACCAGCCACTCATACAATCCCTGCTTTGTTTTGAAAGTAGTCTTCCATGCATCTTGTTCTGCCACTCTGACCTGATGGTATCTACTGTGCAAGTCTAGCTTGGTGAAATAAACAGCTTCCTTTAATTGATCTAAAAGATCATCTATGCTAGGAAGGGGATAACGATTTTTTATTCTTATCTTATTCAGCACTCAGTAGTCAATGCACATTCTCCACGAGCAATCTTTCTTTCTCACCAAAATGATTGGTGACCCACCTGGTGATGTGTTAGGCCTGATGATCCCTTTCTCGAGTAACTCCTACACCTGCTTCTTCATTTTAGAATTCTCTAAAGCAGACAGCCTGTACATTCCAATGTTAGGCAATGGAACATCTTGCTACAAAATAATATCATGTACTATTTCCTTCTTTGGTGGTAGACCTTTAGGTTCTTGAAACAAGATATCATACTCTAAAACAACCTTTTCTAAATCAGCTTGTTTTTTAGCATTACAGCCCTCAAATACATTGGTTTTATTCGGTTTCTTTTCCTTTACAACCATCACTAAGAATTTTTTGCATGAATTTATCATTCTTTTCATCTTCCCTGAGTTTATGAGAGTATAATTATTCTTGAGCTTATGGGCTCTTACAAAGTATTCGATTCCATATTTAACAAGTAGATACTTGTTCTCAGCTCTATAGAAAATAGCCTTTCTATAATACAGGTAAGGACTTCCTAAAACAATTGCACATATATCCAAAGGAATTATGTCTAACTCAACCTCATCTACAAATGCTAACCCAAAAGAAAACTTGAGTTTGCACTTTCTAGTCACTTGTAGTTGTGCTTTATCATTCAACCATCCTAATGGGTATGGTTTCTTGTGAGGTATAGTTGCTAATCCCAATTTCTTTACAATTGCTTCAGAAATTAAATTTACTTGTGAGCCACTATCAAACAAAGTATCAATCTTGTGATATTTAACTTGAATATGGAAAAGCTCATGTCTTTTTCTCTCATTTTCTTCATCAATAATAGATTGAGTAGAATTACTAGTAGATGCCTCATAATTCTTACCTTTTATACCTGTGGCTGCAATAGTTGTTTCATCTCTTGAGTCTAACCCCAAATCTTTCTGAATAGCTACAACAGTCTTCTTCTTCTTGCCCTCAAACTTCTTAGGTCTTAGCTCTAGATGCAGAATCCAACAATCCTCATCATTATTGGGTTGTGTTATATTCTTTCCACGTAGTTAACAGGGGGTTTGAGCGGCACCCGCAACACCACTTTATGGGGTCCGAGGCAGCACCCCGAATAATTTTGGTTTTTGGACCCTATGTTAGGTTGGGCAGACCCACCTATGGTTTTGTGCATGATTTTCGCACATGTTTTTTGGACACGATGGTTTTCGGTCCATGGTAATGGTGCGATGGTTTTCGGTCCATGGTATTGGATGCTTCGGCATGTATAAATATGTATTATAACATTGAACAGAACATAATGAAAAATCAAGCTGGTAGTCCCAGTTTTGGGATCCAACGGAAAATCTCTGTGTATATGTGTTTTATGTGTTTTTCTCTCAGATTATTTATTTTGTGTGTTTTAGAATTCGTATGCAGGTAATTTCTGTATGGGGTTAAAACCTACATTTGGTATCGGAGCAGATTTGGCTTCAAGGGGACGCCTTTGTTGCTGAGGGGTTTCACTCGGGCCTGTGGTAGACCCTATTCAGTGGGATATTTATGAGATCGATTATGGTGGTGAAAGAAGATGGCAAGTAGTGGAAACATAGAGATTGAGAAATTTAATGGTCAGATTTTTGAGTTGTGGAAACTCAAGATGAAGGATCTGTAGGTGGATAAAGATCAGTGGATCATGGTAGATCCGGGTACTAAACCAACGGGAGTGTCCTATGAAGAATGGAAGAATTTGGATCGGAAGGTAAAGAGCACAATACAATTGTGTGTCTCAGATTCAGTATTGCTGAATGTATGAGGGAAGCTACAATAAAGGCTTTGTGGGACAAGTTAGGGACTTTGTACCAACATAAGTCTCTGGTGAATAAACTGTTCCTATAGAAAAAGTCGTATAACCTGAGGATGAAAGATGGAGACTCAGTGACAGAGCATCTAAATGCATTTAATACAGTGGTAAGTCAGTTAGCATCTGTTGATATTAAAATTTCAGATGAAGATAAGTGCATCAGTTTGTTGTGTTCTCTACCAGATTCGTGGGATAGTCTGGTTATTGCAATAGGTAGCAATGCAACTACCTTGTAGTTTGATGAAATGGTCTCAACCTTGCTAACAGAGGAGATGAGATGGAAAAATATGGATAGCCAAAATGGTGATGCCCTGTCTGTACGAGGATAGTCCCAGAACAGAAACAAAAATAAGTCATTGAGTGGGAGATATAAATCTAGAGGGAGATCTAAATCTCCAGGAAAACCTGTAAAGGTGGTGTGCTGGAAATGCGGAAAGGAAGGCCACTTCAAAAGGGAATGTAAATCTAAAGCTCCTAATAAAAGAAAGGGATCTGAGGCGGCTCCTTCTACAGAGGCAAAAACCACCTCATATGAAGGTGTGGATGTGTACTTGGCTTCTTCAAGTACACATGTAGATCATGAGGCGTGGTTGACTGACTCAAGTGCATCCTTCAACTTCACTCCCCATCGAGAGTGGTTCTGTGAGTATGAGAAATATAATGGTGGTGATGTCTTCTTGGGGGATGACAAGAAGGCTAGAATCATTGGTTGTGGAAAAGTAAAGTTAAAGCTGCAAGGTGGAAGGGTTAGAACACTTCTAGGTGTTCTGCATATTCCTGCATTAGCCAGAAATCTGATTTTTGTTAGTAAGCTGGATGATGCAGGTGTAAAAACAATGTTCGAGAAGGATACCTACAAGATGGTTCAAGGAGCACTGGTATTGATGCGGGGAGTTGAAATTGGAACTCTGTACACGCTACAAGGTAGCACTGTTGTTGATGGGTGCAACAGTTTCGTGGTTCCTGAAAGTGGAGCAGAAAATCTAGTGGTCTCTGGAGAAAAGACCATGTTGTGGCATCAAAGGCTTAGACATATTGGAGAGAAGGGCCTTCGAATACTTCATGGTAAAGGTATGGTAGAAGGTATGAGTAATAGCTCTTTGGATTTTGATTTCTGTGAAAATTTTGTATATGGGAAGAAAAATCGGGTGAGTTTCCCCTCTGGTGGTAAGAGGATGAAACAAATATTAGAGCTTGTGCACAACGATGTGTTTGGACCTGTGAAGGCTCCATCACTAGGTAAATCTATGTGCTATGTATCATTTATAGATGACTTCTCAAAGAATACATGGATATATTTCCTTAAGAAGAAATCTAAAGTCTTTGACAGGTTTAAAGAATTTAAGGATCTGGTGGAAAACCAGATAGAGAAGAAGATAAAGGTGCTGAGGACAGATAATGGTGGAGAGTTTTGCAGTAAGGAATTTGAAGAATTTTGTAAGAAGTGTGGTATAGCATGGCAGAAGATTACTCCATATGCACCTCAACAAAATG
This sequence comes from Pinus tabuliformis, assembly GCA_031772625.1. Classification (NCBI taxonomy): domain Eukaryota; kingdom Viridiplantae; phylum Streptophyta; class Pinopsida; order Pinales; family Pinaceae; genus Pinus; species Pinus tabuliformis. Next base: position 335,654,785 of record CM062817.1, read on the forward strand.
GAGTTGCAGAAAGAATGAACAAGATGTTGATGGAAAGGGCAAGAAGCATGCTCAGTGGTGTCGGGTTAGGACAAGAATTGTGGGTAGAGGCAGTGGATATTGCATGTTACATGGTCAATAGGTCACCTGCATCAACGTTGGAGGATAAGACTCCACAAGAGGTATGTACTGGTAAGAAACCCTCTCTTTCACATCTGAGGGCATTTGGATGTGATGCATATGTACATGTTCCAAAGGAGAAACGAACCAAGTTAGATAGTAAATATGAAAAGTGCATCTTTATTGGGTATAAGGATGGTTTAAAGGGTTATAAGCTTTGGAACCCAATCACACGGAAGGTTGTGTACAGCCGAGATGTGGTGTTTAGAGAGGTGAAAGATGTTATTAAACATGAAGTCCAACGATGGAACCTGAGAAGATAGAGTTTGAGCTAAAGGAGGAAGAATCAGACTCTACAGTAGAGGAGGAATCAAAAGATGAAGAGCCACAAACTCTGGCTATGAGAAGATCAGTTCAAGAAAGAAGGTAGCCCGAAAGGTATAGTCCATCTGCTTTCTGTTCAAATTTTGCTTTATCTATTATTGACGATGATCCCAGAACTATGAAGGAAGCAGTAGATTCAAAGGATGGAAAACTCTGGAAAGAGGCCATGGTTGATGAAATGGCATCTTTGCACAAAAATGAGGCTTGGGATCTCGTGGAGTTGCTGGCTGGAAGGAAACCCATTGGCAGTAAATGGGTGTTCAAAAAGAAGATAAATACAAAAGGAAAAGTGGAGAAATACAAAGGTCAGTTGATAGCAAAAGGTTATTCCCAGGTGACGAGAATTGATTTTGGTGATATTTTTTCTCCTGTTGCCAAGGTAACTTCTATTAGATTACTTTTATCTGTTGTTGTTGCTTTTGATTTTGAGGTAGAACAGATGGATGTGAAGACAACATTTCTTCATGGGGATCTAGAAGAGGAAATATACATGAAGCAACCTGAAGGCTTTGCGGTGAAGGGTAAGAAGGAACTGGTATGTAAGTTAAAGTAGTCTCTATATGGGTTAAAACAGTCACCAAGGATGTGGTATCAAAAATTTAATAAATTTATATGGGGACTTGGCTTCACAAGAAGCAAAGCAGATCACTGTGTGTATTTTAAATTAATTGGTGACCATGTTATTTATCTGGTCTTGTATGTGGATGATATGTTGTTGATTGGAAATTACAAAGAAGTTATCTAGGATTTGAAGACCCAATTGTCCTCCAAATTCGACATGAAAGATCTTGGTGGTGAAAACTATATTTTGGGTATGGAAATTAAAAGAGATCGGGCAAAGAGGAAGCTCTGGTTAAACCAAAGGAAGTATGTCGAGACAATATTGCAGAGGTTTAATATGCAGGATAGTAAACCGGTGAAGGTTCCTATTCCTGTAGGTGTGAGGTTATCTGCTGAACAGTGTCCCAAGACACAAGAAGAGGAAGAGGACATGTCTTGCATTCCATATGAAAGTGCAGTCAGTAGCCTAATCTATGCAATGGTCTGTACTAGACCAGACATTGCACATGCAGTGGGAGTATTAAGCAGGTTTATGTCAAAACCGGGGAAGGAGCACTGGACAACAGTGAAGCAAGTTTTCAAGTATTTGCGTGGCACTAGTGATTATGGTTTGTGCTACCAAGGAAGACCAGGATTGGATAGAGTGATAGATATTCATGGCTTTCTTGATGCAGACTGGGCTGGAGATCTGGATCAGAGTAGATCTACAAGTCGGTATGTGTTTAACCTATTTGGAGGTGTAGTCAGTTGGATGAGTAAGAAACAATCTGTAGTGGAACTATCAACTACAGAGGTAGAATACATGGCAGCCACTCATGCAAGCAAGGAAGTAGTTTGGTTGCAGAGATTGTGTTCAAGTATGGGGTTAGTACAGGAAGCTATAGGGATAGACTGTGACAGCGAAAGTGCAATTTTCTTGGAAAAGAACCCTGCATATCATTCAATGACAAAGCACATTGATGTTTAGTATCACTTTGTGAGGGATATGATAGAAGACAAAAAGGTGTTGCTGGTAAAGGTGGACACTTTGAAGAATTCTACAGATGCATTGACAAAATCTGTGAGCTCTGAGAAGTTCTCTTGGTGTAGAGAGACAATGGGCATTTCAGGGCTGGAAAAATGACTAAGCTCTCTTGTGGCCCCCTGTGGAAAGAAAACAACAAGTGGGAAAATGTTGGGTTGTGTTATATTCTTTCCACATAGTTAACAGGGGGTTTAAGGGGCACCCATAACCCCACTTTATGGGGTCCGGGGCAACTCCCCAGAAAATTTTGTTTTTTGGACCCTATGTTAAGTTGGGTGGACCCGCCTATGGTTTTGTGCATGATTTTTGCACATGTTTTTTGGACACAATGGTTTTCGGTCCATGGTATTGGATGCGATGGTTTTCGGTCCATGGTATTGGATGCTTTGACATGTATAAATATGTATTATAACATTGAAAGGAACATAATGAAAAATCAAGCTGGTAGTCCCAGTTTTTGGATCTAGGGGAGAATCTTTGTGTATATGTGTTTTATGTGTTTTGCTCTTGCATTATTTATTTTCTGTGTTTTAGAATTTGTATGCAAGTAATTTCTGTACGGGGTTAAAACCTACAATCATCATGCCCATCCTTTTTACAGTGAGTGCATGAAGCTTTTATTTTTTGTGCAGTGTTAGCCTTCCTTGCCTTCCACTTCTGCTTTCTTTTCTCCTTTCTCTTACTTATAGTGGTTGGGATGGTCCCCCAACTTCTGGAGTTCCATTCTTTCCTCTAGCTTCTAGATGAGTAGCTTGTACAAATACCTCATCTATACTAGTGGGACTAAACATGAGGATGGTATGCCTCATGTAGCTGTGTAGACCACCAATGTACTTCAACAGAGTCTCTGGTGAGTCTAATGAGATTCCTAGAATCAATGCTCTCTTTCTAAATTCTTGAGTGTACCCTTACACACTTTGCCCTTTCAACTGCCGAAGAGTTTGCCAACTCATCATGGCTTGTTGCATGTAGGCCAATGGATAGAACTACTTTTTTATTGCGGAAAACAAATTCACTCTAGACAAAGATAGTCTTACCATGTCTTTTCATATTAGCTTGGGTTTTGCCTTCCCACCAAACCAAGGCAGTGCCTCCTAAGCGTAGGCTTGTTAGCTGAATCTTGCTCTTGTCTGAGTCAATTTTCTGTACTCTGCAATAAACATCAATTTGTCTAATCCAATTGTCCAGCTTCTCTACATTTAACTCTCCATCATATATAAGCAAATCAAATTTAACATCTAGCTTGATTAAAGATGCCTTCTTGTTATGCACGGGGCTATTAGGAGGGGTGAGGAAGCTTTCCTCTTTCCATTTTCCTTTGGAGTGGTCATGGAAGTGAGACTCATCTTCTTCTTTGTCTTGTTTAGAGCCTGCTGAATCTTCATCCTTATGTTTTCTAAAGTCCCTATACATTTCTTCTACCATGGACTTTATGGCTAGGAAACTTTCTATGAATTGAGGGTCTGGTCCCATAGAACCTTCCTCTGACATTGTCTTCCAAGGATAGACTCTCCCAATTTTAGGATTAGTTTCGACCAACTCTCCTCCTAATTTGAGCTTTGATCTAGTGAGCATTCAACAGCTAAACCAACATAAGCTTGTCTAACTTTAACAACTTAGAGCTCTAATACCACTTGATCTGAAAATCACCCTATGAGTGATCTCAGTTAATAATTATTTGAATGAAGGTATTACAGACTCATTTGCTGGCGTGTGTATATGTTATTTAGGCAATGGATCGATCGGATAGCAAATACACAGACACTTGAAATGGAAAACAGCAGAGAAATACAATAAGCAAATATAAGAACACAAGAAATTAATAAGGAGTTCACCCTATCCTCCAGGGCTACATCTCCGGTCTAGCTCTCAGTGGTGGCCTTCTTTTATTGTGTCTTAAAGCAGAGAATTACAATGAAGGAGTTCAATATGAGTCTCCTGAAACAGATTTGCTTGGAAGGGTGGTTCTTGAACTCCCCAAGCCACTAGAGTGCATAGACTCTTTTCCTTACCAGCTCTTTATCCTCTCTAGTCTTTAATGGAAGGAGCCTAATATGGTGCTCAGTCCTGACAGATCCTCTCAAGGATGGCTTGAATCTCTCAAGCTCTCTGGTGCTTGATGTTGCCTTTGGTCAGCTCGGCCCTCTGTCTTCTTTCTTCTTTTCGCTTCACTGTGTTTTCTTTGTTTTCTCTGTCTTTCTTTCCTTTCTTCTCTTTCTCTGTATTTTGTCTTCCCGTGTCTTCTTCTTTGTCTATTCATGGATTTAAAGCCATTCGAGCTCATGGTTATTTGATTCCCCTTCCACTTCCATTGGATCGCCTACTACAGCTTCGCTTGGAGTTCCCTGTTTCGCCATCATCATCAAGCTCAAAGGGAGTGGCCACTTGTCCTCCTGCAACTGCGCTAGCTTGCTTCGTCAGTTCGGTTTCTTTAGTTATGTCATGGAATGAGTCATCTACCACCTTGGAAATTAAATCAGACCTCAAATTCTTATAGATCATGGCTTATTCCCCTGTCAATTTTGGTTTCCCCATTGGGCACGATCTCAGTCGTTAGATCTGGAGCCCCTAGATTCGACGCCATTCGCACATTTCACACAGTTGACTTTCTCAACTATTAGTGTTACACTAAAAAATGTCACCATAGCTATTTACAGTTAGTATGGCTCTATCAACGGTCATGCTATCTCTGGGTACGCAGATTCTCTCGGCCTTACCTGCGTATACGCACCTAATGTTCACAAAAACTGCGTACTTGTATGCTCTGTATGTAAAGGGGCAGGTGCGTACCCCTGTAAAGGTCAAAAGGTGCAAGTTTCACTCCAAAAAAGTTACTTGTGGTCATTTCTAGAGGCTTCTAGAAGTATGTTTGACGTGTATGAAGCGCCTCCAGATGGTTCATGTATCCCTACCAAAGAGGAACTTATCCCATCAATAAGGGAGCTATCCCATCCAAAGAGGGGATTATCCCATTAATGGTGGACCTGATTAACTTCCTCTTGAGCAATATAAATACAGGCATTGGGCCAGAAGGAGGGGAGGTTGAAAGCTAAACATTTCTAAGGGTAGATGCTGCTGGAATTAGGACTCCCATTTAGAAGCTTGTGAGGAGAGATTACCATCTTTGCTTGTTCTATTTGGAAGTGGGTGAGCTTTGTCAAAGTAAAGGAGAACTCTTGATGGACCCTGGGAGGGACTTGCACAACACCAAGGCTCAGGTTGTAATTGTTCCTTTTGTTTCCTATTAATGCAAATGAGTCCATTCTTCTCAATAACTTGTTATTTATGAGTTGTTTCATGTACTCCTTGGTCTATGTGTTAAATATGTTTTATTTTATGAGATTATCAAGTGCTATTTAATCGTTTGATTGTTAGTGAATGCAGGTTTCAAAGTGAAGGAGGAGCTCATCCGGATCAGCGAGGCTGGATTGCTACAACAGCGTTGGACTACAGGTAGGATCTAAACACTTGATTTCTCGTATAGTAAATGCATGTTTAGAGAAGAATTGCTCTTGTTTGTCTTGTTTGTCACTAGAGAGTCTTAGGCTCCTAGGGAGGTTGGTTGTGTCCGCACTATCGACTCTTTCCATCTGACAAAATGGCGACTCCACTGGGGAATCCATTGATGTGAAAGTTTTTTCCTTTGTATGCAACTTTGATCTGAGAAAAGTCATTTATTTTCTGGTTTTTGGCTCTGTGACTTTGTATTTGGGTGGGTTAGATTAGGGTTAGATTGAATTTAGTTTTTCTTGGTTTTTTCAGTAGTACGCACCCTCTGAGTATTGCACAGTGCGTACCTGTACGCACTGTTGCTGTGTGCACAGAGCGGGCCCGCACCTGTCTTAACAGGTTGCCTGCGTACCCTGCTAAAAATTAAGAAATTTCCATTTTTTACATTTTTCCTCTTAGATTTTGCTTTTTCTTAGTTTTTACTACCCATATCCATTAGTCTCTTGTCAAAGATCTTCACCTGAACGTGTTTCGATAGCATTGAGTGTTTTAGTGGATTTCATAGAAGTTTAAGCCCTAGGGTTTGATTTTTGAGTAGGTCCTGTAGTGACTTTGGCGGTAGAAGTTGTCAAGCCTTAGATCTCTCTGGTTTTGTCAGCCTTCTTAGGAGTCGGACCTGTCATAAAGTCTACCTGTGAGAGCAACTTACCTTTGAGTTGTCTTTTTGGCGAATTTCGAAGTGCTTGTTGATTGAGTATTGAATTCCATTTTACAAAAAGAACAAAAAGATTTGAGTTTTGTTTTGACTGGTCTTTTGATTCTGCATTAGCTGGTCCTTGGCTTGATTGTGGTCAAGAAAAACAACCTAGAATCATCCTTGTAGGCTTTTGCCTCGTTAGGTTTGCTTTAGAGTAAATTTCTTTTTGATTTGCTTGTGCGTCAATTTTTCATAGCTTTTATAGATTTTGAGATTGATTTTCGTTAAAATAGATTTATATGCTTTATTAAATAAGAAAAATACAAAAACATCTCCTTTGAAAAGTTTTGTTTCAAGTAGCTTTGGGGTATTTTGAAAGAAAAATAATTTTTCGTGCACATAAGGAGTGGTCATGTTTGTATGCTTGGAAAGATAAAGAGAATTGTTTCTTTGATTGTCTTTACTAAGAAAGTTGTTTTCTATAAAATTTGCATTTTCCAACTCTCTTAGTTAGGAGTTTCATTGAAAGAGAAAAGTAGCGTAAATCATCTTAGGTGCATCTTTGTAGTGGTTTGAGTCGAGTCTACACACCATTGGTTTCATTTCCGCTACCTTTTGTCTTTAAGAAAAACCATAAAATTAACGCTTAAAGTAAAATCAACATAGTAACTTTTATTTACTAGGGCTCTGAAACACCAATTTAGATCAGGCTAGTGTCTTGGAGTAGGAGAGTAATTAACTCTTCAAGACAAAAAAACCAAACAAGTAGCTTATCTTGTGATAGAATAAATCCAATTGTCTCATTTGTACTCTGGGAAAGCTCCTCTTAAAGGAGAAGCACGAGCTCGTGTCCGAACCAGTGAGGGGATCAATCCTCCCTCGTTGGGAACGAAGCCAGACACACACGTATTACAAACGGTAAACCTCGAATTAACCATTGTCGAGGAACCAGGGGTCACTTGTCGGTAAACCTTGGATTATTGTCAAGGAACTGGCAAGGGGATTGAGCTTGATACTCTGCCCTTGCGTGCTGTCGGAGTGTAGACTGTTCCCCCAGGTGTATTTGTTGCGGTTGGTAACCTTAGTGACCAGTATCTTTAGGATTCTACCGAGGTGACGGTGGAGGGAAAATCCCACTGTACCTGGAGCAGACATCGGCTAGACTCACTTGGATTTTCCGGGGGGTTCACTTCACTCGAGACGGTTAAAGTCGAGGAACTTGTGCCGGTCTATTCATTAAGCAGGTTGTCGGGGTAACTGTTCCACCCGCCACTTCTGTACTGAATCCGGCGATGTTGCGTTTCATCTCCAACTAGCGTTTTCAGTCTGGAAGGCTACTGTTTGTGCTTGGTTTGACGCCCTAGATTCTTTAGGCGTGTGATTCAAATTTGTTTGGTTCTTTAGTGACTTTAGGTGGTTTGATTTGAGATTTTACTTTGTTTTCGTGTGTAGTAGTTAAAAGTTTTTAGCTGTGGCGGAATTACCGAGACAGTCCCGTAGACTTCGGGGCAAGTCACCTGAGATTGTTACCGGAACAGATTTTTTTAGGAAACTCCGTAGATCGCGGGGTGGATCTCCTGAAGACGTCCCGGGTCAGTACGAAGGATTGAAGGTCCTTGTAACTCCTCCTAGTGGCAGTAGAGTAGGTTCACCTGAAGAAGGAGAATCTTCCTTGGTAGTCCATCCAGATTACCAAAGTCTAGAGATAGGTTATAATCCCGAAGCTGTTACAGTTTCCGAGCTTGCTGGTAGTTTTTCATCTACTAGTGATATAGGCGAAGAACCTGAAATATCTGAACCTGTTACTCCAACTTCTAGTGTTCCAGATTCACCAAGAGTAGAACGAGTTATCACCGAAAATCTTCCTACTGGTTTGATTGCTATTGAAGAACTTGCTCCAGAGGAAGAAATAGGTGTCTCTAACCTTGAAGATCAACTTACTATTGAGCTCAGGGAGCGTGAATCTATCTTTTACAGTCCTCCTAGAAGTACTACTTGGTACCTTTCGTTAACCAATTATTTAGACAACTCATGGATAGGTTTTTCTACACCTCGTACTCCTTTTGCACCTAGAGGTATTTATACTCCTGTAAATATGTCTGGTCAGTCGTCCGTGTTCACTCAATCTCCTGAATCTTTCTTACACGGCGGTCCTTTTGTTCCCACTGGGTATCAGTCACTTTCTGGTATCTTTGCGGGGGCATCTCCTCAACCCGCCGATCATGGGTTATTAGCTGGAAACAATGGTAATAAACCGTTGGGTGTAGGGGACATTTACATGATGTCAGGTTCAGTTCCCGTTTCTCAACCTCAAGGTGGTCAATTACCGCCTGGGGGGCAGCCTCAGTTAACGCCTGGGGGGCAACCTCAAGGTACACAAATTGTGTCTGGGGGGCAGCCTCAAGGTCAGTATGTACCTATGGTGCAATACATGCCTCAAGGTCAACCCCAGCCTCAATATGTACCCCAGGGTCAACCTCAGTATCAATATTTACCTCAAGGGTATCAACCCCAAGGGTATCAACCTCAAGGGTATCAACCTCAAGGTCAAGGTCAACCCTAGTATCAGTATTTACCCCAAGGTTATCAATCTCAAGGTCAATACTCGAGTCAAGGTTATCAACCACCTCAAGGTCAGTCATATGTTCAAGGTATGGGAACTGTGCCTTTCAGTTATCAATCCTATCCTCAATCCGGTTATGGATCCCAGTATCCTCAACCTGTTACGGGTCAATACCCTGGAATGATAGTGTGGGATCCGTCACAGGGTCAACAGGTGTTGCAACCAAGTATACAGTTGGTACCTCAAACTGGACAACCCGTAGTTTCTGGTCCACTCCAGCAACCGCAACCTGTCCAGTCAAATGTTCAAACTTCTGTAACTTCGGTAGTTACTCAGCCGCCAATTGCACCTAGTACTCCATCTCAAACGGCTGCTGCAACTACTGCAACATCTGCCGCACTTACTTCTGGAGTATCGACAGCTCCAGTTTCTACTGTCTCTGCAACCACTCCTCAGACATCTTTACCGTTGTCTGGATCTACGATTCAAACCACGGTCCAGATGCCTATAGGTCAGCCTGGTATAAGTACGGTTGTCACTACTCAACCTCAATTTGTTCATCAACCGTACCAGGGACAGTACCAATATGGGCAAGCTGTCCAGCAGCCGGTTTACCAGTATCAACCGTATCCTGGGTACACTTATCAACAACCTCAACAACCCCAGTACGGTCCGGTTAATCCTAGTTTTCCAGGAGGATATAATATCCCTAATGCGATTCCTGTTCCTAGTTATCCTGGATATCCTCCTCCTGGGACTGGTCTTGTGACCCAGAGTTTTAGAGATCCTAACCGGCAATTACCGTTTATCGCAACTTTGGATTTACCAGACTTGACGTGCCTAACGAACGATCCAATTCAATATCTTCCGTTCTAGCCGCCAATGCCAAATAAGTTGCCCAGTGATATACCCAAGTTCGAAGGTAAGTCTGGAGAGGATCCGTCCAATCATGTGATGACTTACCACCTCTGGTGTGCTTCAAATTCTATCTCGGATGATTCGATCCGCTTACGTCTTTTCCAGCGTACACTCATTAGTCTCACGGCCAAGTGGTACATTGAGTTACCACGGGCCTCTTTTTACAATTTTAGCCAGTTAGCTACCTCGTTCTTAATTCACTTTCAGTTGCCAGTCAGATACGATAACGGCACGGAGTTATTAACTTCACTAAAACAATCGACGTCCACGTATATTTCTGATCACATTCATGAGTGGAGACATCGAAGAAGGTTAGTGAAAGTTTTTATTCCGGACCAAATCTTAGCTGAATGGTTTGTTAAATCATTATTACCGAAGATTACTGAAGATGTAGCTAAGGCCGGAGTAGTTACTGAGGAGCAAGTCATTGCTCAGGCATAGTACCTTGACTTAGTTTATACTCAGTCAGGTACGTTACACGAGAAGATCCCAGATCTTCCAAAATCGAATCAAATCGCTGCTGCTCCTTCGGGATCTCATGCCGCTGATGGTATGATTGGTACGGTGAACACAAAGAGCAAGAAGAAATCTTCCAAGAATTCTACTACTCCTATAATCACCTTGCCTGATTCCCCGACAGGAGAGTCTTCTCCTGAACTTTCCGCCGATATTCATGCTGTAGAGTCATCTACGGCCAAATCAAAAAACGGTGGAAAGAAGAAAGGAAAGAAGAAGGCTAAAGCAGACAAGGCTCCGAAGGAGAAAACAGAAAAGTCGGAAACCAATGACGAAAAGCGCAAACCTCGATATCCTTGTCTTATTTGTGAAGAGGATCATTTTACAAGAGATTGCCCTCATCGGGCCGAGGTTTTGAAAATAGTCAAAGGTTCTCCCACTCCTGCTGTGTTGAAAGATCCATTTCCAAAGCAGGAGAGTAAGATGATAGGTTCTTCCTCGGCTGCCAGTGAAGAACCCATTTTGATGATGTCTCATGTGACGATTGCGACTCGGTCGTAAGATTATGGTAGTAAGAATCCTATTGATGGTAAGGAAGCAGAATCTTCTCATTCTAATCCATCAACCTCAGCTCCTGGTTCCGATCCACTACAGATCGAAAAACCAAACCTGGACTTAGTAATCAAACCGCCCGCTAAGGGTGTACTTCGAAGGTCTGCTTTTAATCCACATGCGAGAGCGGCCCAGAATTACAACATTGTTGAGGACTTAGCTGTTTCACCCTCAGCAATGTCGGCTTTAGAAGTGCTGCAATCATGCCCAGCACAACGAAAATTACTTTTGTCGGCTATCGGAGCTGTTGATGTTCAGGACCCGAATCTGATAATCTTCGATCTAGAAAATAGTACACCGCGCCTTCCCCATCAAATGGCTTTCCAGATTCCAGTGATAGTAAAAAACAGGCCTATTCATCGGACTGTAATTGATGAGGGAGCTTCCACGTGTATTATGTCGATTCAGTGTTGGAGATCGCTTGGTTCTCCTTCGCTGAACCAATCCCCGACCATCCTTAAGGCCTTTGATGGCCGTGGGTTCCGTCCGTTTGGTATTCTACAGGAATTGCCTATAGGGGTAGAAGGGAAAACCGTTAGTCTGGATGTGGAGGTGGTTGATGCCCCTCTAGACTACAACCTTCTTTTGGGTCGAAGTTGGTCATATGCTATGACAGCGGTCGTTTCATCGGTCTTCAGAGTAATAAAGTTTCCACATAATAGCAAGATCGTGACAATTGATCAGCTGACATACTTTTCATCCGACCCAGCCTCTTCAGAGAGTATCCAGCATGTCGGTAAGACGACAATCCCTTATAGGGACGTTGGCGTAGGTTTAGTTAAAGATTTCGGTTTACTGGGAACTTTTCCTTTCCCTCCAATCAACGCAGACCCTTCATTTGCATCAATTCATATGATTACATCAGACACCATTATTTACGACGATCCTTGGATTGTCCCATCTGAATCTGAGATAGACTCATTCGGTGATGCTATGCCTTTGAGTCCATATAAAATTGCTTATGAAGCCGTCATGTCTTTTACCGACTCGCATTCAACCCAAATCGACCAAATGAATGTGGTCAGTGAGGAATCACTTTTCACATCAACCTCAGAATGAATAGCGTTTCCCGAAGTCGTGTCATCTGACGAACAACTTCGCGAAATCCTAAGTGTAGACGATCTACCATGGGAAGATCTCCATCATAGATCTTCGTTTTTACCTGAGGATGATGCTTTTGAAAACGATTTTTCATCTATTTTTACCACTGAATATGTCAAAGACGCTCAGAATCCAACGAAACATTCTGATTCAGAGTTGAATTTAGGGAATATTTCTCGCACTATTCCCATTGACATTTCAGTGAAGCCCAGAATTGAGGAAAACATTCATATAGGTGCCTCATGTACAGAAGATGAAATTCAAACTTACAAGGCCCTATTCCAAGAATTCCGCGATGTGTTTGCCTGGTCTTACGAGGAAATGCCAGGAATCGATCCTGCCATTGTTGTTCATGAAATAAAGACCTACCCGGACGCTAAACCCATCCGACAACGGTTGCGTCAGATTCACCCTAGAAAAGCAGCTGCGATTAAAGCAGAAGTCGAGAAGCTGTTGAAAGCAGGTTTCATTTATCCAATCCCGTTAACGGATTGGGTATCGAATATTGTTCCGGTTAACAAGAAACAAGGAACAATAAGAATCTGTATCGACTATAGGGATATAAATCGAGCTTGTCCAAAGGACAACTATCCTACGCCTTATATCGATCAAATCATTGATGATTGTGCCGGAAGTGAAATGTTTTCCTTTATGGATGGTTTTTCGGGCTATAATCAAATCAATATTCTACCTGCCGATCAACCAAAAACGGCATTCATTTGTCCATGGGGGACATTTGCTTACTGCAAATTACCTTTTGGGCTTAAGAATGCCGGAGCCACTTTTCAACGGGCGATGTCTTACGCATTTCATGACATCAAGCACATTGTGCAACCGTACCTCGATGATTTGCCTGCTCATTCTTTACATCGAGCTGATCACCTTGTCCACTTACGAGCAATCTTTATGAGGTGTAGGCATTATCGTATTCGGTTGAATCCCCACAAGTGTGTTTTCTGTATAGAAGCAGGTCGATTGCTGGGATTTGTTGTTTCAAAAGCCGGCATTCGCGTCGATCCCTCGAAGGTCGAAGCTATCATCAAATTGCCTCCTCCTTCGAGTTTGCGCCAACTCCAAAGTTTGCAAGGGAAAGCAAACTTTTTACGCCGATTCATTCCAAACTACGCCGAGGTCACTAAAGGTTTTACACGGTTGTTGAAACAGAACGCTCAATTCTTTTGGGACGAGATTGCCCAACAATCTTTTGATGCACTTAAGCACGCGTTGACCCATGCACCGTTGTTGCATCCTCCCAACTACAACCAGGACTACTTCTTATACCTCGCAGCTTCGCATTCCACTATTGGAATGGTGTTAGTCCAAGAAGATGAATTCGGAACGGAACATGTGATATATTATCTTAGTAGGACATTAAACCCCACTGAGCTAAAATATTCGCATGTGGAGAAATTGGCCCTGGCAGCCGTTCAAGCTGTCCAGCGTTTTCGTCACTACATTCTTCTCCGTAAAACTACAGTTATTTCGGATTGCAACCCTATGATTTATATTTTGACTAAACAACTGCTAGGGGGCAAGTACTCTAAATGGATCGTTATCCTGCAAGAGTTCGACTTGGAGTTCGAGAAGTCCAAGTCTAAGAAATCCTTAGTTTTTGCGGAATTGATGTGTGATTTCCCGTATGCTGACACAGAAACTGTGGCAGAGGAGTCCATTGCGGACGAATCTTTGTTTCTTATCAGTACTTTAGATCCGTGGTACGGGGATATAATCATCTATCTCCAAACCCAAACCTTTCGGCCTGAAGCTTCAAAGTCGGAACGTCGAAAAATTCGGTTTCAATCCCAGCAATACAGAATTATTGGAGATACACTTTATCGCCGGGGGGCAGACTTAGTTTTTCGACGTTGTTTAACTCACGAAGAGGCTGAGAGGGTTTTGAATGATTGTCACTCTGGAGCATGTGGCGGTCATATGTCTGGGTATGCCACAGCTCAGAAGGTGTTGCGCGCTGGCTATTTCTGGCCGTCCATGTTTAAAGATTGTATCATTGCAGTCCGAAAGTGCCACAACTGTCAAGTGTTTGATCGCAAGATGCGCGCACCACCTGCTCCTCTCCATCCTATAATTGCCGTTGGTCCTTTCGCCAAATGGGGTATCGATTTTATTACTTGTAACCCTCACTCGGCCGGGGGCATGCGTATATCATCCTCGCGGTTGATTATTTTACTAAATGGGCCGAGGCGATGCCTACATTCGACGCAAGCGGCAAAACAGCTGCAGTTTTCGTATTCAATCACATTATAACTAGGTTTGGTGTCCCGCAAGCAATCATCACTGACCATGGGAGCCATTTTCGAAACATCATGATGACTGAGCTTACAAGCCAGCTTGGTTTGCGCCACGATAGCTCTACTCCTTATTATCCGCAAGCCAACGGTTTGGTTGAGTCTATCAACAAAGTTCTAGTTATCATGATCCGACGAATCATTGGTATTCATCGGTCGAATTGGCACAACATGTTATTTTCAGCGCTATGGGCATACCGAACTTCAGTGAAAACTTCAACAGGGTTCACTCCTTTCCAGCTAGTTTATGGCTTGGAAGCTGTGTTACCCATTGAATGCGAAATCCCATCACTTCAAATGGCTGTCGAATTACTCCCAGCTACTTCCGAAGAGGAGAAACGTTTATTATACTTAGCTCAATTAGATGAGACTCGACGTGACGCTGCATTGGCAATCGAGACTCACGCGAAGCGAATGAAAGCTCAGTATGATAGAAATGTGACCCCTCGAAGTTTTTCGGAGGGAGACCTAGTGCTATTATATGATCAAGCTAACGATAAGCTAGGTGCTGGAAAATTCGTTCCTATGTGGCATGGACCCTACATTGTAAAGCGAAAGCTAGCAAAAGGGGCCTATGAGCTGGTAGATTTTGATGGGGACTCTTTGGGTAAACCCAGAAATGGACTTTACCTAAAGAGGTATTATGCTTAAATGGTGGGTATGGAGAATTTTAGTTAGGTTAGGTTTTCTTTCTAGCTAGTATGTTTGTTAGTTTAGATAGTGTGCTTAGCTTAGAAAGTGTGTTTTTCGTCGTTATTCTGGCTTATCTTGGTTTTACTCTTGATATTGCAGATGTCGACGCCTCTCCAAACGTACATTGGATTTGCCGATGGTGCTTGTCGTAGTACACGGAATATCTCTTCCGCAGCTTGGGTTATCTATTCGCCCTCTGACGAGTTAGTTTCTATGCATGGGGTGAACCTCGGTCAAACGACGAACAACATTGCAGAATACAGTGCAGTGGTTGAATTATTGTCTGAATCTATTTCATTTGGAATTCGACGTTTGATAGTGAGGTTAGATTCTGAACTCATTGTATTACAGCTTAATAGAGTATATGCCATTAGAAATCCTGTGTTATTAAGGTTGTTTTTGAGAGTGCGTCTCTTGGAACGTGAATTTGATTACATTGAATATCAGCATATTCCAAGGTCTTTAAATACATTAGCAGATGCAATTGCTTCTCGAATGTTGGACAGACATTTACGATAATCATGCAAGTAATTTTAAAAACATTTCATCACATATGTTAAACAAGATAAGCCGGTAATAATGATATATATATAGATAGGAGTGTGTCAAAAATATACATCGTCTTCGATCATAGGTTGAAAAACACCTTATGATCGGCAAAAATGATAAGTACAAAAAACCAAAAATGTCATATGTGTCTACAAAAGTGACTAGCCAATCACTGGTGGTGCTCTCTATACGAGACCACTGCCCGCGCTACCCTACACAAGAACCTCCTAAAAGGTCCTGGGACTGCGACCACATAGCGCTGAAGTCGAATAGGAATGTCATCTATGGTGGTCTCTGGTATACCCGCCGTCAGACGCTCTAGATCCTGTTCCAGCTCGGCTAAGGTCTCTGCGGCCGCATCCTGTGGGGCTGGTGCTGGTACAGCTGGTACTCTCCTCTCAAAAGCCCAGAGGTTGGCCGGACGTCGTGGACCTACATCTGCATTTTGAAAATTTGTGCTGTCAGTTTTGAGGCGATATATAAAAACAAAAAAAAATATATACATAATTTAAAAACTTGTGAAGAATGAAATACCTCTGTTGTCCCACTGTTCTCCCTGTGGAAGAACCATGTCCGGATCATTCCGAAAATCCATTCCGGCATAAGGAAAATCCTGAATAGCAAAGACCTGGCTCTCTAGCCAGTGAAAGTAACCATCGGGAAATCGAACAACTGTCGCGCCCTCATCAGGATGCCGGGCCATTACCACAACCCATCTCGTTAACTTAGGCTCCCGAGGAGCCCCAACTGGAACAGTAAGATGCTGGGGGATCAGCATTGGAACTCTCTCTAAGGCAAAGCTCACAACTAAAGGCCCATATCCAAAGGTCTTCAGTTGTCCGTTCTTTGCCCTGGTTAGTTGGCCCTTCATATTGGCCAACACAGCATCGCACCAGTTGAAAATGGTGCCTCGGTAGCAATCTATCGCCATCCGCATTTGGGACCCGGTGGCAATGTGTAAGGCGGCTGCGCCGCAGAGTCTGGTAATAGTAAAGGCTATCACCATAAGTTCGGGCAGGGATATGTACTTGATTTCTATCCCTTTCTCCTAGTTCTGATTGTTGCACCACTCTAGCCGGAGGCTAGCAAGGGATTGGCAACCCGGCCTAGTCCCGGACAGAGTCAGTTGCTCGCCCCTATTTGGCAAGCCAGAGAGAAAATATATATCGGAGGGCTCTATCTCGAGTTGGTTCTCTCCGATGTAGAAGCATTGATCCTGAATGTTCCACCTTTCAACCAGCCACTCAAGGAATGGCACCTGGCCCCTCATGCCAGGTATGGCCCAGTATTTGTACAAACCGCATGCTTTTAACGCATCAATAGAAGGTTGATGACCAATTGCAGCCAAATCAACGTCCTCGTGTTCTCTTTCTCTCCAATCTAGCATGGTGAATGCCCTACACACCAAAAAACAATAGTTAGAATTCATTTGAAAAAATTTGGTTGGTTGAATTTGGAGTTTGGGGTTTCAAAATACGTGTTTCACGGGGTACGCACCCCGCGTTCAGAACACAGAGCGGCGATACACAGCTGGTCTGAAGGCGGGCTGCGTACCCCGACCTTTTTCCTATATACAAAAAAGGTCGGGGTACGCAGGTCGCCCATGGGGCACCTGCGTACCCCGAGAAACATATCCTAAAACCCTAAACCCCCTAAAAAATCAAACTAAAACCTAAAAATTAATTTCAAATGGATGAAATTGAAGAGGAGGATGTTGTGGAATACCTGAAAGAGACGGCGCTCGATTCTAACGGTCTGATTCTCCGCAATGACCACAGGAAGTTTTCTTGTCAAAAGCTCTTTTCTCAACCTCAACAGTAAAATGGTAAAAATGACATGGTAAAAAGTCTTTTTATAGATTTTTTGGATGAATGAATGCTAAGTTTGTTTGTTTTTCACCATGAAAGGACATTTTTCAATGTATTTTTACCCATCTTAAACAGGTATGAGTAATGTGTCGTTTTTGTGCAGGACAAAAGGACTTTAGAGTAAAATCATCATTTTTCACGAACCAAAACATCAGAGTCATCTTTTAAGCTCTTTTCTGACTCCTAAAACATGAAAATATTGCCGAGCGCTTCTTTTACACTCGTTAAAATGGAATTAAAAGACGGTCCCCTTATAGCTCTTTTCTGACCGTAAAAACAGGAAATATTGCCGGGTTTTTGTCGTTTCAAACTCGATATGGAAATAAAACGACGTGTCCTTGATCGCTTTTTACTTTTCAGGTCAGAGACACTAATCATGAAAGTACTCCTTGGTCGCAAGATCAAGCGGTTCTCCCAGGTATTATTTTATACTTTTTCAGGCTTGGGGGACACAAATTTACGAAAAAGTTCAACCTGGAGTCTTCTTAAGTTTTTCAGACTCTCTAAAATTGAAAAACGCCGAGTTTCTCCTATACTGGGCTCGTTAAAATTTCACAGTAAAGGACCTGTTCAATTACAAACAGGAACGAACCACTCCTTCCTAGGGTTCGAATCAAAACTAGGTTGGACTCATCCGAAGGATGAGCTTATAATCAAGCATATGTTATCCTCCTCAAGCTTGTTAAAAATAAAGAGGTACTTGCCAGAAATGGTGGGGGAAAAGAGAGAAGAATGAACCTATTTGTTATCCTTTGTTACAGAAGAACCTTATCACCGCTCTTGAACACGACACTTTCCGTTCACCTGGGTTGGGAAATCCTTTTCCTTAAAGTTGATCAAACCACTTTGAAAGTCTTCAACCGTTTCCGGGTATTAACTTTGGGTCAATCGTAACCAAACCATCTGTTGTGTCGTTATGTGTTCAAGAGGTCTCTGCAAACAAACTTTCATCTGCAAAATACTTGTCATCCATTTGACCATCCCTAAGTCAGTCCTTACAGCAACATTTCTTCAACTTGAACAATGATTTCGTGTTGTGGGCTTGCCTGCAACAGGTCACTTTCTATCGACATCAGCACATTATCTAGAGAGATGACTTAGAAATCGTCAGTACCTTGAAGTCTGCATGCATCAATGGCAGGTTTCTCGCCTTTGACGTCAGTTTACATCATTGACTTTCGATCGAAGGATTCCGTGAAATGTTCGACATCAACTCATTTATTCACATCTCATGGATTGTACTGGGTACTTTGAGAACCATTGACATTGCTGGTGGTCTCTCTCACACTTGTTAACGGTTTACATCATCGATTGGTAATCAAGTGGTTTCTACCATGTTCGACATCAACTCATTTATTCGCATGGCTAGAATCGTACCAATTCGGGGAGTAGAGATGAAGACCCTGGATCTAGTTTCCACCATCCAGGCTACGAGGAGTTTTGTATTCATTATATAGTAGACCAATTATAAACAGATGGTTGCGTCCATACTGTGTCTACGCAAGTCTATGATTATGATGTACTGCAAGATCATTCCTGTATCAGAGTAGTTAGTCTGTTAGTTAAAGTTTTGATCTGAGTATGGGAAAGCCTACCTCAGCAATGATATAATCTTATACATGTATTTTGTGTTGAAAATTGCAGGTTCTGACCAGGCTCTCCACGAGATAATCCTTGAAATGATAAAGCGCTTCACCCTTCCTAGATAATACAAAACCCTAATCTACTACAGGCTTCGCACTTTAGGGGGCAATCTGTTACACTAAAAAATGTCACCATAGCTATTTACAGTTAGTATGGCTCTATCAACGGTCATGCTATCCTCCTGGGCAAGTCTTATGCCTCTGCTCTCCATGTCAAACTCCAAAAAGAGAGAAAGTCTTTGTAAATGTGTTTATCTCTGGGTACGCAGATTCTCTCGGCCTTACCTGCGTATATGCACCTGATGTTCACAAAAACTGCGTACTTGTACGCTCTTTATGTAAAGGGGCAGGTGCGTACCCCTGTAAAGGTCAAAAGGCCGAAGTTTCACTCCAAAAAAGTTACTTGTGGTCATTTCTAGAGGCTTCTAGAAGTATGTTTGACGTGTATGAAGCGCCTCCAGATGGTTCATGTATCCCTACCAAAGAGGAACTTATCCCATCAATAAGGGAGCTATCCCATCCAAAGAGGGGATTATCCCATTAATGGTGGGCCTGATTAACTTCCTCTTGAGCACTATAAATACAGGCATTGGGCCAGAAGGAGGAGAGGTTGAAAGCTAAACATTTCTAAGGGTAGATGCTGCTGGAATTAGGACTCCCATTTAGAAGCTTGTGAGGAGAGATTACCATCTTTGCTTGTTCTATTTGGAAGTGGGTGAGCTTTGTCAAAGTAAAGGAGAACTCTTGATGGACCCTGGGAGGGACTTGCACAACACCAAGGCTCAGGTTGTAATTGTTCATTTTGTTTCCTATTAATGCAAATGAGTCCATTCTTCTCAATAACTTGTTATTTATGAGTTGTTTCATGTACTCCTTGGTCTATGTGTTAAATATGTTTTATTTTATGAGATTATCAAGTGCTATTTAATCGTTTGATTGTTAGTGAATGCAGGTTTCAAAGTGAAGGAGGAGCTCATCCGGATCAGCGAGGCTGGACTGCTACAACAGCGTTGGACTACAGGTAGGATCTAAACACTTGATTTCTCGTATAGTAAATGCATGTTTAGAGAAGAATTGCTCTTGTTTGTCTTGTTTGTCACTAGAGAGTCTTAGGCTCCTAGGGAGGTTGGTTGTGTCCGCACTATCGACTCTTTCCGTCTGACAATTAGCGTGCGATGAGTGGCGGTTTTATCTCTCCTCCACTTGCCATGCGTTGAGCACTGAGTGGAATCGCTTTGTTTTCGCCAAATCTTCTTACCACCCAAGGGTTCCCCCGATAAATACAACCGGTTTTTGGAGCACTCGTCACACCTTAACCTTTAGCTTTTCCCAATAGTTTTCCTGGCTCCCATGCGACTAAGTGCTCGAGGGCTGTCCTTCTCGAGGGGTTTTGCCCAATGATGCGCTATTAGCGCTAGGCGCTAATTGCGCATCAAAATTTGCCTCCTTTTCCCGATCCGGGCTTCCCAAGGGCTAGTTTCACATCTTGCATAGTCTCCATGGACCTCGTTTAGCATGCTTTGACTGAGGTGCTCATCGTTCCACGCTGGCTGCTAACTACCATTGTTTAGAGGTGTTTCTGATCACTGCTCTTAATTCTTTGAAGTCTGTCCCGATCTGATACAGTCATGGTCCTTTAATCTTCATGGATCCAATTTGGATCATCTAGTTGCCCTGTAATTACAATCACACTGAAAACTTGTGAAAGAAATTATGCTCCAATCCTTTTTGCACCTCCCCACAATGGCACGAAAAATGTTCGGGAAATTATATGTGTTATAATTCCAATATTAAATGATCAATCTGGGGCTCGTAAGCTTTGAGGCACAAGCACAGGTGACGCGAGATCAGAGCATCTAACCTAAACTAACATCATGAAGTCTAAGATCAATTCTTATTCTTATTCCTGAATTAAGTACACTAACTAATTTTAATCTCATTCTAAGTAAAGTAAATCAATTAAAACTTAACTTCAATGCAGGTAAAGCTTAACTGCAATCCAAACAATAAAATTTAGGAATTTGAAATCAACCAAGACTAATTACCATTTAGTATCAAGCTTATTCTAATTTCAATATTGAACAAAATTAATTCTAATTTCTATTCTTATTCAAAAATTTAATCTATTTTCTTTGGAAATATACTCGAAAACATCAATCCCATACAAATACCATCATGCAAACTATTCAGAGTCCCTAATTGTAAAGAATAACATTGTCTATTAATTAAAGGATTCAACCACTATAAATTTTAAGCTAGAATCTCATTTCTTATTCATCATACCATTAAATATATGAGAAATCGTTATTGGAGCAAGGAATTTCCAATCATTAACTATAAAATACTCACTACACATTACCTCGATTCATAATTCAGAAAGTTTTCAATCTGAAATAAAACAAATCATCTCTCAAAACTTTAACCTTCCAAAGTAATGGAATCACACATACACACCAGACTCATGTTATGCTTCACAAACTAATTACATAATCAAAACCATAATAACAAAAGGAAATTTCAGCTAACACACCTTGATGCTAAAGAAACAGAGAAATTCATTCTAATTAAAGTTTAAATGCTAGACCTAAATCCTAGGACACAAGGAACTACTTTATGATTTGTAAACAAAATGAAAAACCTCTATTTATTTTCATACTAACTGTACTTAACACAAGAACTCAATCCCTACTTTGGACTTAATGCTATGCGCACTATGTGTCAGTTCTAATTCAATATTCCTCTGATTGTGTTGGGTTCAGAATCAACAAGTTCAAAATTAAACACCTCTGAGTATTAAACATAATGCTACAGGATTCAAAAATAGGCGGAGCATAAACTCAATTCATTTCGAGATCTCATATATCATAATCAATCCCTACATACTCTTGAATTAAGAATGCTTCACAAATTCTTCTACGTTATGCAATTATATAAAGGAAGCTAGTGACATGCTAAGGATTATTACCCAAAAAAACCTTTTCTTATTTATATCAATTGAGGAGTGAGATTTATTTATTTCAATTCAAATATATAGAACAGAGTGCAAATTCAAGTACAGAATAAAAATGACAATTTAGAAATCTGAGTAATCACAAGGCTAAATAATAATCAAACACAATCCTAAGATCTATATTAGTTACAGAACTTGTCTTCAGGCGGTGGTGGGCCCTTGCCACTCTTGAACCAAGTTTAAGTTAAATAAATGCCTAAAATTTGAGGAAAACCATAGCACTTACAGAGAATTAATGGCATAGTCAAACTATATTAAGGTCCAGAACATAAATTCACTTGCATACATTCCTCCAGTTCTTTCAAGGTAAAAAATTAATCAAATAAATCCTTTGGTCTCTTGTTCATATCCTTTCCTTCCCTCCCCTAGATAAAAAACAAATTGGGCCTTAAAATGTCAAGTGATAGAAGCTAAACTTAACTAATTAACCATACAAAGTAAACAGTTCAAACATCAAAACTATTATAAGCTACATGATATCTTTTGTGAATGATTTCCAGGTGGATCTCCGATTAACTGAGCTGAGTCCTATTTTTATAACAAACCATTCCATTTTTTAGCACAATAGGTTTATCCAAATCGTGGATGTGGCTGAAAATATTCAAACCATGAATTTGGCCCTAATTCTGTAGTTAATATTTTGCTCGAATATTCCCCTGACCGTAACTCCTTCATGGTAATGAATTCTACCAAACAATTTCTTGGTTACGTGAATGAGGGTACTCTAAAAACAACCTATGTGTCAAAATCTTAATATCATTCTCAATTTTCTCACAAATTTAATATTTTCACCTACAGGAATTTATTTAGTACTCAATCTGCAGCAACTAGTTTAATTAGCTTGTGAAGAATTTTGGCAATGAAATCCTGTGGAAAATGAACTTAGCAAAAAAAAATTCATTAGAAAATCATGACTAAATCATCTCTAATCATAGAAAAGATAATAAAACTAATGATAATCAACCATGAGGCCTAGGATATGTATTGGCAACAAGTTGTAGAATTACAGTATGAAATGAATTAAAAATGTCAAAATTTAGGTTATGAAATATTGGTACTATGTGAAGTAAAAACAGGCATATACGAGGCTCAACAAGTAATATTCAGGTTGGTGAGGTTATCATCGATACAATTTCAGTTTCCCTCCTTCTAGCACCAGAAATGTTGACAGTGATGGACCCACCAACAATCAGGGATTTCCCGATCTGAATTCCCAATTAGACCTCACACCATTTTGTGTAGGAGTCCCATCTGGTATAAAGGCTTGGTTTCTGAATCCTTAAATATTTTCTTTGCATCTAATTGTCAACAAGAAAGAGGAATGAAACGGTGTCTTTTCCTCATGAGTATTCAGTTGTAAAGGCGTCGAGGTTCTTATACTGGAAGGAGTAGAGAAAACTGAGCCTATAAGTGAGAGATAGTAGTACCACCCAAGAAGAGACACACATGAACTGGAAGGATCCATCTAACATCCAGTAGAATAGTCCACAGAGGATGTGACGATCATTACAACCAACAAATGAAAAAATATATGTCTAATATCCTGCAGAATAGTCCACAAGGATGGGACAAAAATAACAACCATTACAACACATTCTCAATAAGATAATTACTAAAATAACCGAAATAGTTCAACTATCTTAGCACATGTGAAAGCAAACATGAAATACAAATATCCACAAACTAGTACTACAAAAATTCATAATCCACGCATGAAGAATGTGTTGGCCTTAAAGCATTTTTTTATTTATTAAAAGCTCCAAGACACATGCTTACAATGTACATCACTAGCTCCAGTAGTGGAGCATTGGAGCCACGCGTTGCTCCTCAAAGAACTAGCTTACCTCTCTAATTCCTTGTGGGAGGAGCCAAGGTGAAAAGTCCTTTGTTCATAAAATGAGGGAGTATATATAACCAAGAGTGACTATTTGACTACCCCTGTGATTGTTTTACTTCCTATGATTTTTCAACTTACATGACTCTTTACATTCCATGTGTGTCCTTTGGACTTCCACTTTACAATACAATATACGTGATCCACAATAGTGTTGTGGGATATGACCACTCATGACATGACATGACATGGCATTGTTAACATGGACTACTTCATGATGTGGAAATATCAAGCCACTATTGTTGCTAAGTGTTGGATGTCTTCTTGAAGATGATTTTCTTTTCACCTCTGCATGACTTGGTGATGAGGAATCTTCAATGATCTCAAGACTTGGATAATGGTTGCAAACTATTGCCCCTTTTTTGTCTCTTGATCAATCAACTTGTAAGTTTAGCTACAAGATATTCTTTGAGCATGCTTCCCTCCTCCTTCTCCTTCTCCATCATCTTTCCATGACATGATAGGGTACATGTTCCTACAATTCACTCATGGAAAGATGACATCAATTCGGAAAACCCATAGTCTAAAATGATGCATTCTGATCCATCAACTAAGATGGGATCAAGTGACTGGCTGGGAAGAGGGACTCAGTGACTGCGTAATGCACAGTTCCAACAACTAGGGGAAATGATTGAGCCCTAAGACTATGCAGTGCACAGTTCAGGCAAGTCTAAGGGACAAGACTATGCATTTTGTGGAGCTTGTGGGACACGCTGATGGAATGGGAACTGGGAGAGTTAACTGTGCAGTTATGGGAGTCAACGAATATTGGACTAATTTGTAGTTGCACATTTCAATGGCTCAGGGGAAGAGCTTGAGGCTTGAGGATGTGAAGTGCATAGTTTAAGCCAGGCTAAGGACATGATTATGCAATTTTGGAGGTCAAGGTCAAGGCTTGGGCACAGAAACTACGCAGTGGAGTAGTCCTGGGAGGCAGGATATGTGCATTTTTTAGTTCCAAGTAGAAAGGTCACATCTAGATGGCTGATATTGTATAGTGCGTAGCTTATGGGAGGCCTGGTGAAGCTAGGTTTTTTGGTTAGGAAGTTTCTCCGTAAATGGCTAAGTGTGGGATCAGAGGGATTGCTGTGAATGGTGATTAACTTTGACTGTGATCACACACTCAATATATTGTGACAATATGACAACATAGATCATCCGAAAATATGAACAAAACATTTTCCTCCATGTGACATATTTACGATAAGTTACAACAAGTGCGACACTTAAGATAGACATTGGGACGACCATGACGACACTTGTGTGATAGTGTCCAAAATTTTGTGAATGAGTGCGACGGATGTTTACATAGTTGTAACAACTCATATACACAAATATAGACCCTTTAAACCATCAAAATAGGCTTGTACACATTGTGCCACAACCAAACATGCCAAAAGATTATAGTCACCCAACATGCAAAAGGGAATAAAACACTTCAACAAATATCATGGAATAAGCTCTACTGTTTGTGACAACAATGTACAAGACCAAGGAAGGCTCTAAAATTGACTGTAAGCCAAAATTTTGGAGGGTGTTGTAGCAACTAAAACAAGTTGTAAGGGGGATTTGGGAGATTCCTTATATACTCGAATTAATTATCGAGACTTCTAATTTTCTAGTTGAATTCCCTAACTACAAACTATTAGGGAGAAGGAAGGGGGAATTGGCACCAAAATACCCCTAGAGTATGGGATATGTAACCACTTAGGAGGATGCTTGTTGTCCACATGGCCTAATGAGGGGGCCCAAATTCTCGTTTTGGGAATTGCAAAAGTGGAAAGAGGTATAACAAAGAAAATAAAATGAGAATGAGAGACTAAATAGAAAATACTAGAGAAACCCATGGGTGCAAAACATAGTGACTCAAAATAAAATAAAAAAGAACGAGCGAGGGAGAGGGGGGGGAGAGAGAGTGGGTGAGTGATCATGTGGAATCATGGAAAATATTGGGTCTTTAATTTTTGTGAACGGTTTTGGTGGGAAATAGTTGTAGACAAACAGTAAGCACAAGTTGGGAAAATAAATGGTTAATTTAGCCAGAAAGTGGTAGTGGAAAAGAAGAAAGTAGAAAGAAAAGGATTGATAATTTATGTTAGAATTTTTCAAATCTACGGAAGAAGGATCATGTTGCTAAATTTGAAGGCATTAAACAAATGTGGACCAAGCATGTGTAGATCTCATCAGGATGGTTAAAGTGGAATACATCAAGCAAAAGCGGATGAATATAGACAAGTCCAAAGGGTTAAATATTATATATATATATACATGGAAATTGAGCTGCGAAGAGAGAGATAAGAATAAGTTTGACATGTTGTTGGAATTAGGACCTAAACTCTATGGATGGTTTTCATTGTAATTTTGTTCTAGTCTTGAATCTGTAATGATATTTTTGGGAGAAGTTCTGAATAGATCCCTCTGATTCAATATGGATCTATATTTGTAATATTGGGCTAGCCTGAATATATAAAAAGAGATTGTTGTGGGAATTACATTTGTCTTTTGTGTATGAATGTGATTGCAATTATGTGCCTACCTTAAAAATTTTAAAATCTCATGTTAGATTTCATTTGATGTGTTATTTACTTTTTATGCAAGGATCATTTAGTAGATCTGTTAATGTTTGTAAACTTAATGTATATTTTACTTGAGGAAATGAATATTTTCACCTCCTAAACCCAAAAACATCACTTATCAGTCTTTTTACGCCTTGGGTGAGATATTCTTCCCTTGTGGAAGATTGAAAATGTCGGTGTCATGCTAGACTACAATGAGCCCTTTGTTGTAACTTTATTGTTGAACCCTAGGTCTCCATAGTAAAAATAATTTCCAATAAATGGTTCCACTACAAGCACCAGAAGAATAATTGGGGATTTTATATAACATTGACTAGGATCATTAAGAGAATTTTTCACAAATGGTGGCAAGAAAAACTTGATTCATTTATTTATTAGCAGGCACAGTTGAGATAGAAAAACCTAAACTAGGTCCAGGACGAGATTCTTTTTATAGAACCTGCATGTGATAAATACGAAATATTTTGGTGTAAATTCCTTGAGAATTTGTATCATTGGCTGAGTAGACTAAAGAACACCTAAGGAATTCGAAGTGTTGGGTGAATCTTCATGACCTGGACCTCATCTGCTGTAGTTTCTTTACATTGGTTGGATCATGAACTCCCCAGGGCCGTTCAAGTTTAGGCACAAACTACATTAGAAGGATATATCATTGAGTTTTCTACAAAGAATTACCAGTCACTTTCTAAGGTGGAAGCAGTGTTCAAGTATAGGTTGAGAGGATCGTTGTTAAAATAAATACCTTTGTGGATAAAAGTTTTTATGGTAGGAGGAAAGATACTACTATTTCAACAATCCAATATGGAAGCATAAAACCCTCTTGATGGGGGTAGGTTTCTTGGGGGAGATGTTGACCAATTGTGGAATTTGAAAGGAAGTTGCAATGAATAGGGAGGAATTATAGAAGGCATGAGACTTTAGAGAAATTAGGAGGGTGAAAATATCTAACGAGTGGTGGGAACACAAGTTATGTGAGATTAGGAGAAGGAAAAGGGAGTTGCAGTAGATAGGTGAAGTGTTGAGCACTCCAGGGTTGTGGAGAGGAAATATGAGCAGTACAGAGTTGTGAAATGACATAGTATGAGAAGGATCAAACTCTAGCACAAGATGAGGACCTATAAGATACAAGATAGGGGATTAGAATAGGAATAGTAAAGCCCATAAGGAATCATATGGAATCAGAACACCATAAATGTCATGAAAAAATACTGTGATGACTGATCTGAATACTCATGTAGATGAGGAGATTCACTTTTTTATGATAAGATTGTTCAATAAGGACAATTCCTCCCATACATGTAGCACTTTGCATGGTAGCATCATAGTTGGTTGTCTCCCTGCCTTCCCCCTTGTACCATATGAAAACCCTATAAGTTTCATTTCCAATTTAGTCAAGAATATGTAATTTCATAAAGTTTGTAAGGTGTATGTAGCTGGTAGTTCTAGTAGAAGTAGTCAATCTCATTTCACAAATTGTTCAAAACGTGGTTCAAGAATATTTATCTTAGTTCATCCTAGTCATACTTCAATGGTTGGGAATGTATTTGAATCATTTACTCGATATCCTTAGTTTTCAGGACAGGGATATGAAGATGTAGAACAAAATTAGTACTTCTCTAAAGCTATTTAGAGATCTAGACAAACTCCACATGACTCTAAAGTGATTGAATTCCAGACAACCCTAATAAATAGAGCTCTTAGGTCATTTGTTAAATGGTTAGCGACAGTTCAAAATCTGACTTTGGATACAATTTGATAAGAATCCATTAAGGATTTCAAGTCACCTCAATCTGAGAAGCAAGGATTTGGTTGAGTTATGGGACATTAAGTAGCGAGAAGGATAAATTACATGGGAGTGCATGTAGTAGTACAAAGATTTTGCTGAGAAGATGACTTATCCTATTCATTTGCATCATCAAAAACTATAGTTCATCAAATCATTTTTGTCGCTAACGAGAATCGCCTTAATGAAATAGAGGATTGATAATATACATGATGCACTAGAGCAGGCCATGAATATTGAAGAAAAGTCAGGGTATACTAATAGATTTAGACCAAGTTTTTCTTTTGGTCATGCTATAATTGGTTTGCAACATCAAATTATTGATTTGACTAAAATAATTAAGGGTATGAATATAGCTAAGCATAGCTGAGCGTAATTTTGTTGTACCATCTATCACACTAAGGGACATCACACCACATAATTTCTAAGGTCACAAATTACAGGGCCTTCTATTGTACCTCTAAGACTGCCACCACCCCATACAGAACCTTCTAGAGGAGTTTCCCAAGTCTCAACAAGTCTTCCTTTTCTAGGACATACTCTCTACCACAAATTTCCTAATCAACAAGGTATGTCTTCTCATGAGTATTATGAAATCTATCATACTTATGACCATTCTCCTCAACTTTTTCTTGAGTTAAAAAAATACTCAAATGTCCATAACAATACGTTCTACAAGTTTCTTGGGTCTCCTACTCATCATACAAACCAGTGTAGATCCTTGGATGCTTTGGCTGATTGTCTAGAGCGTTGTTCATTTCGATTAAATGAAGCCCCTCGAGGAAGATGAGGTGGGGGATATATAGGAGGTGGGACTGGAGGAAGAGGTCCAATTTGATGTTATAACTATGACTAAGAAGGACATGTTTCTCGAGATTATCTTGTACCAAGGAGGCATTGGTGTTCTCATTGCCAAGTGAATGCTCATGCTATTGAAGATTGTCCAAAGTTAATTGCTTGATGTGAGGAGTGCAACAGATAGAGGGGCGCTAATATAATCAATGTAGAACTAAGAGAGTTTGAATCAATTCCTCAACCTAATATTAACATCAATATTGGAGGAGGAAAGTGAACTAGAGCTAATAAGGATCTGTCTAAATAGCTAGTTATAACGAAAGTCACCTCCCCTAGGAAATTGTATGATCATGTCCAATGGAAGGAATATTATAAGGATGTTTCTAATATTTTTAAATATTTGATCTCTTCTTGCATTCCTAAAAGCAAAGATCAAGAGAAAATACAAGCAAATGGTTCTCATTTTTTCCAAGGAGCATCACAACCTGTCATGGAATGGTTCAAAGTATTCTTTCATATTAAGAGTGATGAGGAGTTTTAGGGTCACTTCCAGAAGAAGCTAAAAAGTGTTGTGAAATATGAGGAGTTTTTAGAGTGTCGCATTTCTGCAAACTTTCTCGAATGACATAGTATGTGATTTCGCCGCAATAAGCATAGAACTGGAAGGGAATTTTACATCAATGATTAGAGTGTGAGATACCAAATTAAGGATACTAAGTTGGATTTGGGTTATGATTGTGAACATTTTTCTAAGAAAGACTTGAGAAGCGCTAGCATAACCCAAGTTGATGTTCTCTCAATCTAGTTATGCACGACCAATCAATATTGTATGCTCCCTATTGGTTGCTTGGAGTATTTAGAAGCAAATATTTTTGGAGTAAATACCTATGCATACTTCGAAGAAATTGATATTATTGGGGATAAAGACCCATATCCAACACCATTGGGAGTGGATTGAGAATTTGAGAATTATGTTATCATTTATCTAAAGAAGTATACAATCACTTTCAAAATTCGCGGAGTCTAGGTTTTTCTTCCTTTGGACCCTTATCAAGATCCTATATTCAGGGAGCCCATTAATGATGAAGAGGACACTAATGTTCTAGATCAGATCTATTAGTTAACTACGGGGAAGATGGAGGATTATATTAATCCTAGAATAGATGATTATCTTAGTTGGAGTGTTCAACACACTAAATCTAGCTCAGAGGTTTCATTGGAAGAGTGGTAGTAGGGACACCATGAGTTATACTCTAGGAGATGCATTATTCTTTGTTGAACTAGATGGATTGGTACGTAGAAAATTTTCTTAAAGAAGTTAATTCAAATATTGAAGAGAAACAGAGGATTTCTTTGATGGATGTCACCCTGCAAGAGACCCCTATCCAATGGTGGGAAGCTCAGCACAACCAGTTTCAAGCTTGGGGCTCAGTTAAATCTGCTATGCTATGTTGATTCATTGTACCTAAGAAGGGTATGAGTGTAATTTATATTTATGAAGTTTATATTAGCCCATAAAAGCATATTCAAACCTGTATTGATATTTCAGAAGGTTGGATTTCTAGTTGAACTATGGGTGCATCAATTAATTCAAACTTTGGGCACACTTCTTTACGCTTGGTTCCTAAAGGAGGAAATGAAAAGACAAACAACAAACTAGGATGCATTATTGTTTCAATTTTGCAGTGATTTCATTTTTTCATATGAGGATGCATGGACCATTGAAGCTCTAAAGAAATTCAAACGTGTCTTATTTCCTACTGGGAAGTCGCTTGCTAACACTTTTAGCACTCTGAGTCATGGGATTGTCCCTAATTAAGGATTTCAAGAAGCATTTTCTTGTGAAAACTGATAAATAGGGAACCTAAAAATGATGATTTATAAGAACTAAGGCATTTATCCTTCCAAGAATCTGAAGGAGAAAGACACATTAATAATGATCCTGTGAAATATTCCTCTCATCTTAAGCCTTTAAGGTTGTGCAAGAATAATATTGGTTTTGAAGAAAAATCCAAGCTAGCATACATTGGTGATTACTTCGATGAACATACTACTAAAGAGATTTTTGATTTGTTAAAGGAATATGAGGATTTGTTTCTTGCATTAGTTTCAATTAAAAGGTATTAAAGGATATTTGTGAGAGATGAATATTGTTTTGAAGAATGATGTTAGACCAATGAAGCATCATCCTTATCATCTAAATCCGAGAGTGAATGAAAAAGTCAACAGGTAAATTGACAAGATGTTGGTTATAGGATTGATCTTTCCTATTGATGAAGATGAATGGATTAACAGTATTTTTATTTAAGGTAAGAAATATTCAGATGATATATGGATTTGTGTGGATTACAATATCCTAAACAATTCATGTGTTCATGATTCATTTACCATTCCTTTCAGTGATGAAGTGTTCAAAAATGTTATGGTTCAAGAAGCTTATTCCTTCACTAATGGATTCTTTGGATATCATCAAGTCAGAATCGCAGAGGAGGATAAAAAGAAAACCACTTTCACCATTGAATGAGGACCATATTCTTAATATGTCATTCCTTTTTGTCTGAAGAGAGCTCCATTTATCTTCTCCATAATAGTTACTGCAACTTTTTGTGAATATATACATAAGTTTCTGGAGGTCTATATGGATGACTAGACAATTTACATTCTTTTGAAAAAGCTCTCCACTTTGTTGTGGGTAATGTTTTACTGGTGCAAGGATCATCCAATAGATCCATTAATGTTTGTAAACTTAATGTATATTTTAATTGAGGAAATGAATATTGTCACCTCCTAAACCCAAAAAACATCACTTATCAATCTTTGCACGCCTCGGGTGAGACCTTCTTCCCTTCTGGAAGATTGAAAATATCAGTGTCATGCTAGACTACAATGATCCCTTTGCTGAAACTTTACTATCGAACCCTAGGTATCTTTAGTAAAAGTAATTTCCAACAAATGGTTCCACTACAAGCACCTAGAATAATAATCGGGGATTTTATATAATAGTGACTAGGATGATTAAGAGAAATGTTCGCAAATGGTGGCAAGGAAAATTTGATTCATTTATTTACCAGTAGGCATAGTTGAGATAGAAAAACCTAAACTAGGTCTGGGACTATGTTTGGCTACATTCATATCCAATTTGGTGTTCTCTCAATCTAGTTATGCACGACTAATCAATATTGTATGCTCCCTATTGGTTGCTTGGAGTATTTAGAAGAAGATATTGTTGGAGTATATACCTATGCATACTTCGAAGAAAATGATATTATTGGGGATAAAGACCCATATCCAACACTACTGGGAGTGGATTGAGCATTTGAGAATTGTGTTATCATTTATATAAAGAAGTATACAATGACTTTCAAAGCTAACATAGTCTAGGTTTTTCTGCCTTTGGACCCTTACCAAGTTCCTATATTCACGGAGCCCATTAATGATGAAGAGGACACTAATGTTCTAGATCAGCTCTATTAGTTAACTACGGGGAAGAGGGAGGATTACATTAATCCTACAACAGATGATTCTCTTAGTTGGAGCAATGTTCAACACATTAAATCTAGCTCAGAGGTTTCATTGGAAGAGTGGTAGTAGGAACATGATGGGTTATACTCTAGGAGATGCAGTATTCTTGGTTGAACTAGATGGATTAGTACGTAGGTAAAGTATTATCTTACTTTTAATGTTATTATTCTTGTAGCAAATTTTACTAAAGAAGTTAATTCAAATATTGAAGAGAAATAAAGGATTTCTTTGATGGATGTCACCCTGCAAGCGACACCTATCCAACGGTGGGGAGCTCAGCACAACCAGTTTCAAACTTGGGGCTCAGTTAAATATGCTATGCTATGTTGCTTTGTTGTACCTGAGAAGGGTATGAATGTAATTTCTAATTATGAAGGTTATATTAGCCCATAAAATCATATTCAAACCTGTATTGATATTTCAGAAGGTTGGATTTCTTGTTGAGCTATGGGTGCATCAATTAATTCAAACTTTGGGCAAACTTCTTTAGGCTTGGTTCCTAAAGGAGGAAATGAAAAGACAGGCAACAAACTAGGATGCATTTGTGTTTCAATTTTGTAGTGATTTCATTTTTTCATATGAGGATGCATGGAACATTGAAGCTCTAAAGAAATTCAAACGTGTCTTTTTTCCTATTAGGAAGTCGCTTGCTAACACTTTTAGCACTATGAGTCATGGGATTGTCCCTAATTAAGGATTTCAAGAAGCATTTTCTTGTGATAACTGATAAATAGGGAACTTAAAAATGATGATTTGTAAGAACTAAGGCATTTATCCTTCCAAGAATCTGAAGGAGAAAGACACATTAAGGATGATCCTGTGAAATATTCCTCTCATCTTAAGCCTTTAAAGTTGTACAAGAAAAATATTGGTTTTGAAGAAAAATCCAAGCTAGCATACATTGGTGATTACTTCGATGAACATACTACTAAAGAGATTTTTGATTTGCTAAATGAATATGAGGATATGTTTCCCGCATTAGTTTCAATTAAAAGGTATTAAAGGATATCTGTGAGAGATGAATATTGATTTGAAGAATGATGTTAGACCAATAAAGCATCATCCTTATCATCTAAATCTGAGAGTGAATGAAAATGTCAAGAGGGAAATTGACAAGATGTTGGTTACAAGATTGATATTTCCTATTGACGAAGATGAATGGATTAGTAGTATTTTTATTCAAGGTAAGAAATATTCAGATGATATATGGGTTTGTGTGGATTACAATATCCTCAAAAATTCATGTGCTCATGATCCATTTCCCATTCCTTTCAGTGATAAAGTGTTCGACAATGCTATGGTTCAAGAAGTTTATTCCTTCACTAATGGATTCTCTAGATATCATCAAGTCAGAATTGCAGAGGAGGATAAAAAGAAAACCACTTTCACCATTGAATGAGGATCATATTATTAACATGTCATTCCTTTTGGTCTAAAGAATGCTCCATTTGTCTTCTCCAGAGTAGTTATTGCAACTTTTTGTGAATATATACATAAGTTTCTTGAGGTCTATATGGATGACTAGACAATTTACAGACTTTTGAAAAAGCTCTCCACTTTCTTGTGGATAACATTTTACTGATGAAAGCAATCTATATAGCTCTTTAAATTTGAATAAATGTAATTTTTTGTGCCTGTTGGAACTTTTATAGAACATATTGTATGTAAGGATGGTGTATCAGTGGAAACTGAAGAAATTGTGGTAATCCTTAAGATGTCTCTTCCTACAAGCATCAAACAATTGCAATCGACATTGGGGAATATGGATTATTATCGTAGATTTATACATAATTATGCTATAATCACTACGTTGTTGGAGAAGCTGCTGAAAAAAAAAAATGAGTCTTTTATATGGACTGTTGAGTGTGACACTTCTTTTGATACTTTGAACGAAAAGTTAGTGAGTGCTATGATTTTGGTCTACCTGGATTGGAATAAATAATTTCAAGTACAAATTGATGCATGTGGTATTTCTCTTAGTACCATCCTTGTGCAACGTGGAGAAGGAAACCTCGACCATCCTATTTATTTTGTTAGCTGAAATATTTATATTGTTGAACAAAATTACACTCCAACTGAGTGTGAGGATCTTGCTATGGTATACTCACTTGATAAATTTTGGCATTACTTGCTTGGAGGTCATTTTAAATTTTCAGTGGTCATTTTGCATTGAAGTAATTAGTTAATAAACTAGAAGGGAGAATTTGTAGATGGTTGATGTTATTCCGGGAATTTACTTTTGAAGTTATTATCAAGATAGGATGAACCAGTGTAGGCCGAAACCATCTTTCTCACATGGAGTTAAGGGAATCTGGAGGTTTTGTTGATGATTAATTACCTGACATAGACTTGTTCAGGATTGAAGTTGTTCCAGATTATCTTGATGAAATCATGCTTTTCTTAACCAATGGTAAGTGTCTAGATGAATATTCCACTAATCATAAGATGCATCTAGTGGTGACAACAATTGATTACAAGTTGATTGCGGGTCAGCTATACAAGTTAGCACTTGGTATTATTTTGCATAGATGTATTTTGGGCCATGAGAGGGATGAAATATTATGGGAATGTCAAAAAGGCATTTCAAGAGGAAATGTAGGGGGGGAGCCACTGCAAGAAAGGTGCTTCAAGTAGGATTATGGTGGCCAACTTTATTTAAGGATTTGAATGAGTTTTCTAATAATTGTGATGTATTCCAGATAGTTCCAAGGCCGTCTCATCGAGATGAGTTTCCACTAAACCTAGTTTGAGCTTTGCAAGCCTTTGAAAAATGGGTTGTTTATTTTATTGTTCCCATAAACCCTCCCGCATCAAACTCACATGCTCGTTATATCATCACTGTAACTAATTATCTAGCTAGGTGGGCAAGAGAAACTCTCGTCAAATATTACACTGCTAGTATCACAACCATGTTTATATTTGAGAAATTATTACCAGATTTGGTTGTCCATGGATTTTGATCAGTGATTAGGGATCTCATTTGATTAATGACACTTTTGAAACCTTAATGTGAGAATTCCTTATACAACATCACAAGAACAGTTTTTATCATCCACAAGAAAATGGGACAATGGAAGAATTCAACAAGATTTCAGAGAAGGGACTAACTAAAGTGTTTTATGCCAACAGAGATGATTGTAATGAAAGAGTTCCTACTACATTATGATCTTATCGGAATACTATGAATAGGTTGCATAAGTATACTCCTTTTCAGCTCATGTATGGTAAAGCATTTGCAATTCTTTCTAAGTTCTTTGTTCCAAATCTATATTATATAGGCCACTAAGATGTTCGATGATGATTCAGTTGCGAAACTTCTTCAAGAATTATGGGAGATAGATGAGAAATTTTTTTAGCATATTTTCATTAGAGCGTGGAGAAGAAAAGGCAAAAATCTTGGAATGATTGTCATATTAAAAACAAATCTTTTTTAGTTGGAGATCAAGTTTTTCTCTACAACAAAAAATACTTGAAATGTCTTGGGAAGCTTCAAAAGCATTGGTTGGGACCTTTTATAGCCATGGAGATAAGGGAATATGGATTCGTGAAGCTTGTGCAACTTTATGGAGTTCTCATGCGTGGCTAGGTGAATGGTGCTCACATGAAGCCCTACTACGATCATTAAATTTATATGATTTTACTTTGTCTCTATTCAATAGTCTAGATTAGTTATTATGATAGAGTCAGTTTTCCCTTTTGGTTTCACTCATTTATTTTCATCGTGTCAATAGTATCTAACATTCTTTTTGCGATATACCGAAAATGATTGTGGTCGGAGAGGTAAAAGTCATGTCTTTTTTCTTTAATTAAGTCATTTAATGTGAATCTTGTCATTCCATTGAGTCTTTTCCTTGTAACGATCGAATATGCTAACTTAGCCTTTACTTTTATTTCGTTGAGATTGAGTTGCTAAAGTTGAAGAGATCAATAAAATGTGGAACAAGAAGGTGTAGATCTCCTCAAGATGGTTAAAGTGGACTACATCAAGCAAGAACATATGAATCTATAAAATTCCAAAGGGGTCAAACATTATATATAGACATGTAGATCAAGCTATGAAGATAGAGATCCAAAGAAGGTCAACATGTTGTCAGAATTAGGACTTGAACTCTACGGATGGTTTTCATTGTAATTATGTTATAATCCTAAATATATAATGAGAATTTTGGGAGAAGTTCTGAACAAATCCCTCGATTCAATATGGATATGTATTTGTAATATTGGTTTAGCCTGATATAAAAAGGGATTATTGTATAGAATTACATATTTGTTTTATGTATGAATGTGATTGCAATTATGTGCCTACTTTAAAATTTTAAAGATCTCATGTTAGATTCCATTTGATATGTCATTTACTTTTTATGAAAGGATCATTCAGTATATCTATAAATGTTTATAAGCTTAATGTATGATTTAATTGTGGAAATGAATCTTGTCACATCCTAAACCCCAAAACATAACTTATCAATCTTGACATGCCTCGGGTGAGACCTTCTTCCCTTGCAAAAGATTAAAAATGTCAGTGTCATGCTATACTACAATAGCCCTTTGTTGGCACCCTCAATTCAAACACTAGGTTTCTATAGTAATAAATTTCGCTAACAAAAACTAGTGTGGGAATTTAATTCTAATTGAATCTAAAATTTTCTAGGAAGTCAATGTGGAAACCTTCAAGATGAGTTAGGGGCTAAGGGGAATTTTCGGGATAGTTATTCTTGAACTAAAACATACTGCACAAATGGAAAGCACTGGAGGCCTATTGAATTAGAGAAGGGATTAATTTATACTATTTAGGTCGATGGTGTCCAAGATAGCTAAGAAAACTACTATAATTTTTAGGAA
This sequence comes from Pinus tabuliformis, assembly GCA_031772625.1. Taxonomy (NCBI): domain Eukaryota; kingdom Viridiplantae; phylum Streptophyta; class Pinopsida; order Pinales; family Pinaceae; genus Pinus; species Pinus tabuliformis. The sequence continues at coordinate 335,692,131 of CM062817.1, forward strand.
ATTTAGTCTTAGGATTCCCTTTTGATTTCTTGAAAAACATCCTAGTCGTGACCAAAGATTTAAGAAGTTTGGAATAGTTACAAGATATTTGGGCCTTAGTGCCCTTAGAATAAAATTGGGCAAGTCTTGTCCATGTTGGAGTCCATTTTTATACTCAGAAAATGCACTGAGAGCTTAGTGGAGATTTTAGAAATTTGAGGATAACCCTTTAAATTTTCAAGTCATGTAGTGGAAGTTTTGAAATGTAGGGTTTGAATGCTTTGGCCATAGCTCATGTTCATATGTTATAGTAAGGGGGTGTGAATGAGTACTTATCCAAAAGGGTTTAAGCCCTAAGTGTATGGGATATTGAGCTATCAAAACATTGGATCCCCTCATTAACAAGTGTAGAAATATCAGGTATTAGGAAATACTTCGATCAACACACAATGTGAACCTTGATACTTATAGACTCTGATAAGTTTGTTAGTTAAAGAGAACTATTTCCCATAATAAGATATTATTATCAAGTGATTGGCTATTAATTATCAAGTTGTTAGAATTTCAGTTGTTGGGCATGACAATCAACAACGACCAATGCTAATTCCTAATATTAACATATCCTAACACCTCCATCGATTAATGAAGATAGGAGATTTTTGACCTGTCAAATGATGGATATTGGCTATTGACTATTGGGTGATAGATTGTTGGGTAATACACCAAGTCACCTCTATCTTTGAGCTTAATACTAATATATCTTGAAACGATAGAAGATGGAAGGTGGAGTTTCGTCAGATTATGGAAAATTAATTAGATGATTGGGAGTTCAACTTATCAAGCCTCAAAATATTAGGTGTCATATTATCATGTGTCATCCGTTAAGATATTGGGAGGTTGGGAATCATTTACTTGAACACCACTTATTGAAATTACCTCTAGTACTGTTAAAACCCGATAAAGTGTAGACATGGTGGTTATGGATGACATGGCATGTCGACATGGCATTGAAAAGGAATTTTGATTTGATTCCCACATGGCATGGTAACATGGCACAATTGTGAACCTTAGATGATATGGCACACTAATGAGGTGCTAATGTAGAATGTTGATGTGGCTAGATAACAAGTCATAATGACTGCATGAAATTGGATCTTAATGATGTGGCATGTTGACGTGTTGTTGAAGTGATAAAGTGATGTGGCAATATCATGTTGATGAGAGAAAATAGTGATGTTGAGGTAGAATCCATGTGGTAGTTGAGGTAGACGTGACATTGGTTTCACAATATCAGGCTATCAACTTTGAGTGTTAGGATGTTAGGGATCGAGAGACTAGGGAATGGATGTGCATGCTCCTAATAATAAAAATTCCTAACAAGTAGTTTGGCTATTGGAGAAATGTTCATTAATGGACTACACTCTATTAGCCTTTGGTTGTCAAGCTTTTAGTTGGTCGAGTATCGAGATATAAACCCTAATAACATTTGAATGTGAACCAGAAAGGATAATGTGCTAGATGGCATAGAATTTATAGTGGTGACATGTGGGAGAAGGAACTACCATGTATCTGCCAAATGGCATGGTATATGTGAAAATGTGGCACTTGGAGGACAATCTTCAAATGGTCATAACTTTGGATCCAAAACTTAGATTTGGATGAAATTTATATTGTTGGAAAGCCCTTGATGAGAAAAAGGACGATGGCATTAAAAGCGAGATTTAAGGTGGTTGAAGAAAAATAATTTTTTCATAACCCCACTTCCTTAAGTTAAGGTAGGAGGTTGAGTTTAGATACCCCATAGGCTTAATCAGGGTTTAAAGGATAGGTGTGTTACAGTATAGGAGATAAATCCTTCTTTATTTAGATTCTTATAATGTAGTAAAGATAGTTCTTCGAAGTTGTGTCAATTGTAATGGAGAACCAAGGATTAGATTGATTTTTTCGTCTATTTAGCATTCACTATGGTTCCACTTATAGCCTTTGGGAACACAACTCTTATACCATTTTGATATATAATTTATTATTGTGTGGACAATACAATTCACCTGCATGGACCTTACATTATTTACTTCATTTATTTTTTCTTTTCTTTTTTTTTTAATTTCTTGTTGTGAATTAATTTTTATTATTTATTTAATGCAAAAAAAAATTGGCACAGTAAGAAAAACTAGGATGTGATAAATAGAAACAAAGGTTTGTCTTCGAGAAATTTAATGTGTAAATCTTTTAATTCCAAAATAGATGGTTTGTTGGTCCAAAATGGATCCAAAACATTACCTTCATTTAAAAATATGTAACTATATTTTGGGAACAAGTCATATTGATGGTTAGTCTTCCAAACTAGCCTATTAAAAAAAGGATTGATCTTGGTGTCAAAGTATGCAAGAGGAGAGGAAACAAAGGATAAGAGTGACTACATAGGAATGAGGGGCTTGGGAGAAGAAGCTTAAGATTATCCATAAGCCTTGACGTAATTTATGATTATTTTGCTAGTGAGTAACCATACATTCAAAAAATTTGGCTATTTTACTTGGATTTTCTAAGATAAAAATTTCATCTAATGAAGTGTTTTAATCATCATGTGCTTGGTTAATTTCAGAGTTTTGCAGCATACATATTACATGTTGGATGGTCTCTTTAGTTTGTTAGATTGTGTATTTTATTCAAATTGGGGTGATTTTCTTTGATGTGACTATTGGAATGATGTAATTGCTTTTGCTGAGGGTGAAAGCATGGAGTTGGGTTACACTTTTTGGCAAAAGAGAGTGTGTTTAGGTGGAAGAAACAATGGTTTGATCGAGCCATTTAAGTATTCGATCAAACTTTTTTTAAGCACACGATCGAGCTCCTTGGGCACTAAAATAGAAGCTCGATCCGAGGTTAAAACTAACCCTTGATTGAGCTATAACACTTGATTGAGCCATAGCGCTCTATCAAGCATTAGGGTTCAATTGAGCCCTTTTTTAATAAATACCACTCCCATGGTCTATGAGCGACATTTGCATAGAACTTAGGAGCTTGAATGAGAGTTTGACATTAGCTCGACTGAGATTATTAAATCTTGATCGAGCAATGGAGCCTTCAAACCAATCTCACCAACCACCTCGCCAACATTGCAGAGGCTCAAATGAAGGTAGGTACTCTATTCTTTGTCTTTCTTATTTAATTTTTTTTGCAAAATGTAACAAATTAATTAAAAAAAAACAACCATGTACAAAAACCATGAAACCATACAAAAAACTATGAAAGCCCACAAAAAAAAACCTTTAAAAAAAATAAAATTCGCAAAAGTAACGAAGAAAACCATTAAAAAAAACCTTTAAAACATGGACCAAAACCACAAAACTAACCTACAAAACCATAAAAAAAAAAAAAAAATAAGTTAATTAATTAATTAATTAAAAAAAAAAAAACCTTCAAAACAAACTAGAAAACACTTCGAAACCACCAAAAAATGTTGTAATTCAGGTTTTGAATTTGTTTTTTACTTGCAATGTTTTGTGTATTAAATGCATAATTTCTAATTTTGAACAGTAAAAACATTTGTTTTCTAATTATTTTAGGTTTTTAAGTTTTTCCTAGGATTTTGTTAAATAAATTTTCTTTCTTTTTTAATCTTTTGTTATTTAACATGCATTTTAAATTTCTAATAGATTTGACCGAAAATATACCCCAAAAAAATCCAAACAGAAAACAACAAAACTATAATCAATAAATAAGTAAATTCGAATCTTGGTATTAACATGATAAATATGGTTTCTCACAATGAACCTCTATTTATATAATAAGAAATCTTATTTTATTTTATTTTATTATTTTAAATTTAAATTAATTTATATTTTAAATATTTTTTTAATAATAAATATCATATGATTCTAGTTTTAAAATTATAATATTAATCTTTAAAGTAATATATATATATATATATATATATATATATATATATATAGATATATATATATATATAGCATGTAACTATATTTAACTATAACATCACATAACTATATATTATAATTCTATATATAAAATATATAACATAACATGTATAACATAAATTTATTTAACATAACACACATATAACATAGCATGTAACATAATTATAACTATTTCATAAGTATGTAACTATATAATTATTTAAATATAACAACATATATTTAACTATATTATAAAGTTATAACATATCGCATGGCTAGATATATTATAGTTCTACATATATTGTTTATAACATAACATAAAATTTTCTATAACTATTCAACATAACATAGTTCATTAAATTTAACATTTAAAACATATCATAACATAATTTTATAATTATTTAACATATAACATAACTATCACTAAAACTACAACTCATTGAAAACTATATAACTATAAATATAACTATATATATTTAACTATTATAAAGTTATAACGTTACATAGCTATATTATAGTTCGTTATATATATATATATATATATATATATGTGTGTGTGTGTGTGTGTGTGTGTGTGTGTGTGTGTGCGTGTGTGTTATGTTTAATGTTAAATAACAAGTTATGTTAACTAGTTATATATATATATGTATGTTAACGTAGCACATTATTATATATGTATGTGTGTATATATATATATATATATATATATATATATATATATATATATATATATATATATAATTTAACACATAACTATATATAATCATATAACTATATATATAAGTTCATGTTTCAACAATGCATCATTGATAGATAAAATAAATGCATCATAAAAAGTGCATTTGGTCTAGTGAATAAAATCATTTAGACTTTTTTCTAATTTGTACCATATTATTTCATTATGTAGTGTGTTGTACAAAAACATTGTCTTCGTGTGCTTGCACCTAATACATGTCATGTGTCAAAGTCAAACATTAAGAACATAAAGTCTATTGTAGTACCTCGTTGGCATGAAATTTTATTAGTCTTTTAAATAGGTTTATTTCAAATTTTTACATATATATTTACATATAGTTGCACTATGAATAAAATAAATTATTTAGAAACGAGAAAAAGTGTGAGAGTATATTTGATCACTTCTTTTGATTGTGTTTACATGGAACTCAATGTACTTTGGTTGATAAATTATCAAAAAATGGATTCTAAATTTTAGGACTTCGGGCTAAACTATTATGCTTGAGTTTAGAAAACATTTTTTTCTTGGATTAGTTTATATGTATTATCTTTATTATGCTGAGGCATCCTATATACGCACACTAACTATAGGCCATTGTAGTGCCAGAGGGTTTTTTATACGTGGTCGGGCTTGTGATAGATCATGTAGCCCACCAAGAGTTCGTGTTCTCGTTGTAGATCATGCCTTCGATGCTAGTCAGAGTGTTAGAGGGAGTGTTTCTATCTCTACTAATGACCATGCTTGTACATCCAGTGGATTGTCTTCACCCATTTTAGGTACACCTCCTGCATTTTTAAGTCCTCTTTAAAATTTATGTGTTTATGTCTTGAAATTGTATTTAATTTTAAATTGTATTCAACTGATGTGTTTGAATTTAATGTGTATGTTATTATGCTTCTAGTTTATTAATAATATATATGTTAAATAATGTTTATGATTTACTGGTCTTCAGCAGGCAGAAGTCAAGAATCAGAGTGCAGCATCAATCCCTTCATGGGATGATGCTACAACTCAAATCACATTAGATGATGTTATGACCCATCATACATGGATCACAGTGGAGATAAAGAATATCCCTGTCAATTCACCAACTCACCTTGCGTTGTCTTTGATGTTGGATAGCATGATTAGGTTGATAGAGACATACCAGAGGTCGGGCCCACATAGCCACATATTACAATTCATACATAGGGTCATGAGGCATTAGGTTAGAGGCCTAGATTCTTGGGAGGTGGTGAAAGAGGCCACCTAAGGACATTGATGTTCGTGGGAAGTTGTTTGACATCCCTCCACTGAGATATTTTAGTAATGTCCATGAAACCTCTTTCATGCATGACAGATTCATTAAAGCTTAGGGAAAGTTCCCTAGCCATGACCAGGTCGTAGTTTATTTCGCTAACAATTTATATGTTGAGTTTGTGTTACATATGAGGCTGGATTACACTGATACGAGATCTCATTTTTATGATACCGGTAGGGAACATACCTATGAGCGTGAGGAGGTTCGTAGGGACCCTGGGCATGTACCACCATCTATGAGATTATTTCCACTACCATCTCGGAGCATGGTATTACCTGTAGAGATAAATGAGTTGTTGTAGCTCGGTGGCAAGAAGTAGGAGACTATTGCAGATAGCACATGGGTGTCATTGGCTAGCACGCATGTTGCATTGCATGGAGAGATACAATGACCACCACCATTAACAATGTAAAATTTGAAATAGGAACTGATACGATTACCCATTTCGTTGAGGTAGCAAAAAGGTCAACAGATTTTGAAAAGCCGTGATGCAAAATACACCTTTTTTTTCGGAGCATATTTTTGACACTTTAAATTCTTTAATGTATTAAGTGTGGATTTTTTTCTTAAATGTTACATTTTTTGACACTTTACAATTTTTTAAATCCAATTTTTTTTAAATCATGATTACTTAACAAATTTTCTAGTTGTCTTGTTTTTCTTTTCTTATATATATATATATATATATATATAGATATATACAAAAGAAAACATTAAAAAAAAATATATATCTCATAAACCATTAAAAAAAATGGAAAAGAAAAATTTTAAAAACTATAAAATTAAGTAAAAAAAAAAAATCATTAACAAAAACTATAAAAAAAATTAAAAACAAACTAGAGAAAAAAAATAGAAAATTCACAAAAAAAAAACCCCAAAAGAAACCTAAAAAACAAAAATATACTAAAGTTAAAAAAAAAAAAAAAAAACAAAAAAACAAAACAAAAAAACAAAAAAAAAAACAAAAAACAAACAAAAAAAACAAAACAAACAAACAAAAATATATATATATATATATATATATATATATATATATATATATTCAAATTTAAAAAAAAAAAAAAAACATTTAAAATTTTATAAAACTATATATTTTCTATTTAAAAAAAATACATTTAAAATTTAAAAAAACAAAATATATTTTTGATTTAAAAGAAAAAAAAAAACATTTAATATATATATAAAAAAGAAACATTTAGACTCTAAGAAAACAAAATATATTTTCGATTTAAGAAAAAACATTTAAAATATTTAAAAATATATATATATATATATATATTTTATTTTTATTTTTAAATTGGGCGCCCACTCGCTGCCACCCGTGGAGGCGTGACCCTGGGTGGCGAAGCCTGCCTTCCATTGCCTGGCTACCCATGGGGGCATGACCTTGGGCAGCGGAGCCTCACGCAGCTCCGCCGCCCAGGGCCACGCCCCCATGGGTGGCCAAGCGATGGAAAGCGGGCACACAATTTTTTTATTTTTTTATATATTTTAATTTTTTTTTAAATCAAATATATATATATATATATATATATATATATATATATATATATATATATATATATATATATATATATATTTAAATGTTGTTTAGATACATATATTTTTTTAAATCAAAAATATATTTTGGTTTTTTTTTAATTCAAAAATTTATAGTTTTTTTTTTAATTTTAAATGTTTTATATATATATATTTTCTTTTTATTTATTTATTTTTTAATTTGAAAAAATATATCTTTTTGTTTTTTAGGTTTTTTTTAAATGTTTTTAATCTTAATTCTAGTAGTTTTTTTATTTGTTTTTCTTTTTTTGTTAATTATCTATTTATTTGTTTTAATCTAGTTTTTTTTTTTCTTTTTTTTTAATTTTATAGTATTTTTATTTTTGTTTTTTTCCAAAAAAAATTATGGTTTACGAGATAATTTTTTATTTTTTTACATTTTTTTTGAAAAATATGTTTTTCTTATTATTTATTTCTTTAAATTCTTTTAATTTTTTATTTCTTTTTAATTCTTATCTTTTATAGGTTTATTTTTATTTTTATTTTTAAATTTTATGATTGATTTTTTTTTGTTAATTTTTTTTTTTTATGTTTGATTTTTTTTTGTCTTTTTTATATATTTGTTTTTTTTTTAATAAATATTTTTATTTACATTTTGTTATCTTTTTTTAACTTTTTTTTGTTTTTTTTTTTTATTTTATGTTTTCATTATTCTCTTGAAATTTTAATGTTTTTTGGAGTCATGATAAAATCTTTTACGCCATTATTTCAAAATGTTGAAAATTTACACTAGAAAAAAAAAGTTGTTATTCCAGCATCAACACTCTTCATTTTGAGGGTGTTTTTTGCACAAATTTTGCACAAAAAATTGGTTTTCACTGCCATTTTTAAAACATGTTGACAATTTACCCTAGAAAAATAAAAGTGTTATTCCATCATCAACACTCTTCATTTTTAGCGCTGTTTTTCATTTTTTTGGGGGGTTTTTGGCTAGAGTTCCTGTTTTGAGTTTATAGTTCTTGTCTCAAAGTTTACATTGTTCATTGCCTCGTGACCCACCAGTGCCCTTATATGATGATGCATTTCTTGTGAATTTACTCTTTGAGCATATTTTGACACATACATGTATGCATCATGATGCCATTTATGAGACTTGGAGGGTGCATGGCCCGTGTGATATAGACCAAGTACATATCTCTACAAAAATTTTGACTCTTATTGTCAAATTATGCATAATTATTTATATTAAAAATTCTAGTTCATATTAGATTGCATAATTTATATTAATAAGTTCATGATAACATGTAGACATGTCCTAGCTACATGGATGAGCTTACGAGGTCATCCAAGGGGGAAGTTGATTAGCCAGGGCATCCTTGACCAGAGCACATTTCCATGGATTCTCCTACACCTCCACCTCTGCCTCCACATTATATGTTCACTAATGTGGAGGAGAGTCAATATCTACAACCACATGGACCAATAGTTGAGGTAAACTTATTTATTCCTAATATTTCAAAAAAAAAAAAAAAAATTCAGTTATATAAACATGTTGATTAATTTGTAGACTAAATATAATTTGTCCTTCCCATTATGTACACAGGCCCATATGCACAGTGACGTTGATGCCATGGTTATGTGGAGACATGAATGGGATGTTGGGTTTAGAGGCATTTATGATATAGGTCCATCGATGTAAGCCAAAAGTAAGGGAGAACCAAATCCAAATTCATGATCAAATCCCCATCCTATCGAACTTGCATTTGGACTCGACTTAGGTTAGTTGATTCATGTATATATGTTTACAATTAAAAATGTGGTTCAATATAATTTATTTCCATATTGTTTATTTTGTACAAATAATGATTTAATTAGTTTTAATCTGAATGTGTTATATTGTATTACCAGCTTATGGAAACTTACCTTCCACGGCGAATTTGGGTGGTACTTATAGTGTCATGGTTTGTATATTTTCAAGCTCATTTCATAGGGCATATTCACATGTGTGATATAGAATTTGTATTTTCGTACATGGACAGTTTATGGATGTAGATCATGGACATTATTTTAGTTTATGGATGCTTATTATTTCAGTTTATGGATATTCATGTGATATTTGTAGTTTGTATATATTTTCATATGGATAGTTTATTGATACATATATTCACTATTTCAGTTTATGGATTTGTATTAATCTTGTTTATGGATGCTCATTAATTTTTGAAGTTTAAATGGACCTGTTAAAATTATTTCGCTAATTTAATACTTTCTCAATATACTATAACAGTTTTTTTTGTTAAATTTTCTTAGGAAGACATTGTTATTTACTTTGATAATTGCATTTCACCATTAATACTTTAAGTTCACCCCATATCATCATTACATGATTTAGATTTACACCATTATACATCAGCATGTGCAATTACATAAAAAGAGACAACATCACCATCATCATCAATGCAGTGCAACGTAAAAGGAACAATGGAAGAAAGCATGCACACACATAGAGACACCTGGATTGGTCTGAGACCAGGGAAAAACCCACTATGGGGAAAACCCTTGCAAATATTCTTCTTCTTTGATTGTCATCAAATGATGCAAGAAAATAGAGTACAATGATCCTTAACTTTATCTATGCAGCAAAACAATGATGATATCTATGAAACATATCTAATCATGCTAGGAATCAAAACCATCATACTAATGGCTATAATGTTTTGTCACAAATTGATGTCAATTGTTGTATGTTGTTGTCACTATGTCGAACACTACTGAGCATTGTTGTTACTGTCAATGAGTCCAATACATATGCTTACAATAGAAACTAACAAATCAGATCTACAGATCTGTATAACAGTAGAGAGAAACCCAAATTTACCATATCACTCAAGTCAATTGAAGTGAATATGTCAAACCCTAGATCTAAACTCAAGTTTCTCTCATCAAAATTGTATGTGTGCCACTGAAACTCCCTCGTCATTCTCTTAGTCACTGTATTTGGGCAACTATGACAACACGATTGCTCTCAGGAAGTCTTTATGTGTGTAATATATATCCACTCCCTTATTGTTGTTGTGCGAGCGACCTAGATGTCTTGGTCGCTCTCAGGACCACTCTATGTGAGCATCTAGGGACCGATACCTCCATATTTTTCTCTGAAGCCATAGTCACTCCCATAAGCCTTTGTGCTAGCATCCAATGGTCTATATTCACTCTCACAAGCTATGTGCTAGTGTCCAGGGACCAGAATGTCATCTTCTGTGCTAGCAACCGAGATCCAGAAGACCCTAACCCAGAGCAAACCTTTCACATGTGATTTCGAACCCTTGAACAAATTCCTTCCATCGAACCTCTGTGAACACTGAACAAAGAAAAAATAGAAGAGAAGATGTGTCCAAATGATCTTGGGGTCTCTTCTATTTATATGCTTTCTTGAGAGTTCACTTAGGGTTAAGGTTGACCCAAGCAGTTACACGTGGTTAGGCTGACCCATTCCATAATACATGTATGAATAAAATAATTCATAACACAACTTCTGTTTGAACAAATTGGGTGATGTTTAGGTTAATTTTGGTCCTCTCTAAAAGAGGAATCTAATGCAATCATTATCTCGATCATTTGAGCTTCCCACGGTGGAATTTTACTACAGTTGTAAAAATTACATGCCCTCTCAACTAGGGAGAATTCCACTTTCCAATATCTATCCATAGAACAATATGCTATTCTAGAATCTTCGAGTGTCATGATGAATCATCATGGATCATCTCTGTCATGTAGTAATCATTCCATGTCCATCTCAAGTGTCTCATCATCATAAATAATCATTTACATCTTGATCTATCCTTTTCTTATTCTTGCTTATCACTTGATTATTCCCACGCATATGTTGAACATTCTCAAATCTATAAGAAGAATAATTTGTTACCCAAGGGGAGCTTAAGCTACCACCCTTTATCCAATTAGACTGCTATCTAGAATCTTTGTCGGTAGGCTACTACCCAAAATATCATCATCAATCATCATCGGAGAGCATATCATCAAGAAGCATGTCTCAACCTAGAACCACATTAGGGAGCAATAGCTTCCACCCATACCGAGCAATAGGATAACTCATCACATAAGGGGTACACCCTTGACCCTAGAATTCCATCAGGGAGCTTACCCTAAACCTGGAATCATATCGGGTTATCTCAACCCATCCTATTTCCTAATACTCTTCCCTTCAATGATCCAAAATAGTCATGTGGTAGAACACCTGCATCATAATTGGATTGAGTTGTACACCCAAAGTACACTCTCAACTCATTAGCCAAAATGAGGAGCGGTATTCCCATCAAGTTGGCTTGCTTGAGGGTATGATGCCAACTAGGTTATACTCTGTGTTATCCCCCATAATGTCCCAAGTTGAGAGGAATCGACGGAGGTAACCATAGACCAAGCTTTTAGTTTGGTAGCTAGCCCTACCAAACTAGAGAGAGTTCTCTCTATGAAATTACAGTCAAAGATGACTACCAAACTAGAGAGAGCTCTCTCTATGAAATTATAGTCAAAGATGACTGAGATATAAAGTATTTTAGGCTTAGGTGAGTTTTTGGAAATTTAGTGTTTTTTTGCTGGATAAGGGAGAAAAACCAGGTAGTTAGGTCAGAGGATCAAAGGGTTACAGCAAAAAATATATGAAGGAGAAAGGTAGCAGTGCTTTTATGATGCATCTTAGGATTTTTCGGTGTAGTATGGTGTTCAAAAGAAGAATAAAAGGTCTTATATGAGCATGAAACATGAATTCATTAAGCAAGAGAGAAAATAACACATAATAATTTTCCATCAAAACAGAGATTATTGCAAGAATTTTGTTTATAAAGTGTAAGGAAAATTATTGAAGATATGATGAATGAAAAGAGAATATAAATATCATTCATATAAAGTAATAATAGAGGAAAAACTACATCACAATCATACTTCACATGAATTCCTAAATAATAGCTTCAAACTGTGTCCTTTTATTTCTAGAAAATGTCCAAGTACAAGCTACAATAGTTCTCTCCTCAGATGTCCAACCTATTCTATGACTGAGAAACTGGTACATAAATACCAAAACAACCTCTCCCCACTCTCATAGGTTGAATCCATGACTCTAGGAACTATTTCATGATGTGTTCTAACCGAACCCTAATGTCTAGGGAAGTTGAAACAACTTCTACAACTAACTTTCATTGCAACCTCTCTCATAATTGAAGCTCAATTTACATCAAACAAAGACTAACCATTCATTAATACATCATATTTATATTTCCTTTTACCCTCACATTCATCTACTTCACCATTTTTACTTTTACCAAAGTCGAACTAGAAACTCTTAAAAATTACACAGTGAAAATTTTCATTAAACTCTCAGACAATTGCAGAAGCAAAATGCCAAGTTTGAGGCCATTTTTAGATCCTTTCGTAAAGTCAAAATTGAAATATTAAAGCATGGTAGACTAGTGTTTTCTATCTAGTTTACATAACATCTTGAAATTTTGAAAATTACCCAGGGGAAGGCCTCCAAAAACTCATTCTCCCAGGGTATCGCCAGATGCGCACCACGTGTCAAAAAGAGGGGCAGATTGTTGAATTTTGACCCCCTTTTTCTCATTTTTCTGAATATCTGAGCCCTATCTGAAAAATATGAGGAAATGGTTTTTGATAGAAGGCCATCAATGTTCCAGAAATGAAAGCCACTTTTCATTTGGAGCCTTGAGGAAAAAAGACAGCGCCAAGGCATTGCGCTTCTGGACCTAGTGAAATTTCTGAGTTTGCACAAAATTTCACCCAAAAAAAAATCTCAAAAGACTCCCAAAATTGGTCCAGAAGTGCTAAATGAGGTGTAATATTCTATCATGTATACCTCAACAAGCATCTCCAAGTTGTTCTCCCCCCTTTTACTTTTAGGGTTTTCTTTAGCTTGTTTTGCATTTGTTTGAACTTGATATTGCAAATCTTATTTCTTGTTTGGTAGTGGTGGGCCATGTGCCTCAACATCTTATTGTCCATTTTGGCCTTGTCAAGAAGCTTCTCTAGATGGCCATTGACTTTTCCTAGCCAATATTCCCTATATTCCTTGATTTCCATAGCAATTATGTCTTCAATACTCAAATCCTCGTCTAATAGGTTTTGGTCTCTTTCCTTCCGCAATCGTCTTTTGAGACCCATTGTCCTAGGCCTCTTCCTTCCAACCTTAGTTTCTTGTTCATCATGCTCATCATGCTCTAGCATTGCTTTACCTTCGACCTCTTGCCTCATAACTGTTAATTTCTCTTTTTCCACTATTAGTTGATTGTTTTCTTGCTCAGGGAAGGAAATGATGAATTTGGCCCTTGCAAAATAAAACCTGGAGCTCCATGATTTGAGAATCCTTCTCTTTGATAACTTGTTGTAGGTTTTTATGCTCTTCTAGTGCCTCCAAGTCAACTAGGTCAAAATCTTGCTCAGTGAGCTCCTCATCATGCAAAGAAGCCTCATGATGTGATGGTCATCCCTATTTTGTTGATGTAGTATGCTTGGCCCCTTTCCTCAATTTGAGGAGAAAACACAAGCCTTCTACCTCTCTAATATATCTTGGTCACCTCAGGCCTGGGTTCCTTGGGAACCTCATCATTCTTGCTTGATAGCCCAACCTCCATTGAATATACTGACATAGTTTGGTGCTAGCTTGGTGAAGTAATTATGTGCATTTTCAAATTTGCCTCAATGAAGGTGTCCCATGTCATGTTCTTTTCTGTCAACTGATGGATAACTATAAAATTTATCATTTATGATGAAAGAGACTGGGATAATGGACTTTTCCCTTTAATTTCACCTTTTCAGACATCTTGGTTAAGCTCATATACAAGTAACTGCACAAATTGAGAGACTTGGTTGTTGTAATGTGCATGAGCAGCCTTATGTGATATTGATACAACCTAGAAAATCTACCCTCACATGTGAATAATTTCATGACAACCTTCATTAATGGTACATATCTCTCCAACAAATGTCTGAATGGGAGAATATGTGAGTGAATTTCTTTATACTGTGATTTGAGGTAGGGTTTGTACTCTTCTAGGTCTAGGTTCATGCCTTTGAACCAATTTTCACCATGATTTGGTACGCCTGTATATTGAGAGATGGAATCCACTGAAAGCATGAAATGATTCCTTGCAATGGTGATTTTATCTTCCTTCAAGGTGAGAGAAAATATACCTCTAAGATGCTCATGGTGACCTACTTCCTGCACTTTTTGACAAAACTATAAACAATTGACATCTTCAAAGAATTCCTTGACAAAATGGAAGGAGGTGATTTCATTGTAATTAGAGGGCTCAAACCTCAGTATTTTTCATCCCTTATTATATTTCCTCTTCTCTAATGGTGGTGAATCAGGCTCCATACTTTCAAACCCTAGGTGGAAAACAAGTAAAAATAGTGAAATATGCTGCTATGAGGGAATGAGGTGATATGAGGGACTTGGGAGTTGCCTAAATTTTTGAGGAAATTTATGAGGGTAGAGGATGATGTTAATGAGTAGGGGGAAAATGAATTTTGGGAAACGAGTGAGGGGAGGGAGTGAAAAAGGCCAAAACACGTGTGTGTTGTTGGAAGTGATAGGGTAGACTAGGGTTTAGAGAAAAAGGATAGAAAATGAGGGGATAAAGTATTGTGATGGATGGGAATCATTTATTTTATGAAAATAGAGGTGCAGGGACAAGGAAACTAGGGTTTGGGGTAGCATTTCATCATTTGAGGATCAAAACTAGGAAATTCATATAAACCCTAGGAGTGGAAGCATTTGAACAATTCTTGACATAAGGGGAAGAAGGAAGGCATAAGAATGATTGAACTTTCTTCTTATGAAGCCTAGAGGATGACATGATAGAATAGGATCTTTGAAAAATGAATTTCAATGGTCAAAAAATGATTTTGGATAATTCTAGCCTGTGTGCAGCAAAGGCTTCCTATGCATAGCCTCTCTATGCGCAGCGAGCTGTCTTCCAACCCGCTTTTTGAGGCCTTAAAATTCTCAAAATTGTGAACTTGATAGCTCGTTGGAAATATGTTGAAGTATGATACAACATGTAGGCCTCAATAATGTAATTTGGACACTCTAGCAAGGAGAAAAATTGATTTTCCCAAGGTCACTCCAAAAACGCAGGGTGTCTATGACAAAAGTGCAGCGCCAACTTGCAGAGCACTTTTGACTACCTTCCTGGAGGAGTTTTGGGCTGAAAGTGGTATGGTTGGAAATATTATGATGTATTATAGAACAATAGAGTCCTTAAGAACTACCAACACCTTCTCCAAATCCATGAAAACCTGTCTTGAAGTCAAGTTGTCCAGAAGTGTAACAACTCTCCCATAGCAAGTGTAGTTTGGGCATTTCTCTCAAATAATAATACCTGTTCATAAAATGAAGGAAGTTTTTGTTCCTTGACTTATCATTGACAAAAACTCTTTCACTTTTGTAAAATGATTCTCCATTTGGTCAGAACATATTTTGAAGCAAAAATGTCCCTATGAGAAATGATGAGAGCAGGTAGTGTACTACAACATTGTCTTGTTTGAAATAAAACATTACCTTTACCTTTATTTTTCTTTCCCTAAGCTGCTAACTCCCTTTAGCCACTGACTCACATGATGGACATGTTTTTTTTTGACATATGGTATCATGATGACACATGAAGCGAAACCCTAGACCTTGACCTAAAATGAGGAATTTAACCATTTCATGACCCAAGACACTTAAAGGAAGATATGATACCTCGAAGAAGACAATGACCATGATGAGTGATGAAGACCATAAGTAAGTGAAGGGAGTAGCAATGATCTAGACACAACATCCAGTGACAAAATTTTATTTTGAAACCTAATGAAATGATAAAATTTGACCTCGATACCCTAACAAAACTTGATAAAAGCATATTTGATCACCTGTGGCAAGCAGAACTGACTAATACTAACATTGGATCTAGCTAGGGATGGAAACTCCTTGGAGGTGTCAAGAACACTGTAGACCAGGTAGCCTTATTCATTAGGCATGGAGTCAAAATGCAAAGAACAAACTCAAAACTAAAAACTGATGGACTAACTGACTTTAATATAAAAAAACACACTGATTGAACTTACTTATGGAAGAAGACCATCGAGATCTTAGGGCCTTCACCTCGGGCTTCAAATCCTAATGATAACCTTCCACCTGATGAAGATGTATATACAATCATGTGTAGTAATCCCTCCAATATAACCAATCCAACAAATGGCTACTTATTTTAATCATGCTCACACTTTCTTTGAACAAACATAAAAGAAAAAAGATAGGCCACTTCGAGTGTCCAATGAACATATGTACATGATCCATATATATAATAAAATTCATCTCCCTTTATGACTGAAGAAAATTAGTAAAAGGATCCTGAATAATCTAAAATGTTACCCTGTCCTGAAAATCAGCAGAAATACAAGCACACCCTTCATTAATCCCTCCAATATAACCAATCCAACAAATGGCTACTTATTTTAATCATGCTCACACTTTCTTTGAACAAACATAAAAGAAAAAAGATAGGCCACTTCGAGTGTCCAATGAACATATGTACATGATCCATATATATAATAAAATTCATCTCCCTTTATGACTGAAGAAAATTAGTAAAAGGATCCTGAATAATCTAAAATGTTACCCTGTCCTGAAAATCAGCAGAAATACAAGCACACCCTTCATTTTCCAATGTAATTTTTTTGTCAAGATGAAAATGTTCATTAAGTTTTTCATTCGCACTAGGAAAAAAGGAAGTTTTTTATTGAAAATCTACGTTTGAGGCAACCATATCATCAATAGCAAAGATGTGCACATCCATAGGATCCGGACAATCTCCTCTTCTTCAAAAGACTCCTCATTTTATTTACTTGGAGGAAGATCATCATGTGTGTGAGGCCCTAAAACAACCTCTTCTTTATCACTACTCTCCTCTTTATAATCTTCTTGCAATGTTTGATGATTATTCTCTACCATAATTACATTGTATGAAACCTTCATACATGCCAATTCAAAAGTATGATTTGCACGAATCTGCCCTTGAAATAGTGTTTCAGAAAATGGATGAGATGGAGAGACATATGAGTGGTGAATGTCTAGAGATCCTTGTTCATGCATTTCATCAGAAGCCTCATCTTGGTCTTCATAAACCTGATCTTGAAATAAAAACTCAGAGAAAGAACAATCTGAAAAGACAAGTGAATGACTATCTTCATACCTCTCATCCAAAATATAGGGTTTTGGATGCTTATGAAAAACTTTAAATGTAGAAACCACTTCAAGTATATTTGATTCCTCATGTGATTCAATAGGAATAATATCAATTTCATTGTCACAAGAATCAAGGAAAGCAACTTCTTGTTCACTATTTCCTTGAAAAAGTAGATGATCATTGTCATAAGATGGTTCAGTGCTTAAGTTTTTTGTACATGCAATTTCAGAATTCTAACTTAGACCAATTTCTTCCTGACTATTAGGATGCAGATATGTTTCATCTTCAACCAAATAAAGAGTTGATGTTTGTTGTGAATGATCCTTTGTATCAAAGTAGATAATCTCTGTTATTTTATGTTGGGAAGAATATTCATAAAGGGCCTCTATGATCTCATAATCTAGACATTCTTCATCACCAAAAGTCTCTTCAAGGTATTGAATGAAATTTTCACAAGATTCACAACAATCTTCGAACAACAAGAATTAATGATGAGATTTTCCGTAAAACTCAAATAATGTTGTGTGGAATTCTTTAAGAGAGAATAAGTTACCTAGCTTCAATACCATGATCTTGCTTTTCCTTCTAGGGTAGCCATAAACATTTTCATTAAACAATCCTCATGAAACCTAATCCCGAGCTTATGTATATGCCAATGAAATTTGATTAGATGCAGAATAGCCTCATCCTCATTTCCATATATGAATTTGTGCAAATTAGTTTGTCAATCTATGGAAGGAATTTGATTTGGAAAACTAGGAATATGAGCTCGATTCATAGGAGCATACCTTTGAGCAGTTGAATCCATATTGAAAGTAATTAAGTCACCAAAATGTTCTTCAAACTACATTTTTTTAATAGTGGAGTCGCCATGAAAATTCTAAACCTTTGGATTCTTCGACACTAGATTCACCAGGTGAAAGATGCACAACCTTTCTTGTGTATGATCATTGTTCACCATCAATAATCAGATCTTATCCTTGTCGTTTTTCCCCAAGGAAGATATGATCTTTCATTCCTTGGCAACGGTGCCAAAATGTTATCCCCCACAATGTCCCAAGCTGAGAGGAATCGACGAAGGTAACCACAAACCAAGATTTCAGTTTGGTAGCTAGCCCTACCAAACCAGAGAGGGATCTCTATGAAATTACAGTCAAAGATGACTGAGATATAAAGGATTTTAGGCTATATAGCTAGGCCCAGGTGAGTTTTTGGAAATTTATGGTTGTGTTTCTAGATAAGGGAGAAAAACCAAGTAGCTAGGTCATAGGATCAAAGAGTTATAGCAACAAAGATATGAAGGAGCAAGGTAGCAGTACATTTTTTATCTATCTTAGGGTTTTCGGTGTATTATGGTGTTCATAAGAAGCATAAAGGTCTTAATGAGCATGAAACATAAATTCATTAAGCAAGAGAGAAAGTAACACATAATAATTTTCCATCAAAATAGAGCTTATTGCAAGAATTCTGTTTATAAACTGTAAGGAAAACTATTTAAGAGATGATGAATGGAAATAGAAGATGACTATCATTCATATAAATCAATAAAAGAGGAAAAACCACATCACAAATTTACTGCACATGAACTCTTAAATAATAGCTACAAGTTGTGTCCTTTGATTTCCTGAAAATGTCCAAGTACAAGCTACAATAGTTCTCTCCTGAGATGTCCAACTTGTTTATGACCGAGAAACTGATACATAAAGAACAAAACAACCTCTCCCCACTCTCAGGGGTCGAATCCATGACTCTAGGAATTGTTTCATGATGTGTTCTAACCAAACCCTAATGTTTAGGGAAGTTGAAACAACTTCTACAATTAACATTTATTGCAATATCTCTCATAAATGAAGTTCAATTTACATCAAAAAAAGACTAAACATTCATTAATACATCATATTTATATTTCCTTTTACACTCACATTCACTTACTTCACCATTTTGACTTTTACCAAAGTCGAACTAGAAACTCTGAAAAATTACATAGTGAAATTTTTAAGTTAAAATCTTAGAAAATTGTAAAAGCACAGTTCCACATTTGAGATCATTGTTAGGTACTTTATGGAAGTAAAAATCGCAATATGAAACCATGGCAAACTCGCCTTGTCTGTCTAGTTTCCATAACATCTTTCATATTTTAAAATGATGCATGGGAGGCCTCCAAAAACGCATTCTCCCAAGGTGTCTCCAGATGCGCAACGCTTATCAAAAAGAGGGGAAAAATGTTGATTTTGACCCCTTTTTCTCATTTTTCTAAAAATATGAGCCCTATCTGAAAAATATGAGGAAATGGGTTTTGAGAGGAGGCCATCAACTTTCAATAAATGCAAGCCACTTGTCATTTGGAGCCATGAGGAAAAAAAGAAGAGCCAAGGTGTTGCACTTCTAGACCTAGCGAAATTTCTGAGTTTACACCAAATTTCACCAAAAAAGAAAATAATTCTCAAAATAATCCCAAAATTGGTACATAAGTGCTAAATGAGGTGTACTATGCTATCATGGATGCCTCAGCAAGAATCTCAAAGTTTTCCTCCTCATTTTTACTTTTTAAGGTTTTCTTTAGCTTGTTTTGAATTTGTTTGACCTTGATATTGCAAATCTTGTTTCTTGTTTCGTAGTGGTGGGCCATGTGCCTCAACATTTGTTTTTCCATGTTATTCTTTTCAAGAAGCTTCTATATATGGCCATTGACTTTTCCTAGCCAATATTCCTTGTCTTCAATGATTTCCATATAAATTTTGTCTTCAATACTCAAATCCTTATCTAGTAGGTTTTGATCTCTTTCCTTCTGCAATGCTCTTTTGAGACCCATTGTCCTAGGCCTCTTCCTTCCAACCTACTTTTCTTGTTCATCATGCTCATCATGCTCTAGCACTGCTTTACCTTTGACCTCTTGCCTCATAACCCTTAATTTCTCTTTTTCCATTATTAGTTGTTTGACCTTGAGTTGACTGTTTTCTTGCTCAAGGAAATGATGAATTTAGCCCTTCCCAAATTGTCCTAGAGCTCCATGATCTGAGAATCCTTATCTTTGATAAATTGTTGTGGGATTAGATGCTTATCTCATGCCTCCAATTCAACTAGGTCAAAATCATGCTCAATGAGCTCCTCATCATGCAAATAAGCCTCATGATGTGATGGTGATCCCTGTTTTGTTGATCTAGTATGCTTGGCCCCTTCCTCAACTTCAGGAGAAAACAATAGCCTTATGCCTCTCTGATATGTCTTGGTCACCTCAGGCCTAGGTGCCTTGGGAACCTAATTATGCTTTCTTGATGACCTAACCTCCATTGACTGTGCTGACATAGTTTGGTGCTAGATTGGTGAAGTAGTTATGTGCATTTTCAAAGTTGTCTCAATGAAAGTGTCCCATGTCATGTTCTTTTATGTCAAGTAATGGAGAACTATAATATTTATTAGCCTATGATGAAAGAGACTGGGATAATGGACTTTTCCCTTCAATTACACCTTTTTAGACATCTTGGTTAAGATCCTATACAAGTAATTGCACAAATTGAGAGACTTGGCGGTTGTAAAGTGCATGAGCAGCCTTATGTGATATTGATACAAGCTGCAAAATCTACCCTCACATGTGAAACATTTTAGGACAACCTTCATTAATGGTGCATATCTCTCCAAAAAATCTCTGAATGGGAAAACATGTGAGTGAGTTTCTTTATACTATGATTTCAGGTAGGGTTTGTACTCTTCTAGGTCTAGGTTCATGCCTTTGAACCAATTTTCACCATGATTTGGTATGCATATAGCTTGAGAGATGGCATCCATTGAAAACATGAAATCAGTCTCTACAATGGTGATTTTATCTTCCTTCAAGGTGAGAGAAAATATACCTATGAGATGCTTTGTAGGTTTTAACCCCGTACAGACATTACGTGCATATGATTTCTAAAACACAGAAAATAAACAATGTGAGAGAATAACACATAAAACACATATACACAGATATTTTCCCCTAGATCCCAAAACCGGGACTGCCAACTTGACTTTTCATTATGTTCCTTTCAATGTTACAATGCATATTTATACATGTCGAAGCATCCAATACCATGGACCGAAAAACCATCGCGTCCAAAACCATGGACTGAAAACCATCGTGTCCAAAACCATGTGAAAAAACCATGCACAAAACCATAGGTAGGTATGCCCAATGTAATATAAGGTCCAAAAAAAAATTCGCCGGGGCACTGCCCCGAACCCCATAGAGTGGGGTTACCTGTCCCCCTCAAACCCCCTATGACCCCCCCGCTGTGCAATCAGCACAACAAAGGGGGGCCTCCACCCCCCCTCTAACCCCCCGATTAACTACGTAGGCTAGTCGTGGAAACAATAGAACACAACCCAACATTCTCCCACTTGTTGTTTTCTTTCCACAGGGGGGCATAGGAGAGCTTAGTCATTTATCCAGCCCTACAATGTCCATTGTTTCTCTACACCAAGAGAACTCCTCAAAGCTCACAGATTTTGTCAATGTATCTGCAGTATTCTTCAAAGTATCCACCTTTACCAGCAACACCTTTTTGTCTTTTATCATATCCCTCACAAAATGATACTGAACATCAATGTTCTTTGTATTTGAATGATAAGCAGGGTTCTTTGCTAAGAAAATTACACTTTGGCTATCACAGTCTATCCTTATAGCTCCCTGTACTCTATAGTTGATAGTAGTTGCCATGTATTTTTCCTCTGTAGTTGATAGTGCCACTACAAATTGTTTCTTACTCATCCAACTAACTGCACCTCCAAATAGGTTAAACACATACCCACTCGTAGATCTTCTCTAATCTAGATATCCAACCCAGTCTGCATCAACAAAGCCACAAATATCCAACACTCTGTCGAATCCTAGTCTTCCTTGGTAGCACAAGCCATAATCACTAGTGCCACGTAAATACCTGAAAACCCACTTCACTATTGTCCAGTGCTCCTTCCCTAGTTTTGACATAAACCTGCTCAATACTCCCACTTCATGTGCAATGTCTGGTCTAGTACAGACCATCACATACATCAGGCTACTTACTGTACTTGCATATGGAACATGGGAGATGTCCTCTTCCTCTTCTTGTGTCTTGGTGTTATAGACATTTTTGTGCCTTACAACTCTAAGCATGAAATGTCCATAAACCAAGGGATCCTAAGTCCCTAAAAGTGTTGTTACTACCCCTAGAGGAACAAGGTCAACCAATTACAGCTTCTCCCAGAAGTTCTCCACCAGAAACTGCTCAGAATCAGTCAAATCAGGAGCATTTCAGCTTCTCCACTAGCTAGCTGCGTTGCATAGCACCCAAGTACACTAGCTAGGTGCGTTGCAACGCAACTAAATGCACTACCAGGGTGCGCTGAGCGGGAAATGACAAATGGCAGTGTCATTCCGGGAGGTGGACAGACAATGGAAGCTTCCAGAATCTTCCCCAATGACACTTGCCTCACTGAGTTCGACCAAGGATGAGTAAGAGGCTCTCAGTCTCCAAGTGGAAGCAAGAACTGATAGAGAGAAGCCACTAGTCAAATCATAAGCTGACTCATCCTCTTTACATACATCTATATATGGATCCCTCATTCCAGAGATCCAGGGGCTGGAATTTTGTACATTGCAGAGAATTGCTGTTGGTTTTGAGATAGAGATCAGTGTATTGGGTGATTTATGCTTTGTTGGAGGTGAAGAGGGGATTCCTTTGCTGGGGGGTTGATGGTGGATCAGGAATCATCGGTTGTAACTCCTCCTGGACCTTCTTGTTATATCAATAAAACTATTTGAGTTTCTCCTACATGCTTGTGTATCAATGATGTTTTGTTATATTTGCATGTTTAGCTTAAATCTGATCCTAAGCTATTTATGAATATAAATCCATGTCTTTGTGTATTTTTCTTCTTCTGTGATCTTGCAGGAACTTGGTGAATCTGGGCAAGTAAGGGAGCAGGTAGCTGGAAGCTGTCAAAGAGGAGAGAGATTGGATCAAAGGACTAGCGCAAGACACAGGTTGGTTCATCCTATTCCTTTTCGTTTATAGTTCATAAAGAAGAATACGAAGATAGTTTTCTCTGTTTGTTTCTAAGGTACTGTCACACCTTAGTGGGATAGGGGCGTTCTGAGTAGACACTTTTCCCGTTAACAAAATGGCGACTCCGCTGGGGAGCGTGTCTAGTTAGTTTGTTTGTGTTTCTCTTGTTGTTTGTTTCATAAACACAGAAGTAGCAATCGAACTGCATTTGCCATTATCAAATGCAAAGTAGACACCTGCTACTTCAATCCATTCACTGGATTTGTTTATGATTTGAACAGCTGATTCAAAAATGATCTGATTACCCTTTGTGATAGCTCTTAGACCTCCTTTAAATCCACCCTCTGATTGTGCATTACTGATTGCTTTTACTCGGCCAAAATCCATATATTAAACTGCAAACCGTGACCCAGAACCCGGATAGAATTCTCGTTTCTGCCCCAACGCAAGCTCTGTGAAGAGATTTTGCATTTCAACGCAGTTCCCGAGAGGGCTACCTGCGCTACAATCCAGTTTCTCTGTGTAACAGGTGCGCTGATCAGCCTAGCCCTGTGCAGCTGAGGTTCTTTGCTTCATTTTTTCAGTTTTGTCTCTGATTTTGCAGCCTGTGATCAGTGTGTGTCTATTTAAAAACCCCTTTTCTTTGCCTTAATTCTGTCTCCTTTGTACAAAAAGACTGTAGATGTTCTTTGTGTGTTTGTTACATCATTTACAGTTTTCCATTGAAAAAGTAGAATAGTCATACTGTCATCCTTGGATTTAGATCTGTCGTAAGTGTCGATTTTGATCTTAGGAGAAAGTTTATTTGCTATTGACAGTCGATTATGCTTTTACTTTTGCCTTTGGTTTGAATTTTTCACTTTCTAGTGTCGAAACAACTGTTTATTTCAAAATCCTAAAGTGTCGTAATCTTCTCTACCTTTTGATTTCGAAAAGAAGCTTGTTTGTGTTTTTCACTTGAAAGAAAATTCAGATTTGTACATCAACTTTCTTTTTAGGCATCAATATTAAGAAAGTGAAAACAAATACATGCATATGTGCATTTGCATATTGATAGTCTGTTTGGCTTGATTTAGGAAAAGTGCATTTACAGTGTGCTCTTTTCTCTTTGAGAAAAGATTGTGTCTTTCTTTTCCCCTTGTAGCTAGGATTTTCATTGCTGAAAAGAGATAAAAGCTTGCTTATCATCTTTAGATTACATTTTAGGAATTACATCTACATCTCGTGGTGATCCCAAAAGGAAAACTTCTAAGAAAGATCAACTTAAAATAAATTGAATGAATCTAACAACGCTTTG
This sequence comes from Pinus tabuliformis, assembly GCA_031772625.1. Lineage (NCBI taxonomy): Eukaryota > Viridiplantae > Streptophyta > Pinopsida > Pinales > Pinaceae > Pinus > Pinus tabuliformis. The sequence goes on from CM062817.1 coordinate 335,717,142, forward strand.
GAACTTAACGCACAACATTTAGAGGTCTAGGCTAGAGACGTATTCAGCGTCGTAAAGCCTGGTAACTGTTGTCCTCACTGATGGTTGGGTGATTCCTCCACTTTGAGATGATAAGTGCCAGTACGGACTTGTGCTCCCACGTACCATCGAGTATATATTGGGAGACCCCTATAGGCTTAAAACCTTTTATCCATAGGAATCCATGTCGGCCGCCCTACTGATCGCAATGCACCGAACACATCATTCAGGAAGATTGACTGTCGTACCGTAAAAAGTATTCTGCAGTTTTGCGATTGGTTTGGTACTCCCTCTACCTAAATCTCCAGAGCAGTCCCTTTCGTTCCTTTTCACACTCCTTAACGGAAAAGGTCCATCTGAGCACTTGTCACTTCAGGCTCATTAAAAATCGAAGGAGACTAGAGTCATCTTTTGTTTTTTCTCAACTCTTTAAAATTGAAAAAACAAGTTGTGTCAAAGCGTCTTTAAATTTATTTTAAACGGAATATTCACCCCCTTTTCCTACGTTGATCTTAGGTTGAGAAAATGGAGTCTACCAACCAAGGAATTCCCCTTGGTGGAAATCCTAGTCCCTTCTCCTCTTGGAGAGATGTTGGTGTACCCCATATGGCCACATTGTTGCTTCTAGGACTGACAATTGACTTGCCAGTCTTGCTCTTCTCAACCAATGTCGTTCAAAACACCACTATTCCTGAACAATCGAATCAGCAATTAGATGAGTCCAGAGTTGCCCACCAACCTTCTACTTCCTCTAATTCTTCCTCTCCTCCTTCCTCTTCGCTTGATGGGGTTGGCAAAGCCAAAATTCAAGTTCCTAAGGAGAAGAAGGAGAAGAAGAAGAAAGAGAAGAAGAAGAAGGAGCCAAAGGTGAATGGGGGAAAACGAGTGTCGTCTAACGAAAATCCACACACTGCACCGACCAGGCCTAAATCGCCATGTGTCATTTGCAAAGGAGACCACTTTCACAAAGATTGTCCTTGCATCCCTTGGATACTAAGGGACTGGTCTCCTCGTTTGCACAATCTGGTGTGATCAACCTCTGATGATCATATTGAAAGCACACCGTCAACTAGCGAAAGTGAAGCCCCAGGACAAAAAGGGAAAGCTAGATTTCCCTGTAAACTGTGCGAAGGCAATCATGCCGTCCACCGTTGTCCCTTCTTAGACGAAGCAAAAAGAGTTTTGGATGATCGTCCGGTTTCACCGTTACGACTTCCTCCTGGATATAAAAAACTCTTGCCGAGTCCGTTGCTAGTTGAGAATCCAGCCGGCCCGCTCAAGTGGTCGGCTAAAGCGCCTATCATCAAAGATAAACCATCTGAATCCATACCAGACGAAAGTCAAAAGGTCGAGGCGGCAGTTGACCTGGTCTTGCCTTCAGAGGTTTTATCTTCGGATGATACAGTCACTGAAGAGAACAAGGATGACACCGTCCAAATTCTCTTCATCAACACAGACTCCGACGAACATGGGTGCAATCTACCCATTCCCTTACCACAGGAGGGAAGTTCGTCAAAGCCATACCCGACCGTCTACTCGGTCCCACCTCCAAGCAACCTAGTTGTCTCCTTCGATTGGAATCAACTAGGCAGACCCCGTTTACCAGCAAACATACCATTCTGAATTATCGTTCAAATATATAGAATGGTCATGGCTGGTACCATCATAGATGAGGGGGCTTCTGTGAGTATCATTTCCTCTATTGCTTGGAAAGCGCTTGGTTCGCCATCGCTGTTGCCTGAGATGAGAAATCTGACAGGCTTTGACAAAGGAACCAGTCGACCTTTAGGGATCCTTCCCAATGTGCCCATAACATTGAGAGGGAAGACAGTTCAAATGAATGTAATGGTAGTTCAAGTACCCTTGGATTATAACCTACTCCTTGGACGAGACTATATTTATTGCATGGGAGCCATCGTCTCCTCACTCTTTAGAGTAATGTGTTTTCCGCACGAAGGAAGAGTGGTCAAGCTCATGGACCAGCTTTCATTTCTCGGATCACGCATAGCAAATAGTCATATACCATCCCTAAATGGTCTCTTCACGCAAGAAATGTCTCAATCTCCAGTCCATCCTCCCGATGAGCGCGAGTAATTCGGAGGGATATGACTGAAACCCAGGGGGCATATATCCTGGTCTGTTTCGGCAGGAAAACTTCGTGTATAGGGTAGATTTCCGTGGGAGAATATGACTAGTCTGTACCCCGTCCGTGATTGGAAGAGGGGTTATTCTAGAACAACATTCTCTTGTCAAAGTTATGTGAGTTGATAGAACTGAGTCACTCACCTTTGTTTATCTCGGTAGACATCGCCGAAGAAGTGTTTTGTTTGCACCGCAAATCGAACAGTCTTTGGGTGACCTGTAAGAGGTAGGCCTCTCCCAGTAAAACAAATGTTTTATTGGATTAAAGAAGGGGTAACCTTGAAACCATACTTTATACCTGGGGGCATGCAAACCTTTTGGAGTGAAAGCGAGGGGCGGCTATTTATTTTTTTTTATTTTTAGGACCTCTAACCCTTTAAACTCGTAGGATTAGTCGTCACCTAACTTGCATAAAGAAAGGATGTGGGGAAAAAATCTAAAAGTTGTCGTTTTATATGAGACATTCTTATCATATGACTGGATTAATCGAGCAGTTTTAGCACATAGTTCAAGCTCGTTAAAAAATAAACATAATACATGAGCAAGTGTTTCCACCCGCGTTTAAGCTCATTAAAAAATGAACTATTCCCCGGTAAATAACCACCGTGAATGAAGAATTTCAGCCATTAAAGCCTTGGTCGTGTTTGCACCGTCACCTCCACTTTTCCATTGGTCGATAATTCACCTCCATTTGATTGTTTACCCATTTTGAGGAACAGCTGCGAAGAGTTATTTCACTAGCCATCCTTGTGACACTGCCGTGATTGGAAAATTCTAACCCTTACCTGGAATCAGCTGCTACCCATTTTATCACTCGTTCCTCAAAAGACGAGTCTTCTTTAAGCTCTTTTCAACTGACTCGTAAAATATGAAAAGATTGCCGAGTTTTGGCCTTCCAGCTTGTTAAAGCGACCAGAAGTGCTATCCCTCCTCTAGATTTTAATCTTTTTGGACCTGAGGGATTATTGCACAAAAATATCGAGCGCTTGTTTTGTTCGGCTCGTTAAAACTATCGAAAATTCATCCCTTCTGTATTATTTTATACTTTTTTCGGACTCAAGGGATTAGATGATGAAAAAGGAATTTCGGAGTTACCTTTACGTACCTTTTCAGACTCTCTAAAAATGAAAAGGACTGAGTTATCTTTGTCGTTAAACTCGTTAAAAAGATTAATAGCGACAAACTTGTCTTTAGACGAGAACGAGTTTCACTATCGCTAGGCTCGTTAAAACATAGCGATAGGTTTGCCCGAAGGGAAAATTATAGAACAAGCATATGTTATCCTCCTCAAGCTTGACAAAAATAAAGAGGTACTGGTCAGCAATGACTGGGGAAAAATTGGGAAGAAACTCAAAGAATCTTTATTGGTAGCAAGTCGCTCTTGAACATGACACTTCCACTCCATGCCTAAGTCGGGTTGGGTTGTTTCATTCACCGGCCACATCGCCATGGTCACGCCATACCATCCACATTTGGGGTAAATGCTACCAATCCATCACATAAGTGTCGCCGACATGTTCAAGAGAAGTCATCCAAAGAAGTCATCCGTGTCCCATCCACTACCATACATTACACTTCATTCTTTCATGACCGCCATCCTGAACCATATATCATCAGATCGTTTTCACCTCCATCAAAATCATTTGCTCCGTTTCGTGTCATTGATGTGGGATTCATCAAGGCCCTCCTTTGATGGATCGCTTCTTGTCGACATCAGCTCATTATCCAAGAAGTTGATCTAGGAACACCCCATTCAATACTTTGAAGCTTGCATGCCTCAATGGCAAGTTTCTCACTTCCGGCGACAGGTATACATCAACGACCTTCGACCGAAAGATTTTGCGTGGTGTTCGACGCCAAGTCCTTTATTCACACCACGTGAATTGTACTGCAGTACCTTGAGGGTCATCATCATTATCGGTGATTCCTCTCGCACTTGTTAACAGTTTACATCATCGACTGGTAACTAAGCGATGTCTTTCCATGTTCGACTTCAAAACATTTCTCATATGGATCGACTTGTACTTCGAGTGAAGATTGGACGAGATTGAAGACCCTGGATCTAGTTTCATCCATCCGGGCTGCGATATATATTCAGGAAAAATAAAGACATTGACATGTACAGCATTGCAGCACAGATAATCATCCTACCAAAAGGATGATGACTTCATCAGAATCATCAGTCTACCATCAAACGATTGTCTGTCCTGTGTCCATAAAAATGAATTTATAAAGCTAAGCATGGGAATTCCCGCCTCAGCTAGATCATGAAAACAGTATGAAGATAATGTATTGTATTGTATCTTATTACAGGTCTCCTCCCAGCATTGAAAGAACTTCGGATCCTCCTAATAAAGCATTTCACCCAATAAATGACCTCATACTTTAGGGGGCAACTGTTATAGACATTTTTGTGCCTTACAGCTCTAAGCATGAAATGTCCATAAACCAAGGGATCCTAAGTCCCTAAAAGTGTTGTTCCTACCCCTAGAGGAACAAGGTCAACCAATTACAGCTTCTCCCAGAAGTTCTCCACCAGAAACTGCTCAAAATCAGTCAAATCAGGATCATTTCAGCTGCTCCACTAGCTAGCTGCGTTGCATAGCACCCAAGTACACTAGCTAGGTGCGTTGCAATGCACCTAAATGCACTACCAAGGTGCGTTGAGCGGGAAATGACAAATGGCAATGTCATTCCGCGAGGTGGACAGACAATGGAAGCTTCCAGAATCTTCCCCAATGACACTTGCCTCACTGAGTTCGACCAAGGATGAGTAAGAGGCTCTTAGTCTCCAAGTGGAAGCAAGAACTGACAGAGAGAAGCCACTAGTCAAATCATAAGCTGACTCATCCTCTTTGCATACATCTATATATGGATCCCTCATCCCAGATATCCAGGGGCTGGAATTTTGTACATTGCAGAGAATTGTTGTTAGTTTTGAGATAGAGATCAGTGTATTGGGTGATTTATGCTTTGTTGGAGGTGAAGAGGGGATTCCTTTGCTGGGGGGTTGATGTTGGATCGGGAATCATCGGTTGTAACTCCTCCTGGACCTTCTTGTTATATCAATAAAACTATTTGAGTTTCTCCTACATGCTTGTGTATCAATGATGTTTTGTTATATTTGCATGTTTAGCTTAAATCTGATCCTAAGCTATTTATGAATATAAATCCATGTCTTTGTGTAGTTTTCTTCTTCTGTGATCTTGCAGGAACTTGGTGAAGCTGGGCAAGTAACGGAGCAGGTAGCTGGAAGCTGTCAAAGAGGAGAGAGATTGGATCAAAGGACTAGCGCAAGACACATGTTGATTCATCCTATTCCTTTTCGTTTATAGTTCATAAAGAAGAATACGAAGATAGTTTTCTCTGTTTGTTTCTAAGGTACTGTCACACCTTAGTGGGATAGGGGCGTTCTGAGTAGACACTTTTCCCGTTAACACTTGGGACACTGTTCAGCAGATAACTTTACACCTACAAGAATAGGAACCTTCACCGATTTACTATCCTACATATTAAACCTCTACAATATTATCTTGACAAACTTCCTTTGCTTTAACCAGAGCTTCCTCTTTTCTCAATCTCTTTTAATTTCCATGCCTAAAATATAGTTTGCAACACCAAGATCTTTCATGTCAAATTTGGAGGACAATTGGGCCTTCAAATCCTAGATAATTTCTTTGTCATTTCTAACCAACAACATATCATCCACATACAAGACCGGATGATCTGAGTTGACTCAACTCTTAGATTTAACCAAGATCTTTTACTTTCGTGATGTGATTAGAATTGCAATTAAAATAGCATAAAGGAACATAAATGCATGATGTAAAGAAGAGGGAACATGAGAAGAATCAGCAACATGATAAGCAAGACGTTGATAACGGAGTTCGTCCAGGAGGGACTACGTCTCTAGGCCCTGGTGTCAAGATGGTATAGATCACAGCATTAAGTGTTGTTAATAGTGATGATGTACATAAGAGGTGATGTCGCTATTATATAAGGAAAATGCCCTCACACAGGAGTTTCTCCAAGAGATGTTCCGCTACAAGAACTCTCACTCAAAAAAGGAATCCTATCAGTATGACATAAACTCATGCATGATGATAATGAACATCCCACCAACATGGCATAAAAGAGATCTAAATGCAATCATGCATGAGTTTATGTCATACTGATAGGAGTCCCTTTTTTACTAAGAATTCCTGTAGCGGAACATCTCTTGGAGCCATTGCTCCGTGAAGGAATTTTCCTTGTATGATAGTGACATCACCTCTTATGTACATCATCACTATTGACAACACTTAATGTTGTGACCTACACCATCTTGACACCAGGGCCCGGAGATGTAGTCCCTCCTGGACGAACTCAGTTATCAACGTCTTGTGTATAATGTTGGTTGCTAATTCTTGTCATGTTCCTTCTTCTTTACATCATGCATTTATGTTCCTTTATGCTATTTTAATTGAAATTCTAATCGCATCACGAAAGCAAAAGATCTTCATTAAATCCAGGAGTTGAGTCAACTCAGATCAAGTTTGGTATCAAAGCGGTCTTTGCCTGGATGTGAATTGCAAACGTGAACAATGGAACATGCAGAGATAGAGGATGAAAAAGCAATGTACGAGACCATGCTCAAAATTTCCAAAAGGGTGGAAATAATGTATGAAGCTCTACAAAAAGAGATAGAGGAAAAGGAGTGATTGCAGCTTCAGTTGCGAGCCATGGAAGAGGTCCTAGAAGAACTGAAGCACAACAACCAAAGCCTTCAAACAAAGAACGTTGAATTGAATATGCGTCTACAAGAAAATAAATATGAAAAACATAGTTTACTACGACAGCTACAAGCAAAGGATGAGGCCTTGGAAAAGCTGCAGTGTGACCCATGTTAGGTAAAATGTAGTTATCTAAATTCATGTATGTTTCTTGATGATGGTTTCTCTATTTTTGAAAATCATACCACATAAATTGGCTCCAAACTGTTGAAGAGAATGGGGTATGAAGGAAAAGGCTTGGGCGTTAATGGCCAAGGCATTGTCAACCCCATCAAAGTAGCAGAATTACTTCGTCAGGCAGGACTTGGGTATGTCAGAAAGGAAGTTGGGGAATGCGTCGAGACAGCTTAGCAAACCACCAACAATAGATGATGAGAAGCCCTCATCAGTTCTTTCTAAATCGAAAGAGGAGGCAAAAGATGTTGATTTCCTTTCGGTTTCATCTTCACATAGTATTATTTCAGTATTATTTCTGTTGGAGATGTGTAGATACCAATTATAGGGACAAACATGAGGCTCCGTACCAGGATGAGGTGTGAGGAGGAAAAATAACTTTGTGTTAATAACCAAGGCATAACTCAACCTTTGGAGGTTGTGCATAAACGTTGATTTGCAGGCTTGGGATACACCGAAGGAGAATGCTTGAAGGTGTCAGATTCTTCTGAGACATCATCAAAATCGTCGAGGAATTAGAATGATGGGAACACATCCCCATCATCCCATGGGAGTGCCCATTGTAGGGAGAGAGTTGAGGAAAGCTCTCATCACCATAATGGCACCAGCGATAGTAAAGAAAGGTATAGCCAATCTCGATATTTGAATGTTCATTTTGATTATAATCATGTCATTAAATATGAACGTAAATCATGGAATCGAAAAATATGTACCTTTTGTTGATTACATAACCATATATTTTTTAAATGTTGGAAAAGAATAGCAACACACAAAAGGAGGAGGCATGAAAGACCCTCTCAACAGTAGGTAAAGAAACATGTTAAGCAGATCTGGAGGAAGAAGATGTATTGTAGTCATTGCAACAAAGGTGGTCATGAAAGAGCCACTTGTTGGAGGCTCCATCCATAGTAGTGCCTTAAAGACAAAGCGTCGGTGCATGAACCAGGTGAAACAATTGTTCGACAAGAAAAACCACCATAGGGGGGTGACCCATTCACATTGATAAGTGAAAAATGGTTTCTAGATATGTTAGCTTGTCATGGTCGTGCTTTTGTAAATCATTTGTTGCATTTTAAAATGTAAAAGTGATGATGTGTTTTCCATCACTTGTTAAGCAAAAATGATGTCTGGTCTTATTTTGTGATACATTTTAAACTGTGAAAGTGATGTCGTGTTTCCATCACTAGTCAAAGAAACAATAGTGTTTGGCCTTATTTTTGTAAATCATGTGTTGCAGTGATGATGTGTGTTCCATCACTCGTCGAAGCAATAAGGATATGTTGGCCTTGTTTTCGTAGCTAGGGTATTGTGTCCATCTTGATGTAAACTTAACCACTGAGTATGTGTTATAAACTCATAGCAAGTATGGGATGCTTGGGTCATTAGTTGGTCATGTAATTCAAGCATGTAATTTGCAAAAACAAATGTACTATAGGTTGCAAAGGTTGCAGGTGTTGGCTCATCGCTTAAGGCTCCAAAGAACAAAGGTGAAGGTGTTATAGCTCCAAATCTCACTCTTATGGTTTGTGATGCTGCACTTATGGCCTAGGGCAACCCCTCCTTCCAGACCTGGTCCAAAAATTTAAAAAACAGTGTTTTATTCCCTATACGCGACTTTGCCCTGTGTTAAACACGTGTACACGTGGGTCTGTCATACCCAACCCGCGTGTATCTATTAAAACACTTAAAAAAATATAATTTCCTCTTTTTCGGGCGGTGATCGCGGGTTTACCTGCTGGATCACCTGTTAGTGCCCGTGGCCCAACTGTTCCCAACCAACTCCTAACTAAAAAACTACTTTGGAGAGGGTATAAAAAGACATCAAAGGGAAGGCCAAGGGGAGAGAGAAAGGAGAGCAAGATTATTATGCTGAGATTTTTCCCTTAGACCAGGTCTGAAGTCCTTGGTGCATTCTGCACTTCCCCCATTTTGCATAGGAAACCCTTGTTTCCATGTGTATTGGTGATCATTCATCCTTGACATCATCATTGAGTAAGACTTGGAAGGAGCTCTTGTTGGAGGCTGGAGGCTGGAACGAATCCGGGAGGAAGCTTGCTTGGAGCCTGCTGAAGGTGTTCAGGTGATATCTTTCCGATATATGTACTTTATTTGCCTTTATATATAAAGAAACACGTCTTTGTTCCCGAATAATCTTTCTTTATGCTTATGAGATTCTTGTGTTGAATTCTTATGAAAGTGGTTACGTAGAGATTTTTTATAACTAACTTTATAGCATAAAGATGATTTATACATAAACTTCTATACATGTACTGTTGTGTTCTTTGATTTGTTTGTCTTGCAGGTCAAAGAAAGAAGAAGGGAACTCCAAGAAGGGTTTGCACCCTAACGGTCTTCTCGAACGTAGGACCTTAGGTATGTACCCTAAAAATTAGAATTTGCTTAAAAGTAAAAAAGATGGCTGTGTGTGTGTGTTTCTTTGTATAAGCAATTTTCAGTCTGGTAGAGTCTTAGCCCAAAGGACCCTAGGGGTACTTTCCCTTCAACCAGAAGGATATGGAAGCGAGGCCTTTTCAAGACACTTGTGATGCAGACAAGGTACAAAAAGGTTGCAGATTATTTTTCATGCTTTTGGAGGACCAAAAGCTCCTCAGTGGGGAGGATTCATCTAGGTGGCTCCAGGGACACACACAGGACAAAGATGGCTTATGAAAGCTCTAAAATCAAAGTGATAAGAATGCTTTTGAACCAGGACCAGAGCGTAGATCTTGTCATCCTAATCAAAACGGTGTGAACAGTTCATCAATCCAAGATTGTATGACGGAGAACGAGCCAATCAAAGTTGCGTTGTGGGCCAGGTTTAAGTGTCCTAAAAATTGACCAACCCCGGGGCGTGAAATCTAGCTCCCGAAAGCAGGTGAAATTGTGGCCTCGTTAAATTTCCCAATATCCATTATTTTCGAAAGATTTGGAAAAAACCCCTATTTAAAATATATATATATATATATTTGGGGTGGCAAGCCACCAACCTCACCACCGCCCCCCAACATATAAAAAATTATATTTAAAATTGGTTGATGGGCCATGACCCCTGTCGGCCCCCAACCCAACCCCCAACCGCACACATATAAACACAATTAAACATGGGGTGGGCGGGCCACCTCAGGTGGACCCGGCACACACCCCCAAACCACAAAACCATATGCCGTAATTAAAGTGGGGCCAATGTGGATTGAACCTGCCTAGCCCACGTGGGCTAGCCCCCACTGGGCAACCCTATGAACCAATTAATACATCGCACCAAAATAGCACCCCACAATTAATACATGTGTTACGGAGGTTATGGGGGCGGGCCACCCATTGTGGACTCGACCCCCCAAAACAAAATATATGTGGTTCTTTTTAAACGAGAAATGTTTTAACATGGAGGGGTTCCACCCGACCTCCTGCTTATAACTCGAGAGTTTTTACGACAATGCCAAATGGCTTCTTGGAAATCTCTACCCACAAATTTTTATATAAACTCATTTGTTAGTGCGCCCAGCATGATGGAGGAGCCAAGGACGTGGCACAAAAATCGAGGCATAATTTTTTAATTAATTTATTGCAGGTGGAACCATGAGCCCTGAGAAAAGGTAGGAAAAACCATGATTGGGCGAAATTCTCAAGAGGGTGACATTTTTGTAGTGTCCAAATTGGACAAATTTTATGTCAATCTTACACCTCTCAGCGACACGAACCTAAATGGCACAGTCAATTTCCTTATCTGAGCAGCCGATTTGCAGATGACCCGAAGGAGGGAATCTTTGAGGAATCTAGGGGGAATCTAAAAGATTCCTTAAGCCCTAGATTTCCACTTTCTTAGAATTCAGAAATTTGATAGTCGATTTTGCACTATTCGACACCACAAATCTGATGGTGCATTCAGATTTTCCATTTTCTCATTTCATTTTTTGGCCACTTTTCAAAGTGGAGTGCAGGTGTCAGCATTCATGTGTGAGCAGTCATTTCCATGCAATTCAACGTTGTGAGATCGATGGTACAAACAACTTCAGTAGCTTGACATCCTTTTCTTTAGATGGCCCCAGGATGTGAGGTATATGCAATGTGTTCATGTACTTCTTTTTGCTATCAGACACATTGTGCTACATAGATCCTTGTTTGATGTTTGATGTGGGATCTTGTTTTCTTACTTGTTTCATTATTCCTACTTGATGTGATGCAAACTCATCTGTGGGATGTACGTGTTGTCATGATTCATCATGTTTTATTTTAGATCTCTTTGTTGTTATGTTGATGGGATACTCATGTGTCACCATGTATGTTTGCATTGAGATCCCTTTTATGCCATGTTGGCGAGATGCTCATTATCATCATGCATGATTTTAGGTCATACGGATAGGAGTCCTTTTTGAATGAGAGTTCCTGCAACAGAACATCTATTGGAGCCACTCCTGTGTGAGGGAATTCCTTGTATCATAGCGATGTCACCACTTATGTGCATCATCACTATTGACAACACTTAATGCAGCGACCTACACCATATTGACACCAGGGCCTGGAGATGTAGTCCCTCCTGGACGAACTCTGTTATCAACGTTTTGTTATTTTATGTTGTTGATTCTTATCATGTTCTTCTTCTTTATAGCATGCACATGTTTTCAATTGTGCTATTTTAAATGCAATTCTAATCACATCATGAAATTAAAAGATCGTGGTTAAATCCAGGAGTTGAGCCAACTCGGATCAAGTTTTCTCTCGTTTTTTGAAAAAACCATATATAGTCATTTTGGCGGTCGGGTAGCCTGCCCCCATAACCTCCACAGCACATGTATAAATTGGGGGGTGCTGTTTTGGTGCAATGTATTAATTGGTTCATGGGTCCACCCGGTATGGTTCGGCCCACGTGAGCCGAGCGGGTTCAATCCCCGCCGGCCCTGCATTAATTATAGCATATGGTTTAGTGGTTTGGGGGTGTGGGCCGGGTCCACCGGATTTGGCCCGCCCACCCCATGTTTAATTTTGTTTATATGTGTGTGGTTGGGGGTTGGGTTGGGGGTCAACAGGGGTCATGGCCCATCGGCCAATTTTAAATATAATTTGTTATATGTAGGGGGGGTGGCGGGGTTGGTGGCCCGCTACCCCAAAAATATAGATTTTTTTTATTTTTTATTAAAATAGGGGTTTTTTCAAAATATTTCTAAAATAAGGGATATTGGGCAATTTAACAAGGCCACAATTTCACTTGCTTTCAAGAGTTAGATTTCACGCCTCGAGATCGGTCAATTTGTAGGACACTTAAACCTGGCCCATAACCCAACTTTGACCAAAACTTTGACTGGCTAGTTCTCCCTCATACGAGCTCAGATTGATGAACCGTTCACACCGTTGCGATTAGGACAACAAGATCTACACTCTAGTCCTAGTTTGAAAGTATTCTGATCACTTTGATTTTTGAGCTTTCATAATCCCTCTTTGTCCTGTGTGTGTCCCTAGAGCCACCAGGATCACCAGATAAATAACACGGTCACAAATTAATTTAAAATACACACAGTGATTGTTTCTAGGAAAACTAGTGCCTTGTCGAACAACTAACCCTCTAGGTTTGGCAGCTACCCCAGAAACAACAGTTTAAAGCAATTCAACGATTTCTTCTATGTGTAACAGATAAGAGAAAGATAATGGAACCAACCTGGAACTTCTGCTTAATCCTTTGCTTGATCTCTCTCCCCTTTGACAGAGCTTGCAACTCCTCCTCATACTTAACACGCTTGGAGAGTACCTACACAAGTACAGCAACAAAGAACCGTCAAAGCATCGTGATCTATTACAACATAAACATTACAGAATCAGATATATAATGAACAAATCATAGCATTCACAAATGTTAACATTCACAATTGCACAATTATATGGAAGAAAACTTGAAGAACTTTATTAATATAAGGGAGAATTACAACCCAATTTTCTAATCCAACATCATCCTCCCAACTTCAATCCCTCTTCACCTCATGAAATAGCAAGATCACACCAAAAATACAATGCTCTTTCCTCAATTACAAACTATCAGCACTTCCTTGTAATTCACAATATTCCAGCCTCTAGATCTCTTAGATGAGGGATCCATTTATAGATGTGTACAAGGGTGTGAGTCATCCATGTGGTTTGATTAGTGTCATTCCACTTGTTACAACTAGTTCCACTTGGAGATTTCTTAGATCTCTTACTCATCCTTGGGCGAATTTAGAGAGGCAAGTGGCACAAGAGAAGTTTCTAGAAGATTCCATGAGCAACCATCTAGCAAACTGTCTCAAACATTTGTCCATCCTCACCCATCGCACCCTATAGAAGGTCTAAACGGTATGCATCGCACCCTGGAAGTGTACCACTCAGTATGCATCACACTTTTCCAATGGAGCAATCAATATGGTTCAGTTTAGGCAATTTCAGGATGGTTTCTCAGATGGAACTTTTGGGGAATGATGTAATCAGATGACTAAGCTATTTTAGGGTATGAAACAACTTTTTTAGGGGTTGATGAGCCCTAGTTTATCAACATATAATTTTGGGGTTGATGTGCCCAAATATGTCTATAACAGTTGCCCTATAAAGCATGAAGTTGTAAATATTGATGTCGGGTGAAATGATTTATCATGAGGATCCAAAGTTTCGAACTGGAAGGTGACCTGCATAAGTTACAATACAATACATATTCATACTATAAATTTCATGATCTAGTTGAGGTAGGCATTCCCATGCTCAGCTTTATAAATTCATTTCATGTACATAGATCAGATTGTCGTCTGCAGATGCAAACTAGTGAATCTTTAGATATAGAGTCATCATCCATGGTTCAGATGACCATCTGTGTAGCGCCTTTGTACATTTGATGTTTTTATATCTCTGAATATATCGTAGCCCAAATGGATGAAACTAGATCTGGGGTCTTCAAACTCGTTCAATCTTCGCTCGATGTACAAGTCAATCCATGTGAAGAGATGTTCTAAAGTCGAACATGGAAAGACATCGCCTAATTACCAGCCAATAATGTAAGCTATTAACAGACGTGAGAGGAATCACTGATAATGATAATGACCCTCAAGGTACTACAGTACAATTTACATGGTGTGAATATATGATCCAATGTCGAACACCATGCAAAATCTTTTGGTCAAAGGCCATTGAGGTCAACCTGTCGCCGGAAGTGAGAAACTTGCCATTGATGTATGCAAGCTTCAAAGCACTGAAAGGGTTGTTTCTAAGTCAACTTCTTGGATAATGAGCTGATGTTGACAAGAAGCAACTCATCATAGGAAGGCCTTAATGTATCCCACATCTATGACATGAAATGAAGCAAATGATTTTTGGAGGTGAAAATTGACTAATGACACCAGGTTCAGGAATGGTGGTCATGAAAAATGAAGGTTGCAGGTATTACAGTGGATGAGACATTAACTGGATTGTGGTTTCTCAACTAAATGAATTCTCTTGAACATGTCAGCGACACTGAGATGAATTGATAGCATTAACCCCAGAAGATGGATGGTATGAAAGACCAATGGTGAGATGACCGGTGAACAGAATAACCAACCCAACAAAATAATGGTGATGAAGTGAAAATGTCATGTTCAAGAGAGACCTGCTACCACAAATTCTTCAAGTTTTTTCCCTTTTTCCCCAGTCATTGCTAACTAGTACCTATTTATTTTTGTCAAGCTTGAGGAGGATAACATATGCTTGTTCTATAATTTGCTCTTCAGGCAAACCTGTCACTATTTGATGTTTTAACAAGTCTAGCGATAGTGAAACTCGGTCTTGTCTAGAATGGACAAGTTTGTTACTATTGTTTTAACGAGTTTAACGGAAATGATAACTTGGTCCTTTTCATGTTTAGGGAGTTTGAAAAGGGACGAAAAGAAAACTCCATAAGTTATTTTTCGTAAAATAATCCCTTAGGTCTAAAAAAGGATAAAATAATACCAAAGGGATGACTTTTCCAATCACTTTAACGAGCTGAAAAAGACAAGCGCTCAACTTTTTCGTAAGATAATCCCTCGGGTCTGAAAAAGTATAAAATCATACAGGAGAGATGACATTTCCAATCACTTTAATGAGATGGAAAGGCTGGTGCTCGATAATATTTTCATATTTAATGAGTCTGAAAAGGGTTTAAAGGAGACTCGATTTTGAGGAATGAGTGGTGTCAAGGGTAGCAACTGGTTCTAGAGATTTTGGAACTTCTCAAAACATGTTGAATTCTATGAAGAGGCTAGCTAATAAGACAACTCATTGCAACTCTTCCTCAAAAGGGGTAAAACAACCAAGTGAGAGAGTATGATTAGCCAAAGGGATGGTGGTGATGGAATGTACACAACCAAGGTTCAAAAGGTTGATAGAATGGCAATCACAAAGGTTAATGGGTTCATTTTTTGACAAGCTTGAACCATGGGGGAACTATGCTTGGATTCGGTTTCATTTTTACACAAGCTTGAAATGAAAAACTATGCTTGACTTCAGTTTCATTTTTACACAAGCTTAAAATGAAAAAGTATTCTTGAATCGGTTTACATGCCCCCAGCGTGATGAAAAGGAGAGTCTCCTCTAACCAAATGGAAGTCGCTGCAGTGAAGCAGGACGATTATCCAACACCTATTTGGCTTCGTTCAGATAGACAAAGATGAATGGTGTGATAGACCAATCATATAACCTACAGGGAAACTTAACTTTACCATTAGGCGCATGCCCCCCAAGCTTCATTACATTCCCCTAAGTAGACGGCTCATGGCTATTAGGTGGGTGGAATGAAGGTTCTTTTATGAGATCAAGTGAAAGACTTGATCGGGATTTTACAATATCTACTCAGAGACTCGACTTTTAACTTTTCTCCAGGGGTCCTTGTTTCATTTTTTAGCGAGGTTAACACAAGACAATGAACCATCCTCGGAGACCCTGTTCACAACTCATAATTGGTCATGAAGGAGAGATCTGGTTCTAATGCCCCCAGTACATGATGTACAACATCATTGAATTGATCATCAGTCGATGTAGGTATGAAATAGGTTGCCACATAATTAACTCGTGGCAAGGATGATACCATTGGTACAAAAGGATCGTTTAGGTAAGTTGCTTGACTAGGAGCCATATTTGGACTGGGAAATGAAATCTGGTCAATGGTGACAATTCTGCCTTCATGCAGGAAACAAATCACTCGAAAGAGTGTTGAAACAATAGCTCTCATGTGATAAACATAGTCACGCCCAAGAAGTAAATTGTAATCTAAAGGTCCTAGGACTACCATCACATTCAGATAAATGGTTTTTCCTCCCAAAGTGATAAGTAACTGAGGAAGGATCCCTAATAGTCGACTGATTCCTTTGTTAAAGCCCAACAGATTCTGTGTAACAGGCACAAGTGGTGGTGAACTGAGCACTTGCCAAGCAGTTGAGGAAAGGATGCTCACTAATGCACCTTCATCTATAATAGTGCCAGATACAATCATATTACATACTTGTACTATGATCTGGAAAGGCACATAAGAAGGAAGGTGGGATCCTGCCAGTCGATTCCAATCAAAGGAAGTAACTAGACTACTTGGAGGAGGTACCGTAGAAACAGGAGGATTAACCCTTTGAGTTACTGGAGCGAGAGGATTTTCCTCCTGTCTTTATAGAACAGGTGGATTGCCCCCAAGCTCATTTGAATATGAAGAAACAGAAAGAACTCAAATGGTATCATTTTCACTCTCTTCATGAAAGGTACGATTAGCTAAAGGTGAAATCAGGTCAACTGCTTGTTGAGCCCCAGAACTAACTCTCTTCTACACATTTTCCTAAACCTTTTCTCTTCTATTTCACCATATCAGTGCCTCATAAGCTATCAAAAGTTGTTACATGTTGATTTCAAGAGCATATTTGAGTGATTTTCAAATTATATCATTATGTGTGCTATTTTATCTAGGTTTTGTTTATCAGCTACGGAATGTAGCCACTTTCCGCAGCTAACTCGCAATTCCGTAGTCGTTTCCATTGTTCTGTAGGTTACATGCGTCGATAGGAGAAATGGGACACATTGGCATATCAGGAATGATCCACCAATGGATGACGTCCTATCTGCTTAACCGAATTCATGAAGAAAGGTACCGGTCAAAGGGTGGTCAACAGAGAGTCCTACATCAACTAGGACTCTGTTCCTGCACGTAAAATAAGCCCGAAGCTGTTCCTGAACTCATGGATCCATTTTTTCCACTTGCAGGCCATCTCCATAACGCAATCCAACATCCACTTTGCATAGATTTACTGCTCATGGCAACCGAGAGGCTGAATCTTTGAATTCTGACCTGTTCACATGTCCATTACTGAAGAATTTCCTCTAGAATACAGTTATCTATTTTCTTCTATAGATATAAGCATTTGCAATGAAGATAGTTCTTAGTTCTCGATACTGTTGTTTCAATGTTACTTTGTTGTTGTGTAATCGAGAGACATATTCCTTTGTTTGTTGTTTAAGCATGGTTTGAAGTGACAGCGTGTTAATCCAAAGCTGTGTGGAAAGCCCTCGCGTGGCTAAGGTTCTTCTTTCGTTTTGTATCGTTTTTTTTTATGTATATCTTCTCTTATTTGAGTTGTACATTTCTCATGTTTTGCTTATGGTTTTAATCATTCTAAATCCTTACATGTTTTTCCAGCTTGTTAGATTTTCTACTAACACTGATCAGTGCATTTTAGAATAGGTTATGCTCAAGCTTTTTAACGTAGTCTTTGCATCAAGTGGTGTTCTGAGACTTGCTTCCTCTACTGAACTTTAGTTTTCAATTCCAGTTGTTATGCTTTTATTTAGTGAGATTTGTTTGCTACTTAAGATAGTTTAGATATCAGTTCTTCATGCTATATGATGATATCTCTGGAGCCTTTAGCTTAACCCCGTTTTACAAGTTAATTGGCGAGCTATTGTGATTATAGGTGAATTAATTAGTTTTGCTTTCATTAGTCTACGAGTAGATAGTTTAGATGTCAGTTCTTTCATGCTATATGATGATATTTCTGGAATCTTTAGCTTAACCCCGTTTTAGAAGTTAATTGATGAAATATTGTGATTATAGGTGAATTGACTGACTTTGCTTTCATTAGAGTGAAAATTAGATAATTTAAATGTCATTATTTCATGCCATATGATGATATTTCCATAGTATTTAGCTAAACCTCGTTTTAGAAGTTAATTGACGAAATATTGTGATTATGGGTGAAAACATTGACTAGTTTCCAGCTTCTTTACTTTTTAGCTTTGAGTGCAACAGTTTATCAGATTTCAATTTTGTAATTAGGATGGATAGCATAGATAGTAACCTCATTTTCAATACTTCATTTTTAGCTTGATTTATGTAGCTGCATGTTTACACTCTTGTTCAAGTTCTGATTTTGTAGACAACATGTTTTGAGATCTTTGAAGTTCTAAGTTTGGAAATTACCATAAGAAGCATAAACCTTGTCTTCAATTCTACATCCACACTTGATCTTTAAAAGTATTCTTAAAACTTTAAGACTAGGATTTCAATTTGCATTAAACACTTTAGGAGACCAACAATAACAAAATCCCAAAACAAGATAAAAATTGAAAACAGTGAGGTAAGAAAAAAGTTGTCTAGCACATAGAGTGCACTACACTTCATTAGTTTATGACTCTCGGATTGATAATTTATGTAGCAATTTAGGACACACTAAATTGACTAAACATTTTGGCGCAGCTGCCGGGGAAGTGTAACTAGGTAGCCTATTTCTTACATTCAAAAAAAAGGGGGGGGTGGAATTAGTAATTTCTTGAAGTATGCTCTCCTATTGCACCTAGTGTGATATGGAGGATCAGAAAAGAGAATTCTTAGTTTAATAATTTCTTGAGTATGCTCTCTTCTTGCGCCTAGTGTGATCTAGAAGATCAAAAAAGGGATTATTAGCCCAATTAAAAATCATCAAAAAAAAAATGACATGCATAGAGAAAGAGATTCTAGGGGAAGGTTTATAGCTAAGGGCAAAAGTTTGATTTTTACAACTCCAACTACTTCAAGGAATAGACAAGATACACCTCCATCCCAGACTCATACTCCCAACCTTAGGATTCCTAGAATTCAAGGGGAAACAACTAAATTAGAAGATTCTCCTACTCCATCTACTAAATCTAACCTAGGAGAAGAACCCTTCTTCACCTCCATAGGAGAGCCTATTGTAGTAGAAGAAGTAGAATTACCTAGAGGAGAATAGGAGGTAGAAACTCTCTCTCATTAGCCATTAATAGAAGAGCCAAAGGAATCTAAGGAAACTATCATGGCAGAAGAGAAGCAAGATGGATAATTTACACTATTTGGAGGGGGGGGTAGAGGTAGAGGTAGAGGAAATAATGGAGGTGGTAGAGGTAACAATGGAGGAGGTAGAGGTAATAATGGGGGAAATAGGGAAGGAGATAACTCATTTGGATTCCCTATAGTCAATGAAGAAACCCATACAACAATGAAAAACATTTCACCATCTTTCCTCCCAAACTTTTATGGATTGCAAAGTGAGGATCTTGAAACAATTCTATTTGAGTTTGAAGTCTTATGCCGAACCTATGACTATCTAGAAGAGTCTCAAAAACTCAATTTGTTCCCTTCAACATTGAAAGGGGCTGCTCTGAAATGGTTCATGGGATTAGTCACTCAATCTATTAGGACTTGGAATGATATGAGGCAAGCATTTTTGGATAGATATCTGGATTATTGTATGCCTACTAATCATAAGGATGAGGTATTCAAAATGATGCAAAAAGAAGATGAGAACTTGGAGGATTTGCTTGAAAGATTTCAATACAACTTAAAGAGAGAAAAAATGAACAATTTAGATGAGGAAACCTTGAAATCCCTTTTATTGAAAGCCATTAGAGATGAATGGATAGATATTTTAAACATGATGGGGAAGGGAGACATCTCTCAACTTCCACTAAGTGACATAGCAAAACTATGTGTCCATCTCTTAATGGGAAAATTTAAAACTGGAAAAGGGCCTAGAGATCCTTCTCTTATTAGAGCAAACAAATCTACAACTACGACAGTAAGTAGGGAAGAAATTGGCAATATGCTTGATGAGTTCAAAACTGATATTCTAGGGAGCCTTAGTGAACAGCTAGACACCCTTAAAATTCAAAACAAGCAGAAAACAGAAGTTGATGCCTTATCCATATTTTGCCCAAAATGTAGAAAGAAACATGCTCTAAGAGAATGTCCCTTAGATGCAAAAGTTGTAGAAACATGTATGATTTGCTCAGAAAGTCATGAGACCAAGGATTGTCCTTCAATCCCAAGCCTTAAAGCTGTCTTTCAAGAGGATCCAAATTCTATAGAATCTCTTTGCTTTGTTTCAAGAAGACCTTGGTAAGGGCAACAAAATCAAGGATTTAACAATCTGATTAATTTTCAGCCCCCACCAAATTGGAATTCTTGGCAACAACCTTGGCCTCAACCTCAAAATCAGTGTCAATCTCAATCATGGGCACAAGCGGTAAAAAATCCTTATGGGAGATTTGCTCAATATTATCAATATCCTCCATCTTATCAGGGCTATCCTCCCCCACAAAACCAACAACAAGATCTACAACTTCCAAATCAAAGCCCTCAACTTTCATTGCCATTTCCACAACAACAACCTCCTCAAAAAAATCAAAATCCTCAACTCTTTCTTCCATTTCAACAGAAACCAAATCAACTGCCAGCCCAACCATTACCAAATCCCAACAATAAAAACCCTCAAAATGCTTACGTGGTAAAAGGACAACAATTTCCTACATACATGATTTTTCCTCTAGATCTTAATGATGTTCAACTTAGATATGGTAGGATTTTAGAAAATGAAAAACATTCTATAGATGTTCAAGAGCAAGATGGCTCTAAGGAGGATTCTCTAAAATTCAATAAAGGTCTGAAGAAGAATCCCTTCAAAACCCAATCATTCAAAAAGAAAAGAAAAAAGAGTCAACCCCCACAACTCCTATAGTTGAGCAACATGCATCTACATCCACACCTCCTTTTCCTGAGAGATTACAAATTGAAAAGGGGGTGGAAAAACAAATCTTGTTGCCTAACTATGATTTCCTAGATGAATTAAGGAATGTCTGTATCAAGATTCCCTTGCTACAAGCCATTAGAGAGATTCCTATTCTAGCAGAAACAATAAAGGAGTTGAGTATCAAAAGACCAGGTAGGAAACTAAGAGACACAAAAAGAGTCCACCTGGTAGGAAAAATAGTAGATATCATGATGGGAAATATTACCATGCATAAATATGTGGATCCAGGTAGTCCAATTATCAAGACACACATAAATGGAATAGAAATTTGAAATACATCGATTGACTTAGGAGCTGCTATAAACATTATGAGTAAACATACTATGGAAGAGCTTAAACTTCCTAATCTTCTTTTCACACCTAACTTACTGTAACTTGCAGATAGATTAGTAATCAAGCCAGATGGTGTACTGGAAGATATTTCAGTCTCCTTAGATTCTTGGGAGTATGCGGCGGATTTCATGATTTTGACTCCCAAGAATAATCTAGGAGGACACCCACTCATTTTAGGAAGACCTTGGCTAGCCACAACTAATGCTTTTATTAGTTGTAGATCTAGTGACATGTACATTTCTGATGGTAGTTCAACAAAGAAATTTACTTTTTATCCCGCAGCAAAAGCAATTACAGAAGTAGGAGACAATGAATGGGTCGATGATGAAGATACTATACAACCTGTCTTTACTCTCTCTGAAGTTAGTGAAGATAGTCAAATCCTGAACACATTAGAAAACTTTGAAACATATTCAGAATATGATCACACACAATTTTAGTTAGATTCTGATATTCAATACTTGTCATCAAGGCAAATGTCTCTCTACTCTATGGAAGAGCTTGGCAGTTCTACAGTTGAAATTTTTCCAGGTAAAACATTGAATATCAACAAAAATTTGGAAAAGTTATAACAGGAAGAGCTGACCAAAATATTACAAAAACATTCTGCCACATTTGCATGGGATTACACTGATATGAAAGGTATTGACCCTAAGAATTTCATCCATCATATCTATATTGAGGAAAACAGTAGACCAATCAGGCAACCTCAGAGAAGGATGAATCCAAATCTTAGGAAGATTGTGAAAGAAGAGCTCCAAAAAATACTCAATGTAAACTTCATTTACCCAATATCAGATAGCCGATGGGTTTCTCCCTTGGTGATAGTACCTAAAAAGAACGGTAAATGGAGGGTGTGCATTGATTACAGGGAATTGAATAAAGCAACCTTGAAGGATCACTTTTATTTTCCCTTTATCGATCAAGTATTAGATACATTAGCAGGCAAAAAGTACTTTTCATTTATGGATGGTTTTAGTGGTTATAATCAAATTTAGGTAGAACTTGAAGATCATGATAAAAGCACATTTACTTGTCTATGGGGAACTTTTGCCTACCGATTGCTTCCTTTTGGATTATGCAATGCACCAGCAACATTCCAAAGAGCAATACTAGGAATTTTTTCTGATCAAATCCATGATTGTGTAGAGGTATATATGGACGATTTTATAGTCTATGGTAATACATTTGAAGAAGCATTAGAAAATTTCGAAAAAGTCCTTATAAGATGTAAAGAAACAAACCTTTCATTAAGCCATGAAAAATTCTTTATGATGTTTACTGAAGGTATTGTTTTGGGACATCACATTTGAGGGGATGGGATTAAAGTAGACAAATCAAAAGTTGAAGTCATCTCCAAGTTACCTATTCCAAATTGTCAAAAAGATGTTAGAAGTTCTCTAGGATTTACTGGATATTATAGAAGATTTATAGAAACCTTTACCAAAATAGCATTTCCATTCTTTAAAATGCTTACAAAAGACTGTGAATTCAAGTGGAGTCCTGATTTCCAATCAACATTTGAAGCTTTGAAAACAAGAATATCTAAAGCACCTATCTTGAGAGGACCAAATTGGAAACTTCCTTTCCATATTTCCACAGATGCTTCAGATACGACTCTAGGAGTTGTATTGGGACAAAAAGACTTGGTTCCTTATGTCATTTACTATACCAGTAAAAATTTGACTTCCACAGAGTTGAATTATACTGTGACTGAAAAAGAGTTCTTAGCTGTTGTTCATGCAATTAATAAGTTCAGACATTATATAACAAGATATGAAACTTTCATTCATACTAATCATTATGCAATTAGATATCTGATGAAAAAACCTATTACTAATGGCAGAGTTACAATATGGCTCCTACTTTTACGGGAATTCAATATTACTTTGTTAGATAGACCAAGAAAACAAAACACAGTTGTTGATTTCTTGTCTAGGATTCAGAATATCAAAGAAGATTCTCCTGTAGAGGATAAGTTTCCTGATGAATACTTATTTGCAGTAATTACTAAAATTCCTTGGTTTGCAGATATGGCTAACTATTTGGTTATGGGAAACTACCTCCACATTTATTTCCTACTGAAAGAAGAAAGATTATTCAGGAGAGTTCAAGATATTCATGGATTTCTAATGAATTGTTTAAAACAGGGCTAGACTTTGTGATCAGAAGATGTGTCAGGGAAGATGAAATGCTTGATATTCTCAAAGAATGTCATGATGAACCGTGCGATGGACACTTTGCTAACAAGAGGATAGCCTATAAAATCCTTTCTTTAGGATATTATTGGTCGTCCCTCTTCAAAGATGCAAAACAATATTTTAAAAGGTGTGAGAGCTACCAAAGGGTAGGGAAACCTACCCCCTCCAATGAGATTCCATTACAACCTCAGGTACTCATCGAACCCTTTGAAAAATGGGCTTTAGACTTTATTGGACCTATTAATCCTCCATCCAAATAAAAAAGGTATATATTGGTATGTATTGGTTATGTCACTAAATGGGTAGAAGACAAAGAATTATTTTCTTCTACTGAAAATACAGTAGTTACTTTTCTTTATGAGGATATTTTCACTCGCTTTGGTGTTCCAAGAGAAATTGTGACAGATCAAGGAAGTCAATTCACATCCAGAATGATGGATAAGTTGATGGAAGAGTACAAGGTCAAGCATAGAAAATCCCCTCCTTATCATCCACAAGAAAATGGTCAAGTGGAGTCCACAAACAAAGTAATTGAAGGCATCATTACCAATATTGTGCATCTACATAGAAAAGATTGGGCAGAAAGGCTTCCTTAAGCCTTATGGGCCTACAAAACTACATGGAGGAACACAACAGGACACACTCCCTATGAACTTGTTTATGGGAAGGAATTTTTGCTACCCATTGAGTTCCAAGTCAAGACCTTCAAGATGGCAGTTCAAATGGGAATGGATCTATCAGAAGCTCAAAAGCATAGACTGGATTAGTTGAATGAACTAGATGAGATTAGAAAAGAAGCAATTCAAAGAACTGATCTAGTTCAACATCAAAGAGCTAAGTGGCATGAAAAATATATCAAGGACAAAACGTTTCAAGAAGGAGATTGGGCATTGCTATTTGATTCAAAGTTCAAAGATTTTCAAGGTAAATTTCAAACCCATTGGCTTGGGCCATATGAGATAGAAAAAGACTTTAGCAATGGAGCAGTAAGAATCAAGAAAATTGATGAGCATCAAACTCCTCTCATTGTGAATGGTCAAAAATTGAAGATATATCATAAGCCACTCTCAGAGGAGGAGTTTATCAAAATCTTTCAAGATAATTCTGCAATGAGGCTGGTGAAGAAGAATCATTCTTCTCCACCAGCCTAGTCTTTGTTCTTTTCATCATCATCTAAAAAAAAAAAATTGTATAAGCCTGAAAACCAATCACTGATTAGCAATATTATACAGAAAATATAGGGCAAAAATCAGAAGCTTCTGACGCCCTATATTTTCCAAAAAAAAAAAATCTCTCATCTCACTCTCAGTTGTTTTCATTTCATTTCATTTCGCTCCATCTCGCCACCACGTTCCATCAATAAAATTTATTTCTGTTTATCTTCATGTTCACCTTTCCATATATCATTTATACAATCATTTTTTATTTCCATTCATTCACCAAGTCATATGTGATTCACAATGTCAGTTTCCACAGCTGAATTCTGATTCTGTAGCTAATTGCTGATTCTGCAGTTAATCCTCTGTTACTCTGTAGTGACAGTCAAGTGATTAGCCAAATAATACTTAAAGCAAGATGCAGGTATGGAAGAAGATCTTTGAAGACATCAGCACCTGAAAAGCACCTACAGAGGCAGCCAATTAAAAGTTAGCAAAATGAAAGAGGTATGATTCCAAGGTATGAACAAAACCATTTTCAAATAGCATTTCAAATGCATAATTTGTATAGTTTGTAAATCACAAGCTCCATAATGTGAAATGATTTGAATTGATGGCTGCCTTAACTCCACCATATCCTCCACATCAATCCTAACGGTCTCATAATCTACTCCCGAGTTTAACTCGTACTTAGTCATACATCCTTATTACACTTGTTAAAATGGCTAATCATGTAGATGTGAGCTGATTGAATACGGCTCTCTTCCATTGATGTTCCACTCCGCAGCCTTTTTATGAACCCACTGACGTCCACTCCATAGCCTTTATGAACTCAAACTCTATTCATTTTCGCAAGTTTTATGAGTGATACTCTGCCTCCACACTTTCACACCAGATTTTACAATTTTCAGTTCATGGTTTGTTTACACAGACTTCTGCTCCGAGAACCCACTCTCATTTCGTGCTCAGTATTCTTCCCATTTTGTAATCATTAATTTTCTCCGCAGCCCTCTTCCATTTTCCACTCACATAACCATTCTGCTCCCATAAAACTATCATCTACAGAGGTATCTTCGCAATAAGGAGGAATGGGTCTTATAGTGAGAACAGAGCCTAAAGGAGCTAAATTTATGGAGGGATACCCGCAGCTAAAGAGCACGTTGAAGAAGGCAAGATGGTTGCAGTTTATTAAGAAGTTCAAGGGTCATAACAAGGAAGTTACAAAAACATTTGCAAGATCTTTCAATGGTGTAGAAGTTGAAATTGGGGACATCAAATTTTCAGTAACAGAGTCATCCATTGCAGCAGCAACAGAGCTTCCACAAGAAGGAGAACGATGGTTTAAGAATAAGGACTTCGATGAAAAGGTCTGGAGGGTCATTCTTCGTAATCTAGGTATGGACGTATCAATTTTTAAACGAGGAATTCTTGTTTCAGCCTTAAAGGAAAAATGGACTAGTCTGTTGTTGATCATTTAGAAATTCATTACATGCAAGGGCAGGTATGGCTCCATGTACATGTATCATATAAGATTATTAATGAATTTCTTGGAGAATGAAACCATCAATCTTCCTTATTTCTTATTGAGTAGTTTGAGAAAAATGTCTACTACTGTGCAAAAGAATATAGATGATGTGGAGCCTCATCTCTATCATCATGGCCTTATTAAGATCTTGGTTGAGAATCAATTGAAAGAGAGGAAAGATACATGGGAAAAATTCCTAGTTAGGAATTTCTTCCAAGACCCTCCTGAAGTGCCTAAGGGAAGTTCAACAAAGAAAAGTAGGAGAAAAAGAACAAATTTAACAATCCAAGATACTCCTACTAGTGTAACCAAGGAAACTAGTAAAGAAGAAATGCTTTCTGAAACACTGAGATTATGAAACAAGTAAAACAGAAAGGGAAGAGGAATATTGAAGATATTTACCAGACTCGTGAGCCTTCTTCAGAAGAAGAGCAAGTGATTTCTGAGAGATTAATTCATCTTAAAAAATAGTCAACCAAGGCAAAAGAAAAAGGAAAGGAGAAGCAAAGCATAGAAAAGGGATACACGAGCTCACAAGGTTTAAGAAGAAGCTCTAGATTAAAGGTAAAATTGAAGAAAACGCAAATCAAAGGAGCTCACTTCATAGACCTGGGAGGTGAAACTCCAAATTAGTCACTAGAAAACACTCCTCCTAATCAAAGTCCATAGTATTCTCCTTCTCCTCAATTAGATTTTGAAACTAGTCCAAGAAAGACAACACCAGAAATTGATCAAACTCAGCAACAGATGTCTAATTTCATTGAATCATTGGAAAAGACTACAACAGAACAGGGAACTTCATCTAATCAGCCAAGTACAACTCAAGAAACTTTTATCCAGACATTAAAACAAGAAATTTATGAGTTGGAAGTCTTGAACAAACATATTCAAAGGGAAAATGAGACATTAAAAGAGCAAAACAAATTGGACAAAGTTATCCATGACAATACCATGCCGCATTTAGGATTATGGCATAAGAAGAATAGAAAACTGAAGAAGAAGAATAGGAGGTTGAGTAGAACCCTCATCAATCTCAAGTACAGATGCCTTATGATGAAGCCTAGGATGACAGTGATAGCAAGGAAGAAAAATAAAAGGTTAGATGTCTTAGCAAAAGTCTTAGAACAAATGAATTGAAGGAAGGATAGTTATAGTTTTGGTTGCATGAGGACATGCAGCATCTTCATAGTGGAGGTATGTTGAGCCCCAGAACTGCCACTCTTCTACACATTTTCCTAAACCTTTTCTCTTCTATTTTCCCGTATCAGTGCCTCATAAGATATCAAAAGTTGTTACATGTTGATTTCAGGAGCATATTTGAGTGATTTTCAAATTATATCATTATGTGTGCTATTTGATCTAGGTTTTGTTTATCAGCTACAGAATGTAGCCACTTTCCATAGCTAACTCGCAATTCCGCAGTCATTTCCATTGTTCTGTAGGTTACAGGTGTCGGTAGGAGAAATGGGACACATGGGCAGCTCAGGAATGATCCACACATGGATGAGGTCCTATCTGCTTAGCCGAATTCGTGAAGAAAGTTACCAGTCAAAGGGTGGTCAACAGAGAGTCCTACGTCAACTAGGACTCTGTTCCTGCACGTAAAAGAAGCCCAAAGCCATTCCTAAACTCGTGGATCCATTTTTTCCACCTGCAAGCCATCTCCATAACGCAATCTAACATCCACTTTGCGTAGATTTATTGCTCATGGCAACCGAGAGGCTAAATCTTCAAATTCTGACCTGTTCACGTGTCCATTGTTGAAGAATTTCCTCTAGAATATAGTTATCTATTTTCTTCTATGAATATAAGTGTTTGCAACACAGATAGTTAGTTCTTAGTTCTTGATACTTTTGTTTTAGCGTTACTTTGCTATTGTGTAATCGAGAGACATATCCTCTGTTTCATAATACAAAAACTCTGTTTTTCACATGGTTGTTTAAGCGTGGTTTGAAGTGATAACGTGTTAATACAAAGCTGTGCCCCTGCGTGGCTGAGGTTCTTCTTTCATTTTGTATAGTTTTTTTTTTTTTTTAATGTATGTATTCTCTTATTTGAGTTGTACATTTCTCATGTTTTGCTTATGGTTTTAATCATTCTAAATCCTATACATGTTTTTCCAACTTGTTAGATTTTCTACTAACACTGATCAATGTATTTCAAAATAGGTTATGCTCGAGCTTTTTAATGTAGTCTTTGCATCAAGTGGTGATCTGAGACTTTCTTCCTTTGCTAAACTTTAGTTTTCAATTCTAGTTGTTATGCTTTTATTTAGTGAGATTTGTTTGCTGCTTAAGATAGTTTAGATATTAGTTCTTCATGTTATATGATGATATCTCCAGAGCCTTTAGCTTAACCCTGTTTTACAAGTTAATTGGCGAGCTATTGTGATTATAGGTGAAGTAATTGATTTTGCTTTCATTAGTCTGCAAGTAGATAGTTTAGATGTCAGTTCTTTCATGCTATATGATGATATTTCCGGAATCTTTAGCTTAACCCTGTTTTAGAAGTTAATTGACGAAATATTGTGATTATAGGTGAATTGACTGACTTTGCTTTCATTAGAGTGCAAATTAGATAATTTAAATGTCATTATTTCATGGCATATGATGATATTTCCGGAGTCTTTAGCTTAACCCCGTTTTAGAAGTTAATTAACAAAATATTGTGATTATGGGTGAAATCATTTACTAGTTTTTAGCTTCTTTACTTTTTAGTTTTGAGTGCAGCAGTTTATTAGATTTCAATTTTGTAATCAAGATGGAAAGCAGAGATAGTAACCTCATTTTCAGTACTTCATTTTTAGCTTGATTTATGTAGCTGCATGTTTACACTCTTGTTCAAGTTCTGATTTTGTAGATCGCATGTTTTGAGATCTTTGAAGTTTTAAGTTTGGAAATTACCATAAGAAGCATAAACCTTGTCTTCAATTCGACATCCACACTTGATGTTTAAAAGTATTCTTAAAAATTTAAGACTAGAATTTGCATTTGCATTAAACACTTTAGGAGACCAACAATAACAAAATCCCAAAATAAGATAAAAACTAAAAACAGTGAGGTCAGAAAAGGGTTGTCTAGCACATAAAGTGCACTACACTTCATCAATTTATGACTCCTGGATTGATAACTTATGTAGCAATTTAGGACACACTAAATCGACTAAACACTTCTACCTCGACCTGTTGATTTTGGTCGGGCATAGACTCATAGGATTCGCTTTAAGAGAGAGTGGTTTCGACTGATGGTTGATTTAAGTCATTCGGTTCATCACCTAGTGAAGGATTTCGGGAGAGTTCCCTATTACTAGATGGAAATCGTTGTGGTGAAGCAGGACGATTATCCAACACTCTTTTGGCTTCATCTAAATAGGGACAAAGGTGAATGGGTTGTGTACCTTCACATAACCTACATGGAAGCTTGACTTTTCCCTTTTGTCCATGAACTTTACTATCACTAGTTGATGGTGTGTTACCAACATGATCTCCAGAGGTTGATGACATGGGATGGTGTGAACGGGAAGACCATTCTTTCAAGATCCAAGGAAAGAAAGGACAATCTCGATGAAAATGGTCTCCCGTACAAATTATGCATGGAAATTTGGGTTTGGGAAGTTTAATGGGCGGATTTTCATTAGATGTTGCATTCATGGCAATGGTTGCTTGGTTTCCCCCTCGCTGAATTGGCTGCTTCTTCTTCTTCTTCCCTTTATTCTTCTTCTTAGCCACCTGGTTACTAGTATCAATACTTTCACCAAGCAAAGAGGAAGAAGGGGAGGGAGAAACAAACAAGGAAGAAAGCAAAGGGTCAACTTTAGGATCAACTGGAGGTTGATTTTTTCCAGTTGGAGATCTACTCGATTGCGGAGAAATCAAGGCATTTTGAACCACAAAGGTTCAAAACAGCCATACTGGTAGGCCAATGGTAATTCTCGGAAGGGACAATGTGGCCATATAAGGAGCACCAATATTTCCCTTAAGAAGGAAAAGGACTAAGATTCCCCTCAAGAGGGATTCCTTAATCAGTGGACTCCGGATTCGTCGCCATATGTCTCAACCTAAGATCAACTAAGGAACAGGGATGTTATTTCGAATTCAGTTAATTTTAATGACACTTTGACACAACTTTACTTTTTCAGTTTTTAAGAGTCGAGAAAAAGCTAAAGATGACTCCAGTCTCCTTCGATTTTTAATGAGCCTGAAAGGACAAGTGCTCAGATGGACCTTTTCTTTTAAAGAGTCGAAAAGGAACGAAAGTGACTAGTCTGGAAAATCTAGACAGAGGGATTACCAAACCAATCGCAAAACTGCAATATACACCTTGGTGATAAATTAAAGAGAAATTACCAAGGACTTTTGTACGACCGTCAATCTTCCCGAATGTTGTGTTCAGTCCATTGCGATCAATAAGGCGACAGACTTGGCTTCCTATGGATAAAGGATTTAATCCTATCGTGGTCTCCCAATATATAAGTGATGGTACGAGGAGCACAAGTTCGTGCTAGCACTTGTCATATCAAGGTGGAGGAATCACCAACCTTCAATGAAAACGATAGTTACTAGTTTTAACAACGCCTTAACACGTCTCTAGCCTAGACCTCTAGATATGTTGTGTTAAGTTCCAAAGTGTTGTTAGGTTCATTGAAATTTATTTTAAATTTGATCTTGTTTAGAGTTTGCCTTTCAATGGTTCACCGCATGATGATGATTTGAAATTCCTAAGATGCAATCTACAATGATAAACAATCTTTGTTTATTTTAAGCAATGAAAATCCTAGCTACTAGGGAAAGAAGATTACAATTCTTTCAAACAAATCCCAAATCTTATTTTCATACACAAATCTACAATGATAAACAATCTTTGTTTATTTGAGCAATGAAAATCCTAGCTACTAGGGAAACAAAATAATAGTGCTTTTAAGCAAAGAGCAAAGAGCACACACTAGTGCGTTTCCCTAAATCATATTTTCGCACACAAGCCAAAAAATACTAAATTCAAATGCATGTGTTTGTTTTCGTTCTCCTTAATGTGAAAAATTCCAAAAAGGAAAACTAAATGCAGCAAAGATCTGAAATATTTCACTCAAAATGATATTTTCAACAATTTCTTCTTCAAAAGAGAAAGGAAGACTCAAAGACACTTTTCAATTTTGAATAAAAATGATTTCAACACTTCAAATATAAACAAATCAAACAAAATACATGAATAAAAGTTTAATCGATTATCGAGGGAAGGAAGAATTCACAACACTTCTCTTTCGACACAAAACAACAATTACGACACTTTTCGTATCAAAGCGACAAATCAACTTAAAAAACTTTTCAACAAAGGATTGTAAATGATGAACAAATACAAAAAAAATTCACTAATCCTAATGTAATTGAGGCTAATCTAAGTGATGCAAGTAAGCTTTAGTAAAGAGGCACTGTTCATTTGCAGCAAAACAACCAAACAAAACTGAAAACAAGGTCAAAACCCCCAATTTCTAGAATGGAAAAAGACATCAGTGATTCATCGCGCCTGGGCTTCACAGAAATAGGGATGCATCACACTTACTATACTCGGGAAGTGCGATGCATACTAGGTTACAATGACAGACAGTGCGATGGACTAGGGAGCATAACTGAAATGGGTTTCGACTCAGATGTTCAGCTGTTTTCAATGAGTTAAGCTGAGCTTTGATGAATAGTAAAGAGAAAATTATGAAGGAGTGCCTTGAGAGGATACTGAGCTACCAAAAGGGCATCTATAATTGCTTGTAAGTCAAATGTTTAATTCATAAACTAAACCAAAGATTGACTGAAGCATCATTCATCTACTATGCAATTACAGAGCAAGAGAAGTTTGAAGGATACCTGGATGACTTCAGGCTCTGTCTATAGTTTATAAAACAAACAATAACAACAAACAAACATCTGCTCGCCAATTTTTTTCTGGGAAAACTAGTGTCTTATCGAACGACTAGCCCTCTAGGTTTGGCAGCTACCCTAGAAAATAGTTTAAAGCAATTCAACGATTTCTTCTATGTATAACAGATAAGAGAAAGATAATGGAACCAACCTGGAACTTCCGCTTAATCCCTTGCTTGATCTCTCTCCCCTTTGATAGAGCTTGCAACTCCTCCCTATACTTAACACGCTTGGAGAGTACCTACACAAGTACAACAACAAAGAACCGTCAAAGCATCGTGATCTATTACAACATAAACATTACAGAATCAGATATATAATGAACAAATCATAGCATTCACAAATGATAACATTCACAATTGCACAATTATATGGAAGAAAAATTGAACAAATTTATTAATAGAAGGGAGAATTACAACCCAATTGTCTAATCTAGCATCATCCTCCTAGCTTCAATCCCTCTTCACCTCATGAAATAGCAAGACCACACCAACAATACAATGCTCTTTCCTCAATTACAAACTATCAGCACTTCCTTGCAGTTCACAATATTCCAGCCTCTAGATCTCTTAGATTATGGATCCATTTATAGATGTGTGCAATGGTGTGAGTCATCCATGGGGTTTGATTAGTGTCATTCCACTTGTTACAACCAGTTCCACTTGGATATTTCTTAGATCTCTTACTCATCCTTGGGCGAATTTACAGAGGCAAGTGGCATAGGAGAAGTTTCTAGAATATTCCATGAGCAACCATCGAGAAAACTATCTCAGACATTTGGCCATCCTCGCCCATCGCACCCTATAGAAGGTCTAAATAGTATGCATCGCACCCTGGCAGTGTACCACTCAGTATGCATCACACTTTTCCAGTGGAGCAATCAGTATGGTTCAGTTTAGGCAATTTCAAGATGGTTTCTCAGATGGAACTTTTGGGGAATGATGTAATCAGATGACTAAGCTCTTTTAGGGTATGAAACAACTCTTTTAGGGGTTGATGAGCCCTAGTTTATTGACATATAAGTTTGAGGTTGATGTTCCCAAATATGTCTATAACAATGATCTGCTTTGCTTCTGGTGAAGCCAAGTCCCCGTATAAATGTATCAAATTTCTGATACCACATCCTTGGTGACTGTTTTAACCCATACATAGACTTCTTTAACTTGCATACAAGTTCTTTCTTACCCTTCACCGCAAAGCCTTCAGGTTGCTTCATGTATATCTCCTCCTCTAGATCCCCATGAAGAAATGTTGTCTTCACATCCATCTATTCTACCTCAAAATCAAAAGTAATAGCAACAGATAAAAGTAATCTAATAGAAGCTACCTTGTCAACAAGATAAAAAATATCACCAAAATCAATTCCCGACACTTGGGAATAACCTTTTGCTACCAATTGAGCTTTGTATTTCTCCACCTTTCCTTCTGCATTTGTCTTCTTCTTGAACACCCATTTTCTACCAACGGGTTTCCTTCTATCGACAACTCCACTAGATCACAAGCTTCATTTTTGTGCAAAGATGTCATTTCATCAACCATGGCCTCTTTCCATAGTTTGCCATCCTCTGAATCTACTGCTTCCTTCACAGTTCTGGGATCATCATCAGGAACAGATAAAGAAAAATTTGAATAGAAAGTAGATGGACTATACCTTTCTAGATGTCTTCACTCTCGAACTGATCTTCTCACACCTAGAGTTTGTGGCTCTTCATCTTATGATTCCTCCTCTGCTATAGAGTCTAATTCTTCCTCTTTAAGCTCAAACTCTATCTTCTCAGGTTCCTTTGGTTGGACTTCATGTTTAATAACATATTTCACCTCTCTGAACACCACATCTCGGTTGTACACAACCTTCCTTGTTACTAAGTTCCAAAGCTTATAACCCTTTAAACCATCCTTATACTCAATAAAGATGCACTTTTCAAATTTACTATCCAACTTGGTTCTTTTCTCCTTTGGAACATGTACATATGCATCACATCCAAATACCCTCAGATGTGAAAGAGAGGGTTTCTTACCAGTCCATACCTCTTGTGGAGTCTTATCCTCCAACACTGATGAAGGTGATCATTTGACCAGGTAACATGCTGTCTCCACCGCCTCTGCCAAGAATTCTTGTCCTAACCCGGCACCACTAAGCATGCTTCTTGTCCTTTCCATCAATGTCTTGTTCATTCTTTCTGCAACTCCATTTTTCTCAGGTGTTTATTGAGTATTCTTTTTTCATGCTATACCCCACTTCTTATAGAATTATTCAAATTCCTTGTTGTGAAACTCTCCACCGTTATCTGATGTCAACACCTTTATCTTCTTCTTTGTCTGGTTTTCTACCAAAGCCTTAAATTCTTGAAACCTATCAAAGACTTCAAGTTTTTTCTTAAGGAAATATATCCATGTATTCTTTGAGAATTCATCTTTAAATGATATATAGTACACAGACTTATCGAGTGATGGAACCTTCACAGGTACAAACACATCACTATGCACAAGCTCTAATATTTGTTTCACCCTCTTACCACCAGAGGGGAAACTCACCCGATTTTTCTTCCCATATACACAATTTTCATAGAAATCAAAATCCAGAGAGCTATTACTCATATCTTCTACCATACCTTTACCATGAAGTATTCAATGGCCCTTATCTCCAATATGTCCAAGGCTTTGATTCCATAGCATGGTCTTCTCTTCAGAGACGACTAGATTTTTTGCTCCACTTTCAGGAACCATAGAACTGTTGCACCCATCAACAAAATTGCTACCTTGCATCCTGTATATAGTTCCAATCTGAACTCCCCACAACAATACAAATGCTCCCCAAACCATCTTGCAGATATCCTTCTTGAACATTGTTTTTACACCTGCATCATCCAGCTTGCTTATGAAAGTCAGATTTCTGGCCAATGCAGGAATTTTCAGAACACCCAGAAGTGTTCTAACCCTTCCACCTTACAACTTCAACTTTAACTTTCTGTGACCAATGATTCTAGTCTTCTTATCATCCCCTAAGAAGACATCGCCACCATTGTATTTCTCATACTCGCAGAACCACTCTCTATGGGGAGTGAAGTGAAAGGATGCACCTGAGTCAATCAACCATGCTGCATGATCTACATGTGTACTTGAAGAAGCCAATTACACATCCCCACCTTCATCTGAAGTGGTTTTTGCCTCTATAGAAGGAGCATCATCAGATCCCTTTTCTTTGTTAGGAGCTTTAGATTTACAATCCCTTTTGTAGTTCCCTTCCTTTCCACATTTCCAACACACCACCTTTACAGGTTTTCCTAGAGATTTAGATCTCCCTCTAGATTTAGATCTCCCACTTGATGACTTATTTTTGTTTCTGTTCTGGGGCCGTCCTCGTACAGACAAGGCATCACCATTCTGGCTCTCCATATTTTTTCATCTCATCTCCTCCATCAGCAAGGATGAGACTATTTCATCAAACTGCAAGGAAGTTGCATTGCTACCTATTTCAATAACCAGACTATCCCATGAATCTATTAGAGAACACAACAAATTGATGCACTTATATTCATCTGAAATTTTAATATCAACAAATAATAACTGAGTTACCACAGTATTAAATGCGTTCAAATGCTCTGTCACCGAGACTCCATCTTTCATCCTCAGGTTATACAGCTTTTTCTGTAGGAACAGTTTATTCATTAGAGACTTAGATTGGTACAAAGTCCCTAACTTGTCCCACAAAGCCTTAGCCGTAACTTCCCCTGATACATTTAGCAATACTGAATCTGAGACACACAATCGTTTTGTGCTCTTTTTCTTCTGATCCAACTTCTTCCATTCTTCATCGGACACTCATTGGTTTAGTACCTAGATCTATCATGATCCACTGATCTTTATCCACCAACAAATCCTCCATCTTGAGTTTCCATAACTTAAAACTCTGACCATTAAATTTCTCGATCTCTATCTTTCCACTGCTCACTATCTTCATTCACCACCAAAATCGATCTCATAGATCTCCCACTAAACAAGGTCTACCACAGGCCAGAGTGAAACCCCTCAACAACAAAGGTGTCCCCTTGAAGCCAAAACATCTCTGATACCAAATTTAGGTTTTAACCCCGTACCGAAATTACCTACATATGAATTCT
The DNA here is from genome assembly GCA_031772625.1 of Pinus tabuliformis. Taxonomy (NCBI): domain Eukaryota; kingdom Viridiplantae; phylum Streptophyta; class Pinopsida; order Pinales; family Pinaceae; genus Pinus; species Pinus tabuliformis. Next base: position 335,753,538 of record CM062817.1, read on the forward strand.
AAAGCACAGAAAATAAACAATGTGAGGGCATAACACACAAAACACATATACACAGAGATTTTCCCTTGGATCCCAAAACCGGGACTACTAGCTTGATTTTTCATTATGTTCCTTTCAGTTTCACAATACATATTTATTAATACATGTTGAAGCATCCAGTACCATGGACCGAAAAACCATCACATCCAAAACCATGGACCAAAAACCATCACATCCAAAACCATGGACTGAAAACCATCGCTTCCAAAACCATGTCAAAAACTTTCCACAAAGCCATATGTAGGTCCACCCAACCTAATATAGGGTCCAAAAAAATTTCCCTGGGGCACTGCCTTGCACCCCATAAAAGGGGGCTACCCTCCCCCCTCAAACCCCCTGTCACCTCCCCACTGCACAATCAACACAATGAAGGGGGGTCTCCTCCCCCCCTCTAAACCCCTAGTTAACTACATAGGCTAATCGTGGAAAAGATATAACACAACCCAACATGCTCATCGTGACCTACTTACTGAACTTTTTGACAAAACTCTGAACAATTGACATCCTCAAAGCATTTCTTGACAAAAGTGAAGCGGGTGATTTCATTGCAATTAGAGGGCTCAAATATCAGTATTTTTCCTCCCTTATTGTATTTCCTCTTCTCTGATGGTGGTGAATCAAGCTCCATACTTTCAAACCCTAGGTGGAAAAACAAGTAAAAACAATGAAATATGTTGCTATGAGGGAATGAGGTGATATGAGGGACTTAGGAGTTGCCTAAATTTTTAAGGAAATTTAGGAGGGTATGGGATGATGTTAATGATTAGGGGGAAAAGGAATTTTTGGAAATGAGTGAGGGGAGGGAGTGAAAAAGGAAAAACACGGGCCTACTCTTGGAAGAGATAGGGTAGATTAGGTTTTAGAGAAAAAGGATAGAAAATGACGGGATAAAGTAATGTGATGGACGGGAATAGTGTATTTTCTACAAACAGAGGTGTGGGACAAGGAAAATAGGGTTTGGGGCAACATTTCATCATTTGAGGATCAAAACTAGGAAATTCATATAAACCCTAAGAGTGGAAGCATCTAAACAATTATTGACATAAGAGGCAAAAGGAAGGCATAAGAATGATTGAACTTACTTGTTATGAAGCCTAGAGGATGACATGATAGAAGAGGAGCTTTGAAAAATTAATTTTAGTGGTCGAAAAATGATTTTGGAGAATTCTGGCCCATGCGCAGCGAAGGCTTCCTGTGTGCAGTGCGTTGTCCAGGTGCGCAGCGTAGGCTCTCTATGTGTAGCGAGTTGTATTTGAACCTACTTTAGGAGGCCTTAAACTCCTCCAAATTATGAACTTGATAGCTCGTTGGAAATATCTTGAATTCTGCTACAAGATGGAGGCCTCAATAATGTAATTTGGACACTCCAGTAGGGAGAAAAAATTATTTTCCCAAAGTCACTCCAACAATGTACGGTGTCTCTGACAAAAGCGTAGCGCCAACTTGTAGATAACTTTTGACTACCTTCCTGGAGGAGTTTTGGACTGAAAGTGGTATGGTTGGAAATATTATGACGTATGTTACACAATAGATTCCTTAAGCACTACCAACACTTGCTCCAAATCCATGAAAACATGTGTTGTAGTCAAGTTGTCCAAAAGTGTAACAACTCTCCCATAGCAAGTGTAGTTTGGCCATTTCTCTCAAATAATAATGCCTGTGCATAAAATGGAGGTTTTTGTTCCTTGACCTATCATTGACAAAACCTCTTTCACTTTTGTAAAATTCTTCTCCATTTGGTCATAAACATATTTTGAAGCAAAAATGTTCCTATGAGAAATGATGAGACGAGGCAGTGTACTGCAGCATTTCCTTATTTGAAATAAAACATTACCTTTACCTTTATTTTTCATTCCCTAAGCTGCTAAATCCCTTTACCCACTAACTCACATGATGGACATGTTTTTTTTTTGACATATGGTATCATGATGACACATGGAGTGAAACACTAGACCATGACCTAAAATGAGGAATTTAACCATTTCATGACCCAAGACTCTTAAATGAAGAAATGATACCTCAAAGAAGACTATGACCATGCTGAGTGATGAAGACCATAAGTAACTGAAGGGAGAAACAGTGACCTAGACACAACATCCAATGACCAAATTTTATTTTGAAACCTAATGAAATGATAAAATTTGACATCGAGACCCTAACAAAACTTGGTAAAAGCATATTTGATCACTAGTGATAGGCAGAACTAACTGATGCTAACACTTTGCAAAGACTAAGTAAGGGAGTAGCATTCTTCAACCCTATAAATATAGGGGAGAAACATTCTTCAACCCTAGTTAATAGATGGGGTAACGCCCTATTTTCCAGAGTTTGTTCAACCCCAGGAGCCCTCTATCTCAATTCCTCACCCTAGAAGTTCAAGCAAGGTAGGAAGAGTTTTCTCAGTGTCCTCAATCAACACTTCTCCCATAAGCATGTTGTCTTAATAGCAGGTGTTTCTTGTTCATACAAAACATCAAATCAAATATCATGTCAGACCATATATAATCATATGAATCAAAAAATGATACCATAATCATCCTCCCTCTCAAGGAGGTTCCAACCACAAACCTGAGCTTGTTTCAAATAACTACATTGTCTCAATATATGAGAGTATCTTGGTCCCAACTATAAATATGGGACTTACTTCCAATTGAATCATCACAATGTATTCATTTCATATCCAGATCATGCTCAAACAACTCTTTAAGGAGCTTTTGTATCTTGCCTCACAACTAGCCATGATAGAAACATCATGATCAAGCTCGGTCATGCTATGGACATCTCATCCAAGATATCATGGAATATCGCATGCTAGAGCAACATCCAAATGTGCTTATCAACAATAATCTAAAATATTTGAAATGCATCTATGCAGATACATATCATAGGAGAAATATCTCATTCTCAAAATAGAATACCTAATGCAAATATTTCAAAGCATGCTTGGTGGCAACTCTATGTGAGTGAAGAAACTCACTCATGAGGTTATTAAGGTTCTATGTACATCATACATATACAGATGGATGTTCAAAACAGAACATCAATACTTCAACCCTTGGATGCCATTTCAAGTTCAACAACATCTTTAACTTCAACTCCAAGTAAACAAGGATTTGCAATTTTCATTATTCAAAAACATTTTCCAATAGCTTTGCAATATGGAATTTCTTTCCCAAATTCCAGAAATTGATTCATCATGCCATGATACATTATTCTAGGCTACATAGGCCATCTCCCTATGATTTAGATCATTATAGGCTCATCTCTTGTCAGAAGTAGATCATCAGGATATAAAACCAAAACCATAATCAATATCAAAGCCATACCTTGGAACTCATCATCTTAACTTCATCATATAACTGTCAAATCTAGACATATTTGAATTGCAATGCTTTAAGCATAATTCCTTGTTAAGACAACATAATCATCCTTACATAACTCAATGCTGTACCATCAATCAACAAGGTCAACTCATCAGAGTTTATAAGACAAATAACAACCATTATCAAAGTCATCATTATCATAGTTTTAATAATTTTAGCTAGGAGATAGGTGGAGCTCATATCAAATCATGACTTCATCATGCCAACAAGTCATGCATTATCAATCTGAACTTGATTAAGTCATTCTCATAATCATAATATAAGTCATCATGTCACTAAGTGAAAATGCATACACCAAGGATGAGCCATGCAGGTTCCATTTCTAATGCCAATTCACAACTATCATTATTTCAAGCATTGTGCTAAGAATAAGGAGGCCAATCTCCAAATACCCACACAAGTCATCATGCCCTCATAGTATTAATATTAGGGAAAATCAACAACCGTCAAATCAAATCACTAAACATCAAATCAGGTCCAACTTTCTATCGTATAGATATCTATAGTAAAAGCACATCTCAATCATCAATTCAAAGTTATTTTTGAGCATCATGACAAAACACCAGTAATGCCAAATCATGCCAACCTCTTGTAGCACAAGCATAGTGACATATCTATATGTATGTCCTGGTCACCTACAAACACAATTTCAGTCTGCATGTTCATGTTATGGAAAACATTCAACCTTTTCCTGTTTGTAGATCTTGTTGTTCTCTGCAATACATTTGTGGTACTGACATCTTCTAGGTGACCATCTGACTTCATACACAACACTTCATTATATGATCAACAATTTAACTCAACAAATTCAAAAATTCATTAAGGGTGGCAGAATATTTAGGGACATCATGATTCAGAGTTTGTACAACTTCAGAAAGCTTCAGACAATGGTTAACAATAGTCAAACCCCTCGTCGCTCTCTTCAAGTAAGCATGTGAGTGACTTTAGCTGCCTGGACACTATCTATGCCTTAGCATGAGTGCATCCAGGGATGAAATCTACTAGACCTATGACTGCATCTGAAGTAGAAACCCTAATTTATGTAATGGATTCTGATCTAAGACTCTATTACAGATCAATACTGTTAGATGCACATAAATCATACTCCAACAACATAGAATACAAATAGTAAAAAGCTTAAGAATCTTGAGAAGCAATTCCCCCTCTAACTGGGGATCTGCATCATTCATCTTCATTCATGTAAGAAACCTATCTCTAATTGATTCATGCAACAACAGATCTATTAGATCATAAACATATGGCTATCAGCATCATGTCATCAATCTTTCGTCAAAGGTTAGACTCAAAACAACAGATAGATCTCAAACACAATAACACCTTCTATCAAGTCACTCCATCAAGTTAGGATATTCAGTTTAAGCATATGACATCAAGACAAGACCATAGTTAGTAAGAGATCTACTTGTCAATCTTACAATTATACCTCTCACGTCAAGGTTAACATGATCTTCATGACCAATGAGATCAAATTAGGTCATTCATTAGAACTTTATCAAAACAATGAGAGTGTCAATCACTCTTTTCATATGATTTCATCATGCTTTTCAAAATTATTACCAAGAGACTCATGTATAGGAGTCAATGAACTATCCTTCTATATGAAATCCATCATGACAAGTATCAAGAGTATCATTTTCTAGAGCCAAGGTGCTATCCTTCTTTATAGGATCAAGATATCCAATAGAAAGATCATAGATGTTAGCCAAACATAAATTGTATCAATGCATCAACATTAGATAGCCTCATAGAATTCAAGAAGGTCAAAATGTTCAACACTAAGTGCATTTTTCATCATAGCAAAGAAGAGACATTCTCATCATACCTTAGGGCTTACCGAGCCAATAGCTTAAGCATACCATGCATACCTTGTGGTATTCAAATACATGAGCACCTATTCATTAGACATAGGCTGCTTGAAGAACTTTGCCATATTTTCATCAAACACCTATTTGTCTCTTTCTAGATCTACATCTAAAAATAATCCTCAAGAAAGATCTACTCATCACATCTCATCAAGGAGGTTAGAAACATCCATAAACTCAAATATACATAATCATCAAATCCATAAGTCTAACAAGTAACAAGCATCATAAATCAAGAAATAGTTATCTTTAATGGGAGGTGATCCTCTCCCTCTTGAACCAATCTTTAAGAGCCATCAATGTCCATCGTCCATATACTAATTTTGTCTTCAAGTATCCAACCAAATCTACTAGGGATTATCCCATCTAGGGCGTCATCGAAGTCTTTTCCATAAACCAAGTTTTTCTCTCCAACCCTAACCTCATAGAATCCATCAAACCCTAATCATCAAGATGCCTAGGGTTTTCTTCAAACCCTAGAATTCTTTTAGGTCTCCACCATCCTCTTCTTGCTTCCATCAAAGGTGTCATTATTGAGGTGATCTCCATGGATTTTCTTCAGCCCACCTCTGATACCATGTTAAATTTTCTTAGGGCGACATTGTTCTTTACTTTGATAATTTCATTTCACCATTAATACTTTAAGTTCACCGCATATCATCATTACATTATTGTTATCTACACAATTATACATCAACATATGCAATTACATAGAAATAAGCAACATCATCATTAATCATCAATGTAGTGGAACATAAAAGGAATAGTAGAAAAAAGCATGCACACACATAGGGACACCAGGTTTGGTCTGAGACCATGGCAAAACCCACTATGGGGAAACCCTTGAAAATCTTCTTCTTCTTAGATTGTCATCAAATGATGTAGAAAAAGAGAGTACAATGATCCTTAACTTTATCTATGTAGAAAACTAATAATGATATCTATGAAACATATCTAATCATGTTAGGAATCAGAACCATCATACTGATGGTTGTAATGTGCTATCACAAACTGATGTCAATTGTTATATGTTGTTGTCACTGTGCCAAACACTACTGAGCATTGTTGTTACTGTCAATGAACCCAATACATAAGTTTGCAACGGAAACTAACAAATCAGCTCTACAAATATGTATAATAGTAGACAGAAACCTAGATCTACCATATCACTGAAACTAACTGAAGTCAAGATGCCAAATCCTATATCTGAACTCGGTTTTCTCTCATTAAAACTATTTGTGTGCAATTGAAACTCCTTGGTCGCTCTCTTGGTCACTATATGCGGGTGACTGTCACTGCATGGTCTCTCTCATGAATTATTTATGCATGTTACTGTGGCATAATACATTTAAAATCTAGAGTCGCTCGCTTACTGTTGTTGTGCGAGAGACCGAGATGTCCTGGTCGCTCTCAGGACCACTCTATATGCGCGACCATGGACTGACACCTCTAGATCTGTTTCTGAAGCCATAGTCACTCCCATAAGCCTTTTTCCCAACGTACAAGGGTCTATATTAACTCTCATAGGCTTATGTGCCAGCGACCAATGACTAGAATGCCTTGTTATGTGCCAGCGAGCGAGATTGAGAAGACCATAACCCAGAGAAAACCTTTTGCCTATGATTTCAGACCCTTGAACAAACTCCTTTTGTTGAACCTATGTGAACCAAGATAAACGAGGAGAGAAGATGTGTCTAAATTATCTTGAGGTCTCTTATATTTATAGGCTTTCCTGATGGTTCACTTTGGGTTAAGGCTGACCCAAGCAGTTACTCATGTGGTTAGGGCCAACCCATTCCATAATACTTGTATGAATAAAATAATTCATAACTCAACTTCTGCTTAACCAAATTGGGTGATGTTTTGGTCGATTTTGGTTCTCTCAAAAAGAGGAATATAATGCAAACATTGTGTCTATCATTTGGGATGTGCAAGGTGGAATTTTACTGTAGTTGTAAAAATTAACATTTCGTAAGCTTGGTAGGACTACATCTTCATCATGTCCAACTTCTCACACTGATCTGGGGGGATAGAATAAGATTTGAACCCAATACTTTCTATTAGGTGAGACTTCATTTCGATGACCATTTCCAATTGAGCTACCCCAAGAAAACTACATACTATAACTTTTATTAGTAAAATATATGTTCAATTTTGATTTCGAATTTCATAGACTAAGAAAATAAGTACAATCTTAATAGTTATGATGCAAGTCACTTTGATACTTAAAATGAACTAAAATATATTAGGTATCAATTTAATATTGAACATGGAAATAATTCCAATCATGCTTCACATTGCCTTGTACAAAGTGTCTTTTAGTGCAATCAACATGTATGTTATTACAATTCAATTTCAAAAATAAATTATTTGAATTATAAAGTCAGTTGTGTGTGTGTGTGTATATATATGAAAATTTTTGTCATATACAACAATGCATGGACAACTTTTTTAAGTGTTTCAATCATTTTTTTATCTCAAGGTTCAATTAAAAAAATACAAATATGATTTAAATAAGTTTTATTCAATTTTAATATTAAAAGATGTCATATAAACAACATATAGGTTTTATTCAACATTATTTATTTTGAGATTATCTACAAGAACTTATTCATAACATGATATAAGCCAATCGTATTGAAATTTAATATATAGGTCAAACAACAATATATGGCAACATTTCTATATTTTTATATAATGTTATCAACTTTCTTAAATTTACTAGTTATCCAAGTATTTCAATAAATTCCTTATGATGGAAATTTAAGTTTTATTCAATTTTTAAAAAACAAAATATGATTGAAATAAGTTATATATTCAATTTTAAAATATGTGGAGATATAAAAGTTACAAATACAAGTTTTATTGATTTTATTTTGTTTGAGGTTATCTACAAAAGCTTAGTCATAATGCACGTCTTCAATAATTTTTTTGTGCTTACACTGAAATAAATGCACAATGTTAAATTAATTACCTTGAAATTAATGTACACCATATATCTAGTTGCACCATTTATCAAAAATGAACATCATTGCTAAAATCAATACATCTAATGCAAGCAATCAAATAGGATGAGAAATAAACATCTACACTAAAATCAATGCATCTAATGAAAATAATCAAATAGGATTAGAAATCAACATCTACACTAAAATAAATGCATCTAATGCTGCAAGAAATCAAATAAGATTAGAAATCAACATCTACATTGAAACTAATGCATCTAGTGCTAGCAATCAAATAGGATTAGGAATCAACATCTACAGTGAAATCACTGCACCTAGTGCAAGCTCAATCAAACAAGATTATAAATTAACATGTTTAATGAAATGAATGCATCTAATGCAAGCAATGAAATAGAACTAAAAATCAACATCTACACAGAAATTAATGCATCTAGTTTGCAAGAAATCAACATTTGTAAACTAGAATAAATGCATCCAATGAAAGCAATTATCTTCCCTTTCTCTCCCCCCTACATCTATATTTGACTCTCCCTCCATCTCTCCTTCTTTGTCTCTCTATCTCACCCCCCCAGAAACATACACTCTCTCTCTTTGATGGTTGTTATCTCATCAAACCACAATGTTTTTATAAGATGAACAACAAATCTTTGCTCTCACAGCAAACTACAATGTTTTTATAGGCTCTCACAGCAAACTACAGTGTTGTTATAGGCTCTCACAGCAAACTATAGTGTTGTTACAGACTCTCACAACAAAATACAGTGCTATTATAGGCTCTCTCTGCAAACTACAGTGTTGTTACAGACTCTCACAACAAACTACAGTGCTATTACAGACTCTCATAGCAAACTATAGTGCTATTACAGACTCTCACAACAAACTATAGTATCGTTACATTCTCTCTCAGCAGACAGGATCTCTCTGCAAACTACAGTGTTGTTACAGACTCTCACAACAAACTACAGTGTTGTTACATGCTCTCTCAGCAGACTACAGTGTTGTTATAGGAGGAACAACATTGTTTTTTTTCCAGCCGCACAATCTGTAAAAACACAGTTTAAAGATCCCTTCATAACTCCCAAACAAAGGATCATCTTAGGAAATCACTCATGGGTTACCAAATGGAACCTGCTGTACACAAAACCCAGATGCCATAATTTTGAAATTCATCTTCCTTTGATCAGAAATTGACCCATAAAATTGGTGACGGTTTTCCTTTACGAATTTCCTTTCTTTTGTTTGCTTGATATAGAGTGCTCTGTATTCTCGAATATGAAATGTAAAATGACTCTTTCCAATACACAATATTGGATGCAAAAGTATTGGATTAAAATATTAACTAAAATATGATTCTTCAGGTTCTCATTTAAATGTAAATAATAAAGAAAATACAGTGCAAGAATTTCTCATTCAACACAACAATTTAAAGACCAAATCAATTTCAATCTCCATATATTAATATTATGGTTCATAAACCTCACAAACACATATGAAAATAACTGTCTCACACACACTTATAGATTCGATTTACTAATACAAAAAACCATTGGTCTAAGAAATGTTGTTCAATTAAATTCAATCTCACACCAAAATTTCCAACACCCAAAAATGTTCCTCCTCTCTCCTTCAAAACTAAAAGCAACTGTCCAAGAAATGAGTTCATGGATGTGAACAAATTTTCCTTAGCCCTAACTACCTACTAACTATAAAATCATTTCTTTTAATTAGATATTCCTAACTAATCTTAACTGAATATCAAAATAAAAATTCAAAAATAAACTTTAAAATGTTCTAGCATTGACATGTGATCAATCCATCACATTGCTAGGATCTTGGTCTAACTTTAATAACTTATCCTTTTTATGTGATCGGCCTAATGCACCTACAACAGACTCCCCAAGAAAAAAGACTTTATGAGCTCCTGCTCATAAGATCTTCTATAGAATGACCTTCTTTCTCTAGTGCTGCTTCATCCATCCAAGTAGAATCCTCCATCGGACAATCTTCCCACTTCACAAAATCTTCCAAGTACTCTTTCCTCCTAGTCCTCTTGGCAACACATGTATCCAAAATCTATTCAACCTCTAAAATCTTTGCCATAGGCATTTTCTTCAGGCACTGTTGTTCCTTTCCTTCATCCTGGTCAAGCTTCCCAGAAGCTTGATCCGCATCACCAACTGTTAGGGATACAAATCTGCTACAGTAAAAATGGGTGAAATGCCAATTTCTAGAGGTAACTATAGCTCATAAGCATTCGGTGAAAACTTGCGGAGGACCTTACAAGGTCATATCTTCTTCATTTTCAATTTTTTATATTCTCCCCTTGAAAACCTCTCTTTTCTTAGGTGAGCTAGGACCATATCTCCCACTTCAAAGTTTACATCTTTCCTATGTACATTTTCTCGTTTCTTGTAGCTACTACTTATATATTGTAATATTTGTTTACTTGCTCATGCACCTCACTCATGGTTGTTGCAAAATCCTCTCCATCAACACTTCTATGCTCAAGCTTTCCCAAGTCTCTTAGCTCACAAATTCCCCTCGGATGAATTTCGTACAAGATCTGAAATGGACTCTTTCCTGTGCTCCTATTTGGTGAGTCATTATATGCAAACTCAGCCTGGGGTAGCACATGATCCCACTTCTTTGGTCAGTCACCTACTAAACTCCTCAACAAATTACCCAAACTCATGTTTACAACCTCTATTTTTCCATCAGATTGTGGATGATAGGCTGAGCTAAAATTTAGCTTAGTGCCAAGTTTCTTCCAGAAGGTTCTCCAAAAATGTTGCTGAATCTTGTGTCCTTGTCAAATATTATACTTTTTGGCAAACCATGCAACTAAACAATCTCAGCAAAAAACAAATTAGCCACATGGGTAGCATCATTAGTTTTGAAACACGAAATAAAATGAGCCATATTACTAAATCTATCCACAAATACAAGGATTGAATCATTACCTTGTTGAGCTCTTTGTCAACCCAGAACAAAGTCCATACTCACCGAATCCCAAGGTCTATTAGGAATGGGTAATGGCATGTATAGTCCAGTATTATGACTTTTCCCTTTAGCCTGTTGACATACCTTGCACTTACTCATGTACCTTTGTACATATGCCTTCATCTTAGGCCAAAAATAGAAATGACTCAACTGCCCAAGTGTTTTCTCAACACCAAAGTGTCCAACCAACCTGCCATTATGCTTTTCTTGGACCAAGTTTTCCAGCATTTAACAACTGGGAATGCATAGCTGGCAATTCTTGAACAATAGCCCTTCCTGCAACATAAACTCTTTCCATGGACTGCAGTCCCTATTGACTTGATTTTTACATGCTGCAAAAGCTTCTTTAAAATCAACATCAATGTCATATAGGTCCTTCAAATAATCAAAGCCTAAAATTTGTATTTGACTTTCCTACATGATTAAGCATCTCCTACTCAAGGCATTGGAAACCTTATTTGCCTTCCCACTAATGTGCTTCAAAACAAAAGTGAAACTTTGAAGGAACTCCACCCACTTTGCATGTTTATGATTTAACTTATGTTGCTACATAACATATTGTAAGGAAGAATTATCCTTGTATAGGACAAACTCGTTAGGCATCAAGTAATTCCTCCAATGCTTCAAATCTTGAACCACTACATATAACTCTTTGTCGTAGGAAGAGTATTTCTATTTTTACTCATTTAACTTCTCGCTGAAATATGCAACGGGCTTATCTTCTTGGCTCAGTACAACTCCAATGGTTGTCCCACTAGCATCACATCTCACTTGAAAGGGCTGATTGAAGTCTGGCAACTTCAACACCGGCTTCTCAATGATCTTCTTCTTCAATAGTTGAAAAAAAATCTGTTATTGTTGTCCAATAAAATGGTTGCCTATTCTTCTTGATGGTGTCAATGATAGGTGCACAAATGCCACTAAAATTCCTGATAAATTTTCTATAGAAGCTGGCTAAGCCATGAAAACTTCTCACCTCAAAAATATTCTTAGGTGAGGGCCAATTTACAATTACCTCTATCTTTTCCGTGTCTATTTTCAAGCCATCTTTAGAATTAAAAAACCCAAGTATACAAGTTCACTCTTCATAAAAGAACACTTCTTCATGTTAATCAATAGATTTTCTTGCTGCAATCTCTCTAAAACATACTTCAAATGTCTTAAGTGCTCTTCTTTAGTTTGACTGAAAATTAAAATGTCATCCAAGTAAAAAATGAAAAACTTACCAATGAACTCCTTCAAGACTTCATTCATAATCTGCATAAAGGTAATGGGTGCATTTGAAAATCCAAATGTCATGACCATCCACTCGTACAAGCCTTCATTGATCTTTAAAGATGTCTTCCACTCGTCTCCTTCTCTAATCCGAATTTGATGATAACCACTGTTCAAGTCAATCTTTGAGAAGTAAGTTTCTCCACCCAAGCAATCCATCATAACATCCATCTGTGGCAATGGAAACCTATAATGAATCATGATCTTTTTTATTGCTCTAGATTTCGTGCACATTCTCCATTCTCCACCCTTCTTTGGACTTAATACTCTAGGTACTGCACATGGACTCAAAATTTCTCTTATTAGTCCTTTGTCTAACAATTCTTGGACTTCCTTCCTCACTTCCTCATTCTCTTTAGGTGTCATTCGATATGTGTTGTAGCATTTTTTGGTTTTGATAAGTTAGAATAAATTAGACAAAAAAATGAAAATGTATATACAAAATGTTAAGATAGGATATGGACAAAAAGAATATTGAATAAAAAATGTTAGAAATATTTAAATAAATATTTCCATATAAAAGAAAATGTTAGGGTATATGGCCGAAGAAATAAAGGCAAAAGAAAATGTTAGGTTAGAGAGAAAAGAAAAGAAATAAACTCTGAAAATGTTGCAAATCTAAATGCCACTCCATTGTTCTAAATTTAGTTTGAAAAATAATAGTTGTGTGCAGTTTGTTTAGATGCCACACTAGCTTATTTTGTCCAATTATATAGTTGCATCATAATTGGATTTGTTCTCATAGGTAGAAAATAAATTGGCTCAACAGTTTAATCTGAGCCAATGGAAGAAATAAGGTATAGAGTTAGATTGTTTATAAAAAGAAATATTGAGTTGCTAGTTCAAATGTAGTCTAAAAGAATAAGTAAAAATGTTAGGAATAGAAGGGTAGGTAGAAATTGAAGGTCTTGAAATGTTGAAATGGTTATGTCCTAAAGTATAATATCGCATCACATAATTCATAATGGAATGAACCATTGGGCAGAAAAAAAGTGTGATGTGCGATGTGCGATAAAGCTATCAACCGCTGAATGACTGCAGATTCTTGACCATAGGACCTTATCGCATCACATCGTTCTTAAGTGAATGAACCATTAGGTGTAAGAAAATGCGATATGCGATATTCTATCCCTTTATTCACTAAATCACCCAGACCCACATCTGCCTATCATATCCTTTATAACCATTCATTCCCCACTATTACGATAAACACCCGTTTACCTCTGCTCCACATCACTTCATTAAGCTCTACCCGATCAATGTTAAACCCATCATTAACCTTCAATAATCCCTTACCGCCAATGCTTAAAGTGTTGGGCCCCTCCCTAAGCCCATGCTTTATCGCCCACTCGCTTCCCTCACCCGACTGTCGTTAGATCAACTCCCGTCTAATCTAATGCTCCACATCCATATCGGTTGCACCCGATGCCCAAACAATACCCATTCGATAAAGTCATTTTCCCCAACCCTCATGAGGCTACGTGTCATGCTATAAAGTATATCAGGTGAGCCCTCCTCAAAACCACCTTCGCATCATAAGCGGTGCGATGACCCTTTAAAACCGCCTCCTTGCCAACTCGATAAACTATCGATTATTCAAAAATTAGCATCATATTGAAAACTCGCCTGTTACACTTTAAAACCCTGAAAACTCTTTTTTTTGTTCCTTTTGCCCGTTTCATAATTTAAACCATTAAAACCCTTCAGTGCTACCCTAGACCTCTGTGATGCCATTTGACCTCCAATTACGTTCAAAATGCTACCACAACTCCTTCCTCAAGCATTCCTGTGCCAGATAGCCATCAGTTGTTTTTCCTCTCGAACCTGTGTTTTCGTAACCATTGTTGTGTTTTGCAGGTAATGAGTTGAAGACTTGAGCATTGGATAAACAACTCTAATATCAGTTGCAGAGTCTATTTATTCTAAGATTCAACAAGAAACCTATTGAAAATCCTATATTCAGAGAAGAAGACCATTACACAAGGAACAGGGAAGAATACAACTATGCAGAGCCTTGACTATTAAAACATAGGATCAGCAATACCGCTCTCATAATAAAAACACTCAGGGATTCTTTCTTCATCCCAAATGAAATCAATCATATATTTTGGTATAGCCCACTTTTACTAAGCACACCGAGATGAATGAAATCTATATAAGGATAACAAGCGTTTCTATCCCAGATAAGAAACACTGGGAAAAATTAACAGATTTACTTAATTAAGGATAATTGAACAGCATTCATATTTTGAAGGAACAGTTAGCTAGCTTCGACCACCTTTCAACTTTTTTAGTGATATGTCATCAAATAGCACAGCACCAAAGAAGTGCCTGATCATTAGATAGTTTTACTTTTTACTGTGCAAATAATCTATTTTCGTAAAAGCAGTTTAGGATATTTTTCATCCTACTGTTGTATAAATAACTCTCTTCACGAGTTATCATGGGTTGCACCCTTGATGAAGCATTTCTAGACATTTGATGTACTTGACTTTTCTAGAACCTCAATACGAAGCAAAGGATTCTGAATTCTGTTTTACACAGTTTGTGTTTCATGTAAGTTTTTCCTGTATTACTCATTATGTTTTTCTTCATATTCTTATGACTTTACAGAGATAACTAGGTAGGAATAATTGTGTCTCAATTTATTCCTATAAGCTTTCTGAAGTGATAATCACTAAAGATAATGGATTAATGAACTATCTGTTTAATTAATTCCTTCTGAATCAATAAATTATCAGCATCTTGTTGTAAGTATAAGCATATTCTCTTGAACCTTTTGAACATCGGTCAAAGGTTTTCACACTTATGATTATGTAATTATCTATCTGAGAATTGTGATAATCATATTATTTTTTGTTTTCTGCTCACCACTATTCAAGCTTTATCACTATGTGAAATTTTATAGCAGCCCTTTGCTGAGATATTGATATTATTCAAAGGGTTAGGCATATCAGTTCTATATTTGTTTCATTCATTGGTCTCCCAAATCAAAACAAAAACCCCAAAACATTTATCTTGGATTCTCTAGCATAATAGCTGACCATTATAATCTCAGAGGTACAACATCAAACTGGCATCATTACCGGGGAATCGAATTTCATTAAGTTTTCCTAGGGCAACGATATGTATTATATTCCTTTAAGGTGATTAAAGGTCTAGAAAGGTTAAAATCCTTCACCTGGCGACTCCACTCTCTCAAACTGGCACCTTTTAAGCACACCAGATCTCGTTCAGAGGGTAACCTAGTTGATCCTTTGTCAGATCCTGAAAAAATTATGAGAAAAGCCAGTTCTAAAAGGGGACATCAACCCTCTTCTTCTTCTTCTTATTCTTCTTCAGTCTTACATTCTGAATATTTACCATCATTTGATCCTTATAGTAACATTCCATCCAGTCTAGATTACTCTCACCTATCACCTAGGGTTGTTGAACTCTTGAGGAGAGGAGTTGATTTTAAATCAGCATTCCTCATTCATTCATTTGAAACTCATCCAGAACCCTCACTACCACCAGGATCTCCTAAAACTGAATCTGACTTGGGTGTTAATTTACCAGAATATAAACCAACAGATTTCATATCCCCTACCACTTATTCGTTTCCTCCCACTTTTGGACAACCTGAAGCTTCTACTTCTGAACAACCTGAAGAGACCTTCTTTGTGTATTCAAATCCACTCTTTGAAACAAAGGAAGGTATTCATCCATAGGTCCAAAAGTTAGTTCTTAGGACTCCTTTGAAATCACTCAGGAGATCCCCTCCTTCTTCACCTCCAACTAGTTCTTCAACCCCTCAATCACCTTCTTCAACTTCTTCTTCATCTTCTTCAACTTCTACATCCACACAAACACCTCATACACCACCTCCCACTATGGCTTTCCAACCTATTTTACAGGCTAGATATGCAGCTTTAGTCTTACCTCCTAATCTTGATGCATTCCCAACTGGATACTTGAAATACCTTCCTAGGTATAATGGAGAGACCGGTCCTTCTGTTCAATACTATCTTCAAGCCTTTTTAGAATTTGTAGGTAACATGAATATTGAATGAGAAAATGTTTACATGAGGTTGTTTGTACAATCACTTGAAGGAAATGTAAGAATTTGGTTTAGGCAGTTACCTGCAAATACCATTAGAAATTGGGAAGAACTTACAACTATATTTAAAAACCAGTGGGGTGTGAAAAAGGATCCTCTTTACTTTCTTACTGATTTTGATGAACTTAAAAGAAATTTTGGTGAACCTATATCAGGCTTTATCAAAAGATTCAATAAGCTTTATCATAAAATGCCCCCTGATTGTAAACCCCCTGTAGCAGCAGCAAAGTATAGATTTTCTAAAGCCTTTGATGATGATTTTGTTGTTATGTTGAGAGAGAGAACTTCAAGATCTCTTAAAGATATGCAAACAAATGCTATTGAGGTAGAAGAAAACAGGTTTGCTTCAACTACTTTGAAAGATAAAGAGGAAAAGGCCCAAAGAAAACTCAAATCGACACCAGAGGCTTCTAGCTCCTCTAAGACTAAAACTGAAGATTCTAAAATAGATGAAATAACTTCTCTTCTTAGAAATCTATCTAATATAATTTCCAAGATTGAGACTCATCCTAGGACAACTCAACAAACAGTTTCCAGACCCCAAAATCAAAATCAAGGTCAATATCAAAGAAATCCACCATTACGAATTCTTCAATGACATAGTAATGATCAGCAAGTTCCTACTCCTTTGTTGATAGATGATCAACAACCTGATGATAATGTTATGACCATCACTGAAGATATAAATAATTTGGATACTTCCTCTGATCAAACAATTATTATTCCTCTTACACAACAAAATCAAGTTCAAGAAGATCAAGAATCTTAACAGGTTTCTAAATACCATGCCTTTTCTAAAATTTTAATTGCAAATTTGAACAAAAGATATGACCTTAGGCCTAGGCCTGGCCATGGAAGACCTCCTAAGGAAACTCCAGTAATTGAACCTTGTGCCAAAGCTACGCAAACTCAAACAACTTTTATTCAACCATTAGAACAGCCAATTGATATTCCGCAAATGACAAAAATGCATTGACTACTTTTAATGTTGAAAAAGAGTTAGAAAGAGTTAAAATCCCAATTCCTCTTTCAGAACTTTCTAAAAACCCTGGGTATAAAAATTAGGTCTCCAAATGGATACAAAATACCTCGGTTGATGTTGAAGGTGATATCATTAGTTTGCAAGATGAAAAACCAGTAGTTGTTTTTGGGCCAAGCTCGGATATGATAGATGAAATAGTGCCTCCTTTCTTTGTAACTTTTAAGACAAATGATTCCATGTTGTATAATTGTATGCTTGACTCTAGAGCATCACATAACCTCATGCCAAAAACTATCGTGGATCATTCGAAACTTGACATAAATAGATCCTATCATGACTTGTACAGCTTTGATTCTAAAAGGGTGCCTTGCTTAGGATTGATTAAGGACTTAGTAGTCACCCTTGCCCAAATTCCAGTGAAAAGTATAGTACTTGATATAGTTGTCACAGATATCCCTCCCAAATTTGGAATGCTCCTTTCAAGGTCTTGTTGTGCCAAATTAGGGGGAACTCTTCAGATGGATATGTCTTATGCTACTATTCCAGTTTATGGGGGAGAACAACTAAGATTATATAGGGAAGTGAAATTTGTGCACACTGTTTGCAAAACATACTAGCCAAGGAACCATCCCATTTATGAAATTGACCAAGATTTTGGTTGCTTTCAACTCTCTTAAAACCAAGTGCATGAAACTCAAGTTAAAATTGAAGATGTAATTGAAAGTCCAGTACCAAATAAAACTGACATATGGAAACTATTATTTGATGGCTCCTGTACAAAATATGGATCAGGAGCTGGAGTAGTTTTAATATCACTAGAAAAAGAAAACATTACCCAATCATGTAAGCTCGACTTCGAAGTTACAAATATTGTGGCTGAATATGAAGCTTTCCTTTTAGGATTGCAATTAGCCAAAAGCTTAAAGGTTCGAAACTTAAGTATTTTTACTGATTCGGAGCTTATTGTCAAACAAGTGAGAAGTATTTTCCAGACTAAACATCCTACACTTAGGTCTTACCGAAATTAAGTATGGGATTTAGTTTAAAACTTCTTTAATGCTTTTAATTTGACTTATATTCCAAGAGATCAGAATATTCATGCAAATGCCTTAGCTTTTTCTGCTAGTTCATTTAAAATTCCTGATCAGACTAATGTACATTACCAAATACAAGTAAAGTATAGACCATCTATCCTAGACAATCTGAAACACTGGCAGATATTTGAAGATGATGAACACTTGAAATCTTTTCTACAACTTTTAGATCAATTTTCTCTTCTACAAATTGATGAAGATAGATCCAAAATAAATGAAAATACAAGTGAAAATTATACTTCAGATTTTAGTTCAAAAATTGTTGAACATAATATTATTCAATTGTCTAATAATTTATTCCTAAAGGCTTGATACCTTTAGAAAAATTGTTTGATCAAAATGATGTTCTCCGAAATCCTCAATCCATTTCTTCGGAAGAGGACATAGAAGAAATTAACATTGGAACAAACGATGCTATCAAAAGCATCAAATCTGTGCATCTCTAGACCCTGAGATTAAAACTCAATATCTTAAGTTACTTCAAAATTATAAGGATGATTTTTCTTGGACCTATGTTGATCTAAAAAATTATGATACTTCATTAATACAGAATGAGATCCCTTTGAAGCCAAAAGAATACCTTATCAAAAAAAGCTTAGGAGGATAAATATAGCCCTTCTACCAACTATCGAAAGGGAAATTAAGAAAATGCTAGATGCCTAGATCATTCTCCCTCTTAGATATTCTAATTGGTTTGCAAATTTAGTTCCTATTAGGAAAAAGAATGGAGAAATTAGGCTTTGTGTGGACTTTAGAAATTTGAACAAAGCATCATTAAAGGATTATTAACCTTTTCCCAAGATGGATCAGTTACTTCAAATGGTTTCAGGAGCACAAAGACTTTCTATGGGTGATGGTTTTTCAAGTTATAATCAGGTGAATGTTGATCCAACAGATAGGGAAAAGACAACCTTCACTACACCCTGGGGTACATTTATGTATGCTAGAATGCCATTTGGCTTATCAAATGTTGGAGCAACATTTTAGAGAGCTATGGATGTAGCTTTCATGGGTCAGGTAAACAAATTTGTAATTATTTATCTTGATGACATTACTGTTTTTTCTAAATCTGATCAAAAACATCTAAAGTACTTGAACAAGGTTTTTGACAGGTGTAGGAAATTTGGATATCGTTGAACCCTAAAAATTATTTGTTTGCTATTAAAGAAGGAAAACTATTAGGTCATATAATCTCAAAGGAAGGAGTGGTAATTGATCCCAAGCATGTGTCTGCCATTGAAACATTGACCTTACCTAGAAATAAGAAAGAAATTCAAGCTTTTATGGGTAAGATTATTTTTTTAATGAGATTCATCCTGAATTATGTAGAGATTGTAAAAGATATAATTGATATGCTCCGAAAGGATCATGAATTTAATTGGACTAACTCTTCCAGGCATGCATTTGATCAGATCAAGAAATCTATCTCTAAAGCTCCCACCTTGGCCAACCCTGATTATACTAAACCATTCAGTATCTTTTCTTTTGCCTCAAAAGCAACCCTTGTTGTTGTCCTATTACAAAAGAATGAAGATTCCCATGAATAGCCCATAGCCTTTTTCAGTAAGGTTATGAGATATGCCAAGCTTAAGTATGACATAATTGAGGAGCAAGCCTATGCCCTCATTCAAGCCCTGAAATCTTTTAGGATGTATGTCCTACACTCACCTATTACTACTTATGTTCCTAATGGTGTTGTAAAAATTGTTTTAACTCAACCTGACATTGATGGGAAAAAAGGTAGGTGGATCACTCAAATACTTGAGTTTGATCTAACTATCAAAACTACAAAGCTAGTAAAAGGCTAGAGATTATCCAAGATTTTAGCAGAATCCAATTGCAAAGTGCTTGGAATCAATTCTATTTTAGAAGTACAAGGGAAGAATCCACAAGAACCTTCTGTCATAGTACAAGAGAAGAATCCACAAGAACCTTATTTACAACCTAAAGAAAAGAATCCACAATAAACTTTACCTTTAGATCAGATTAGCCCTTTACATATTGATGACAAATTTCTATTGTCAGATTGGTATAAAGGCATTGTAAATTTTCTCCATTTTGAATGCCCAACATCATTTTCCAAAGCCTAGTGTAAAAGTCTTAAATTGAAAGCAGTCAAGTACTGCATCATAAATGCAAATTTGTATTGGAAATATCCAATGAATATTTTGTTATTATGTTTAATAGAATCAAAAACTGAAGGAATCATTGATCAGTTTCATGCAGGATTTTGGGGAGGACATTATGCTTGGAGAGCAATAGCATACAAGATATTGAGGGGATTTTATTGGCCAACATTGTTCTTGCAAGTAGGGGCAAAGGTCAGAAGTTGTATTCCTTGTCAGATGTTTGCTAGTAAGCAAAAAATAGTAGCTCTTCCACTAGTACCATCAATAATATCAGCATCTTTCCTTCAATGGGGATTATATTTTATTGGAGAAATCCATCCCACTTCAAGTAATCCACACATATGGATTCTCACAGCAACAGACTACTTCACTAAATGGGTGGAAGCAATTCCAATAAGAAATGCTATTGATTCAGTAGTAATTAAATTCATCGAAGAAAACATCTTA
The DNA here is from genome assembly GCA_031772625.1 of Pinus tabuliformis. Taxonomy (NCBI): domain Eukaryota; kingdom Viridiplantae; phylum Streptophyta; class Pinopsida; order Pinales; family Pinaceae; genus Pinus; species Pinus tabuliformis. The sequence goes on from CM062817.1 coordinate 335,774,835, forward strand.
TCTAGGTTTGGTTGCCCAACTCAAATTGTCACAGATAATTCAACAACATTCTCTAGTGTTAAAATGATTGAGTTTTGCTAGAAATATTAGATTCTATTACATCATTCAACTCCATACTACCCTCAAGGTAATGGCCTCGCAAAATCCTGAAATAAAATTCTAGTAAAGGTAATCAAAAAGACCCTGGAAGATCATAAAAAGAGCTGGGAATCTCATTTAGTTTATGCAGTATGGGTAAACAGAATAACTCCAAAAAGATCTACTAGGAAATCTCCTTTTCAATTAGTCTATGGGAAATATGCAATTTTTCCCACCAATTTGGCTTTCCTAGTTTTAAAATTCTTGCAGGACTCAACAGATGAACCTGATGATTTTTCAAGAACAATAAATTAGATTATTGAAATAAATGAAAATAGAGATGAAGTTCAATACAAATTGAATAAATATCATAATAATATGAAAATCCTATTTGACAGAAGAGCCAGGGAAATGGACTTCAGAGAAGGTGACCTGGTTCCAAGATGGGACTCCAGAAGGAGGAAAAGGGAAAGCATGGTAAGTTTGACAATCTATGGTTTGGCCCATTAGCCATTGCTGAAGTAAAGGGTAACAACACTTTTGTGTTACAAAATCTTGAGGGACAATATTCCACTTATCCTATAAATGGAAGTTTTCTCAAACATTTGATTAAGTACTAAGAATTTGGGATACATTTCATTGTAAATACTCCAGTTTCTTTTATTTTTAAGCCGTCGGTGATGTTTTTTACAACAAAGACTCTAGAGCCTGAGGAGAAGGCACATGGATCTGTAGGTTCTATGCATTCTACAGGAGAAATTAGTCCCTAGTTAAAGCTGATGCTATAGCATTTTTTGGTTTTGATAAGTTAGAATAAATTAGACAAAAAAATGAAAATGTATATACAAAATGTTAAGATAGGATATGGACAAAAAGAATATTGAATGAAAAATGTTAGGAAAATTTTTGAATAAATATGTCCATATAAAAGAAAATGTTAGGGTAGATGCTCTAAAAAATAAAGGCAAAAGAAAATGTTAGTTTAGACAGAAAAGAAAAGAAAATAAATAAACTCTGAAAGTGTTGCAAATCTAAATGCCACTCCTTTGTTCTAAATTTAGTTTGAAAGATAATAGTTGTGCGTAGTTTGTTTACATGCCACACCAGCTTTTTTTGTCCAATTATATAGTTGCATCATAATTGGATTTGTTCTCATGGGTAGAAAATAAATTGGCTCAACAGTTTAATCTGAGCCAATTGAAGAAATAAGGTATAGAGTTAGATTGTTTATAAAAAGAAATATTGAATTGCTAATTCAAATGCACTCTAAAAGAATAAGTAAAAATGTTGGGAATAGAAGGGTAGGTAGAAATTCAAGGTTTTGAAATGTTGAAATGGTTATGTCCTAAAGTATAATATCGCATCGCATAATTCATAACAGAATGAACCATTGGGAGGAAACAAAGTGTGATGTGCGATGTGCGATAATGCTGTCAACCATTGGATGATTGTGGATTCCTAACCGTAGGATCTTATCGCATCGCATCGTTCTTAAGTGAATGAACCATCAGGCATAAGAAAATGCGATATGCGATATTCTATCCCTTTATTCACTAAATCATCGAGACCCACATCCCCCTAACATATCCTTTATAACCATTCATTCATCGTTATTAAGATAAACATTTGTTTACCTCCGCTCCACATCACTTCATTAAGATCTATTCGATCAATGTTAAACCCATCATTAACCTTCAATAATACCTTACCCCCAATGCTTAAAGCACTAGGCCCCTCCCTAAGCCCATGCTTTATCGCCCTCTCACTTCCCTCACCCAACTGTCGTTAGATCAAATCCCATCTAGTCCAATGCTCCACATCCATATCGGCCGTGCCCGATGCCCGAACAATACCCATTAGATAAAGCGGTTTTTCCTAACCCTCATGAGGCTACATGTCATGCTCTAAAGTATATCATGTGAGCCCTCCTCAAAACCACCTTCACCTCATAAGCAGTGCGACGACCCTTTAAAACCGCCTCCTTGCCAACCCGATAAACTGTCGATTATTCAAAAATTTGCGCCATATTCAAAACTCACCCATTACACTTTAAAACCCCAAAAACTGTTGTTGTCGTTCCTTTCGCCCATTTCACAATTTAAACCATTAAAACCCTTTAGCGCCACCCTGAACCTCTGTGATTCCATTTGACCTCCAATTACATTCAGAACGCTACCACAACTCCTTCCTCAGGCATTCTTGTGCCAAAAATCCATCAGTTGTTTTTCCTCCAGAAACCTGTGTTTTCTTAACTATTGTTGTGTTTTGCAGGTAATCAGCCGAAGACTTGAGCATTGGATAAACAACTCTGATATTAGTCGTAGAGTCTGTTTATTCTAGGATTTAACAAGAAACCTGTTGAAAAGCCTATATTCAGAGAAGAAGACCATTACACAAGGAACAGGGAAGAAGAAAACTATGCAGAGCCTTGACTATTAAAATAGAGGATCAACGATATAGCTCTCATAATAAAAACACTCAGGGATTCTTTCTTCATCCCAGATGAAATCAAGAATATATTTTGGTAAAACCCACTTTTACTAAACACACCAAGATGAATGAAATCTACACAAGGATAACAAGCATTTCTATCCCAGATAAGAAACACTGGGAAAAATTAACAGATTGACTTAATTAAGGATAATTGAACAGCATTCATGTTTTGAAGGAACAGATGTTGGTTTGTGTTATATTCTTTCCACGACTAGCCCACTAGTTAACCAAGGGATTAGAGGGGGGCGGAGCCCCCCCTTCGTTGTGGCGATTGAATAGAAAGCGGGTCACAGGGGGTTTAAGGGGTGCAGGTAACCCCACTCTATGGGGTTCAGGGCAGCACCCCAGAAAATTTTGGTTTTGGAACCTATGTTAGGTTGGATGGACCCACCTATGGTTTTGTGCATGATTTTGGCACATGTTTTTTGGATGTGATGGTTTTCGGTCCATGGTTTTGAACGTGATGGTTTTTGGTCCATGTATTGGATGCTTCGGCATGTATAAATATGTATTATAACATTGAAAGGAAAATAATGAAAAATAAAGTTGGTAGTCCCGGTTCTGGGATCCAGGGGAAAATCTCTGTGTATATTTTTTTTATGTGTTATGCTCTCGCATTGTTTATTTTATGTGTTTTAGAATTCGTATGCAGGTAATTTCTGTACAGGGTTAAAACCTACAACAGTCAGCTAGCTTCAACCAGCTTTCAACTTTTTCAGTGATATGTCATCAAACAGCACAGCACTAAAGCAGTGCTAGATCATTAGATAGTTTTATTTTTTATTATGAAAATAATCTATTTTTGTAAAAGCAGTTTAAGATATTTTTCATCCTACTGTTGTATAAATAACTCTCTTCACGAGTTATCATGGGTTGCACCCTTGATGAAGCATTTCTAGACATTTTATGTACTTGACTTTTCTAGAACCTCAATACGAGGCAAAGGATTCTAAATTCTGTTTTGCACAGTTTGTGTTTCATGTAAGTTCTTCCCGTATTACTCATTATGTTTTTCTTCATATTCTTATTACTTTACAAAGATAACGAGGTAGGAATAATTGTGTCTCAATTTATTCCTATAAGCTTTCTGAAGTGATAATAATTAAAGAGAATGGATTAATGAACTGTCTATTTAATTAATTCCCTCTAAATCAATAAATCATCAACATCTTGTTGTAAGCATAAGCATATTCTCTTGAACCTTTTGAACATCGGTCAAAGTTTTTCACACTTATGACTATGTAATTATCTATTTGAGAATTGTGATAATCATATTATTTTTTGTTTTCTGCTCACCACTATTCAAGCTTTATCACTGTGTGAAATTTTATAGCAGCCCTTTCCTGAGATATTGATATTATTCAAAGGGTTAGGCATATCAGTTCTATATCTGTTTAATTCATTGGTCTCCCAAATCAAAACAAAAACCCCCAAAACATTTATCTTAGATGCTCTGGCATAATAGATGACCATTATTATCTCATAGGTACAACAATATGCTTACTTGTTCGGAATACTTACTCCAGGTATCAAGTCTATGTGATGACTAATGCTTCTTTTGGGTGGAAACTCACTTGGCAATTCATCAACTACGATATCATGAAACTCATGCAACAACTCTTGAACTTGAATAGGTAAATCTACAATTTTAGAGTGCAGAAGTACTACCTTTGGCTTGCAAAACACTACATAGCATACCTCTTCTTCTTCCATATGTTCTATAAAATCCTTTCCACTAAGTAACAGTGCTTTTGGGCTTCTTGTTTCATTTGTACCTTCCTCTTTCAATGGTACAAGAGTGTGCTTGATGCCATCCTTTCCAAAATTATAACAATTTCTCTCTCGATCATGTGTCGCCTTCCTATCAAAATGCTATGGGCGACCCAAAAGAATGTGACAAGCATCCATTAGCATTACGTCACAGAGCACCTTATGTTTATACCTACCTATCTGAAACTCAACTTCACTTTGTTCATGCACCAACAATTGGTGTCCTTTTTGCAACCACGATACCTTATAAGGTGTGGGGTGCTTAATCTTTTTCAATCCCAATTTTTCCACCATTTCTTGGGAAACTAGATTGTCCATACTTTCGCTGTCAATCACCAATTTGAAACATTTTCCTTTTGCCTTACACATTGTCTTGAATAAGGATTTCCTTTGGACTGGTTCAGCAGTCTCCTTTGCTAGTTTTAAAAGGACTTTGTGCATCACCAACACCTCTCCGGTCTCTGGCACATTCTCTATCTCAGGTACTTGTGCCTTTATTGCTTCAATTTGAGCTATATATGCACCTTGTTGTCCCATATTGTCATTCTCAGGACATTCAAAAGATCGGTGACCCAATTTGTTACATTTGTAACACTGGTAGGCAGTCTCTCTACCTCTACCTCTCTGGTAAGGTCTTCCTCCTCTGTTGCCACCTTCTTTCTCTGACTGCCCTTGTTGATTGGAGTTGCCTTCATCATTATTTTTTGCATGAAACTTTCCTCTTCCATTTTTCTGTCCTTTCCCTTTGGAAAAACCACGTCCTCTGCCAGAGCTTTGCTTCCTAGCTATCTTTTCTTATACCTTCAAAACACACTGGTATGCTTCCTCTATTGTCATTGGAGAAAGTATGATGATTTCATCTTGAATATCTAGCCTCAAACCATTGATATACCTTGCTATCTTTTATGGGGTATCTTCTACGCAGCCTGCTCTCAAATTCACATTGTAAACTCTTTGGTGTATTCTCTCTCACTCTCATTATCTTTTGCTTAAGATTTTGCATATGTTTGTAAAGAGATAGCTGGTAATCCACTGGAAAGAACTTACTCTTCATCTTTGTCACCATTCTATCCCAGCTCTTGATTAATTTTTTGTCCTTCTTCCTTGTTTCATCATGTACATTGCCCACCATAGTGCAGCATGGCCTTTCAACCTTGTCACAGCAAACTTGAATCTCTTATCCTCATCAATTTCCTTGTACTCAAAATACTTGTCCATCTCACTAATCCAATATAGTAGATTCTCATCTTTCAAACTGCCATCATAAATAGAGATTTCAGGCTTTGGCCTTGAACTTGAGCCCAATACTACTCTCAACAACTTAATCTCAATAGCTTCGTCAACAAGTGCTGATCCTTCTTCTTCAAGTTCTTCTTCGACCTCACTAACATCTCCACCTTTAGGATCTCGTTGTCCCCCTACTTCCATGGCTTCTAACCAAATTTGTAGTCTCCTTATCTCTTCACAGAGTTCTGCATTTCCCATGGGTCTTCCTCCTCAACCTCGTGTCCTTCCTACATGCCTATTCATCTCTCTACACTATAGATACCAACAACATTAAGGCTCTGATACCACAAATTGATGGTTGTTATCTCAGAAAACCATAGTGTTGTTACAGGATGAACAACAAATATTTTCTCTCACAACAAACTACAGTGTTGTTACAGGCTCTCTTAGCAAACTACAATGTTGTTACAGAATCTCACAACAAACTACAATGTTGTTACAGACTTTTAGAGCAAACTATAGTGTTGTTACAGGCTCTTTCAGCGGACTACAGTGTTGTTACAGATTCTCATAGGAAACCACAGTGCTGTTACAGACTCGCACAACAAACTATAGTGTGGTTATAGACTCTCACAACAAACTACAGTGTTGTTACAGGCTCTCTCAACAGACTACAATGTTGTTACGGAAGGAACAACATTGTTTTTTTCAGCCATACAATCTGTAAAAACACATCTTAAAGATCCCTTCGTAACTCCCAACAAAAGATATTTTTTGGAAATCGCTCATGTGTTACCAAATAGACCCTACTCTGCACAAAACCCAAATGCTGGAATTTTGAAATTAGTCTTCTTTTGATTAGAAATTAACCAGTGAAATAGGTGACAATTTTCTTTTATGAATTTTCTTTCTTTTGTTTGCTTGATACAGAGTGCTCTATATTCTCAAATATGAAATGTAAAATGACTCTTTCCAATACACAATATTGGATGCAAAATTATTGGATTAAATTATTAACTAAAATATGATTCTCCAAGTTCTCATTTAAATGTAAATAATAGAGAAAACACAGTGCAAGAATTCCTCATTCAACACAGCAATTTAAAGACCAAATCAATTTCAATCTCCAGATATTAATATTATGGTTCATAAAACTCACAAACACATAATATGCAAATAACTGTCTAACACACACTTATAGATTCGATTTGATGATACAAAAAACCATTGATCTAAGAAATTTTGTTCAATTAAATTCAATCTCACACCAAAACTTCCAGCACCCAAAAATGTTCCTCCTCTATCCTTCAAAACTAAAAGCCATTGTCCAAGAAATGAGTTCATGGATGTGAACCAATTTCCCTTAGCCCTAACTACCTACTAACTATAAAATCATTTATTTTAACTAGATATTCCTAACTAATCTTAACTAAATATCAAAAACTTTTTCAAAAATAAACTTTAAAATGTTCTAGCCTTGACATGTGATCAATCCATCACATTGCTAGGCTCTTGGTCTGACTTTAATAACTTATAATTTTTATGTGCTCAGCCTAATGCACCTGCATCACACTTCATATATACCTATCTCTCCCTCCCTCCCTCTATCTCTCTCTTCTTCCTTCTCTCCCCCTTCCATTTATATCTCTATCCCCCTTTTTCTCTCCTTCTTCATCTCTCTATATCACCCCGCAAACATACACATTATTTCTCCATATATATCTATATCTCCCTCCCTCTCCCTCTCCCTCTCCCTCTCCCTCTCCCTCTCTCTCTCTCTCTCTTCCCCTTCTCTCCCTCTATCTCCCCTTCTATCTCTCTTCCCTCCTACTCTCCTATCTCCCTTTATCTATATCTCCCTTGTCACTCCCTCTCTCTTTCACCATATCCCTTTGCCACTCCCTCTCTCTCTCTCTCTCTCTCTCCACCTTTCTCTCTCTATATATCTTTCTTATTACCTCCCTCTCTCTCCCACTCCAACTCCATCTCTCTCTCCCTACCTCTCAAGTCTTATCTCTCTCTTCCTTTCTCTCCCACCTCCCTCTGTCTCTCCCCCATGTCACTCGCTCACTCTCTCTCTCTCTCTCTCTCGACCTTCGGCCTGCAACTCCGTTGACTATTCTTGGGCCTCATAAGTGTTATCGTATTGTTTATCCAAGCCATATTCATACCTTTACAACATAGTTCGTAACTATTATATTATCGATTTTCACTAAATGCATTCATTTTACCTTATGGATAATTATTAATGATTTCTTGTATTTTTAATATTAAATCAGCTTTTAACGTGGTTTTCCAATGACGATTTACTAATATGTCTATGTGCCCAAACAATAAGTTCTAGTATTAGAATTTGACAATTCGGTACTTATATTAGTGTCGGTGCTAAGTAAAGGTTAACACATTGGCACTTCTCAAGATGACATGGGTTGTAACTACATGTTTATGGATGGATTTAAGTTCACACCTAGCTCACACATGAAGCTTAAGACATTATTCAACGTTATAGTCAAACCTAAATTTCACCTATAGAAATTCGGTACTTAATTTGGTACCAGTTTGGCATTTTCTAGAAATTTAGTACTTAGTTTGGTACAAGTTTGGCATTTTCTAAAAATTTGGTACTTACTTCGGTACCAGTTTAATAGTTTGGTAGAAGCTATGAGAAGTTACGTCTAGCTCTGAAGGAAATTCAAACTGATGCCAAGCGGCATCATTTCTATCTCCAACAATAATTTAATACATTCCCAAATCATAACAAGACTATTTTAAAATATTATTTGTTATCTTGAATATAGTACGAGATTTAGATTTTTATGGAAGTTGATATGATCCTTTGGACCATCGCTTCCTTTCCATTGTAATATAAAGTAAAGAGATCTGCACCACAGCAAAAAGGAGAGGACACAAAGAGGAATTTTATTATTATTTTGAGTTGGTTTTTGTAATGGATTTCAACTTTTGTATGTAATGGAAATTTAATTGTTAATGTTCTGAGCAACATTCTAATCTAAATTAGTTGTTGGGAATGTTTCCAAGTCGAGAAGGGCCCCTTGACTCGGGTAATGCCTTGGTTTCTATTTGTAGAGTGGGTTAATATTTAGTTTTTGTTTCCTAATTGCAGATTTTATTTGATGGTATTTTTTACTAGATTTATATTTCACACATTCTTAGATCTATTGTTCTACCATCAGATCTGTTAAATAAAAGGCATTATGATCAGATTAGAATTAATTTTCTCAGTCTTAAGAGTTAAGCAAACTTTGAGAATTAATTTTCTCAGTCTTTGGCAAATAAATTTAAACAATTCTTAGCACTTCAACTATTTCTAGAGAGATCTTCTTCAATGTGTTTAATATCATTTCATGAAGTAATGCAAATGTGTGAGAAAGAGCCAGCGATCATTAGCTTAGAATTATTTCATTGTAGCAATAGTAAGAATGTTCTTGTGCTTACTCCCATACACTATAGAAAATCGCTTATGTATATATTTTCCTTTTCCTCCAATCATTAGTAACCTATAATGTAGTGCATATTGCACCAAAATGAAAAAGTCAAAGGCACTTTATTTCGTAGAACACTAATCCTACCAAGGGTTAATGTATTGTATTCATCACCAATGAATTGTGGGTTGTTTGAGCCTAATACAATAACACCCTTATAACACCCTAATACAAAGCTTATTGTGTTTTAAAGGCCAAATGATTCTCCAATTAGATAGCTGGTTACTTGAAATAACTTCATATCTAAATGGGTTGCAATTTCTTAAGTGTGTTCTTTTTAGAATACATTATCTACGTCAATTTGGGAATTGGTTAAAATTGTAAATGATGAAGAATATCATTCTTTGCAAAATCATTTATTAAATCATTAAGCGGAGAGGCTCATTCTACAGCCCAAAGGAGATTTGTAAGTATGTACGCCCGTCTATCACTCTTTAAAAAATAAATAAATAAATTATGTTCTAAATAGAAAAATAACGTCACTATAATAAAGTAAAATGAATATGTTGCAAAGTAATTAGAAGTAAAAAAAAGTGTGAATAAGATGTTTAAATCTTATATTTTTCAAAAATATTTCAACAAAATATTTAAATAAACTATTTGAAGATCCATATTTATGTCCCTATCAACTTCATATATACTATATATAGAAAAAAATTGTTAAAATAAAATTTTGAAATGTGGTGTTAAAAAATTATTCAATATGGATTATCAATCAAATATTTTAATAGAAATTTATATTGGCATATACTTAAAAATATATTACTAATAAAAAATCATTTTAATTTGCGTGATAAAATATACTAATGTACATGTTATGTAAAATATTTTAATGTCAATTACATATATATTATATATCATTTTTTAAAAATTATATATATATATATATATATATATATATCATGAAAAGTTAAGTTTTTATGGTTGGAACAATTATTTGGTCCTATATATATTCTACTTAGCATTCAAAAATACAATTTAAACAATAAATTAATAAATTGTATTTTACACTCTAAAAAAATTGACACGTGAAGAAATTTAATTCTTCTCGAATCATGTTAGATCTACACTGGTTACAACAATATTCACTCTATATTACCCTAAGTAATATATGTTTTGAAATAGTACACATAACACGACATAATACACCTAATAGCACTTGTCAAAGCTGACGTGGATTTTGAGAGGTCGAGGAAGTCCCAAACCGACGAAACTCCCTTAAAATTACCCATATGTAATACCCATATACATATGGACTACCACCAATACCACTTGTCAAACAATGCTGACGTGGATTTTGAGAGGTCGAGGAAGTCCCAAACCGACAAAACTCTTCTGCGATCATGCACGTTGATCCATCCATGTGAACCGACTGTATGTTCGTACTATGCAGCGACGGCTCCGTGAACTCCGCCTATAACTCCTGCGGTAAGAGCATGGCTCCACGTGGCTCTTTTCCATGGACTGTCGGCACTTTTGAGTGAGCTTGGCTCACACTCTTCAGCTCGGAATCTGAATCAACAACCGTGACCATGTCGAAATCTCAAAATTGAATAAATTGGTCCACGTTAATCAATCACAGTGGACCCTAGTGACAGGAAAATATGTTTAAAGGTCATTGGAGGGTAAACAATTCGGAGGAATTAAGGTTGAGAGCGACTAGGGAATGATTTGAATCCCACGTCAATGTAATGATCTCAAAGATGAACTCCGTCTCCGTTTCTTACGTGTACATCAAAGGCGAATGCTATTTCCAACCCTATAGCTCCATAAATATTTGTCCGTACCCCCTTTTAATTCAATATTGATGGATGCATGGTCAAGAACATGCGATGACGTAAGGAGGATGAGTCTCTGAGTGTAAAAGATGGGTATTTATGGAGCTATAGAATTAGAAATAGCATTTGCCTCACAAACAGGGACATTTCATGAAATTGTTTCATACTCTACATTCTCTCTGCATAAAATTCTATGATCACCAACATACTTAGATTTTATAATTACGTAATCAAAGATTTTGCGCATCGGTTTTTCTTATTACTCCCTATCATACCAAGGGAATATAGAAATTTTATTTTAGCTAACCCTTGCAATAAACTTAGTCTACTCATCGGTTATTGTAATGTTTTGTAAAATGCAATATTTATGACTATGGTAAAAAGTAATTGGTTTTTTTATTTTTCAGAAATGAATTTTCAATTTTTTGATTAGCTGGAAGACTTGAAAAGACTAATTACCTGCGGTTAGACATGACAAGTAGAAAAAAATAGATAAACAAATGTTTTTATTTCAAAAATACAAAAAATAGCCAAGTGGCCCATGACAAGTGTTTGAGTATTTATGTGACAAAAACATATTTGAAGTAATAATAAAGAGAAAAACAAGTATCTTGTGTTTAGCAGGACTTTAAAATGAAATTGTGGTACAATGGCATGTTTCTTCAAGCCTATACATGTTCATGTTAATAAATATTATTGTTTCAAGAACATTCATGATAAAATCTCTCAATAGAGTTAATTAAAAGCAATATTTATTTAAAGTAAAGCTAAGTGACATTTTACTTGAGGTGTGGGAGTGAATATCGAAATTTAATTAAGAAAATTTGTATTCTATGCATTTAAGAATATTAATGATCAAATCACATTGCTAATTTGCAGCAATATTAACATAGCTTCAAGAGCATTCAATATATCTCCTCATTTGTAGAGTTGATATTTTGGGATTCAACGTATAAAGCTTAGTGTTGAGAAGTGGAGATGCATTTGCCGAGTGCATTAGTCATGTAGGATAAACGTGTTATCACGTAGAGTTGTAGAAAAACGTGTAGATGAAAAATATAGAGATCTACAAAAAAAAATATAGAAAAGTGAAAGTGGTAAGTACATGCTTCTTTTTTTTTGCAAAATGCTTATTTTCAATGTGTTTGAAGTTGCTTATATCGAAATATAGCTCTCAAATTCATGTTTTTCTAAATTTCCATATGTTCAATCTGGTTAAGATGTTGGCTTTGCTATTATTGGTTCCACTGTTGTCTGATCTTTGGCTAGTACACATAAATTTATAGTAGGATTTGTTGGTCTATCAATAACTATATTTGATTGTTTGTATTTCAAGTTATATGAAATTCAATTGACATTTATAGAATACAGTCGCAGTCTAAATGGCCATACTAGTAGGTCGTGTTTTTTTTCTTATGATATGTCTTATGATTGTTGTATGTTATAAGTTCATCTTTTCTTAGATAACTATGTTACAACTCGTAAGATTTAATCATAGTCTAAATGGCCATACTAGTAGGTCGTGTTTTTTCTTCTGATATGTCTTGTGATTGTTGTATGTTATAAGTTCATGTTTTCTTAGATAATTATGTTACAACTCGTAAGATTTTTTGAAGTAGGACACAATTTAAGTATTGTTTGTATGCATTTGATTGTTTGTTTCAAGTTACATAATGTCCATTTGTTTATGTGTTTGAAATTACATGTATTTGGTTGGCTTACCAATCTACTTCGATGGAGTATGAAGCAACAATTTAGTTAGCAATAGTAGAGTAGCATAAAATATGAACTAGTGCTTCAATTAATACAATATAGTCTAATGTAAGTGTCCTTAGGAGTATGTCTTATTCTTTGTTTTCATATGGGTGTTTTGTGATTTTTGAATGTTAGAAATTCATGTTTCCTTAGGCAATCATGTTTGAGGGTTGGTAATATTTTTTGAAACAGGAGGCACTTTATAAAACTGCTTTCATTTGTTTCAATTTTATGTTTTTTGTTTATGTTTGTGGTTGTGGACATGGCCAATAAGCAAGCGACAATGACTTAGTTGGCTTGAGGTAAGGCGACCAAGGCTAGTAGAATGGACTAATATATGAAATGATATAAAAAAATTGAAACGGGAGACACTTTATAAAATTTCTTTCATTTGTTTCAATTTTATGTTTTTTGTTTATGGTTGTGGTTGTGGACATGGCCACTAAGTAAGTGACAATGACCTAGTTGGATTGAAGTGAGGCGACCAAGGCTAGTAGAATGGACTGATATATGAAATGATTTAAATAATACATTTGTTTAGGACAAGTTAACAAGAAATAAATTTGAAATGCATGGATGATTATAACTTGAAACTAATATATGAAATTATTGGTGTATTTTTTCCAAGTCTAGGTATCTCAACCAACTTTTACAATATGATTGTAGGATTCAACGTTTGTTTTTGGGTTCACCTTGTGCGAAGTAGTGGAACTTGTCATTTTATGTCAACAATTCCTCACACGTTTTAGTTCTAAGTCACATTTACTAATATAGTAATGATTATAATGTTAAGCACATAAATGGATAATATAGGTTCAAATTTTTCTTTTGGACTTACCTTGTGCAGAGTAGTGAAACTCACATTTTTGTTTATGCACTTTGGCACACGTCTTTGTTTCATTTTGATTTGGCATGTCTTTGTTTTGTATAGACTTGAATTGCACACAAAATTTTGTTATAAATTTGAAATGAGTGAATGATAGTAACTTGAAAGTAATATGTAAAATTAGTAACCTTTGTTTTATGATTGTATTATTGTTGTATGTCTTCCAAGCCTAGGTATATGGGTCGGATTTTACAATACAAATGTAGATTCAATACTTTCATTTGGGTTCACCTTGTGTGCAGTGTTGAACTGTGTAGCTTGGGAGGTACTCCCATAACCCCTGGTGTATTGGGTTTGTGAGGAGCTGACCCATGAAAATGAAGCTTCGTGGGAAATGTACCCAAGTGGTGGGTTTTCTACCCAAAGATGTGGGTGAAAGACCCAAGGAGAAAATTTTTCTTATTGATTAGACGCACGAGGGGCACCCTTGATAGGCTAAGGGGCACCTAAGGCTTGAATGGTGAAGGCTAAAAATCAAATGTAATAATTTTATCTCTTATGTTAGTAGGTTTTTGTGTGTAGGATCAAGTTGGCTTAACCTAGAAGACATGACCCTTGGTGGAAAGTGACACCACCTAAGATCACTATAAGTAGATATGAGGTTGTGATCATTTGGACTATCATAAGAGGAATCGTTCTAATGGGAAGACTAGCCTAAGGAGCCGCAAACCTAGAGGAACTAAGCTAGAAAGGAGAAGGATGAGTGTGCCTTGTTTATATGTTCTGGTACATGCCAAGTTAGGAGTTTTTGGACATGTGGTTTACAGCATGGTTATGAGCACATATACAAGGGTAATTTGTGTGATTAGGATGAGTTTGAATTATGTGCATTCAATGAGGGTTACAACCCTTATATTTGTTAGAAAGGGGGGTCACAAGGTCTGTGGAACAACTAGAGTGAGGGTTGAGTCCCTCAATCTTATGCGTAGGTGCATTAAGGGCTATAAAGAGAGTTGACCCCAATATTTCATAAGATTGTTGGGGATGAGTTAGGTTCTTTTTTCCTAGTCTTGAGTTTTACTTTTAATGAGTGTCCATGGTTGGTCTATTGGGTTATGAATCATATGTGTAATGAGCTAGACAATCTTTTAGGTTTTGGCCTTGTGGAGTGGTTTCATGTTGATGTCCTTATTTTCTATAGATCAATAATTTGGGGCTTTCCTCTTTGTCCTTCATCATATTTTATAAGTCGACGTCTCTCTACTAGTTGTCCCCATTGTCTTTGTATAGCAATGCTTATGGATCCAAGCAGTAGATGGTTAGCCGACGAGGTGGCAGAGGAAATATTGGGCATAAAAGGATGCACCCTTTTTCCTATGAATCAATGGCCACTTCCTTTGATTTTGCACCTCTAGAGGTGTGTAAGGAGATTCTAGATCTAGAAAGTGTGGAGGTAAGGGATAGCCCATGTTGCTCTGATTTTGAATTTGTGGGAGAGAAAGTGAGATGGCTTCCAAATATTGGTCAATTTCAGAAAATGAGGATGAATTTATTGAGTTTGTTGGCATTAAACCAACAAAATACAACTTCTTTGTGTCTCCTCTTTGAGGATAAACAGCTGGAAACTTATAATGTTTTATCATTTTTGGAAGATATTACGAGGATGATTCGTAATCTGCATTTCTATTTGAACAACACTGATTTTCGTTTGGTGCGAGTGGAGAGGAGACTTTCCTGGTGAGTGACTCTGGGTGAGGAGATCTCACTTATCCTCTTGCTAACAATGTGCATACCCCTGCATTGATCTCTTCAGATAATGACTCGTATGGTGAAGCTAAGTGAGGGTAGGTACTTTTCTATTCTATTTTTTTAAGGTCATTTGATCTTGTGTTTTTGGGTTGATATACTATGGCTTTGGTGAGATAAGTGAATTCTCAGTTGTTAAACATGGTAGATTCAATTTTATTTTGGGCACAATATGGTGTTGTCACTATGTTTTGTGGGTTGACGATGTGGGAATGACGCTCAATGCTTTTAAGTTTTTCTTTTGAATGTTTGTCGCATCTTCGGATAAAATTTGCTTGCTTCTTTTCTGTGGAAGCGCCCTACAACAATATTGCATCAAGTTTTTGTGGAGACGTCTTGAAGCAGTATTTGGCTCAAATATTTTCTAGGTTGTAGTACAAGAATGTTTTAAACTTGCTCCCTATAGTTGTGTAAGCATCATTAGATACATCTGTCGTTTTAAATTGTAAACGAGAAGGTTGGATGGAGTTGACTAGTATGCAAGATGATAGTGTTTTTTGGTATTTCCTATTACTTTTTTCATGGTTACTTTCTGGTAATGGGCTACTAGGTCGAATGATATTGTAACCACTCTATTTTGGCTTTGCCTAGTCCATTTCTTATTATGTATATGATGCTTTGGTGATGAAATATAAATCTATCTAATTACAATATATATATAGATATATATATATATATATATATATATATATATATATATATATATATATATATATATATATAATCAACAATGCTCTTTTGTTTTTTTTTTAAGAAAGAAAAAACATACTTTCTTTTGTTATAAAAGAAGCCACATTTACATAGATATTTATTCTGTTTTCCCCTCATCACATCAAACTAATAATATCTCTTATTACTTCTATCACTTTTTTCGTTAATTCTAAGATCTATCTCTACTTTCTTTATTTTACCTATATCTAAATATAATTTCATGTTTATCCAACACACAAAAATGGATTCTTTTCTTCTGTGTGTCTCATGTAAAACTAAAAAAACAACATAATTACATATTCAATTTTAGAAATAGATTAATGGAAAATAAAAAATTGTAACCACCCATCAAACCTTGATGTTTCATGACCACTGGAAAATGCCTTTTTCAAAAACTAAGAAACTGATAAGGTTGGGCTCTGAACTACATATTTTTTTGGACAATGAATAATCCACATGGTTTCTTATCTATAAATGTGGGAAAAGGAGATCCTTTTAAAATAGTTTATCAACATCTTGATCCTATACTTCTACTTAATGAGCGCGGGAGTCTCTAAAACATTCCTTGAATCAACCCACTCAGTAATCACTTTGGAAACTCCAAAGACATCAATCTCCTCTGTGTCAAGCGAATTGGCACAAAAAATGATTCCCTACTCAGCGAAAAGCTATACTCTAGTATTTTTCCCTATGCCACTGAACCATCTAAACCGATAGTAATATCTAGGCTTCAAAATAATAAACATCTGACTACCACATAATTCAAAGGATGAGGCCTTGTCAAAAACACCTACAGGGAAATTAGCCCATATGTCCTTTGGATAACATCTTTTTGTTTTAGCTTCTCCTTCATAGGAAAAATATTTATAAAGAAATTTGAGACCTTTATGCATGTTCCCCTCTCATCTACCTCCTCTTGTTCAAATGTCCATGTGTTCCTAGCTCTCCATATACCCCACATGACATAGAAGGGCAAGGCTCTGAAGTCCTTATATTCCAAGGACCATTGAGATATGCATTCCCTGATAAAGGACCTATCCCAAGTAGCTCTAAAATTAAGTACATTGAAGACCCCAAACCAAACAAAAATTGCAAATGGGAATCACAGGAAGAGGAGATTCACATCTTCTGAATTTACATGGCATATTCCACACATACCTGGACCCTTGATGCCTCTTTTATGTAAATTTTCCCACGTGAGTATCTTTTTATGAACCACCAAACAAGTAAATAACTTCATTTTGTGAGGGATATTCTATTTCCATGACTTTTGGAACCAACTGTATCTATAATCCATAATGTGGCCTTGAGTGATGTGAGAGTAAGTTTCTGTAACTGAAACATGCCATTTATACATGCATCCATTCCATGTCATCCTATCCTCCTTTAAGGACAAAATTATATCTGCTAATTTTAGTTGGAGTGTATATTCTTCCTATTCATCAACAAATTGACTTGAGATTCCTAGATCCCTAGCCTCCTTCCATGTTTTTGAAGAGATATTTGAGCTTTGATATATATATATATATATATATATATATATATATATATATATATATATATATATATGTCCATTAAAATGAAGATGCCTTTATTATGTATAAGAGAAAGCAACGAGAAGGAAAAAGTATAAATACCTACCATGCCTTTGATTGCATCAACCCCAAATTCTGTTTTCAAACCTGAGCCAACCTCCCATCTCATGTTATCAAGGATCCAATGCTTCGTTTTCATTATGCTTCTCTAGGATTGTGACTTATCGCCTTTTTATCTGAAGCCCCCTCTCTGATCCAACTTATCAACTCTTTGTTTTTAAGATATTTACCTTTTATAATTCGTTGCCATAAACATTTGCCATAAACACCCCTCCATAAATTCTTTAACAATAATGCCAAGTTAAAAATTTAGAAATCTTTAATGCCCCAACCGCCTATTTCTACCTATCTAGATAGAATCTCCACATCAATGAAGTGTAGTTTCCTAATGCTACCAGGACCAACCCATAGAAAATTAGCAATAGTAGAATTTATTATATTAACCGTCTCCTTTGGTAGTTTGTAAATGTGCATCTAATTAATGGAGATGATTTCTAGCATCAATTTGATCAATACAAGTCTACCTCCCAATGTTAACCACTTGTGAGACTAGGAGGTCAACTCCTTTTCAAATTTCAAAACTATCTGATCCTAGTCTTTGTTTTCATATATGCTCAGCTTAATGAAAAACCCAAGGTATTTAAATCCTCCTTCCAATGAAATCCACTATACACTGAACAAATTTGTGATCTCCTTCATCGAGGCCTCCTCATGGTTAGACAAGATCAAGGAAGATTTACCCTTGCTCATAAGTAAACATGATGTGTCCGCAAAGCTTGATATTATCTTATGAAATGTTTTCCATTCACTAATAGAAGCCTTCCCCATCAAAAGAACATCATCAACGAACATGAGGTGTGTTAGCGCGATTTGACTTAATAGCCTGCATCTGAAGATGATCCCCCTAGATCGAGCATTCTTTATCCTTCTGCTTAAACCATTTATCACAATAAGAAGCAAGAGCAGAGAAAGGTCACATCTTTGTCTAAGAACTTTGGTTTCCTCAAAGAATTATGTTGTAAGGCCATTAATGATGACAACATAATTCAAAGTCAAGATACAAGCCATGATCCAATCAACTATAAGTACTCCAAAACTAATCTTGTGAAGGATCAACCTTAAAAGTTCCTAATTTACACATTCATATGCTTTGATCAAATATATATTCATGAGACATACCTCAATCTAACGATACTTTATAGAGTGGATGCACTCTTGTGTGATGGAAATTGCATCATGAATATGTCTTTGTTCTAAAAAGACAATTTCTCTAGTGAAATATGCTTCGACAACTTAATATTGTTAGCTATGGTCTTGGAAATCAATTTGTAAATGATGTTTCATAGTCAAATAGGATGGAAGTCAGAAATGGAAGAAAGCTTCGTTACCTTAGAGATAAGTGTTATGAAATTCATGTTTAATGAACCCATGATCAAACGAATATGACGTGATTCCTTGACCATAGCAGTAAGTTCTTCAAGCATTATATCCTGAAAGTGAATAAAGAGTTCCATGGACTAGCCATATAGTCCTAGACTCTTGTCTCTTGACATAGCTTTCATATCCTCTAAAACCTCTCCCTTAGTGACTAGGCTCCCCAAAATATCGTTGTCCTCCTCACTGACCATATTTTAGAATAGATTGATAAACTCCAACTGCTTGTCAAAATGTACCCCTTCTCTTGCTCTATATAAATGGCTAAAATATCGAATTGCTTTCCTTTGAATCTCCTTTTGGGAAGCGAAGGAGTTACCCTCTTTGTATCTAATGTAACATATAGAATTTTTATTTCTCTTGTGTGATGCCTGAGTATGGAATAATCATGTTTTTTTGTCACCTTTAGCCACCCATCATGCCCTTCTCTAATGTGTCAGTCATTTTCTTGTGTCTTCAGAATCTAATTTTTTCTAGCTTCTAAATCTAGAAGCTTTATTTTTTGAAGATTCAGAAAAATATCCCAGATCCTTCAGGTCTCTAAGGATTTTTTTCTTCTTGTTAATCCCATCTAATTCCTGCATCAAAACATTTTTCTTTTCCCTAACCCAAATCTGAACATATTTCTTCAACTCTTTAAGCTTGAAGCAAAAAAATTCCATGCTAGATACCCCACTTTCGGATCTTGTAGAGAGCCATGTATATTTGAACAAAACTTCAAATGATTTCTCCTTAATCCATAAATTATTAAACTTAAAGGGATAGGCATGTTTCAAAATTTCCCTCGTCTATTCCCAAAAAACTAGAAAGTGATCTAAAGTTAGAGATGGAAGGATCCATGAAACCAAATGATCTAGATGGCTAGCTAGACCAGCTTGGACAAAATATTGATCCTGTGTTTTATAAATACCCTTTATCCACATACATTTTTTCTCTTATGTAGGGTCAATTATTGTGGGCCTAATATCCTTTAAATATTTATGTGCAAAAAAATCCTTGAAAAACTTCCCCATATATCCTCTGTGTTATTTGAACCCCTAGAACTCATCCTTTTCAATGGCTAAATTGAAGTGACCTACCATAATCAAAGAGATAAGTTCCATGATACCACTGGCATCAACTCGTTCCCAAAAACCATTTCTTCCAAAGAAAGGAGCATATACATTAAGAAGACATAGGTGAAAAATTGATCCTCTCTGAAAACCTATTAATATTATTCTTACAATATATTTAAAAGCATTGAAATTAATGACATTAGTATTCCGCATGACAGATAGTCCTCCCAAGATATTGGAGGCATCTGTTGCACATACATTCCATAGTATGAAAATATTCAACATATAATCCCGTGCCTTCTCCTTACTGATCATAATATATTGGAAGGGAACTACATCCAAATTGTTAATTTGAATAATGTTATGAAGGGATCTCCTTTTAGGGTCAATCCCAACCCCATTACATTCAAAGACATAATTTCATTTTGGGGGATCCTCCACAATTGCATTCCCTTTAAGGACCTAAGAGCCAATAAGTGCAACATCCAGCTGACCAACCTTAATGTAGGCAAGATCACTATTATGGGGATTGTGATCCTCCAAGGACTTTGGAAATGTAGATAATAGATCAGAAGGGGACATGGAGCAATTTGAAATTTTCTTGTATTTGACTCTTTTTTTCTTTCTGGTAGTAACGTTCTTCCTAGAATCAGACTCACAAAAACATCCTCATCTGCAAAAAATGACTTCTTTATAGTGAGTGGCTTGAAGCCTATTGACTCTTCCCAAGCCAGGCTCTCCAACTCCGCATCATTAGAGAACGGAGAGGAAAAGAGGCCCAAGGGCGCCCCGAATTGAATTATAGGATAGAAATGTTTCTCCTTCATGTTATGGTGCCAACCTCTCGACCCAAGTCATGCTTGATGAGAGATGGCATATTTTTGTTGTGTGCTGAACTAGTCAGCCTCTCGATGGGATCAATAATCATAGACAAAGGATATAATTAAAGGTTTCACATGTACCTCATCAGACTATAATTAACAAATACATGGGGGTGAACTGATCTTATTATTAAAAATGTATTTGAAATATATTTTCAAAAAATTATATAAATAAAACTCTCAAAAACTGCCAAATACTAGACAAGGAGTCCCTAATCACTGATATAGAATCCCCCAATAAAATTGTTTGCCAATGTAAATTTCCCTGTAGAATGTAAACTCATTAATATTGAACTTGAGCCCAATAAGATCTTAAAAAGGATCATTCCCAAAAAATATGTTTCATTTTTTCTAATCCTAAGCAGAAATGACGCAACCCATCAGTAAAGCCACTTTTGGTCAACTGGGTTTTAGAAGGGAAACACTGATAAATCACTAAGCATGCAAAAACCTAGATTTTATAGGAGATTCTAGTTGACCATACATGATGTAGTCAATGAATACAATTATGAATTTCTTCATTTGCAGAAATCCACCTAGCATTGAGAATTGGCCCAAATTCATGGTATTGATGCAAAATGGAGCAGACATTATGAGAATCAGACTAAGTCAAAGGCTTCCCAAAACTCCACTCCCAATCTCCTCAAAAGATGTCATCCATATCAATTCTCATCTTGAAAAGGTCCTCACAAGGAATGAGCCTAATAATATCCATAAAGTTAGGTTGATATGCATAGAATAAATAGAATTCTTGAACCATTGAGCAAAAGTTGTTCCAAGAATATGAAGTGAAATCCTAAACATCCCTCCAAAGAAAAATGTTTATTTTACTAAACATTTTTGCTTGAAAATTAAGAATATCAAGTTTCTTCTTGTTTTCAACTCTATATTTGATTCTTGGTTAAATTCCAACCCAACAACTATCGTACCTCTTCCAATGAACCAAGCTTGCCAATTTCCTCCTAGTTTCCCAAATACTCTTAAAAATGGACCCAAAAATTTAAAACTTATAAGCATAAATGATGTCACATAAGTCAAACTAACCCCTAACTTTTCCAAAATGTTGGATTGGAAGCAACTTGAGTCACATCAACACTTGCTAGAGAAGGAACCCTCTAAACATATGACTACCAATTTGTTAGTGAAAAAGCTAACTTGTATTCCCACTTCGATCAAAAGAAAACCTCCCTCATCCTTGGGCATGATGGAAACATCCTAGGGAATTATGAGAAGAGCCTAATTTCCAACAAATTTGACCCATAGTTAAGAACATAGAATATATTCTAGGTTGAGGAACTAAATCTTGTTAGGGAGTCAATGGAACAAATAGTAAATATGAGAGGTTTGAATAATCTTCCTAACCACTATGAGATTATGACTAGAGGAAATGAAAACTAGGCTGTTTCGATAATAATATGACATACGGTCGATTCCCACCGCTACCACAGGGTTGGGTAGGTGGGACACCCTCAATCCAATTTGATTGGATCCAGGGGTTCTAATTTCTCTTATATATCATCTTCTTTAGCTTAAGTTGTTGAACTTACTTTAAGAGGTTCTACATTATGAGATTCCATTGAGCCTTGTTGTGCCAATTCTTACTAAGATGAGGGATTTTCATTTGAGATAATTTCCCATGACTACTTAATCTCCATCGAGGTATGCCTAATATCTTTTGAATTCATTTTATTTTTTCTATAAGAGGGCCTAATTCATGTGGATATTACTTGGAAATCCAATGAATGTTATTGCTTGATATTACTTATTCCTTTGTTGCTGCTTCTTATCTATCCTTAGCCCATTTGGGAAATTCGTTGCTAGGTTCCCTATTTAGAATGTTATGAGTCAAAGGAACAATTAGCTAATATATTTACAAAATAATTTACAATAAATGATTTTGAATTTCAAACAAAATCTAGGTGTTATAGATGTTGAAGCATTTAGCAATCATAATTAAGGAGTATTGGAATATTGTAATTACTCTCATTGACCTAGTTTGTTAAATTATTAGTCATTGAAATGAACAAATAAAAATTTGATATAAATGCTTCTTTTATATGGTTTTTGGAAAATAGATTCAAACAGTTTGTGTAGAAATTAATCTGTAGATTCAATATTTCTCATGAAATTTGCTAAATCACAAGACTTGAAGCTACTCTACTGATCTGCACAAGCTAATTCACCATCTAAAATAAGAATTATCGACATGCAAAAGGAAACATCCCACATGAATAGAGATTTATCTAGGGGAAAACAACTGCTCAAAACCCCTTACTATCTATATTTCATTAATCAAATAATAGAGAAGAAATACAATGCTTTCTCAAGCTTGAGCACACCCTACAATTTTATAGTCTATCCCTCTACTTGACTGACTGAAACTTGCCAACACTTATCCAAATTCAATCCTTCCCAAGCTCCTATTTCCTTGTGTCATTCCCTTGGGAAATTTCCCCTATTTTTTAGGAATTTCACACTCTATAATTGCAGAATAACCTTAGGTCATTCTCTAACTTCGTGAACCACTTGTACACATTGGAATATGCTACAACTGATAGTACACTGCCTTAGAATATCCATCTCAACTAGGTAACTCGATTCTCTGCATGCAACAATTATTTTGGTTTGATTGATCAGTTAACTAGTTGATCACTGAGTGTGGTTGAAGTTCCACTTCCACAACTTGACCTTCACTAGTTCTTCTGACAGTTAGAACTAGTTACACTGACAATAACTCAAATTATCAATCAGTCATGTAGAACTAAACTCAATCTTCCCCAAACTGAATTTTCTGAGTTAACTGAGTGACAAGTGCCATGTCACTTCATTTAATTACCTCCAATTATTTTTATAAAATGGAAATTTTAATTTAGTTTGACCAAGGCAAACTCAAATCTATATTTTCTTGTTGCATTTTCAACACTCCCTCTAAGCAAGAAAGAGATTATCAACCACCCCTATCCTAGACCTGTGGAACTCAAACTTCCCTCTTGACAAGGCATTTTTTAAAATATCTGCATCTTGTTCCTCTGTTAGAATGTACTACAACAACATAATTTGCCTCTACACACAATATCGTAGATGGTGATACCGGATATCAATATGCTTGGATCAATCGTGAAAAACAAGATTCTTAGAGAGTTTGATACAACTCCAATTATCATTGTAAATCACAGTAGGATCCATTATCTAACCAAACAAGCCAACAAGTATCTTTCTCATCCAGATAGCCTTACATGTTGCTTAACTTGCAACCATGTATTCTTCTTTCACTAAGATGAGTGCCACTAATCTTTGCTTCTTACTATACCAAGAAACTGATGCAGACCTAACAATGAAAATTCCTCCTTATATACTCTTTCGGTCTGATGGATTTCCCACCCAATCTACATCAGTGAAGCCACACAACTTAACTCCCTCTGTCCATCTGTACCAAAGTAAAGACTAGGTAGTTCCTCTAAGGTACTGTAGAACATGTTTAGCTTCCCTAAAAAATAGTTTGGTTGGCCTAACCATGGCGTGACTAAGTTGGCTGACTATATAACACATGTCTGGTCATGTGTTCACAATATACATGAGTGAACCCACCAATTGTTGGTAAACAGTCACATCCATTTCCTCACTTGAAGTGGCATCCTCTTTCCTTCAGTTGATCGCTAGAGGAGTCTCTGTGGGTTTTCACCTATCCATGCAGAACCTCTAAAGTATCTCATTGGCATACTTTCCATGAGATAAAAATAGTTCCCCATCACCTTGCCATATTTCCAATCCAAAGAAGTAGTGCATGAGACCCATGTCCTTCATCTCAAACTCTCTTGCAAGGTCCTCCTTGCAATATTTGATCAGCTTCTCATCACTAGTGATGATCAAGTCATCAACATATAAAATAATAATCAACATTTTACCTTCTACCAAAATATGATAGAGTTTTTCATCTACTTCACTTTTGGTGAAGCCCAAACCAGGGAGATAGTTTTCGATCTTGGTGTACCAAGCACAGGGTGCTTGCATGAGACCATACAATGCTTGCTTAAGTCTACACACATGAGACTCTCGATCAAAAGTCTCGAAGCCTTCTAGTTTCTAGATATACATCTCCTCCTCAATGACTCCATTGAAGAATGTTGTTTTCACATCCATCTGGTGTATCTTCCAACCCATCTGCACAACCAAAGAAAGGATTTATCTAATGGATGAGTACCTTGCTACAGAAGCAAAGGTCTCCTCATAGTCAATCCCCTCCACCTGAGAGTACCCCTTGGACACAAATCAAGCCTTGTATTTTTCTATGCTTCCTTCTGCTCCCTTATTCACCTTGAAGATCCATCTTGAAACCACAACTAATTTTTTGTTGGTCTTGGGACCACCTCCCAAACATTTTTCTTCACAATGGATTCATACTCCTCCACCATTGCATCAATCCATACTAGTTTTTCTATTGCTTCCTCGAAATAGGATGGCTCAACCTTTACTAGCTCAGCTATAAGAGCCATGTAGCTAGTGTACTGATCTGGTGACCTTCTCTACCTGTGTTTATTTGAAGGAGCACCTGCATTCTCCCTTGCATCTTGCACAAGCCTCTCGACTTCTCTGGTTCTCTTCTTGCCTTCTCCGGATGATTCTTCTTGAGTAGTTATCTCCACTCTATGCTCCTCAACTTGTGCCTTCTCCACAACATCCCAAGGCTCCTCCTTTGGAGCTAAAATCTCCTCCTATGGTGGGATTTGAATCTCCCTCTCAAGAGGGCACTACATGGATTTGTCTTCATCAAATTTGACATCTTGTCACACAACTGTCATTTTGAGGGATGTAAAATACACACTGTAGTTGTGGGGAGTTTGTTTGTAACCCACAAATACCCCCATATCTCTTGTCAGCTCCAAATTCTTCCTTGAATCTTTGGAGACATGGAAATAGGCAAAGGCTCCAAAGATACTAAAGTGCGACACATCCATCTTCCTCCCTGAGAGAGCCTCCGTTGGTCTGATCATGCCAAGAATCTGATGCAAACTCTTGTTCTGCAAATAGATCGTTATGTTGCAAGATTTAACCCACAAGTGCAGAGGTAGGAATTGGTCATGCTACATTGCATGTGTTTCTCCCATAATTATTATGTTCTTCCTCTCAGCCACCCCATTCTGCTGTGGGTTGTGGGGTGTTGTCAACTCTCATTGAGTGCCTTCTTTTTCATAGACAATTTTAAACTCATTCGACATGTTCTCACCTCCATTATCACTCCTGAGAGCCTTTACCTTCTTGCCTGTTTCTTTCTCCACCATTGCCTTAAACTCTAAGAACTTGGAGAAAGTCTCATCCTTCTTCCACATGAATAAGATCCAACACTTCCGCAAGTAGTCACCAATAAAGATAACAAAATACTTTTCCCTGACAGTGGAGGCTACTGAAAAAGGTCCACAAATATCAGAGTGGATCCTTTCAAGGACTCATGTGCTGTATTGTCTCGATCATGGAAAGTGGATTTTGTGTACTTCCACAAGGTACACCCTTTGCATGTGTCCTACTGCTCTAGTGCTCCTTTGGGGAAGCATGTGTTAATTTTTTGCATGCTCTTCAAAGCGCAATGATGCAAATGGCCAAGTCTTCTATGCCAAATTTCGCCAAAATCGTGGCTTTACACCTTCTCCTCCTTTTTTCTCAATGCAACACAATCCTCCACATCTAGCTTGTAGAGGTTATTCACCTAAACCCCGATTTTCTTCACTTATCCTCTGGCTATGTGTCTCGAGAATTCCTTCCCTTCGCTGAAGATCACATCATAGCCATAATCTTCCAAAACTGGAATGGAGACAAGATTTTTCTTTAGACTCAATACAAACATCACATTCTTAAGCTTGAGAGGGGAGCCCGACTCCCTCTAAAAGGTGACTGTACCAATCCCGGTCACGTTGTACCTTCCATAATCTCCCATCTCAATGTGCATTTGGATATCCTTCTCCTCCAAATCACTGAAAAAATCTCTCTTCCTTGTCATATGGAATGAGGCACCACTATCGAGATACCACAGGCTTCCCATCAATGTGCTGGTCATGCATGCAATGAGAGTAAAATCAAGCTCGAACTGTGAAGCTAAAGCTTCACTTGTTTCTCCTCCTGTAGTCTTCTTATTTTCCTTCTTGTGTGGTAACTTCGTTGCATAGTGCTTGAATTCATGACCATGAAAGCACTTGATTCTGGACAAGTATTTATTCTTTCCC
Source organism: Pinus tabuliformis (assembly GCA_031772625.1). NCBI lineage: Eukaryota > Viridiplantae > Streptophyta > Pinopsida > Pinales > Pinaceae > Pinus > Pinus tabuliformis. The sequence goes on from CM062817.1 coordinate 335,801,962, forward strand.
CAGTAGAATTTTCCCTTTCTTTTCCTTTCCATCCAACGCACAATTCTCCTCATCCTCATCCTTGGATGAAGTATCGTCTTCGTATTCCACCTTATCTCCTCCTATAGCAAATCAAACCACAAGCATTCCCAATTTGGTAGTTTCTCCCTCCTGTTCACCGAATCTTGGTAGTTGTGTCAGATCTTGGGAAGGCTTAGAAGGGCTAGGCTCATTAATCATCCTCTGCTACAATAACACCAACTTGACCAAGTTCATCATGACATTGTGTGAACCTTCTAAGGTACTGTGGAATGGTCTCATTCCTTTGGATCTTGATATTTTGAAACTTGTTCTTGAGTGCCAATTTCTTGTGGTCACTACTATCCTGGAAGAAATCTTTCAACGCTTTCCACATTACATACAGAGTCTCCTTCCAGTGGATATTTGAGACAATATGGTCTCGTACTCCCTCCAATATGATCATCCTCTCCTTGGAAACACACTTCTTCCATTTTGTCATATCCTTTGCATTAGGTGTTTGTCATTTCAGAATACCATTATCAATGAATCCCTTAAACCCATTATCCTCTAGTACTTCCTCCATGCAATCCTTCCATGCAACATAATTCAAGCTTCCCTCAAGGGTATACTTGAGCCTTGGTTCATTGAAATTCATCTTCTCAGTCCTAAAGAAAACCTTTAACACTAATCTGAAAATTCGAACCTCCTACAATGAAAACTTCAAAATCTTTTTCTATAGTGATTCCAACTCCGATACCATGTAGAAATTAATGTGTATATTCAATATTTCTCATGAAATTTATTAAATCACAAGACTTGAAGCTACTGTACTCATCTGCACATGTCAATTCACCATCTAAAACAAGAATCATCGACATGCAAAAGGAAACATCACACATGCACATAGACTTATCTAGGGGAAATCAACTGCTCAAAACCATTCATTATCTATATTTCATTAATCAGAGAATAGAGAAGAAATACAATGCTTGCTCAAGCTTTAGCACACCCTGCAAGTGTATAGCCTATCCCTTTGCCTCATTGACTAAACTTGGACAACACTTAGCCAATTTCAAGACTTCCCAAACTCTTATTTCCTTGTGTTGTTTAGTTGGCAAATTGCCCCTATTTTTTAGGAATTTCACACTCTGGAATTCGCAATAGCCTTAGATCATTCTTTGACTGCATGCATCACCTGTACACATTGGAATATGCTACAATTATAATACACTGCCTTTGAATATCCATCTCAACTGTGTAACTTGAATTCTCTTCATGCAACAATTATTTTGAGTTGAATGATCGGTTAACTAGTTGATCACTAAGCACGGTTGAAGTTTCACTTCCAATAGTTGTTCTAGCAGTTAGAACTAGTTAAACTGACAATAAATCAGATTAACTAAAATAGATTGCTACAAATTAGCAATCAATCATGTAGAATTGAACTCAAGCTCCCCAACCTCAAATTTACTAAGTTAACTAAGTGACAAGTGCCATGCCACTTCAATTAATTACCTCCAAGTATTCTGCTGAAATAGAAATTTGAATTTTAATATAGTTTGACCAAGGCAAAGTCAAAACTACATTTTCTTGCTACATTTTCAACAGTTCGTAACATCTAGTTTTTTCTTTAAATATATTCTTCAATGTGTTTAATATCATTTCATAAAGTAATGAAAATGCGTGGAAAAGAGAAAGGGATCATTAGTTCAGAATTATATGGTTGTTGCAATGGTCAGAATGTTTTGTTTACTCTTATAGGCTATAGCAATTTGTTTATGCGAGTATTTTCCTTTTCCTCCAATCAATAGTAACCTATATTGTAATATATATTGCACCAAAATGTAACAGTCAAAGACATTCTATTTCCTACAACACTAGTCCTTCTAAGGGTTAATGTATTGTTGGATTGTATTAGTCACCAATGAATTTTGGTTGTTATAGCCTAATCCAATAACACACCAATACAAAGTGTATTGCCTTTTAAAAGCCAAATGACTCTTAGTTTGTTCAAATAACTTAATATCTAAATACATTGCAAATTGCAAATTGTTAAATGTAATCTCTTTAGAATACATTATCTACATCAATCTCATACATGGGAATTCTACATCAATCTCAGACTTGGAAATTCAATTGAATTTCGAACAATGAAGAATATCATTGCTTTCAAATAATTTATTAAGTCATTATAACAATGCCAACTCTTTGTTACACTCAATCCTAAGTGATATATGATTTGAATCTACAAATATCACATGACCTTATGCACCTAAACCAATGTGCCTTTGGCAATAAATGGTAGACCTACTAATCCATTGACATGGTACTTTGGGGTATAGTATATTATCAGGACTACAAATTATCTAATGCATAGGGCACATGTAGCATCGACATGAGATTGCTTGACAAAGATTGCTAGCGAGTTCATCTTTGAGAACAGTTTAATGAGATTTGGATGCCAAACCAATAGTAGCAAAGCTAGTTTACCTCTCACAAAGACATACCTTCTTAGTAGATCTAACTTTCTTACGTTTCTTTCCTTCCTTACCATGATGAGTGAGAGATTATTATCTATGTGATTATGAGATACAAACGATTATGAGATATGAGTGAGTACCTTATGTATTGTTCCCTGAGTCTATGCTTGTCTTTCTTTAACTTGTCCTGGACTAATTGTCTATGAATTTGTATTTCTTTTTAGCTAAGGAAGAAAGACATCTAAGAAGTAGATATGAATAAGGAATCAACTAGGGACATACCCATCCATATAGCCAAGGTCTTTCAGTCACCTCTATTAGGCATATAACTAGAGTTGTCAGGCTATGAGATGGGAAAGAGGTTATTCATTGGATAGATATGGATGCTATGAAGGAAGGCTTGGTTAGATGTCTTAGTGGATTACCAAGGCATTTTCAGAGCTTTTATTGCCACTTGAGCCCACTCAATGAGACATGGCCATCAATATAGTCAAGGTGCCATTTTACCTCAATAAAGTCATTGCTCAGAAATCTTGTAATATAGCCAGCTAACAAACATAACCATCCATCAAACCATCCCTACCTACTCTTTATTCTTTCTTGAGGCCAGGTTTATAGAGTGAATTTACCATGCTTCCTCACCCTCACCCTTCTTAGGTCTAAGAGTCTCGATAGTGCTTCGGGTGAGATTTCCTCTTTGTGACGACTTAAAATGCCATCACAAACCTAGACTACAATGATCCTTTTGTTGGACAAACTCAAGAACCCTGGTCTCCATTTTAGTGCCAACATAATCTATTTTCGTTAATGGTGGAATACCTCACCTCTAATACTAGTTTTCATTTGTGATTCTTGATCAAAGGAACTTTATTTTATGTAATTTTCATTTTCTACATTAGAAAGTCCTAATTGGTAGTATGCTCTTTCAACAAATCACTATCCAAGACATTAAATCAAATTAGCTTCTAATTCTATCTCATGTCAATTATGTGGGAATCCTTATCGTCCTCCTTCCAATAGATCTCTTCCTATTGAATTTGTCTCATTTTCCTCTAGGAATGATATTTAAAGACCCTTATAATATCTTTGGGCTTGTAATGATTAGTGGCAGGTTCCCTCGCACTCAATAGTGGACTTTCATCAAAGTCCTTGATCGATTTATAATAACAAGAGTTACTTTCGACATTTAAATTTATATACATATATTTATTTCAACTCCTCATATAATTTGGCTAATAGAAACAAGAGGAAACATTTCCAACCAATTCAACTGGGTTATCTTATGAATGGGTTGAATATCACTATTGGTTTCGAGTAAACAAAGTTAGAATCTAGTATGCTAAATTTTGAGTATTGGAGTAGAATTTGTTTTCTTTTGCTAGCAATGAAATCTTTGTTGTTAAGCATGGACATTAGCACTATAAGAGCCAATAACCCAATAATTTTTTCATTTCTTTAGTAAATCTTGAAAACAATTATATCATAAATATATTTTAAAATTATTCAAATTCTAAAATATAATATCCTATATAATAATACAATAAATTTAAAACTTTATTAATAAATAAAAAACAAAAAAAACTATATTAAAATGATAATAGTTTATCTTTCAAAAAATAAGCTCACACGATCAAATATAAAAAAGTAACTTTATGACATAAATTATTAAACTCTAGTGTATTAACATGCCTCATAAGCCACATACTCTTGGAAAATGCTATTTCCAACCCCATAGCCTCATTAATGCGGGGCTACATGTGCAGGAGATAGCCACCTCGCGTTTAGATAATAAAAAAAAAACGGCGTAGTACCCACCTCGCGTGTTATAAACTCCTATCTCCTGTGCATGTAGCCCCGCATTAATGAGGCTATGGGGTTGGAAATAGGAGTTGCCCATACTCTTCCATATGTATGGCAATTCCCAAGGGCCATGCACTAAGCTAATCATTGGGTGATGGCTTAGTGCACTAAGCTAATCATTGGGTGATGACTTAGTGCATGGTATCATAGCATTGAATGCCATAATGGCTCATTCAATGGCTTTGTCTTATCCTCCAACCGATGCGATCACATGAGTCAGATTTGTAAAAGGAGCTCGGCTAGTAAATTGAGGAGCTGTCAAGGTATCCGATATGATGATACATGACTATATATAGACTTTGATATGATGGCTAGCCATGCTAATGTATAACATCATGCTACCATGCACTAAACCATCACCCAATAATTGACTTAGTGCATGGCTCTTAAAAAATGCCCATATACATAAGGGTTACTACCAATATCACTTGTCAAACCATACTGACGTGGAATATACATAAACGCTACCACCAATACCACTTGTCAAACAATACTGACGTGGAATTTGAAGGGTCGAAGAAGTCCCAAACCGACAAAACTCATGCTGACGTGGAATTTGGGAGGTCGAGGAAGTCCCAAACCGACAGAACTCTTCTGCGATCATGCTCGTTGATCCACCCATGTGAACCGACTGTACGGTTCGTACTACGTAGCGACGACTCCGTGAACTCCGCCTATAACTCCTGCGGTAAGAGCCTGGCTCCACGTGGCTCTTTTCCATGGACGGTCGGCACTTTTGAGTGAGCTTGGCTCACTCTTCAGCTCGGAATCTGAATCAACAACCGTGACCATGTCGAAATCTCAAAATTGAAAAATATATTTTTGAACAAAATTTGAATGAATTGGTCCACGTTAATCCATCAGAGTGGACCCTAGTGACAAGAAAATATGTTTAAAGGTCGAATTGGTCCACATAGAGTTGTAGAAAAACACGTAGATGAAAAATATAGAGATCTACAAAAATATATATATATAGAAAAGTGAAAGTGGTAAGTGTGCCGTTTTTTTTGTTTTTGTTTTTTGTTTTTTTTGGGCAAAATCCTTATTTTCAATGTGTTTGAAGTTGAATCATATTTTGCTAGTATTTTTGTGCTTTGTTTTTTGTTTATTTACATGTGTTTGTTAGTTAGGAACCTAGTGCTACTCGATTATATATTTGCACTGCGCATGAACTAGATAACATTCATTTGATGATAGGCCCTTTGAGGGGAAATGAATTGATTCACTTTTTCCTATATCGAAATATAGTTATCAAATTCATGTTTTTCTAATCCATATGCTCGATCTGGTTAAGATGTTGGCTTTGCTATTATTGGTTCCACTATTGTCCAATCTTTAGCTACTACACATAAATTTATAGTAGGATTTCTTTGTCTATCAATAACTATATTTGATTGCTTGTATTTCAAGTTATATGAAATTCAATTGAAATGTATAGAATACAGTCGCAGTCTAAATGGCCATGCTAGTAGGTCGTGTTTTTTTCTTTTGATATGTCTTGTGATTATTGTATGTTATAAGTTCATGTTTTCTTAGATAATTATGTTACAGTTCGTAATATTTTTTGAAGCATGACACAATTTATGTATTGTTTGTATGCATTTGATTGTTTGTTTCAAGTTACATAATGTCCATTTGTTTATGTGTTTGAATTTACATGTATTTGGTGGGCTTACCAATCTACTTCGATGGATTATGAAGCAACAATTTAGTTAGCAATAGTAGAGTAGCATAAAATATGAACTAGTGCTTCAATTAACATTAATACAATATAGTCTAGTGTAAGTGTCCTTAGGAGTATGTCTTATTCTTCGTTTTTCATATGTGTGTTTTTCTATTTTTGTATGTTAGAAATTCTTGTTTCCTTAGGTAATCGTGTTAGGGTTGGTAAGATTTTTTGAAACAAGAGGCACTTTATAAAATTGCTTTCATTTGTTTCAATTTTATGTTTTTTGTTTATGTTTTTGGTTGTGGACATGGCCAATAACCAAGTGACAGTGACCTAGTTGGCTTGAAGTAAGGCGACCAAGGCTAGTAGAATGGACTAATATATGAAACGATATAAAAAAAAATTGAAATGGGAGACACTTTATAAAAATGCTTTCATTTGTTTCAATTTTATGTTTTTTGTTTATGTTTGTGGTTGTGTACATGGCCACTAAGCAAGTGACAATGACCTAGTTGGCTTGAAGTATGGCGACCAAGGCTAGTGGAATGGATTGATATATGAAATGATTTAAATCATAAAATTGTTTGGGACAAGATAACAAGAAATAAATTTGAAATGCATGGATGATAATAACTTGAAACTAATATATGAAATTATTGGTGTATGTTTTCCAAGTCTAGGTATCTCAACCGAATTTTACAATATGATTGTAGGATTCAATATTTGTTTTTGCGTTCACCTTGTGCGAAGTAGTGGAACTTGTTTTATGTCAACAATTCCTCACATGTTTTAGTTCTAAGTCACATTTAGTAATATAATAATGGTTATAATGTTAAGCACATAAATGGATAACATAGATTCAATTTATTCTTTTGGACTTACCTTGTGCAGAGTAGTGAAACTCACACTTTTATTTATGCACTTTTGCACACGTCTTTGTTGCATTTTGATTTGACATGTCTTTGTTTTGTATAGACTTTAATTGCACACAAAATTTTGTTATAAATTTGAAATAAGTGAATGATAATAACTTGAAAGTAATATCTAAAATTAGTAACCTTTGTTTGATGATTGTATTATTATTGTATGTCTTCCAAGCCTAGGTATCTCAGCCATATTTTACAATATGAATGTAGATTCAATACTTCCTTTTGGGTTCACCTTATGTGCAGTGTTGAACTGTGTAGCTTGGGAGGTACTCCCATAACCCCTGGTGTACTGGGTTTGTGAGGAGTTGACCCATGAAAATGAAGCTTCGTGGGAAATTTACCCTAGTGGTGGGCTTTCTACCCAAAGTTGTGGGTGAAAGACCCAATGAGAAAATGTTGCTTATTCATTAGACACGTGAGGGGCACCCTTGATAGACTAAGGGGCACTTAACAATTGAATGGAGAAGGCTAAAAATCAAATGTAATAATTTTATCTCTAATGTTAGTAGGTTTTTGTGTGTAGGATCAAGTTGGCTTAACCTAGAAGACATGACCCTTGGTGGAAAGTGACACCACCTAAGATCACTATAAGTAGATATAAGGTTGCTATCACTTGGATTATTAGAAGAGGAATCGTTCTAATGGGAAGACTAGCCTAAGGAGCCACAAAACTAAAGGAACTAAGCTAGAAAGGAGGAGAAGGATGAGTTTGTGCCTTGTTTATATGTTCTGGTACATGCCAAATTAGGATTTTTTGGACATGTGGTTTAGAGCATGGTTCTGAGCACATATGCTAGGGTAATTTGCGTGATTAAGCTGAGTTTTAATTATGTGCATTCAATGAGGGTTTCCACCCTTATATTTGTTAGAAAGGGGGGTTACAAGGCCTGTGGAACAACTGGAGTGAGGGTTGAGTCCCCCAATCTTATGCGTAGGTGTCTTAAGGGCTATAAAGAGAGTTGACCCCAATATTTTAGAAAACTGTTGAGGCTGAGTTAGGTTCTTCTTTCCTGGTCTTGAGTTCTGCTTCTAATGAGTGTTCATGGTTGGTCTGTTGGGTTATGAATCATATGTGTAGTGAGCTAGATAATTTTTTAGGTTTTGGCCCTATGGAGAGGTTTCATGTTGATGTCCTTATTTTATATAGATCAAGAATTCGGGGCTTTCCTCTTTGTCATTCGTTGTGTTTTATAAGTTGATGTCTCTCTACTAGTTGTCCCCATTATCTTTATATAGCAGTGCTTATGGCTCCAAGGCAACGGATGATTAGTCAATGAGGTGGCAGAGGAAATCTTGGGCATAAAAGGATGCACCCTTATTCCTATCACTCAATGGCCACTGACTTTGATTTTGTACCTCTAGAGTTGCGTAAGGAGATTCTAGATATAGAAAGTGTGGAGGTAAGGGATCGCCCATGTTTCTCGGATTCTGAATTTGCAGGAGAGAAAGTGAGATGGCTTCCAAATATTGGTCGATTTCGGAAAAGGAGGTTTCATTTTTTGAGTTTGTTGGCATTAAACCAACAAAATACAACTTCTTTGCGTCTCCTCTTTGAGGATAAACAACTGGAAACTTATAATGTTTTCTCATCTCTGGAAGATATTAAGAGGATGATTCACAATCTGCATTTCTATTTGAACACCATTGATTCTCGTTTGGTGCAAATGAGGAGACTTTCTTGGTGAGTGACTCTGGGTTGGGAGATCTCACTAATCCTCCTGCTAACAATGTGCATACCCCTACATTGATCTCTTCAGATAATGACTCATATGGTGAAGCCAAGTGAGGGCAGGTACTTTTCTATTTTATTTTTTTAAGGTCATTTGATCTGGTGTTTTTGGGCTAATATACTATGGTTTTTGTGAGGTAAGTTCATTCTTAGATGTTAAACATGGCATATTTAATTTTATTTTGGGTACAATATGATGTTGTCACTATGTTGTGTGGGTTGACGATGTGTGAATGACGCTCAATTCTTTGAAGTTTTTCTTTTGAATGTTTGTTGCATCTTTGAATAAAAATTGCTTGCTTCTTTTCTGTGGAAGTGCCCGACAACAATATTGCATCGAGTTTTTGTGGAGACGTTTTGAAGAAGTATTTGGCTCAGATATTTTCTAGGTTGTGGTACACGAATTTTTTAAACTTGCTCCCTATATTTGTGTAACTATCATTAGAGAAATTTGTTGTTTTAAATTGTAAACGAGAAGGTTGGATGGAGTTGACTAGTATGCAAGCTGACAGTGTTTGTTGGTATATCCTATTTCTTTTTTCGTGGTTACTTTTTGGTAATGAGCTTCTAGGTTGAATGATATTGTAACCACTCTAGTTTGGCTTTTCCTGGTCCATTTCTTATTATGTATATGATGCTTTTGTGATGAAATATAAATCTTTCTAATTACAAAAAAAATGTTTGATATTTTTAATCAACAATGCTCTTTTGTTTTTTTTTCAAGAAAGAAAAAACATACTTTCTTTTGTTATAAAATAAGTTACATTTACATAGATATCTATTCTATTTTCCCCTCATCACATCAAACTAATACTATCTCTCATTACTTCTGTCACTTTTTTCATTAATTCTAAGATCTATCTCTACCTTCTTTCCTTTACCTATATCTAAATATAATATCATGTTTATCCAACACACAAAAATGGATTCTTTTCTTCTATGTGTCTCATGTAAAACTAAAAAAAAAAACATAATTACATATTCAATTTTAGAAACAAATACTAATGAAAAATAAAAATTTGTAACCACCCATCAAACCTTGATGTTTCATGACCCCTGGAAACTGCCTTTTTCAAAAAACTAAGAAACTGATAAGGTTGGGCTCTGAACTACATCCTTTTTTGGAAAATGAATCATCCATATGGTTTCTTATCTATAAATGTGAGAAAAGGAGATCCTTTTAAAATCTTTTATCAACATCTTGATCCTATACTTCCAATTAATGAGTGCGGGAGTCTCTAAAACATTCCTCAAATTAACCCACTCAACAATCACTTTGGAATCTCCAAAGACATTGATCTCCTCTATGTCAAGCCAATTGGCACAAAAAAGGATGCCCCACTGAGCGAGAAGCTCTACTCTAGTATTTGTCCCTATGCCACAGAACCGTCTAAACCGATAGTAATCTCTAAGCTTCAAAATAATAAACATCTGACTACCACATAACTCAAATGATGAGGCCTTGTCAAAAACACCTATAGGGAAATTGGACCATATTCCCTTTGGATAACAACTTATTTACATATCTGACATGATCTCTAAATTCCATACATGACTGAATATGACAATTATTACATCATAGATCTTTTCATGGCACCAATGTGTGCGCAGTCACCCTGATCTCATCATACTTTTTCTGGGCCTCTCTTATTTCTGTGCTCAACCTTTGTAGGTTTGGGTCCTCCTACAAAGTGTCGCATAATTCCATGGCCTGGTTAAAGATTTATTATCTTATCCTTCATAGGAAAAATATTTATAAAGAAATTTTTGACCTTTATGCATGTGCCCCTCGCATCTAGCTCCTCTTGTTCAAATCTCCATGTGTTCCTAGCTCTCCATATACCCCACATGACATAGAAGGTTAATGCTCTGTAGTCCTTATAATCCAAGGACCACTAAGATATGCATTCCCTAATAAAGGACCTATCCCAAGTAGCTCTAAAATTAAGTATATTGAAGACCCAAAACCAAACAAAAATTACAAATGGGAATCACAGGAAGAGGAGATTCACATCTTCTGAATTTACTTGGCATATTTCACACATAACTAGACCCTTGATGCCTCTTTTATGTAAATTTTCCCATGTGAGTATCTTGTTGTGAACCACCAACCAGGTAAAGCACTTTATTTTGTGAGGTATGTTCCATTTCCATGACTTTTGGAACCAATTGTATCTAGAATCCATAATGTGGCCTTGAGTGATGTGAGAGTAAGTTTCTTTAACTGAAACCTACCCTTTATACATACATCCATTCCGTGTCATCCTATCCTCCTTTAAGGACAAAATTATACCTGCTAATTTCAGTTGGAGTGTATATTCTTCCCATTCATCAACAAATTGACTGGAGATTCCTAGATCCCCAGCCTCCTTCCATGTTTTTGAAGAGATATTTGAGCTTTGATCTATATATATGTCCTTTAAAACAAAGATTCATTTATTATGTATAAGAGAAAGAAACAGGAAGGAAAAAGTATGAATATCTACCATGCCTTTGATTGCATCCATCCCAATTTCAATTTTCAAACCTGAGCCAACCTCCCATCTCATATTACCAAGGATCCAATGCTTCGTTTGGATCATGCTTCTTTAGGATTGTGACTTGTTGCCTTTCTATCTGAAGCCCCCTATCTGATCCAACTTATCAACTCTTTGTTTTTAAGATATTTACCTTTTATAATTTGTTGCCATAAACCTTTTCCATAAACACCCCTCCATAAATTCTTTAACAATAATGCTAAGTTAAAAATTTATAAATCTTTAATGCCCCAACCGCCTATATCCACCTATCTAGATAGAATCTCCACGTGAATGAGGTGTAGTTTCTTAACGCTACCTGGACCAACCCATAGAAAATTAGCAATAATAGAATTTATTATATTAACTGTATCCTTTGCTAATTTGTAAATGTGCATCCAATAAATGGAGATGATTTGTAGCACCAATTTGATCAATACAAGTCTACCTCCCAATGTTAACCACTTGTGAGACCAAGAGGTCAACTCCTTTTCAAATTTCAAAATTATCCAATCCTAGTCTTTGTTTCCATATATGCTCGGCTTAATGAAAAACCTAAGGTATTTAAATCCTCCTTCCAATAAGATCGACCATACACTGAAGAAATTTGTGATCTCCTTCATCGAGGCCTCCTCATGGTTAGACAAGATCAAGGAAGATTTACCCTTGCTCATAAGTAAACGTAATGTGTCCACAAAGCTTGATATTATCTTATGAAATGTTTTCCATTCACTAATAGAAGCCTTCCCCATCAAAATAACATCATCAATGAACATGAGGTGTGTTAGTGCGATTTGTCTTTAGATCCTGCATCTGAAGATGATCCCCCTAGATCGAGCTTTCGTTATCCTTCTTCTTAAACCATCTATCACAATCAGAAGAAAGAGGGGAGAAAGGGCACATCTTTGTTTAATAACTTTGGTTGCCTTAAAGAATTATATCATAAGGCCATTAATAATGACCATATAATTCACAGTCAAGATACAAGCCATGATCCAATCAACTGTAAGTACTCCAAAACTAATCTTGTGAAGGATCAACCTTAAAAGTTCCTAATTGACACATTCATATGCTCTGATTAAATATATCTTCACGAGACATGCCTCAATCTAACGAGACTTTATAGAGTGGATGCACTCTTGTGTGATGGAAATTGCATCATGAATATGTCTTTGTTCTAAAAATCCAAATTGCTCTAGTGAGATATGCTTTGACAACTTAATATTGTTAGCTATGGTCTTAGAGATCAATTTGTAAACCATGTTGCATAGTCAAATAGGATGGAAGTCAAGAAAGGAAGAAGGCTTCGTTACCTTAGAGATAAGTGCTATGAAAGTCATGTTTAATGAACCTGTGATCAAACAAAGATGACGTGATTCCTTGACCATAGCAGTAAGTTCTTCAAGCATTATATCCTGAAAGTGAATAAAGAGTTCCATGGACTAGCCATCTAGTCCTAGACTCTTGCCTCTTGACATAGCTTACATATCCTCTAAAACCTCTCCCTTAATGACTAGGCTCCCCAAAATATTGTTGTCCTCCTCACTGACCATATTTTAGAATAGGTTGATAAACTCTAGTTGCTTGTCAAAATGTACCCCTTCTCTTGCTCTATATAAATGGCTAAAATATTGAATTTCTTCCCTTTGAATATCCTTTTGGGAAGTGAAGGAGTTATCATCTTTGTATCTGATGTACCATATAGAATTTTTATTTCTCCTGTATGATGCTTTATTATGGAAGAATCGTGTGTTTTTTTCACCTTTAGCCACCCATGACGCCCTTCTCTTAATGTGTCATTCGTTTTGTTGTGTCTTCATAATCTAATTTTTTCTAGCTTCAAAATTGAGAATATTTATTTTTTGAAGATTCAGAAAATTATCCCAAATCCTTCAGGTCTCTAAGGAATTTTTTCTTCTTGTTAATCCCATCCAATTCCCACATCAACACTTTTTACTTTTCCCTAACCCAGATCTGAACATATTTCTTCAGCTCTTTAAGCTTGAAGAAAACAAATTCCATGCTAGATACCCCACTTTCGGATCTTGTAGAGAGCCATGTATATTTAAATAAAACTTCAAATGCTTTCTCCTTAAACCATAAATTATTAAAATTGAAGGGATAGGCATGTTTCAGAATTTTCCTAGTCTATTCCAAAAAAATAGAAAGTGATCTAAAGTTAGAGATGGAAGGATCCATGAAACCAAAAGCTCCAGACGGCTATCTAGACTAGCTTGGAGAAAATATTGATCCTGTGTTTATAAATACCCTTTATCCACATACATTTGTTCTCCTATGTAGGGCCAATTGTTGTGGGCCTAATATCCTTTAAATATTTATGTGCCAAAACATCCTTGAAAAACTTCCCCAATATACCCTCCTTGTTATTTGAACCCTAGAACTCATCCTTTTCCATGGTTAAATTGAAGTTAGCTACCATGAAAAGAGTTAAGTTCCATGATACCATTGGTATCAACTCGTTCCCAAAAACCCTTTCTATTAGAGAAAGGGGCATATACATTAAGAAGACATAGGTGCACATTTGATCCTCTATGAAAACCTATTAATATTATTCTTACAATAGATTTAAAAGCATTGAAATTAATGACATTGGGATTCCACATGAAAATCAATCCTCCCAAGAGACTGGAGGCATTGTTTGCACATACATTCCATAGTGTGAAAATATTCAACATATAATCCCATGCCTTCTCCCTACTGATCATAGTCTACTGGAAGGGAACTACATCCAAATTGTTAATCTGAATAATTTTACGAAGGGATCTCCTTTTAGGGGTCGATCCCAACCCCCTCACATTCAAAGACATAATTTCATTCTAGGGGATCCTCCACAATTGCATTCCCTCTAAGTACCTAAGAGCAAATAAGCGAAACATCCAACTGACAAATCTTAATGTAGGCAAGATCACTATTATGGGGATTGTGATCCTCCAAGGACTTTGGAAATGTAGATAATAGATCGGAAGGGGCCATGGAGCAATTTGAAATTTTCTTGTATTTGACTCTTTTTTTCTTTCTGGTAGTAATGTTATTCCTAGAATCAGAGTCACAAAAACATCCTCATCTGCAAAAAAATGACTTCTTTATAGTGAGTGGCTCCAAGCCTATTGACTCTTCCCAAGCTAGGCTCTCCAACTCCACATCATTAGAGAAGAGAGAGGAAAAAAGGCCCAAGGGTGCCTTGAATTGAATTGGAGAATAGAAATAATTCTCCTTCATGTTATGGATGCCAGCCTCTCGACCCAAGTCATGCCTGATGAGAGATGGCATATTTTTATTTTGTGCTGAACTAGTTAGCCTCTCGAGGGAATCAATAATCATAGACAAAGGCTATAATTAAAGGTTGCATATGTACCTCATCACACTATAATTAACAAAGACATGGGGGTGAACTAATCTTATTATTAAAAATGTATTTGAAATATATTTTCAAAAAATTGTATAAAGAAAACTCGCAAAAACTACCAAATACTAGACAAGGAGTCCCTAATCATTGATATAGAATCCCCCAACAAAATTGTTTGCCAATGTAAATTTCCCTGTAGAATCTAAACTCATTAATATTGAACTTGAGCCCAATAAGATATTACAAAGGAACATTCCAAAAAAATATGTTTCATTTTTTCTAATTCTAAGCAGAAATGACACAACCCATCAGTAAATCCACTTTTGATCAATTGGGTTTTAGAAGGGAAACCATGATAAATCACTAACCAAGCAAAAACCTATATTTTATAGGAGATTCTAGTTGACCAGACATGATGTAGTCAATGAATACAATTATGAATTTCTTCATTTGCAGAAATCCACCTAGCATTAAGAATTGGCCCAAATTCATGGTATTGATGCAAAATGGAACATACATTATGAGAATCAGACTAAGTCAAAGGCTTCCCAAAACTCCACTCCCAATCTCCTCAAGAGATGCCATACATATCAATATTCATCTTGAAAAGGTCCTCACAAGGAATGAGCCTAATAATATCCTTAAAGTTAGGCTGATATGCATAGAATAAGTAAAATTTGTGAGCCATTAAACAAAAGTTCTTCCAAGAATGGGAAGTGAAATCCTAAACATCCCTCCAAAGTAAAATGTTCATTTTACTAAACATTTTTACTTGAAAATGAATAATATCAAGTTTCTTCTTGTTTTCAAATCTATAATTGATTCTTGGTCAAATTCCAACCCAACAACTATCTTACCTCTTCCAAAGAACCAAGCTTGCCAATTTCATCCCAGTTTCCCAAATACTCTTAAAAATGGAGCCAAAAATTTAAAAATTATAAGCATAACATAAGTCAAACTAACCTCTAATTTTTCCAAAATGTTGGATTGAAAGAAACTTGAGTCACATCAACACTTGCTAGAGAAGGAACCCTTTAAACATATGACTACCAATTTGTTAGTGAAAAAGCTAACTTGTATTCCCACTTCGATCAAAAGAAAACCTCCCTCATCCTTGGGCATGATGGAAGCATCCTAGGGAATTATGGGAAGACCCTAATTTCCAACATATTTGACCCTTAGTTAAGAACATAGAATATGTTCTAGGTTGAATAACTGAATCTTGTTAGGGATTCAATGGAACAAATAGTAAATATGAGAGGTTTGAAGAAACTTCCTAACCACTATGAGCTTATGACTAGAGGAAATGACAACTAGGCAGTTTCGATACTCATATGACATATGGTCGATTCCCACCGCTACCACAGGGTTAGGTAGGTGGGACACCCTCAATCTAATTTGATTGGATCCTTGGTTCTAATTTCTCTTATATCTCATCTTCTTTAGCTTGAGTTTTCGAACTTACTTTAAAAGGTTATACAGTATGATATTCCATTGAGCCTTGTTGTGCCAATTCTTGCTAAGATGAGGGGTTTTCATTTGAGAGCATTTCCCTTGACTACTTAATCTCCTTTGAGGTATGCGTAATATCTTTTGAATTCAGTTTATTTTTTCTATAAGAGGGCCTATCTCATGTGGATATTCCTTGGAAATCCAATGAATGTTACTACTTGAGACTAACCCCTAATTTTTCCACAATGTTGGATTGAAAGAATCTTGAGTCACATCAACACTTGCCAGAGAAGGAACCGTCTAAACATATGACAACCAATTTGTTAGTGAAAAGCTAACTTGAAATCTCACTTTTATCAAAACAAAACCTCCCTCATCCTTGGGCATGATGGAAGCGTCCTAGGGAATTATGGGAAGACCCTAATTTCCAACATATTTGACCCATAGTTAAGAACATAGAATATGTTCTAGGTTGAGGAACTGAATCTTTTTAGAGAGTCAATGGAACAAATAGTAAATATGAGAGGTTTGAAGAAACTTCCTAACCACTATGAGCTTATGACTAGAGGAATTGACAGCGAGGCAGTTTCGATACCCATTTGACATAAGGTCGATTCCCACTGCTACCACAAGGTTGGTGTTGACAGTGCTGGACCTGCCAACATGTTAGTGGATCTCCCTTGTAAGAAGTCCCAACTAGACCTCAGACCGTTTGGTTTAGGAGTCCTAGTGGGTCATACGGTATCACCTTGACTGTGGTTGTGCATAGAGGAAAGTAGGATGTCCTTGTTGGTAGCAAAAGGGTGACATGTGCAGCAAGCCAAGGAGTACATGAACGGTTCTAACACATGGAAAGTGGGGTGAGTGCGCCCCTTGGAAACTTGTGAAAGCACGTGGCTTGGAAGGGAACACACGAGCGAAGATGCATCATAAACTGGAAGGCAAGTAAGCTAACAATCCAAAGTGATGGTTAAAAAAACAACACATCTCAGTAAGATTCATACATACTTATACATAAAGAGTCCATACATGCATGCGTAAGAAAATATATACATATATCATTAGAGTAACCAATATAGTAGAAATACAATAACAAAATATGCATGAAACGTGTTGTCTCTGTTATATTAAAAGTTAAAGTTCCAATCATACAGTACAACCATGACCAACCACTAGTCCTGGTAGTGGAATGTTACAGTCACTGCTGCCTGCTCCTCAAAAGAGATGTACTAGCTCTGCACAATGGAGAAGCCAAGGCTCATTACAACACTCTCCAAGATTTCTCTGAGATACTCCTATCGGAAGCTTGGCTGACCAAAAGCCTCTACAATGAGTTATGAGGGACTATATATAGCAAAGGGTGGGGTAACCCTTGACATTACCCTTTGTGACTGTTCATCTACCCTCATGACTCTTCAACTACTCTATGACTGTTACATTTAGCTATTGACACTTGAACTTCCACTTGACAAGACATTACATACAATCTGCACATGTACCCATGTGAGACAAAATAGGCTTGAGTAAGCCATACAAGACATAACTATGACTTGGACAACTATGGGAAGACCAGCTCTTCGACATCCTCATGATGGTCGACGGTGGCGAACTGATGCCAAGCTCAGTAGTCCGCTATGGTGTTTGTGTGCTCTGCGGTGACATCTTTATGGAAACGAACTCTTGCCTCTGTTGCATCCAGATACACTACTTTGGCTCCTTTGTCCAACTCGTTTGATAACATGCACATCATTGCCTGGAGTGCGGTCAAACCAACGACATACTAATGCATGGTGTCTACACTAATCACCAAGTCTACGCTGGTGGCTATGTGCATCAACTCGTCAAAGTACGAGTCAAGATCCAATCAGACTTGTGCCTTTGTATTTGTCTTAGTGAGTGTCCCAATAGATGAGATCACATGTGTGTGCACAACAACATCCATGCTTACGAATACCCGTGCATGGGTAGCCTACAAAATAGTGATGAGCTATGAGAGTTCTTCATAGTTTTGGATCTGACTCTGAATGCGTGCCTTCAACTCAACCGCTCTAAGCTGCATCATCTTGGGCAAGTGTAACGAGGCTCCCTTGTATCTCATTGTCCATGTTTTCATGTGGTCAACAATAGTATGCAAGTTTGACAAGATACGTTATCTCTTAGCACATTGATGTTGCCAACCATTGAGATGGAAAATTATGTTATGCACGATACAAAATCTAGAATACAATGCTCGTGTGACTGTCTCAAGGGACGATAATTCATCCAGTATCTCATTCTTTAACTCTTCTCAGGCAGATGTTGTAACCATTTATCCTCCCTGCTTGTCCGTCTGTAACTCCTTAGCCATTCGCTCGTTCTCTGCTATCACGAAGTGAAAACTCGAGCTAGTGGCTTTGGCATATGCTCTAGTAGCATCTTCCAATGCTATTGGATGCTTGCACACATCAGACACGATCACTCATTCCTCAAACTGCACAGGAGATGTGTGGTCATCCGGAGTACACACTTTGCACGATTGCACAACTTTATGCTACAAATCGTCGAATGATATGTTGTGCATATCTTCTTCTAGATTGTCTCCAAGGATCTTAGTGTCCCCTTGGTCGCTCAGGACTTTCTCTGCTTCCTGATTTGGTGAAGCCAGTGGGTCGACCTCTTGATGGTAAGGCATGGGGTAGATGTCTTGCTCTAACTCTTTCTACTCCATCTCCATATCCATATGCTCAAGTGCTCATTCAATCTCTTGAGAAAAGTCCTGCTCCTGCGACTGCTCACCCTATCTTCTTTGTTCTAGCTTCTCGGATGAGTCTAACACCTATACGAGCGCAGTTCCATCAATCTGTTTATGTTGCGCCCCTTGCTGTATCTTTCCTTGCTATGCTTATTTCTCATGTCTGCATAGCTCCTGTTCCTTCCGGAGTTGCTCCTTCAACTCAGGCAACTCCTTCATTGTTTCCTCCATCCTTTGTTTTTCTCTTTGCCTTTATGTGGTCCTCCTGTCACACTGTTGCTTCTTCACCTCTATTGCCAAAGCTGCTTTCTGCACAAGTGGGTATTCTCTGAACTTGCAGCTTTGTTCTACCTTTGCGCTGCCAAAAATATTTCTCTTGCCTTTGTCATGTGTCGGTATGTTTACCTCTATTCCTATTGTTGCTGGTGCTGTCCTCGATGCTACTTCACATTGCTTCGCTAACGATTCCACATCAATGCTGACCAGTTCATTGGGCCTGGAGAAGCTGTGACAATATCTCCATGGGTCTTCCTCAGCCCAATGACACACTCTATAGATCCAAGGAAATTTTACTCTTGTGCAGTGATCCTTCACAAAACAATGTAGGTCATATGGATTAAAGCTCCTAGTGTCGAAAGGATATTTCTTGAACTCTTCTGTTTCGGCATCCACATGCTTGAGATTGTGTATCTCATACAACCCTATCCGCAATAGAAGAGTGGGCCAAGGTGCCTTATTTTTTCAGTGTAGCTTAGATGACGGTCCTACCGAGATGTGGTACGATACTTCTTGCATGACGAGCTTGTCTATGGCAAACTTTGGCAAAACATGAGGAGGTTTCTCTGACATCTGTATGAAGGTGCCAATAGGTGAGGCATACCAATCTGCTATGTTGATCAATGCCTCCATTGATGCCTTTCACATGCAAGATAGATCCTTCTCAAACATCATCTTGTATACCGGGGTGACAAAATGATCTGACAACTGTGTGATGACTCTACCGAAGCTACATTCGGAAAATAGTTTACAATAAGTATTAATAGAGGTTTTCGCTGGTGTAAATTCCCACTTCAAGCTCGGGAACTCCTGACGGGCACAGATTGCATCCAAGATGTAAGAGGACATGTAGATTTCTTCTTGCTGACCTTTGGGCAGCTTCCAAGCTCTTGTTACCTGTTCCTTCAGCCTGTGAGCCAACATGTCGGACCAGTTGCATTCTTTACCTTCACTGGCCACTTGGTCCAACATGATCACCCAACTTTGTGGGAAGGTCTCCATTCTCTCTTGGCCATACAAGCGACATGTAAAGATGACCAAATACTGATACGCCTTCCGTAGTATCTTCATATTGTAAATCTGGTTGGGTGTCATCCTGAATTTGGTTGGATCCTTCACCCAGTTCTTCAAGATATCCCCAGAGTTGGTATTGCTGCTCGGTATGCTGAAGGGTGTCTCCATGGTGATCACTGGATTCAGAAAGTGGCACATCTGTTGGTAATCATGTGCCCTGAAGGTAGCAATCTCTGTCCCGTTGACACTTCTCAATGTCATCGTCTAAGGATTAGTGTGCGAGACGTTCCAATGTATCATGTCCATGCATGGGAATGCAGGGTATCTGCATGCAATTTGGTACAAGCCGGACTTGTGAATGTTCACATAGACTTGGTGGTCTTCAAGATCCCTAAATGTGCTTGAGAATGCATCATTGACCTCTTGCCATTTCAGCTTGATTTCTGTTGAGATTGCAACAAGATGATGGAGCTTAGTGAAAAGAGTCACCTTCACTAAGTGGACCCGCAGGCAAATTATGGCGCAAGTTCTATTTTTGATCACAGTGTGGATGATCACAGTGTGAGTGATCACAATGTGGGTGATCACAATGTGGGTGACCAAAGTGTGGGTGACCACAGTGTGGGTGATCAAAGTCTATTTTTAGACTGGCTATCAAAAATAGAAAAGTCAAATATTATTGTCTCATAATAATATTTGGACTATAAACTTGATCTTATTCTCTTGGAGCACTTCAGTTTGAGCTACATATGTGGCCCATGCAGCTGTCAGAAGGAAGTACGCTTTTCTTATGAGTTAGTTGAGTTGTTGCATGCATGACTTCAGTTAGAACTCAATCAGTTGAGTTTGGTGGAGTTGATTGTGGAGTTGATGGAGTTGTGTTCAGTTTGACTTGGTTAAACTAGTTGTAGTTAGTCTAACTGCAAATAGACTAATGATGAGTTGTTAAACTAATTATTAACTCATAATACAACTATATAATACATTAGTTAACTCAGTTGCATGTCAGTGCATGTTCAGTTCAGCAGGGACAGGTGTTAGAGAATCAGATTGCTATCAGTTGTGACTATAGTTGTGCATCAGATCTTGCACAATCAAGGGATTGAGTATGCCAATGAGTTTGCTCATGTATTTGCCCAGTTTGTAGCTTCTGCTCACGTCTTACACATTGTGAGTGATTCTTTGGAGGTGAAATACGAGTTTGGTAGACCATTCTCATTCATTCTTGAGCAGGTATTGAGCAGTGGAGGCAGGCAAGCAGTGGAATAGATTTGGAGATCAGATATTAGCTGTATTGTGCGTAACATGTGGAGCTGGTACTGGATTGCTTGTGATAAGCATTGTACTTTGTAATGTTACATGGTCTCAATCATTAATATACAGATAGTGTTGGGTTTTTAGCGAGATGCTTTCCCCGAGTTACATACTGTGTTAATGTGTGAATGATCTTGATGTTTTATTGTTATTGATGCTGCTATATTGATGATCAACGTAGAGGAGCTTATGTATTGTGTATGTATTCCACAATAGTACATGATCAGGATAACCTCCATTGAATATGTGTTAAATTATTCAAAATTTCTACATGGTATCAGAGCTGCTTGATTTGTAGAAGAGATTTTTACAGGATATCAAGCGAGGATTGATCATCAGATCTACTATTCAGGAAGTGTTTACATTATATTTCTTCAGGCAGAGTCTGTAGTCGGGCCAGGTAGCCTCTAGATTCATCCTTCCTTTGGAAGGTGAGATATCCGGTGAATGACCATACAGTGAATCTCTGTACGAGAAATATTTTGTTCTCACGAATTCTAGATCGGAAGCGGTTGAGTTTGGAGCTGGTGGAAAATTGAATTTGCAGCAGTGTTGTTGAAATGTCTTTCAACAGATTGCAAATGTTATTCCAAAGCAAGAGCGACTTGGCGCTCAAGGATAAACTCAGAAACAATAAAGGTGAGAATGGATCTTCATCAAAGGTATCTGATGAAGAGAATTGCGCTTTCGCTGCCAAAGCAAAGAAGGGGAAGAACAAGAAAGATTCTCAGTCTGGTGCGAAAGGCAAGAAGCAGGATATGTCCAAGGTGAAGTGTTTTCACTGTCACCAGCACGGAAACTATGCCACTAATTGTCCGCAGAAGAAGAAGAACAGGCAGGCCGCTGGATCTTCAGCAGGAGAGGCTCTAGCCTCACAATTTGATCTCGATTTTTCATTGATCGCATGCTTGGTTTCAAGTGTGATGGGATCAATGTGGTTCTTGGACAGTGGTGCGTCTTTTCACATGACGGGAGATAGAGATTTGTTCTCTGATCTGGAGGACAAAGATCTTGGAGTGCACATCGAGATGGGCGATGATGGTAGATACAGTGCGACCGGTATCGGTACCATTTCCTTGTTGGAAATAATACTGAGAGGGGGGGTGAATCAGTATTATCAAGCAATTTACCAAATCTTCCTTATTTGATCTTTTGAATTATTCTTGCATATCAGTACCATAAAATAATGAGCATGAATAAAGAAAATAGACAGTCACACCAAAGAACACAAGATGTAAGGTGGAAACCCAATGCGGGAGAAAACCACCTGCTGCAATATGTCTCTATCTTCTTTCAAGAAATTCTTTTTACAATGATTTTGTACTGGTGCAGTCCTTTACCAGCACGCAGGCTGCAACCTGCAGAGAGCTACAACTCTCTCTCGTTTTCCAGTCTCTCCTGGAAGGGAGCTACAACCCCCTACTTCTTTTCATGAAGAATCAAATGATCAACAAGTATACAACAGATACAGTCCACTACAGATATCAGATCAGTAATTACAGAAATAACCCAGAACACCTTATCAACAGAAATATACAGTCAACAGATCATCTTAAGACAGGGACGCATATTTTCTTTCTGTGACCTGCGACTGGACGCAGTCTACCTTCCACTGTTCTGCGTGCCGACGCACTGTTCCTCTATACTTTGCTGCGACCGGCGCACCCAGAAACACTATCGCGCCGCGTCTTTTGCTTCAGAGACGCACCCAATAACACAGTCGCACCGCGTCTTTTGCCTCAGAGACGCACCTGAGCCTTTACTGTACTGCGTCCCGGCGCACTTTCCCTTCACTGAACTTGCGTCCCTTCAGATATAAAAGATATGAGGACTTCAGAACCAACCCAAACACTCAGATCCACAGATCTGATCATGCGCCATAGAGATCACAGTCCATTAGAAGATTCCCCTTCATAGATCTGGACTAGATCTCACCAAAAGATATTCAACCAAGATGATGCCTAATCCAAATGAACTCCTTTGCTTCATATAGGCAAGCTTCTCCCCAAAACATGGAACAAAACCACGAGCCGACACCATAGAAACACAAAACCGTCGGCTAGATACCACACAAGAAACCCCCACGTGCTTTTCTCTGCCTTGAAATGTGTGCACTGGGCGGACGCACCTCCTGAACGGCTGGCCTGCGTCCCTGGACGCGGGTTCTGTATGGTATACCTGCGGGGACGCACTTGCTGAACATATTTCCTGCGTCCTTCTTGATTTATCACCTGAATGGGTTTGCCATCAAGGACAACACCTGAATCATAATGCCAACAATCTCCCCCTTTGGACTTGATGGCAACCACATAATCTTCAGCTTCATTCTCCCCCTTTGACATCAAGGGCAAAGGGTATGCTCCCCCTATGCTCATGCATCTCCAGATCTGTAACCAGAAATCCATCATGAAGGAGATAGAGACATATTGCAGCTATTTCCAAGATCTCCTTTTCCATAATGCCAACAATGCATTATGTGCTCCCCCTGAGCCTATACCACCAATAGGAAGATGATCAACAGTAAGATGATGCATCAACAACCCCCAGCTTTTGCCTGAGGTATTCAAAAGTGTCCCTGGGCAACGGTTTGGTGAAAATATCAGCAACTTGTTCCTTAGAAGGAACATACTCCAACTTGACCTTCTGTTCAAGTACTTGTTCCCGGAGAAAATGGTACTTGATTGGTATGTGCTTGGTTTTTGAATGCATAACCGGATTCTTTGAGATGCTGATTGCACTTGTGTTGTCACATAAGATAGGAATAGGAGGTGTACAAGTGATGTGATAATCCTGCAAAGTCTGCATCATCCAAAGAAGTTGGGTGCAACAAGATGCAGCAGCAACATATTCCGCTTCAGCTGTAGACAAGGCAATTGAACTCTGTTTCTTGCTGAACCAAGAGACCAGTCTGGGACCCATAAAGAACGCACCACCACTTGTGCTTTTCCTGTCATCCATGCTTCCGGCCCAATCTGCATCTGTATAGGCATGAAGAGTAAGATCTGTATCTCTAGGATACCATAAGCCATAATTTTGAGTCCCTTGAAGATATTTGAAAATTCTCTTTACTGCTTGAAGATGAGTCTCCTTCGGATTTGCCTGAAATCTTCCAACTATTCCAACTGCATGCATGATGTCTGGTCGGGTACCTGTCAAATATAGTAAACTTCCAATCATAGATCTGTAGGTTGGTTGATGTACTGCTGCAGATTCATCATTTGCACTGAGACTACATCCTGTGACCATGGGTGTACATACTGGTTTTGCATCTTCCATGCCATATTTCTTTAAAATCTGCTTGAGATACTTGGTTTGAGATAAAAAGATTCCTCCTTCCTTCTGTTGGATTTGCAAACCAAGGAAATATGTCAGTTCTCCTAGCAAGGACATTTCAAATTCTTTCTGCATGACTGAGGCAAAGCTTTGACTCATAGCTTCTTCATTGCTGCCAAAAATAATGTCATCTACATACACAACAAGTATTAGCAATTTGTCATTTTCAACTTTTATATACAGATTGCTATCTGCTGAACCTTTTAAGAAACCTTGTTGATGAAGATATTTGTCCAACCGGTAGTACCAAGCCCTTGGAGCTTGTTTGAGACCATAGAGAGCCTTTTTCAATCGGCATACAAGATTTGGATCATTTCCAAGAATGAACCCATCTGGCTGTTCAATGTACACTTCTTCTTCCAAGTCTCCATTCAAAAAGGCTGATTTCACATCCATTTGAAATACTTTGAAGTTCTGAAAACTTGAGAGAGCAAGGAACATTCGGATGGCCTCAAGTCTTGCAACAGGAGCAAAAGTTTCTTCAAAGTCTATTCCTTCTTGCTGCGCATACCCTTTACAAACGAGTCTGGCTTTGTTTCTAATTACTTCTCCATTTTCATTCAATTTATTTTTGAAGACCCATTTTGTTCCAATAACATTCTTATCTTTTGGTCTAGGAACCAGCTCCCAAGTGTTGTTCTTTTCGATTTGCTCAAGTTCTTCATCCATTGCTTTCACCCAACATTCATCTTTGCATGCCTCTTTCACATTTTGTGGTTCAGTGGAGGAAAGTAATGCCAAATAGCTTGAAGCTTCTGCAACTGTTCTTCTAGTTTGTATACCTGCTTCTTTTTGTCCCATGATCTGAGATTCTGGATGGTTCTTCTGAACATATCTGGATGGAGTCTTTTCTTCTATTCTTGTCCGTTCTTCTGCTTCTTCGTGAGGTTCTTCTTGAGATTCTTCTTGAGGTTCTTCTTCTTCATCATTCTGTCTTTGAGGGTAGCTCTCATCTTCTTCGATGTCTTCACGATGTATTTGCCTAGGAATATATCCCTTTTCATCAACCACTACATCAATGTTGTCAACAATTCTGCCAAGTCTTTTATTGTAGCATTTGTATGCTTTGCTATGTGGAGAATAGCCAAGAAGAATGCCTTCATCTGCTCTAGGATCAAGTTTGCCAAGCTGCTCCTCAGTATTCTTGATATAGCATTTGCTCCCAAATATTTTGAAGTGCTTTACCGAAGGAGTTTTACCACTCCAGAGCTCATGAGGGGTTTGAGTGCTGTTCACCCGGACATTTGTCTTGTTGAGAATAATAACCGCAGTATGTGCAGCCTCACCCCAGAAGGTTGCGGGGGTTCCTGATTCATCAAGCATAGCACGAGCCATTTGTTGGATTGTTCTGTTCATTCTTTCAACAACTCCATTTTGCTGAGGCGTTCTAGCTGTAGAGAATTCTCTCCTTATCCCATGTTCATCACAGAAATCGAAAAATTCATTTGAAGTAAATTCCCCACCTCTGTCAGATCTGAGGCACTTAATTTTGTGACCTGATTCATTTTCAGCCAAGGCTTTGAAGGTTTTGAATTTTTCGAATGCTTCATCTTTGTGCTTCATAAGTCCTAACCAAACAAACCTGGAGAAATCGTCGATAAATAATATCAAGTATTCCTCTCCTCTAAGTGTTCTTTTTCTGAATGGTCCACATACATCTGTATGTACTAGCTCAAGAGGCATGCTGGCTGATCCTTCTTTCTCTGGAAAGTTAGTTCTGGTTTGTTTTCCAAACTGACATGATCTGCATATGGTGCTGTCAGGAATTTTGATATCTGGAAGATCGCGAACTGCCTGATATTTGCAAGCTTTCCTTATTTGTGAGAAGCTTAGATGTCCCAACCTTCGATGCCATAACCAGTGCTCTTCATTCTTGCTTAGATAGCATTGTTGTTGTCCTTCATCAAATATGTATAGATTATTTGGAGTTCTCTTTCCTTTGAGAACTGTTTTACCTGTATCAAGATCACGAACAAGGCATCCATTTGATCTGAATATAACCTCGGTTCTTTGATCACACATCTGGCTGACACTTAGTAGATTATGCTTCAAACCATCAACAAACAAAACATTTCCAGCCTTAACATCTTCTTTTAAAGGAGCAATACCTTTTCCTTTTATAGTTGCAGGAGTATCATTTCCAAAAGAGACTTTCTTTCCCTTTTCTAAATTAGAATAAGACTCAAGTTTTTCTTTATCACCTGTCATATGCTTCGAACATCCACTGTCAATGTACCATAGATTTTCTTGTCCTTCTGCATAAAATGCTATCCCACATCTTTCTGTTTGAGGTTCCTTTATTCTCCATGTTTTGGCGCCTGAGGCTTGTTCCTTTTTCTGCTCTTGTACCTTTCTTTCCGGAAACCTGCTTCTGCATTCAAAGTCTTTATGTCCAAAATTATTGCAAATAGAACATTCAACTTCATTTTCAAGAGCTGAAAAGTTGTTATAGGTCCTTTTTGTAATCCCTGTCATACTTCTTTGTTTTTGAGCTTCCCTAGTCATGATTGTTTTATACGCAACACATTGAGCTGCTTTGTGACCAAAGTTATGGCAAGAAAAGCATTGTCCATTGAAGAAGCTTCTGCGATTATTGGATTTACCAGCCAACTGATTGTAATTTCTATTTTCATCTATTCTTGAATCAAATTGAGAAGATTTTACCTGTGGCTGGTTGTGGCTTTTGTTCACCCTCAAGCTGGATTGCCCCTGATAGTTTCTGCTTGACATTTGTCCCTGCTTTACTTGATGATCTTCCTTGTGCTCTTGCTCATTTCTTCTTGCTACATCAAGATAACTTTTTGAAGTGGATGCTTGAGAAGTTTCTCCATTATAGCCCAAACCTGTCTTATTTAGTGGAGACCGCTGCACACTGATAATCTCATCCAAAGTTTCAGATCCTTTGACAAACTTGAGATTAATAGTTTTTGTTTTCTCAATTTCTTTTCTAAGACCAACAATTTCACCTTCTAATTTTTCAAGATGTTTTTCCTTTTCATCAATTTGGAATTGTAGAGTATCAATAATCATGTTCTTTTCTTCTATGCATCTCTTGAGTCTAGTAATTTCATCATAAAGGTTATCCACATCTACAGCATCCTCATAATCATCATCTTCAAATGCCATTAACAACCTATATTTATTACCTTGTTCATCTTCATCACTGTTTGATAAGCCATCACTATCTTCATGGGTGTAGTAGCTTTTCTTATTTGCGCTTTGTTTCTTGTTCCATCTAACTGGTTCCTTTCCTTTATCCTTATAAGAGCATTTTGCAGCATAATGACCTACTCTTCCACAAGCAAAGCATTTGAAAGGTAGCTTACCTCTGAACCTTCCAGAACCTCTTTGAAGATTTCTGACAAAATTTGATTCTTCTTCCTCTTCTTCTGGATCATGGCTTGTTTCATAGTAATCTTCTTTGCCTGATGCTTTAAAAGCAGCCTCCCTTCTGTCTGATGGTCCTCCCTTTCTCATTTCATACGCAGTTAGAATTCCATGTAGCTGAGACATAGTAAGAACACGGAGATTTTCTTTTTCTTCTA
This sequence comes from Pinus tabuliformis, assembly GCA_031772625.1. Taxonomy (NCBI): domain Eukaryota; kingdom Viridiplantae; phylum Streptophyta; class Pinopsida; order Pinales; family Pinaceae; genus Pinus; species Pinus tabuliformis. Next base: position 335,830,177 of record CM062817.1, read on the forward strand.
TTGCAGATACTTTGGATTCAAACTTGGGGGATAATGATCTTAGAATCTTTTGAACTACTAGAGACTCCTTTACTTCTTCACCCAAATTTTTCATACAATTTACAATCTCATCTACCCGAAGAAAATAATTAGCCACACTTTCATCATTATACATCTTGAGAGTCTCATATTGAATTCTGAGAGTTTGAAGTTTGGCTTGTTTTACCTGTTCATCTCCTTCATAGCTTGTGATCATTTTGTCCCATATTTCTTTTGCTGATTTGAAGTGCATTACCTTCATGAATTCTGTTTGGGATATACTTCCTAATAGAGTACTGACTGCTTTTGCATTTGTTTCATACTTCTTTTTCTCAGCTGGATCTGTAGGAGTAGCTGAAGGAAAAGCATAGCCTATTTCTACAATGTCCCAAACTTCAGTACCAAGAGATTGAAGATATGCAGTAACTCTTACCTTCCAATAATTGAAGTTTGTCCCATCAAAAACTGGTGGCCTGATTGATGCTTCTCTCTCGTAGTTGCTCATGATGAACGATCTACCTTCAAGCGATCAAGCTTTTCTAAAGGACCTGCTCTGATACCAATTGTTGGAAATAATACTGAGAGGGGGGGTGAATCAGTATTATCAAGCAATTTACCAAATCTTCCTTATTTGATCTTTTGAATTATTCTTGCATATCAGTACCATAAAATAATGAGCATGAATAAAGAAAATAGACAGTCACACCAAAGAACACAAGATGTAAGGTGGAAACCCAATGCGGGAGAAAACCACCTGCTGCAATATGTCTCTATCTTCTTTCAAGAAATTCTTTTTACAATGATTTTGTACTGGTGCAGTCCTTTACCAGCACGCAGGCTGCAACCTGCAGAGAGCTACAACTCTCTCTCGTTTTCCAGTCTCTCCTGGAAGGGAGCTACAACCCCCTACTTCTTTTCATGAAGAATCAAATGATCAACAAGTATACAACAGATACAGTCCACTACAGATATCAGATCAGTAATTACAGAAATAACCCAGAACACCTTATCAACAGAAATATACAGTCAACAGATCATCTTAAGACAGGGACGCATATTTTCTTTCTGTGACCTGCGACTGGACGCAGTCTACCTTCCACTGTTCTGCGTGCCGACGCACTGTTCCTCTATACTTTGCTGCGACCGGCGCACCCAGAAACACTATCGCGCCGCGTCTTTTGCTTCAGAGACGCACCCAATAACACAGTCGCGCCGCGTCTTTTGCCTCAGAGACGCACCTGAGCCTTTACTGTACTGCGTCCCGGCGCACTTTCCCTTCACTGAACCTGCGTCCCTTCAGATATAAAAGATATGAGGACTTCAGAACCAACCCAAACACTCAGATCCACAGATCTGATCATGCGCCATAGAGATCACAGTCCATTAGAAGATTCGCCTTCATAGATCTGGACTAGATCTCACCAAAAGATATTCAACCAAGATGATGCCTAATCCAAATGAACTCCTTTGCTTTATATAGGCAAGCTTCTCCCCAAAACATGGAACAAAACCACGAGCCGACACCATAGAAACACAAAACCGTCGGCTAGATACCACACAAGAAACCCCCACGTGCTTTTCTCTGCCTTGAAATGTGTGCACTGGGCGGACGCACCTCCTGAACGGCTGGCCTGCGTCCCTGGACGCGGGTTCTGTATGGTATACCTGCGGGGACGCACTTGCTGAACATATTTCCTGCGTCCTTCTTGATTTATCACCTGAATGGGTTTGCCATCAAGGACAACACCTGAATCATAATGCCAACATTCCTTTGAGAGGGAGTCTGGTAAACCCTTCGTATTGAAGGAAGTCATGCATGATCCAGGATTGATGAAGAATCTCATCTCAGTGGCGATGTTAGAAGACAAGGGGTATGATGTTGTTTTCAGTGAGGGAAAGGCTTTCCTGTGCAGCAAGACAACTGGTGAGACCCGGAAGATAGGGGTTCGAGTGAGGAACCTTTATCAGTTGCATGTAGATGGATGCGTAGCAATGTCGGGCAAGGTAGAAGGATTGGTGAGCCGAGATGATGGTGAGTTGTGGCACAGGAGATTGGGTCACCTTCACCATGGAGCCTTGAAGAGTCTGCAGCAGATCACTACAGGGCTTCCTAAAGGCACACTTGCGCAGTTAGATCAGTGCAAGGGGTGTACTTTGGGGAAGTTTGTGAAAGCCACCTTTCATGAGAAGGATAGTCGCGCCACGATGATCCTTGAGAGAATTCACACAGACGTGTGTGGACCTTTCTCAGTTGCTTCGACAACAAAACATAGGTATTATGTGATTTTTGTTGATGATTTCTCTCGTAAGTGCTGGATCTTCTTCATGCAGAAGAAGAGCGAGACATATTCAAAGTTCTGTGAATTCAAAGCACTGGTCGAGAAGGAGTCGGGGAAGAAGGTGAAGGCTCTTAGGAGCGATAATGGTGGTGAATACATCTCGGATGAGTTCAAGGATTTCTGCAAGGCAGAAGGGATTCGTAGAGAGCTCATAGCTCCCCATAACCCATAGCAGAACGGGGTAGCTGAGCGGAAGAACAAAACGATTGTGGGTGCTGCATGGGCAATGTTGCATGATCAAGGCCTACCCCTTCACTTGTGGGTGGAAGCATGCAATACAACAGTTTATGTGCAGAACCGTTGTCCTCATAGGATACTTGGCATGAGTACACCTGAGGAAACTTATTCTGGTAAGAAGCCTGATCTTTCTCATTTGAGAATTTTTGGTGCTAACGTTTACATGCATGTGACGAAGGATGCCAGGAAGAAGTTGGAGCTGACTGCAGAGGCTGGGATATTTGTGGGGTACACTGATACGCCCCACAACTATCGTGTGTATTTGCCAGACAGTGGTAAAACTGTTGTGTGACAGGATATAAAATTTTAGGAGGAGAAAGCCATGAAGTGTTCGCTTGAGAGGGAGCTACACTTGCATGTAGATGAGGAGATATTAGTTCCTAAGGATGAGCTTTAGGACATGGATCAGCCACAGGATGAGGTTCATGGAGTGGAAGAGACCACTCATGCAGCGCCAACCATCAGAGGGCGAGAGCGCTTGACAGAAGCTGAGCGATTGGCTCAAGATGCAGAGAAAGTTGTAGGACCACCTACAACCCAACGTAGGCAGAGACAGTCACCTGATCGGTACACTGGATACATGGCTCTGATGAGAAAGTGTGTTGTGAATGAGCCATCCTCTTTCGAGGAAGCTGTGGAGGATCCCGCATGGGTAAACGCCATGGTGGAAGAGTATGATTCTATTGTCAGAAACAGTGCATGGGAGATTGTTCCTAGAACGGAAGGGAAATCAGTGTTGGGTTCGAGATGGATCTACAAGGACAAGCAGGCAGCTGACAGGAGTGTGGAGAAGTACAAGGCAAGATTTGTTGCCCGAGGCTTTTCACAGATAGAGGGGATCGATTATGAGGAGACCTTTGCACCTGTCGCAAGGTATTCTTCCATACGGACAATTCTTGCTCTCTCAGCGCAGATGGGATGGCACATTCATCAAATGGATGTGAAGACTGCATTCCTCAATGGAGTCATTGAGGAGGAGGTGTACATTGAGCAGCCCGAAGGCTTTGAGGTCTTCAGCAGCGAGTCGCATGTGTGCAGGCTCAAGAGAGCGCTGTATGGGTTGAAGCAAGCACCATGTGCTTGGTACACACGGATAGACAGCTATTTCACAGGACTTGGATTCTCCAAGAGCGAGGCGGATCCTAACCTATACCAGATTGTAGTGGAGGGTAAGTTGCTTATCATTGTACTGTATGTTGATGATTTGATTCTAACGGGTGATGAGCTGTTGATACTGTCATGCAAGAAGGATCTTGCTACAGAGTTTGAGATGAAGGACTTAGGCCTCCTTCACTATTTCCCAGGATTGGAAATATGGCAGCACAGTGGTGGACTGTTTGTTTCTCAGGGCAAGTATGCTCGAGAGATACTGGAGAAGTTCAACATGCATGGTTGCAAGCCTGTTGATACTCCTCTTCCTGGAGGTTGGAGGAAGGAGGATGCCACTTCGGGAGAAGAAGTGGATGCCACTGTTTATCAACAGTTGGTGGGGTCGCTGATGTATTTGGTCAATACACGACCTGATATATGTTATGCAGTTAACCAGCTTTCACAAGATATGGTTAAGCCTACCAAGCTCTTCTGGAAGGCGGGCAAGCATGTATTGCGCTACTTGAGAGGCACATCGGGATATGGTTTGTGGTACAGACAGGAGGATGAGGTGAAGCTATGTGGCTTCACGGATGCAGATTGGGCAGGGAGCCCAATGGATAGAAAGAGCACATCAGGAGGGGTCTTTAGTATTGGATCGACAACAGTTTCTTGGTACAGCAGGAAGCAGAGATCCGTGGCACTCAGTTCAGCGGAGGCCGAGTATATGGCAGAAGGTTTGGCTGCATGCGAGGCTATATGGATGAGGAAGATCCTGGTTGGTTTGTTCGGTTCTCATTTGGATCCTACTGTGATTTACTGTGATAACCAGAGTTGCATTAAACTCTCGGCTAATCCTGTATTTCATGATAGATCTAAGCATATTGACATCAGGTACCATCATATCAGAGATTGTGTGCAGCGGAGGATCATGTTGCTTTCATACATTCCAACGGAGGATCAAGATGCTGATATTCTAACGAAGGCTCTCACCAGGAGCAAATTCGAGTACCACCGAGGCAGGATAGGGGTTGCTGATAATCCATATCTTGTTGAGAGGGAGTGTTGAGATTGCAACAAGATGATGGAGCTTAGTGAAAAGAGTCGCCTTCACTAAGTGGGCCCACAGGCAAATTATGGCGCAAGTTCTATTTTTTATCACAGTGTGGATGATCACAGTGTGAGTGATCACAGTGTGGGTGATCACAATGTGGGTGACCAAAGTGTGGGTGACCACAGTGTGGGTGATCAAAGTCTATTTTTATACTGGCTGTCAAAAATAGAAAAGTCAAATATTATTGTCTCATAATAATATTTGGACTATAAACTTGATCTTATTCTCTTGGAGCACTTCAGTTTGAGCTACAGATGTGGCCCATGCAGCTGTCAGAAGGAAGTACGCTTTTCTTAGGAGTCAATTGAGTTGTTGCATGCATGAATTCAGTTAGAACTCAATCAGTTGAGTTTGGTGGAGTTGATTGTGGAGTTGATGGAGTTGTGTTCAGTTTGACTTGGTTAAACTAGTTGTAGTTAGTCTAACTGCAAATAGACTAATGATGAGTTGTTAAACTAATTATTAACTCATAATACAACTATAGAATACATCAGTTAACTCAATTGCATGTCAGTGCATGTTCAGTTCAGTAGGGACAGGTGTTAGAGAATTAGATTACTATCAGTTGTGACTATAGTTGTGCATCAGATCTTGCACAATCAAGGGATTGAGTATGCCAATGAGTTTGCTCATGTATTTGCCTAGTTTGTAGCTTCTGATCACGTCTTACACATTGTGAGTGATTCTTTGGAGGTGAAATACGAGTTTGGTAGACCATTCTCATTCATTCTTGAGCAAGTATTGAGCAGTGGAGGCAGGCAAGCAGTGGCATAGATTTGGAGATCAGATCTTAGCTGTATTGTGTGTAACAGGTGGAGCTGGTACTGGATTGCTTGTGATAAGCATTGTACTTTGTAATGTTACATGGTCTCAATCATTAATATACAGATAGTGTGGGGTTTTTAGCGAGATGCTTTCCCCGGGTTACATACTGTGTTAATGTGTGAATGCTCTTGATGTTTTATTGTTATTGATGCTGCTATATTGATGATCAACGTAGAGGAGCTTATGTATTGTGTATGTATTCCGCAATAGTACATGATCAGGATAACCTCCATTGAATATGTGTTAAATTATTCAAAATTTCTACAATGTCTTTCTCTACGATTAGCTTGGTGTCTTCATAAATAAACAAACTCATAAACAATCACTCAACTGCTACTCCAATTGCACTTCCGTTGGTGTCCTTTCACCCTGCTATCTTGAAGGCCATTGATCCTGAACTACTGAGAGATGGACAAACACCTACTATATCTGGAGACATGGCGACATTCATGGAAAGAAATCTATTAGTTAAAACAAAAGAAAAGTTGAGGACTGGCATGCAACATACCTGGGGAACTGCTGCCAAGGATGGTGCAAATTTCACTAGGAGGATGAGAGATTGACTACTGTAACTGCGCAAAAGGTAGTCCAGACTGTCGGGAGGCTGGTTGACTACTGGAATTACACAAGGTGCAAGCTAGAATGGTGTGCTGGGTGCTAATATTACGTAATGCGCAATTTCCACTGGCAAGTGATGCAGTCCCAGGGACTGCATTGCGCAATTTTCTGGGCCAACAGTCACTGCTTCTCAGAATTGTGAAAGTAATACTGGAGGGAATTGGATGGCTAGATTTGCGCATTTTCTGGGAGGAATTCAGAGCCTTCCCTCTTAGAATTGCGCAATGTTTTCCGGGTAGGGCAAAGTCTGGGCCAAGGTTTCCTAGACCCGTTAACGGGCAACTGAAAGCATATGAAGATGTGAATGCATGGCGATAATAAGTGTAGTCAGGAGTGAATGATCATGCATGCAAACAACGAATGCAAGGCTTAGAAAACAGAACAACATGCATGTGTGTGAAATGAGTCGCTGAATCAGCAACCGTTCGTTCAAAATAGTGTCATGCATGCAACAACAGTGAGATGCAAATGAAAAATGAAACAGTGCTTGTACGGGCTAACATGCATGCAAATGATAGCAAGCGTTCACATAAATCAAGCAGATAGCGCTTACACAAGCCAAAACACAAAAAGAAATAGAAATGCCGCAAAAGATAATTAAAGCGAACTTACCCCAAAATAGCTGAGTTGGATGTGCCAAAGATTCTTGGATGTGTTTTGGGATGTCAAAGCTCCAAGATCAATGTAAAGAATGATCTCTCAAGCTTTGAATAAATAATTTTGAGGCTCATGACGTGCATGCCACAAATATAGGAAAAAGCAACACTTGGAGGAAAGTTTCTAGAACGATATTTGCATGTAACCTCCAGCTGCTAAAAATAGATCCCTAAAATCTAAGGATGCTTTTTTCATGTAGCTTTTTTCTATTTTGGGAAAAAGTGGCCCATGCATGAAAGTCAAGTTTTCTCGGTCTTGGGTGGAACCGGTCAACTTGAAGGTACATGCAATAGCCTTCTTGACTGAGAGGGATTTTTGTGAAATTTCTGGGAGGAACTTGGCTGGTTGTCCAGAGGAATTGCACAATTTTTGGGAGGAGTAGTTGATTGCTGCCCAGAATTGCGCAATTTATGGGCTGAGTTGTTGTGCTGGGCCAGATTGCGTAATTTTTTCGAGGAAGATTGTTTGACAGGATTGCGTAATTTCTGGGCCTAGCAGGCTACCAATCAGATTTGCGAAATTTCTAGAGGGAAGGTTGGTTCCGCTCTAATTGCGCAATTTTTTGAGGGAGCTTCTTAGCCAGTAGTTGGCCCAAGTTTGGAGTGGTAGCCTAAGAGGGGAATGAAGAAAACCATCATGCACAAGCTAGCAAGCTACTAAAAAACCAATGAAGTTTATGTACTTGACAGAGAAAGACATGCTACTAAGGATGGTTGGTAGGGAGGCTCCAAAATGAAGCTAAGGAAAAATTTTGGAGGGTGGGACACCCTCAATCCAATTTGTTTGGATCGAGGGGTTCTAATTTCTCTTATATCTCATCTTCTTTAGCTTGAGTTGTCGAACTTACTTTAAGAGATTTTACATTATGAGATTCCATTGAGCCTTGTTGTGCCAATTCTTACTAAGATGAGGGGTTTTCATTTGAGAGCATTTCCCTTGACTACTTAATCTCCATTGAGGTATGCCTAATATATTTTGAATTCAGTTTATTTTTTCTATAAGAGGGCCTAGCTCATGTGGATATTCCTTGGAAATCCAATTAATGTTACTGATTGATACTACTTATTCCTTTGTTGCTGCTCCTTAGCTATCCTTAGCCCATTTGGGAAATTCGTTGCTAGGTTCCCTATTTAGAATGTTACGAGTCAAAGGAACAATTAGCTAATATATTTACAAAATAATTTACAATGAATGTTTTTGAATTTTAAACAAAATCTAGGTGTTATAGATGTTGAAGCATTTAGCAATCAATTAAGGAGTATTGGAATATTGTAATTACTCTCGTTGATCTAGTTAGTTAAATTATTAGTCATTGAAATGACCAAATAGAAATTAGATATAAATGCTTCTTTTATATGGTTTTTGGCAAATAGATTCAAACAGTTCGTGTAGAAATTAATGTGTAGATTCAATATTTCTCATGAAATTTTCTAAATCACAAGACTTGAAGGTACTCTATTGACCTGCACAAGTTAATTCACCATCTAAAACAAGAATTATTGACATGCAATAGGAAACATCACACATGCATAGAGATTTATCTAGGGGAAAGAAACTAAAAACCCATTACTATCTATATTTCATTAATCAGATAATAGAGAAGAAATACAATGCTTTCTCAAGCTTGAGCACACCCTGCAAGTGTATAGTCTATCCCTCTGCTTGACTGACCGAACCTTGCCAACACTTATCCAAATTCAATCCTTCCCAAGCTCCTAGTTCCTTACGTTGTTTCCTTGGGAAATTTCCCCTATTTTTTAGGAATTTCACACTCTGGAATTGCGTAATAGCCTTAGGTCATTCTTTAACTGCATGCATCACCTATACACATTGGAATATGATACGATTATAGTACAATGCCTTTGAATCTCCATCTCAACTGGGTAACTTGAATTCTCTACATGCAACAATTATTTTGGGTTGAATGATCAGTTAACTAGTTGATCACTGAGTGTGGTTGAAGTTTCACTTCCACAACTTGACCTCCACTAGTTCTTCTCACAATTAGAACTAGTTAAATCACAATAACTCGGATTAACTGAAATAGGTTGCTACAAATTAGCAATCAATCGTGTAGAATTTAACTCAAGCTCCTCCTACTCAAATTTATTGAGTTAACTGAGTGACAAGTGCCATGTCACTTCAGTTAATTACCTCTAGGCATTTTGCTAAAATAGAAATTTGAATTTGAATCTAGTTTGACCAAGGAAAACTCAAACCTATATTTTCTTGCTGCATTTTCAAGAATTCGTAACATCTAGTTGTTTCTTTAAATATATTCTTTAATGTGTTTAATATCATTTCATAAAGTAATGAAAATGCATGGAAAAGAGCTAGGGATCACTAGTTCAGAATTATTTGGTTGTTGCAATAGTCAGAATGTTCTTGTGTTTACTCTTATATGCTATAGCAATTTGTTTATGTCAGTGTCTTCCTTTTCCTCCAATCAATAGTAACCTATATCGTACTATGTATTGCACCAATATGCAAGAATCAAAGACATTCTATTTACTACAACACTAATCCTTCTAAGGGTTAATGTATTTAGGGATTGTATTAATCACCAATGAATTTTGGTTGTTAGAGCCTTATCTAATAACACACTAATACAAAGTGTATTGCCTTTTAAAAGCCAAATGACTCTTAGTTCGTTAAAATAACTTAATATCTAAATAGATTGCAAATTTCAAATTCTTAAGTGTAATCTCTTTAGAATACATTATTTACATGAATCTCATACATGGGAATTCTACATCAATCTCAGACTTGGAAATTCAATGGAATTTCGAACAATGAAGAATATCATTTCTTGCAAATCATTTATTAAGTCATTATAACAATGCCAACTCTTTGTTACACTCAATCCTAAGTGATATATGATTTGAATCTACAAATACCACACGAACTTATGCAGCTAAACCAATGTGCCCTTAGCAATAAATGGTAGACCTTCTAATCCATTGACATGGTACTTTGGGGTATATTATATTATCATGACTACAAATTATCTAATGCATAGGGCACATGTTGCATCGACATGAGATTGCTTGACAAAGATTGCTAGCGAGTTCATCTTCGAGAACATTTTAATGAGATTTGGATGCCAAACCAATAGTAGCAAAGCTAGTTTACCTCTCACAAAGACATACCTTCTTAGTAGATCTAACTTTCTTACCTTTCTTTCCTTCCTTACCATGATGAGTGAGAGATGATTATCTAAGTGATTATGAGATACAAACGAGTATGAGATATGAGTGAGTACCTTATGTATCGTTCCTTGATTCTATGCTTGTCTTTCTTTAACTTGTCCTGGACTAATTGTCTATGAATATGTATTTTTTTTTAGCTAAGGAAGAAAGAAATCTAAGAAGTAGATACGGATAAGGAATCAACTAGGGACATGCCCATCCATATAGCCAAGGTCTTTCAGTCGCCTCTACTAGGCCTATAACTAGAGTTGTTAGGCTACGAGATGGGAAAGAGGTTATTCATTGCATAGATATGCATGCTATGAAGGAAGGCTTGGTTAGATGTCTTGGTGGATTATCAAGGCATTTTCATATCTTCTATGGCCACTTCAGCCCACTCAATGAGACATGGCCATCAATATAATCAAGGTGCCATTTTACCTCAATAAATTCATCCCTTAGAAAGCTTGTAATATAGCCAGCTAATAAACATAACCATCCCTACCTACTCTTTCTTCTTTCTTGAGGCCAGGTTTATAAAGTGAATTTACCATGCTTCATCATCCTCACCCTTCATAGGTCTAAGAGTCTCGATAGTGCTTCGGGTGAGACTTTCCTCTTTGTGATGACTTAAAATGCCATCAGAAACCTAGACTACAATGATCCTTTTGTTGGACAAACTCAAGAACTCTGGTCTCCATTTTAGTGCCAACATAATCTATTTTCATTAATGGTGGAATACCTCACCTCTAATACTAGTTTTCATTTGTGATTGTTGATCAAAGGAACTTTATTTTGTGTAATTTTCATTTTGTTCATTAGAAAGTCCTACTGGTAGTATGCTCTTTCAACAAATCACTATCCAAGACATTAAATCAAATTCGCTACTAATTCTATCTCGTGTCAATTGATGTGGGAATCCTTATGGTCCTCCTTTCAATAGATCTCTTCCTATTGAATTTGTCTCATTTTCCTCTAGGAATGATATTTAAAGACTCTTGTAATATCTTCGGGCTTGCAATGATTAGTAGCAAGTTCCCTCACACTCAATAGTGGGTTTTCGTCAAATCCCTTTGATCGATTTATTCTAACAAGTGTTACTTTGGGCATTTAAATTTAGATACATATATTTATTTCAACTCCTCATATAATTTGGCTACTAGAAACAAGAGGAAACGTTTTCAACCAATTCAACTTGGTTATCTTATGAATAGGTTGAATATCACTATTGGTTTCGAGTAAATGGAGTTAGAATCTAGTTTGCTAAATTTTGAGTATTAGTACAATATATTGTCAAGAGTAGAGATTGTTTTCTTTGGCTAGCAATGAAATTATAGTGGAATGGCTAAGTAGTTGTCGAGCATGTGCATTAGCGCTATAAAGGCCAATAACCCAATCATTTTTTCATTTCTTCAGTAAATCTTGAAAACAATTATATCATAAATATATTTTAAAATCATAATATTATATAAATTGTTCAAATTCTAAACTGTAATATCACATATAATAATATAATAAATTTAAATTTTTATTAATAAATAAAAAATAAAAAAACTATATTAAAATGATAATAGTTTATCTTTGAAAAAAAATAGCTCACACAATTCGTTCCCAAACACAAAAAACTCTGTTATGACATACATTATTAAACTCTAGTGTATTGACATGCGTTGTATGCTACATACCCTTTCATATGCATGACAATTTAAGGGCCATGCACTAAGCCAATCATTGGGTGGTGACTTAGTGCATGGTATCATAGCATTGAATGCTATAATGGCGTTGTCTTATTCTCCAACACTTGCGATCACATCTGGAGTTAGAGCTATAAGGGGAGTTGGAACGGAGCGGCCGGTAAATCGAGAAACTATCGAGGTGTTAGACATGATAATATATGGCCATATAGCCTTTTATATGATAGCTAGCCATACTAATATATAGATCATGATAACATGCACTAAATCATCACCCAATAATTAACTTAGTGCATGGTGCTTAAAAAATACCCATATACATATAGAATACCAATACCACTGGTCAAAGATGTGGAATTTGAGAGGTCGAGGAAGTCCCAAACCCACAAAACTCTTCTGCGATCACGCTCGTTGATCCAGCCATGTGAACCGACTTATGATTCGTATTACGTAGCTCCGTGAACTCCGGCTATAACTCCTGTTGGAAGAGCCTGGCTCCACGTGGCTCTTTTCCATGGACTGTCGGCACTTTTGAGTGAGCTTGGCTCCCACTCTTCAACTCAATCTGAATCAACCACCATGACCATGTCGAAATCTCAAAATTGAAATATATTTTTGTGAACAAAATTGGAATGAATTGGTCCACGTTAATCAATCGATCGCAGTGGACCCTGCTGACAGGAAAATATGTTTAAAGATCAGTGGAGGGTAAACAATCTGGAGGAATTAAGGTTGAGAGCGACTAGGGAATCATTTTAATCCCATGTCAATGTAATGATCTCAAAGATGAACTCCGTCTCCGTTTCCTACGTGTAGATTGCCACAAACGGGAACAAAACGTAGGTTTGGTGGTTTTTGAAACAATAACATTCCATGAAGTTATTTCATAATCAACATTTTCTCTGCATAGAAATCTATGATCACCAACATAGTTAGATTTTATAACTACGTGATCAAAGATATTGCACGTGGGATTTTATTATTACTCCTAATCATACCAAGGGAATATGGAAATTATTTTTTAGATAACCTCTCGAATAAACTTAGTCCACTTTGAAAAATTTGTCGAATTTGTTAAAGGTTATTATAATATTTTGTAAAATGTAATAATTGGTCTTTTTATTTTTCAGAAATAAAATTCCATTGTTTTGATTGGCTAGAAGACTTGAAAAGACTAATTACATGTGGTCGCATGAGAAGTAGAATATATATATATATTCAAAAATACAAAAAATTTGATTGGCTAGAAGACTTGAAAAGACTAATTACATGTGGTCGCATGAGAAGTAGAATATATATATATATATTCAAAAATACAAAAAAACCAAATGGCATGTGACAAGTGCTTGAGTGTTTACGTGACAAAATGTATTTGAAGTGATAATAAAGAGCTAAACATGTATCTTGTCGATTTTGAAATGAAATTGTGGCACAATGGCATGTTTCTTCAGGAGTATGTGTTTTTGTTAATAAATATTATTGTTTCAAAAACATTCATGATAAAATCTCTCTATCAGAGTTAATTAAAAGCAATATTTATTTAAAGAAAAGCTAAGTGGTATTTCACTTTAGGTGTGATAGTGGACATTGAAATTTAATTAAAAAAAATGTATTCTATGCATTTAAGAACATTGATGATCAAATCCCACTATTGATTTGCAGCAATATCAACACATCTTGAACATTCAATATATCACCTCGACTGTAGAGTGGACATTTCAAGATTGAACGTATAAAACTCGGTGTTGAGAAGTGAAAATGCATTTGAAGAGTGCATTAATCATGTAGCATTTTGCAAAGAACTGTGAATCGTATTATGAGGTAGAGTTGTATAAAAACATGTAGAAGAAAAATATAGAGATTTGCAAAAAAAAGAAAAATATAGAAAAGTGAAAGTGGTAAGTACATGGTTTTTTTTCTTTTTTTTGCAAAATGCTTTTTTTCAATGTGTTTGAAATTTAATCATATTTTGTTGGTTTTTTTGTGCTTTGTTTTTGTCTATTTACATGTGTTTGTTAATTAGGAACCTACTGCTACTTGATCATATATTTTCACTGTGTATGAACTGGAAAACATTTATTTGGTGATAGTCCCTTTGAAGGGAATTGAATTGATCCACATTTACTTATATTGAAATATAGTTCTCAAATTCATGTTTTTCCGATCCATGTGCTCGATTTGGTTAAGATGTTGACTTTGCTACTATTGGTTCCACTATTGTAAGATCTTTAGTGAGTACAAAAAAATGCATAGTAGGATTTCTTTTTCTATCAATAACTATATTTGATTGCTTGTGTTTCAAGGTATATGAAATTCAATTGACATTTATAGAATATAGCCGTGATCTAAATTACCAATTTTTTTTTTATTTTTATTTTTTTTCAGATGTGTCTTGTGATTGTTGTATGTTATAAGTTCATTTTTTTCCTAGATAATTATGTTACAGTTTGTAAGATTTTTCGAAGTAGGACACAATTTATGTATTGGTTGTTTGCATTTGATATTTTGTTTCAAGTTACATAATGTGCATTTGTTTATGTGTTTGAAATTACATGTATTTAGTGGGATTATCAATCTTCTTCAGTGGAGTATGAAGCAACAATTTAGTTAGTAGTAGTAGAGTAGAGTAAAATATGAACTAGTGCTTCAGTTAACATTAATACAATATAGTATAGTGTAAGTGTCCTTAGGAGTATGCCTTATTCTTCATTTTGATATGTGTGTTTTGTGATCTCTGTATGTTAGAAATTCATGTTTCCTTAGGTAATTGTATTAGGGTTGGTAAGATTTTTCGAAACGAGAGGCACTTTATAAAACTACTTTCATCTAATTCAATTCTATATTTTTTGTTTCTATTTGTGGCTGTGGACATGTCCACTGAGAAAGTGACAGTGACCTAGTTGGCTTGCATTAAGGCGACCAAGGCTAGTAGAATGGACTAATATCTGAAATGATATCGATCATAAAATTGGATTGTATCAATCATAAAATTGTTTGGCACAAGTTAACAAGAAATAAATTTGAAATGCATGGATGACAGTAACTTGAAACTAATATATGAAATTATTGTTTTATGTTTTCCAAGTTTAGTTATCTCAACCGACTTTTACAATATGATTGTAGGATTCAATATTTGTTTTTCGGTTCAGCTTGTCTGAACTAGTGGAACTTGTCATTTTATGTCTGCAGTTCCTCACATGTTTTAGTTCTAAGTCACATTTAGTAATATAGTAATGTTATCTTTTAGGTTTCTGTGATCTTCATAATTGTGTATATTATCTTCCGGATTCATCACATTAGGTTTGTTTAGATCGACGTTTCCAACCAACTACAGTGGTTCAAAACGTCGATCTAAACAAACCTAATGCGATGAATCCGGAAGATAATATACACAATATAGTAATGATTATAATGTTAAGGACATAAATGGATAATATGGATTCAAATTTTTCTTTTGGACTTACCTTGTGTAGAGTAGTGAAACTCACACTTTTATTTTTGCACTTTGGCACAAGTCTTTGTTGCATTTTGGTTTGACATGTTTTTGTTTTGTATAGACTTTAATTGCACACAAAATTTTGTTATAAATTTGAAATGCAAGAATGATAGTAACTTGAAAGTAATATTTGAAATTAGTAACCTTTGTTTGATGATTGTATTATTGTTATATGTCTTCCAAAGCTAGGTATCTGGGTCAGCTTTTATAATATGAATGTAGATTCAATACTTTCTTTTGGGTTCACCTTGTGTGCAGTGTTAGATGTGTAGCTTGGGAGGTACTCCCATAACCCCTAGTGTATTGGGTTTGTGAGGAGTTGACCCATGAAAATGAAGGTTCATGGGTAATGTACCAAAGTGGTGGGATTTCTACACAAATTTGTGCATGAAGGGCCCAAGGAGAAATATTGCTTATTCATTAGATCCATGAGGGGAACCCTTGATGGACCAAGGGGCACCTAGGGCTTCAATGGAGAAGGCTAAAAATCAAGTGAAAGAATTTGATCTCTAATGTTAGTAGGATTTTTGTATGTAGGATCAAGTTGGCTTGACCTAGAAGACATGACCCTCGGTGGAAAGCGACACCACTTAAGATCATTGTAAGTAGATATGAGGTTGTCATCATTTGGAGTATTATAAGAGGAATCGTTCTAATGGGAAGACTAGCCTAAGGAGTCGTAGACCTAAAGGAATAGAGCTAGAGAGGAGAAGAAGGACAAGTTTGTGCCTTGTTTATATGGTTTGGTATAGTCCAATTTAGGATTTTTTGGACGTGTGGTTTAGAGCATGGTTCTGGGCGCATATGCTAGGGTAATTTGTGCGATTAGGCTGAGTTTAAATTATGTGCATTCAAGGATGGTCACGACCCTTATATTTGTTGGAAATGGAGGTCCCAAGGCTTGTGGAATAACTGGAGTGGGGATTGAGTCCCTCAATCCTATGTCCAGGTGTATTAAGGGTTATAAAGAGAGTTTACCACTATATTTCAGAAATTTGTCGAGGCCAAGTTAGGGCACAACCTGAGGCTATTTTAGGAGCCCTAAAGAGGGCCAAAAATCTTAGACTATTTGTGCACATAACCGAGACTTTTAGATCTAGAGAAGACATATTTGAAAGGTATGTTTGGCTAAGGTGTTTAGTAGATGGTGTTTGGTTAATAATGTGAGAATTATTTCCTATAAGGAGGTTAAGGACAATGTTTTGTGTTCCCTAGGTGCATTGATTCATGACTAGTCAAGCCGATGTTATGAGGGTTGTTTGTTAATTCCCTAAGTATAGTGAATACAAGTGGTTATTCATTGTTTTGAGGGAACCTTGGAGAATCCTATGTTCAGTCATCTTGGAGCAACAAGAAAATTGATAAAAGGATATGTGTTAAAGACCCTAAGTACAATGACTTAGGAGGAGTTGAGTTATTGGTGGAGGGAAGTTTTGGATCCTAAGTTTAGTGATCCTTGGAGTACCATTGATAAATTGAGGAGCTGAAGATGCAAGGTAATATAAAGTTGCATAAGAATTTGTGATCAGTAGTGGTAGAGGTGTTGGAGCAACAAAATCTCTGTGTGTATAGGTGGAAAAGGACCTTCTAGGTGTTCAAGGTAAGTGGATTGAAAGGGCTAGTGCAAGTACTTCTTCAACAAGTAATTCACGTTGTTCTTGTTCAAGGGAATATTAATTGTCATGTGTTGTTGACATCAAACCCTATTTTAAGGCCATGATTGCTAGTACGAGAGCCCTATATTTGTTGTATTAAAGTTGTAATATAACAAGTTCTAGGTTTGCAAAATGATCGTGTACTTCATTGATTCACTAATGTGCATTTTTTGTTGTGCAAAGTACTTTTGTTATGACATTTTAGTATGTTTGTGATCATGTTTTAGACATAGACCTAATTCTTAAGTGCTAAGGAAAAATCAACATGCAACAATGGAACTTATCATTTTATGTCCGCACTTGCGAACATGTTTTAGTTCCACATATAGCCATGAACCACATTTAGTTCCACATATATTATCCATTTGATATATGTAATATAGTCATCATTGTAATGTTAAGGACAAAAATAGATAATATAGATTCATTATTTTCTTTTGGACTTAACTTGTGTGGAAAAATGAAACTTTACCTTTTATGTTTGTACTTTTGCACACAAGTCTTTGTTGCATATAGATTTCACTTCATGACACTTGGAAATTTTAAACGATGGAACATGAATTTGTGTGAAGGAATTAGTCTTTGGGTGACGTGGTATGAAACTCCATGCTACTATCACATGGCAATCCATAACTTTGCCACATGCAACCAATTTTCAGTCAAATCAACGTATATAAATTTGTTACTTTTTAAGGCTTAAGTCCTTCCACTTTCATGACAAGACTTGAATGTCTATTAAGTGACTAATTCTTGTCTATCAGCTGTTGTTACTCAACGACTCCTGACAATTTTAAACAATGCATCACGAATTTGTGCTAGGGAATTAGTCTCATGGTGATGTGGACTCAAACTCCACACTGGCATCATGTGCACCTCATAACTCTGCCACATACAACCTATTTTCTGTCAAATCAATGTGTATATATGTGTTTAAAAGAAAAAATCTTGTCTGTTGGCTATTTGATGCAGGAGAATCTCCTATTTTGTATTTATTTATTTATTTAATTTAGAGAATCTTAGAAAATTCTAGATTTTGTGGAGACTTCTATAATTTGTTAGAGATTAAGTAGTTAGGATAGATTCTTAGAATTGAGAGGATTTATCTCAACTTCCTCCAAATATCTAGGAAGGAGTTATCTCTTTGAGGAATTTGAGAGTTTTCCTCCTTCAGAATAAATAGCCATGTAATTCATTTTCAAACCCAAGTTTTTGGAGAATTTAATTAATGAATATTGTGTTTGTTTATTACTTTCCTCTCGGCTTTGCATCACTATTGTAATTTTGCAGCACCCATCAATGTTTTCCAATTGTAAATAGGTTCAATATTTTCTTTTGGGTACACATTTTGTGGAGCATTGTAACTTATCCTTTTATGTCCACACTTATGCACATGAATAAAAATAACTAGAAACTAATATCTAAAATTATTCAAGTTTTTTTCATAAGTGCATTATTGCTATATGTTTTCAAAGTGTAGGTATTAGGGTCACCTTTTACAATGTGATTATAGATTCAATATTTTCTTTGAGTTCACCTTGTGCGGAGAAGTGGAACTTATGCTTTTATGTCGCACTTCTGCATATACTTTAGTTTCACTCATCTTTGTTGCACATGGATTTTAGTTTTGTATGTATTTCTTCCTTATAGACTTTAGCTACGGATGAAATTTAGCTAGTATAATCTTGTATGTTAGAGATCCATGTATTCTTAGGTAATTCATTAAACTTAGTAAGATTTTTGAAAGAAAGATACTTAGTTCGTGAGTCCAAGAAACATAATTTATAAAACTTCTACGACAAGTTGTTAGACAACATGACTTCCACATCTCTGTACATATTCTTGTGTCCACAATTTTTTCAAAAAAACATATATTAAAAAACCCATGTTATATAAGTATTCAAACCACATTATATAATCTATAAATCAAGGCATCCTAACATAATTTAATGTAAATCCTAACAGTCGTGACTCGTGACTAATGTCAAGGCGACGAATGTCAAGCATTCACACAAAAACCACCATGGAAGGGTATTATTTAATGTAAATATTAAACCAAAAATGTGAGTTATACATATATATCCAACAAATTAAAAACATCATGCAATGTGCAAATAATTATAAAAAGTATAAAATCATGACAAATTTGTGGATCACAATCTAATAAACAATAGTTACACTAATACGAATAATACAAAATAAGTGACCTTGTAACCGCATGTTTTCCAAGTGTAGGTAGATTCAATATTTTATTTCGGGTTCACCTTGTGTGGAGCAGTGGAACTTATTATTTTATGTTCATACTTCTGCACACATTCAAAGTTCATCTTGCGTGAATGCATGAATGTCAATAACATGAAACTAATATCTTAGTTTTATTTATTTTTCATGATTGCATTGTTATTGTGTATTTTCCAAGTGTACGTATATGCGCCACCTTCTACAATACGATTATAGATTAAATATTTGCTTTGATTTAAGCTTGTGTGGAGCAGTGGAACTTATGATTTTATGTTGCACTTTTGCATATACTTTAGTTCTACACATCTTTGTTGCGCACGACTTTCAATTTTGCATGTCTTTCTTCCTTACATACTTTAACCTTGGACAAAATTTAGCTAGTATATTTTTATATGTTAGAGAGCCATGTATTCTTAGGTAATTGTGTTAGAATTTGTAAGTTTTTCGAAGCAGGAGACTTAGTTCGCAAGTCCAAGGAACATAGTTTATAAAAAATTTATGGTGAGGTGTCAAATTTTTCGTTATGTATCATAAGACTTTCCCTTTCCCATCTCTCGCTTCTCATTGACTGTGACATGGTGTGTTATTGTAAATGTGTAAATGATTATATGCTTTCACATAATAGGACATGAATTTTAGCAAAGTTACCATGTTAACAAGAACTATAACCTCAAAACGAGAACTCTAACCCAAAAAAACCTTATAAAAAATGAAAAACACCTCGAAAATGAAAAGTGTTGTTGTTGCATCAATTTTTTTCTTGGGTTAAAATTCCATTTTTTTTCAAGCAACAATATTAAAAGTCAAATTTTTTTGTGCAATAAACATGAAAAGACACCTTGAAAATTAAAACACTTGTTTTTTTCCGAGTCAAAATTCCAATTTTTTTTAACAATCGTATTAAAACTAAAATTTTTGTGTAATAAATGCGAAAAAAATAAAATAAAATTTAAAAGTGTTGATGTTGCATCAACAGTTTTTAGCAATGACATTAAAAGTAAAATATCATGACTCTGAAAAACCTTAAAATTCCAATAGTTTTCGATGATAACATTTAAGATAAAATATCACGACTTAAAAAAACCAAAAAATTTCAACAATTTCAATCATGGTGTTAAAGATAAATATTATGACTCTAAAAACCCTTAAAATTTTAACATTTTTCAACCATGGAATTAAGATAAAATATTATGGCTACGAAAAATCCTAAAATTTCGATAATTTCTAGCCATGGAATTAAAACCAAATAGTTGACTAAAAAGACCTAAAAAATAAATACTTAAATCAAAGAGTCAATATACCAAGTGTAATTTTTTAAAAATGTAAAAAATATAGCTATTTAAAAATCTTAGGCTAAGACAACTTGACACATTTGATACATAGTGGGGGAAAATTTGACCCACTGCAATGAAAACTCAATTTTTTTTAAATGTTAAAAATATAGTTCTTTAAAAGTTTTATGACTCAATTTTTTTTTTAAATGTTAACAATATAGCTCTTTAAAAGTTTTATGCTAAGGCAACTTGACACATTTGATACACAATGGGGGCAAACTTGACCCACTACAACAAAACTTAAAAATCAACCATGAAATTGTGTGGCTAGACTTATCCATTGTAATAAAAAATTAAAAATAAATTAATAAATTGGGACATAGTGGGATCGCTCTGCTAATCATGTCCCCTGCAATAAAAAATAAAAGAATAAATAAATAGATAAATAAATAAAAGTAAAAAAAAAAAAATAGACCAATCGTTTTTAAAATTAATTAATTAATTAAAAAAATAAAACATTGATAAAAAGAATAAAAAACAAAAAATAAAAAATAAAAAATATATATAAAAAAATCTAACCCCAAATTATTAAAAATTCGATAAAAAAACTTAAACATAATTTTTTTTAAGTAACCAAAAGTAACACAAAAACCAAAAAAAAAAGAAAGGAAGGAGAAAATAAATAAAAAACATGGAAAAAAAATATAATTCAAAAACCTAATTTAGGAAAAAAATAATTAAAAAATAAAAAAAAATTCAAATCCGGAGCGTTTTCTCCATAAAATTAAAAAATTCAAATCGAAAGGGTTATCCCTAAAGAGTTAAAAGATTCAAATTAACAAATTATAAAATTCAAATCCAAAGGGTTATCTCTGAAGAATTAAAAGATTCAAATTGACAAATTATAAAATTCAAAACCAAAGCGCTGGACCCCATATGTAGCAACTTCTGGTATGGAAAGCGCTTGTTTAAAATTGACTTTATTTCAAGGCAAGGACGCATAATTCTATATATCATATGGAGAATCTGTGAACAAATCAAAGTTTTCGACTGATAAGATGTGGCATTTTGTGGTATGCTTGTATTAGTCAAAGAAATTTGTCGGTGTTATGTCGTGTCTTTTACCGTTGCTCCAAACCCAACAAAGCCATAAACTAGCAATTGTACCAAAAGGTACAAAGAGAGGCCGATAGGATTATTAAATTATAATTGTTAAATTTCACTAAAAGAAATGTTGGTTCAAGTCTACAAAGAGCAAAGAGATTTGATGTTTGGAGTTCTATGCTTTTTGGTCACTTCTTTAAATACAAAATAGTTACGACTCTAGAAAGTAAATTTACTTGCAAATCCAATACATCAAGATTATGTAACCGATAAAGCGCATCTGGTATACTTCCAAAAAATTTATTATTGCTAGCATTGAAAACAGATAAAAGCCCTACCTTGGCAATCTCAGATGGAAGCTTACCTGAAAATCTATTACAGTCAATTTGTAGGTTAGATAAATTTCTAGCATTGCCAATATCTTTAGAAATGCTTCCTTCAAAGCTGTTAGAACCGAGATGTAGCAGCGAAACTCTTGGCAATCCCCATTCCAAAATAAGAAATATCAATTTTTTACCTCAATCATTTCTATTCCAAAATATTTCAGAATTCAAAATAAACCCTGCAAATAAAAATGCAAACAAATTAACCTACCTAGAAGTATGTTCTCTTTTGCATTGCATTTATGCTAAAAGGAAATGAAATGCAAAAAAGCAGGGTGATATTGCATATGAAAATAAATGGATAAAAAACAGGGTGATATTGTATATGAGAATAAAAGGATTTGGACTTTTCTGTATATGGTGTTTCAGTTTCAATGCCAAAAATCTGCTAGAGCGGTTAAGAGGAAAGCGCTTAATGTTTGTTGGATACTCAATAAGTCAAAACCAATGGGAATCCATGGTCTGCATGGTCTGCATGCTTCAAGCAGTGTTTCCTAGCAATAAGAAAACTGTTAGTCAACAAGCTTCAATATTCAAGGCCCCGGTAAGCTGATAAATGCATGCTTCAAGCAGTGTTTCCTAGCAATAAGAAAACTGTTAGTCAACAAGCTTCAATATTCAAGGCCCCGGTAAGCTGATAAATGTAGTTTCCATGGATAGTTGTGCATTTGATTATATGGTGAGTAATGAAGTCTTCCAATCTTCTTTCTCTTAATAGGTTTATGATGCTTCTGTGGAGTTTTTCTGGGCTCCACTTCTGGAAACAAGTTTAAGAGTTTGACACAAGGTACACCATAGTTATTATGATTAAGTTGGATGCAAAGTTGAGTAGAGTTGATATGTAAATATAGGAAATAAATATATAGTATATGGCAATGCCCACCACACTCATCATCAGTGATTCAGTGCAGACAATGCCATGATTTTGAAACAGGGAAGGTAGAATAATTTGATACATTCTCTTGGATTCATAAGATTTCTTGTAAACCTTCTGTGTGCCATTTCAGTAGCATCCAAGAATAGCATAATATGCAATTTTAAATATAGCTGCTAATCTTGCAGCCTGCTATTATTTTATTTATATCTGTTGCAATGTTTGTTTTTCTTGCTATGTCATCTCATTTTGAACTAAAGGAACATGTGCTTACGACATTTTCAGGCTATACAACTCACAGGAGGCTTACAATTAAGGCCCGAGTCATAAGAGATGGAAATCTAAGCACTTCATCAAGTTGGAGGCAACCACATGTTTGAGAGATCCAGAGTCTGCAATGAATTCACAGGATCGAGCAAAAGTATGCTAAATTTAAATGTAAGTACTTGTTGGTTGTCAGAATCCCGAAGCTGCGAGTAGAAGAATAAAATGTAGACATCATCCAACAACTCTTCCCCACGCTAGAAGTGTTAGAATAAAATGCAAAAGTATGCTAAATTTAAATGTAAGTACTTGTTGGTTGTCAGAATCCCGAAGCTGCGAGTAGAAGAATAAAATGTAGACATCATCCAACAACTCTTCCCCACGCTAGAAGTGTTAGAATAAAATGTAGCCACCACGCAACACAGTCTTCCCCAAGCTGGAAGTATTAGGATAAAATGGAGCCAGCATATAACACACTCTTCCCCAAGCTAGGAGTTTTAGAATAAAATATCGCCAGCATACAACACTCTAATATCCCTGCCACTGTGATGCTGTAGGTGGCGGAATCCATTTCGCCATGATAACCCAAGATTTCCACCCGACCCCACCAGCAAGACATGGGCAACCTGAGTTCCCGAGCCTGCACGCAAGAAGCAAAACGATTGGCAGAGCCTCCATCTCCGGGAATCTGAACCTTGGCAACGTATAAAACACCCCGACTTTGCCATCTAACCAAGAACTGTTGGCAGAGTCTTCAGCATTCTTCAAAATAAAAAATGATTTAAACTTATTCGAAGTATATTGATTTAAACCCTACCGAAAGTATATTAGCCTTAACCCTAACAACTGATATTTGTTATTTTTTTTCCTAGAGAGGTCTACAGTTCAAATCTTTACAGGAAAGACGAGGGCAAGAGCATATGGAAGTGTACGTTCCGAGGGCAAGAGCATATGGAAGTGTTACCTTTCTAAAGAATTAATTTAAAGCGAGAAACAGGCCAGAACCCTAACCTGCAACTGAAAATTCCGAAACTTCTCCTGGGAATTAGTGATGTTGAAAGCCCTGTTGCCACTGGTGCCGATCTCCGGCCTTTGCAGCTTACGCACGCAGTTAGCAGAAGCGTCCACCCGTTGACGTCTGGCAGCGACGATGCGCCGACCACTGCAAGGTCGAGGGCTTGCTGCGATCCTTCTCCCCTCCATATTCAAGAAGGTCAAAGATAACTATTCTCCCTTCGCAGCAAACAACAGCGTCAAAAGAAGCCTCTGCGCCGCGACATCGCAGCAGCAAATATTGCACAGATCGAACCCTAGGGACTCCGTTTGCATTTGAAAACCAACTGGGCCATGTTATAGATTCCAGATGGCGTAGCAGAACCCTTCGGAGACCCTTGCCAAGCCCATTCTGCAGACGAAAACAAGACCATAGCCCCTCACATCAGAGCAACTGTAACGGAAACCGCGTGGAGGGTTTGGATTGATAGACACCACCATTCAAAGGGGAAACTGCGCATTATGGAGGAAACGGGCAAATGGGTTTCTCATGCTGTGTTCAGAAGTCCACTAGAAGACTTGGGCATGGAGATCCAAGAGGCGTGAGAGCTCGGATTGGCTGGTACCTTTCGATACCGGTTGAAACCAAAACGAGGAGGATCAAAGAAGTGATGGAAC
The DNA here is from genome assembly GCA_031772625.1 of Pinus tabuliformis. Lineage (NCBI taxonomy): Eukaryota > Viridiplantae > Streptophyta > Pinopsida > Pinales > Pinaceae > Pinus > Pinus tabuliformis. The sequence goes on from CM062817.1 coordinate 335,854,915, forward strand.
GTAGCTGATAGTTGTTTTCAAATTGGCGCCATCTAATGCGGGTTACGTGGACCACAACAATTTAATTTTCGCTTAAGAAACCATGCCAGAGTTCAACCGTAAATCGAAAGTGTTCACGCGTGTTCACGCCAGGTGTCAACCTGAGATTGAAAAGGACGACGAAGGTCTGTTTCAATAGGAAGGCCTATCGGCCTAATTAACAAACATTCACGAATCCACTTGCAAATTCTTTTGATTATGTAGTGGCTTCGGACGTTGATTGAGTGGTTGATGAACCAAGTGACCGGGTAGACCCTAGAGCCAGAGCCAGAGCCAGAGCCATCAAAGGTGGTATGTTTCTCTATATTCCCTCAACGCAAAAGGGCCTATGCGACCTTTTGGGGTTTGGATGGACTTTTTGGTGCCAAGGCGGCGAATCTCGTCGATTATCGAAATCGACATAATTTCTCATTGGAATCCTCAACTTCTAAAAACAACACTCACTCTCTTGTCTTAAGAATTTTTATACCTGCAGAGTATATTGTAATTAGTTTGGGTCAAAATGCTTTGACTCTTGATTGATTTTCAAATTCTTAGAAACTATTTCTAAAATTTATTAAAGTTTTGGTAAAATTAAATATTAAACTTTTTTTTTAGAAACTAAAAATTGTTTTTTGAATTTTTGAAAATTGAATTTCTATTTTTTTATTGGTGAATGACTAGTTTTATGTGGTTTAAAATCCTCTTTTCATAATTAAAAATTATAAAAAAAAGCCTCTAATATTAATTATCGATTTATTTATTTATTTATTTTTCCAAATTTATAGATTTTTCCATAATTAATATTTTTTTTTCTTCCAAAAAAACAATTGTAATTACGTTTCGGGCTTTCATAACCATGGAAACTAGCGGATTTAAAAAACAAAAGCAGCAACGTTGCATAACACATTGTTTTTTCCCTTTCTATTTTCTTTGTATTTTTCCCTTTGTGATTTTTATTATTGAATGGACTTGGTTAAATCATTTTCCTCAATAAACCTTACCTATATTATATATTTTTATAATTCAATTTTAAATCATGATGCAATATAAAAAATAAAATTTAAATCAACACTATAATAAATAATATTTTCTTTTTTGTCTTCACAATTTCAATCATAACTTAAAAATGTAAAATAAAAAAATAAATTTTAAAAATAATTGCACTCACACTTAAGCCTTTGTGTAACTATTTTTTATTTTTTATTTTAATATACTAGACATTGTAATTTTTTATATTAGATATTTTATTACATATGAATTCTTTGTCACACGATTAAGACAACATGAGATACTTCATATCAATTTGATTTTTTTGACATAGAAATTCTATCATCGATTATTTATTTGTCACTGAATTAGCATGAACATAAATTTAAAGTTAAATAAATAGTTTGTTAGAATAATTAGCTTTTAAAAAAATTATTTATATCATATATATACATTATTTAATATAAAAGTAGTAGGCATTGTAATTTATCCTCGTTATTTGGTGTCATAAGCTAAAGGTGGAATAAAATGTGCACAAGCAATGTTGGGGCTAATGTTTCATCCAAAATTATCTATGCACCTATCTCAGTTTTGCTCCAAGATTATCTAGTCCATTAATTACTTCGTTACTTCTATTCATTATATTCAAATGTGTTTCATTATTAACTTTATGAATTTATTCATACATTCAATAATTCTTATCGATTACTTTTTGTATAAGAGGTAGGTACTATACATATTATACTTGTTTTTAATTTTATTTTTAATTATTTTATTTTTTATTTATTTATTTTTATTTATTTTTATATTATATTATATTTATTTATTTAGATTTTTTTTTTTTTTTTTTAATTTATTTTATACTTTGGTTTGGTTTGGTTTTTTATTTTTTCAATAATTTAGTATATTGTTTACTTTGGTTTTTTTTTTTTTTTTTTTTTTTTTTTTTTTTTTGTAAGCTGGGGTGGGACTCTCCGATTTACATGTCCATTATGTACCCCTCTACAGGGGAAGGGTAGCCCAAGATTTGAACCCAAGACTTTCGGTTCGGTGAGACTTCATTTCCACGGCCCTTTGCCGCTTGAGCTACTCCATGTGGACTTTATTTATTTATTTTAATTTTTAATAACACTTTATATATTTTTTAGAAAAGTTATTTGTTTATCTATATATATATATATTTATAATTTTTAAATAATTTTTTATTTTAACTTATTTGTATTATTATTATTTTTTTCAATTGTTTATTTTATTTTATCTAATTATTTCATTTTTTGGGTTAAAGTTGTTTTTTGTTTCATTATTTTTACTAAAAATTTTATTTGAATCATCATTTTTGGGGAAAAAGTTCAAATATTATCATCTTGGACATAAGATTCATAAAATTTGTCATTTTTTCAATTTTTGTTTAATTGTTTTTATAAAAATTCTTTACTTGACATGTCGTTTTTAGCGAAAAAGTTGTGAAATGTGTATTCTTCAAATTTATTTCACACAAAAGTCATTGATTGATATTAATTCTGGTCAAATTGGCCCAACCTGGAGGAATGGTCAAGTAGGTTCAAAGGGCATATCGAAACGATTACATCGCTTTATGGTTCAATCTCTCCTGGTAGGTAATATGGAACGAATGGTTTCTTGGACACATTCATCTTACATTTCAAACCATCTCCCAATTTTCTTGGAATGGATTGGAGACATTAATCATCAAGCCTTTCCTTTCAAATTTAATCATAACTATCTCAAAGATAAATATTTTGACTATTTGGTTTGCGATCTTTGGGCCCTTAAAGATACCCCTAGGTGTGGATTATCTTGCATATAATTCATTAGTTATAAGCTCAATGAACTGAAGAAGGAAGGCCTCGAATTGGTCAAGAGAAAGAGAAAGGAAATGATAAACAAGTTGATCTCCATTGACATCTAGATTAAAGCTCTGTTAGATCCATTGGATCCATATTTTTTCTCTCTTGCCACTAAATAGAATATACTAGCTCTAGAAGCATGACAAAATCAAATATTAAAAGCCCAATAAGAGGACTAGAGGTTGAAGAGTAGGGCTACATGGGTGGTTGAGGGAGATAAAAAGTCTCGGTTTTCCACAATCAAGCTTCATTCAGAAGGAAACATAATGCAATTTGGTTTTCCTTAGACAATTAAGGAACCCTTGTCTATACACAAAAGGACATCCAAAGAGAAGCAATTCGCTTCTACATTTCACAATATAGAGCCCGTGATGGTTATTATTTTGATAAATAGGTGGAGGTCATCAATCTATTTCCACAAATCATCAAACAGTAAGATAATAACTATTTAGAAAATCATGTTACTAAAGATGAGATTATGATGGTCCTTAAAGCTTTAGTTAAGGAAAAAATCCCTGGACTAGACAGATTGTCTTTGGGGCTTTTCCTCCACTTCCAGGAGATTATGATTGATAAACTTTCAACGATGGATAAGGAATCATGCCTTCAGTGTAAGATCATGGGATCTATTAATGCAACATTTTTAACTCTTATCTTGAAGGTGTTGAATACCTCCTCCTTCTTTGAAGATCACTCAATATCCCTTTAAAATACATTTTATAAAATGATCTCAAAGCTCATTAGAAACCAGATTAAACCTTGTCCATCAAAGCACATTTATTTCGAACAATTTGGGTTCCTAAAAAAAAAGGCATATTCATGATGCAATTGCAATTACTCAAGAGTGTATCCATTCCATTAAAACATGTCAGTTAGAAGCATACCTAACGAATATTGACTTGATCAAAGCATTCGAATGCGTTGATTGGGAATTCCTTACACTGCTCTTACACAAGATTGGATTAAGGTTTATATTAGTAGATTGGATTATGGAGTGCATAATGACTGCAAGTTTCATGATTATTATCAATGGGCTTCCTACAAATTTCTTCAAGGATTCCCATGGCCTTCGGTAGGGTTGTGCTTTGTCCCCACTTTTATTTTTGATTATTATGGATGGCTTAAGTAGAAGAATTAAGGAAGGGCACTCTAGAGGCATTATTTCAGGCAGTAGACTATCTAGAGGGATCTCACTTACACATATGATGTTCGTTGATAACATCATTTTGATACGGAAAGAAACTAAAATAGAATGGTTGGCATTTCATTGGATTCTAACAAGATTTGTTTAGGCTTTGGGTCTTATTATGAGAAAAGACAAATCCACACTCATTACATTGAACCTAGAGGATCCAAAGATTCAGGAAATTTCCATGGTATTTGATGTTCAAGTCATTTCATTAGATGTTGGTTTAAATACCTGGGTTTTAATTTGAAGCCGAACAAATATGACTCTAAAGTCTAGAAATGGATTATCAACAAATTTGAAAATAAGTTAGCGTAGTGGTCCAACAAATAGTTGACTATGGGAGGTAGATTAGTCATGATAAAATTTGTGCTTCAAAATATTTCTATTTACTGGATGCATATATACAAGATTTTGAAAGTGACTATTAAGAGAATTAATTTGATTATTACTAGGTTCTTGTGGGTAAGACATGGAAAAGCATAGAAAATCCATTTAGCTCAGTTCGAGGAGCTTACTAAATGGGTGGAAGCAAGAAGTTGAGGTATCTTATATTTTGAATGCCTCAATTTAGATTTACTGACGAATAACCTTTGGAGGGATGTACATGGAGATGGATTATGACAATAGATCATTAAAATTAAATATCTCAAAAATCATCATATGAAAAGATGGATTGATGAAGGCGTTCTAGAGAAAAAAGTAACATCCCTCTCATGGAGAAATATGATGTTGACAAAGCATTGCCTATTTGGTAACTTAAGATGGAATATAAGACATGGATCACAAGTGGAGATTGGGTTGATACTTATCAAAGGTATGTTTGGAAACAATATACTTTCGGTTCCACTACCCAATCAATTACACAATAGTGGTTTTTACTTTTTAAATCAAATCCATATTATGCAAGCGACAAAGTTGGGTAGTTCATCATGGCTAGAAGCTAGTCAATTGGGACTATCAAGTTTGATTGCTGACGAATGGGAGGAGCATTTCCTTCAATTACGTTTGGTGGGTACCTATCTCTCTTTAAGGGAGGATTCATTGGATTGGAATGGATGCCACAGAGGAGATAAATTACAGGTTCAAGAAATTTATAAACACATGTCATAGGAACGAAGATGGGGCAGCAAAGATCTATGGTTTTGAACAACTTGGAGTTGGGATATTCCTCAAAAGGTGAAGATTGTTATATGGTTGGTTTTTTGAGAACAAATTCCCGACATGGGAAAAAAATATTAAAAGGGGATTTTTGGGTCCTGGAAGATGTTGTTATGTTTCCTCAACAACGAAGACACCACACACCTCTTCCTCCAGTTCCCTTTTGCCGTCTCTATGTGGATTAGGGTTCTCCAATTACTAAACTTAAGCGCCAACCGAATAGATCATCCATTGAAGACAACCTTTCTTTGTGGTTCAAGGAGAATGGAGTATATAGGTCATTATCATTCCATATCTTGTGGAGTATCTAGAGAGCTAGGAATGATAGGACTTTTAATGAAGTGATTCCTAAAGTGAGGGACACTTGTTAGAAGGCCTTGACATATTTCTGGGATATAGGTCTTATTAAATATAAGATACCTAGTCACAACCATCAAATGAAGGATGTGTGGGAAAGATACCCAGTTGGTTGTTTTGATGGGGCTTCTTCTAAAGAGGTATGTGGCAGTGGGGTGGTTATATCATTGAATCCATATGAGTTTTACCATTTTAATAGGTATAGTGGGGTGGGCTCTAATAGTAGAGACAAACTATTGTATCTTCAGGGCATTTTATCCTGTGTCAATTGGTTGGTTCTTGAGGAATTGGACATATTCAATGACTCCAAAGTGATCATCGATTGGGTTGAAAAGAGATCAAAATGAGAGTCACCTATGTTGAAAAATTGGAAGCAGAGTGTTACCGGGAAAACTAGTGTCTATTCAGAACTGCTAGTCCCACTAAGACGGGAAATTATCTTAGAAACAAACAAAGTAAAGCTACTTGTGTTTTCCTTTACGAGAGATAGATGAGAAAGAAGCAGAGAGTACCAACCTCAGTCTTTCACTTGGCTCCTTACTTGTTTCCTTTCCCCTTTGACAGAATCTCGTAACTACTTCCTTACTTGTCCCACTTCAAAGAACACCTGTAGAATCACAGCAACATAATACCATCAAAGCATAGATCAACACAATATTCAGAGATACACAAGAATATGGAGGAAAACTCAAATAGCTTTATTGATAAAAGTAGTAGAAGAGAGGATTACAACCACTTGGTCTGATCCAGTGCCATCCTCCCATCTTGAAAGCCTTCTTCACTGCATACAAAACAAGATCACCCAACAATGTATTCAAAGAGAAACCAATAGCACTTCTTTGCAAATTACCAAATTCCAACCTCTGGATCTCTGGGATGAGGGATCCATATATATATATTTGCAGGGGGGTGAGTCAGCTTCTGGGATTTTGATTAGTGTCATCTCTCTAATAGTTCTTGGTTCCACTTGGAGATTTCATGATCTCTTGCTCATCCTTGGGCGAATTCAGGGAGGCAAGTGTCAAATGAGCAGCTTCTAGAAGATTCTCAGGGTCTCCACCTAGCAAACTGCTTGTGCCATTTGTTTGCTCTCGCTCATCGCACCCTACAGAAGGGCTTTCCAGTATGCATCGCACTTTTTGCATGTGGTAGGTGAGATGCATCGCACCCTTGGCACTCAGCAGTTTGTATGGTCCTGCTTTGACCAGTTATGAGTAGTTTTTCATGGAGAACTTCTGGGAGATGATGCAATCAGCTGACCTTGCTCCTTTAGGGTATGAAACAACACTTTTAGGGACTTAGAAGACCTTGGTTTATGGACATATGTGATTGGGGTTGCAGTGCCCAAATATGTCTATAACAATTGCCTCCTAAAGCATGAGGTCGTAAATCTTTTGATGTCAAGTGAAATGCTTTATAATGAGGATCTGAGGTTTTTCGAACTGGAAGGTGACCTGTAATAAGATACAATACAATACATTATTTTTCATAATATTTTCATGATCTGGCTAAGGCGAGCATTCCCATGCTCAGCTTGATAAATTCATTTTCATGTACATAGGATAGACAACCGTCTGTGTGCAGACTGATGATTCTGGTAGAGCCATCATCCCTTAGTTTGGATGATTATTTGTGCAGCAATGATGTACATTTGATGTCTTTATTTTCCTGAATATATCGTAGCCCGGATGGATGAAACTAGATCCGGGGTCTTCAAAACTCGTTCAATCTTCGCCCGAAAGTACAAGTCGATCCATGTGAAAAGATGTTCTGATGTCGAACATGGAAGGACATCGCTTGATTACCAGCCAATGATGTAAGCTGTTAACAGGCGCGAGAGGAATCACCGATGATGATGATGACCCTCAAGGTACTGCAGTACAATTCACGTGGTGTGAATACATGAGTCGATGTCGAACACCACGCAAAATCTTTCGGTCGAAGGCCACTAATGTAAACCTGTCGCCATAAGTGAGAAACTTGCCATTGAGGCATGAAAGCTTCAAAGTACTGAAAGGGTTGTTCTTAGGTCGGCTTCTTGGATAATGAGCTGATGTCGACAAGAAGTGACCCGTCATAGGAGGGCATTAATGTATCCCACATTTATGACACAGAACGGAGCAAATGATTTTGTAGAGGTGAAAACAATCTGATGATACAAGGTTCAGGGTGGCGGTCATGAAAGAATGAAGCATGAAGGTATTGCAGCAGATGAGACACAAGCTAGGTAGGTGAATTCTCTGAGGGACTTCTCTTGAACATATCGGCGACACTGAAATGGATTGGTAGTGTTAACCCCAAAAGTGGATGGTACGATGGACCAATGGTGATGTGACCGGTGAATGGAATAACCCAACTCGACTCAATCATGGTGATGGAGTGAAAGTGTCATGTTCAAGGGTGACCTGCTACCAATAAATTTTCTTCAAGTTTTCTTCCCAATTTTCCCCAGTCATTTCTGACGAGTACCTCTTTATTTTTGTCAAACTTGAGGAGGATAACATATGCTTGTTCTATAATTTTCCCTTCAGGCAAACTTGTCGCTATGTTTTAACGAGCCTAGCGACAGTGAAACTCGCTCTTGTCTGAATGGACAAGTTTGTCGCTATTGTTTTAACGAGTTTAACGACAAAGATAACTCGGTCCTTTTCAATTTTAGAGAGTCTGAAAAGAGACGGAAAGGAAACTCCAATATTCCTTTTTCGTAGTATAATCCCTTAAGTCCGAAAAAGTATAAAACAATGTGAAAGGGATGACTTTTCGATAGTTTTAACGAGCCGAACAAGACAAACGCTCGATATTTTTGTGTAATAATCCCTCAGGTCCAAAAAGATTAAAATCTAGAGGAGGGATGGCACTTCCAATCACTTTAATGAGCTGGAGAGGCAATATTTTTATATTTTACGAGTCAAATGAAAAGAGCTTAAAGGAGACTCATTTTTGAGGAACGAGTGATATTTCGGGTAGCAGTTGGTGCCAGGTGAGGGTTGGAACTTTCCAATCACGGCAGTGTTTAGAATATGGCTAACAAAATCACTCATCGCAGCTATTCCTCAAAAGGGGTAAACAATCAAATGGAGGTGATAGTAAGAACACAACCAAGGCTCAGAAGCTGATGATAATGCGTTCGCAATGGTTATTTAGCGGAGGTCGGTTTGTTTTTTAATGAGCTTAAACTCTGGTGAAACATATGCTCATTGCTAGGTTTAATTTTTAATGAGTTTGAACTTTGTGTAAAACTGCTCGTTGCTAGGTTTAATTTTTAACGAGCTTGAACTTTGTGTAAAACTGCTCGTGATAATGGTCATTGATATTCAATTCACCGTTAACACTATGTTCTTTTGACGGTCGTACTACTTGTTCAATTGCTCCATCAAACTGATTAGAAATGAGGACATATGCTTAAAAAATGAGTTAAAAAACTAATACCCTACTTTAAATTACGTGAAAGGTAACTTAAAAATAGTTTTTTACCCCTCATTTTACCATTTCATTTGGAGTTGTGACTGTTGGAGCTCTGGAGGTGTTTTACCCGTTGATTTTCATCAGCTGATTCCGAGAGATTCTGTGGACGATTTTCGGTGCCGTCTAGACTAGGTAGGAGCTAAACCTAAGCTCTTCAATTGCATTCTTTCCTTTTTGAATTCTGAGCATGTTTTCCTGCCTTTCTGGACCCTTGGGGTTTGAACATTTCATTCTGCCCCCATCGCACCTAGTATACATCGAAAGGTGCAATGCATCCTAGGCTGGCCACTGGCCAGTTAGGATGCATCTCACCTAGTACATAGCTAGGGTGTGATGGGCGCAAGGATGAAAAATTTTGCACTAATTTTTCATGGAAATTTTGCCTGTTTTTTGCCAAATCAGGATCCTAATTCTTCTCTTGTTTGCTTTTCAGAGATTCATCAGAGCAAAAATGGATGTTACATGGCGTGAACACGAGGATGAAGAAGAGGACATGGTTTCCTTACATGATCTGGGTACGATAACTGCATTGCGGAACTGTGGCTTGCTCAAGTTCTTCCGCATGTCTAGCATGAGGCAACAAATCAACTTGTTGCAATATTTCCTTGATGCATGGGATCCTACCAACCAAGTGTTCTAGATAAGAAGCAAATCCATCCCCATGACTGTTGAGGACATCTATTTCTTGACCGGTTTATCGAGGCGTGGTGCCCCTCTCTCATTATTAGGTTCTGCCCGCGGGGGGGAATCTGTGAGGGATTATATTCACCGATACGATAGAGAAGGATCTCAACCGATAAGGGACCGCAAGATCAGTATCCGAGATGTCACAGACCAGTCCTTGAGGACTATTTTATTCACCTTTGCTAGATTGGCTGGTAGCGCGGCCCTTCACTTGGCCAATAGGTCCTATATGCAGTATGCCTTGGAATGCCTCGAACCCAAGGTATTCAACTGGTGTGATGCAGTACTTCCAGTGATCAAAGAACAACTTACTAAGGTGAAAAATGGAAGATCTAAGAACTTTGGCTATGGTTCTATTCTAACCGCTTTCGCCTTGGAGAGGATCCCACTGATGCAGCCCCAGTACATCTCACTTGGCCTACCACCACCGACTGAGCCACGGATGCAGAGATGGGTCGACCTTATGGCCAGACATGCTGGTCAATCATAGGTTTCATTCTCCGATGCTTTCTTTGAGTGGTTCAACCGTCAGCAGATGGCTTATGCCGAGTATCCATATGTTGGGATGGATTTTCGGGGTGACCCAGATTTGGTGCTACTGGCTGGCGAGCAGTGGGGTGTCATAGGTAAAAATCTCTAACCATATCTCTGTTTATTATTTTTATAGTGTTCTTGTGTTTTTCAAATGTTCATCAAGACTAATCAAAACTCATGTGCTTATGCAGATATCGGGCCAGTGCGACCAGTAGTGTGTCTGAGAGTAGCAGCTTCCGTTCCAGCAGGAGAGGCTATAAGGAGGGCCATTCTTCATGACCTGGATGTATCCGAGACCCTTGCAGTGTTGCAGGATCAGATCGAGGGTCTCACCCTCGGTATTCCGAATGTGAGGACCGATGAGCTTCCTATGAGATTACAGTGCCATACCACTGGCATGCTGAGTCGATGGACTAGGCTCTTGCGCATGATTGCACAGGCGGTGACTAGTTATCACCAGCACCATTAGATTAGGGTGTCCCCTTACATTTTGAGTTTTTGGGTCATATGACCAATTTTGTCCTAGTCACAGAACACTATGTACAAACTATAAACAATTATATATATATATTTTTGATTTTCGGAGCTTTATTTTGGTTAAGTTATATGATCCTGATGCAGTTATTGATAAAATGCTTTTCTTTTACAAATGTTGCAAATGTCTATCTAACACATAATTTTCTAATGAATCGGTTAATGTGTTTAAGTTTCTAGAAATATGTTGATATTGAATAGAATCGAACTGCCTTTCCAAAATCTTGACCCTTAGGAACATGCGATAGATAGCTGGATTCCAAATGGAATAGATGTTCGTAAGCTGTAGAATGACGAGCTGTGAGTCTAGCATGACGACAAGTCGGCGTATGCCATGCGCGATGGCATCAGAGAGGAGTTCTATCAACGTGCTATATTCAGCGATGTTGTTCGTTGATTGACCAATGCACACCCCTCTGAAACTCACTAACTCGCCACTTGGATCGAACATGGCCCAAGCTACAGAAGATAGGTTCCATGTATTATGACTCGCCTCGTCGACGTATCCAACAAATGATTCCAATGAGTTCGACATCTGCAACAAAATGCAAAAGTGGATTACCTAACCAAAACTATCACTCTTAACGAAAACAAAAATTTAACAAAATCATATGAAGAGGTTACCATGCCGTGTCAAGCATAGTAACGCTTAAGGTACAACCCGTTTTGGGGTTGCGACAGTGGAATCCCGTCATAATCTACTAGCTCATAGGCTCCTTTTTCTAATGCACGCTTAACAATGTAGGGACCCATCCACAAAGACTGGAACTTACCTACTCCCAATTTATCAGATTCCTGATCGTAAAGCAAGACCAGGTCACCTTCTGAGAAAACGCAGGGTTTGACATTCTTGTCAAATTGTGCTTTGACTCATTTCTTATGTGCTTCGTTAGCCAAGGCGACATCACGACGGGTTTCATCCAGTTGGATTAACTCTAAGAAACGAGCCTCTTCCTCTGAAGTTCTGGGGAGGAGGTCAACTGCGAGCTTGAGAGACAAAATTTCACACTGAACTGGTAAGATCGCTTCTAGGCCATACACCAGCTGAAAGGGCGTAAATCCAGTCGCATTTCTTACCGATGTCTGGTATGCCCATAAGGCTGAGTACAAGATTAGGTGCCAACTCCATTTATGGACTCCAATCATCCTTTGCAGCATGCGTTTCAGGACTTTATTGATCGCCTCAACTTGCTCGTTAGCTTGCGGATAATACGGAGTAGAGCTGTCATGTGACAGTCCCAATTTGGCGGCCAATTCAACCATCATGTGATTGCAAAAATGCAATCCATGATCTGTGACTATAGCTTGTGGAATGCCGAACCTGGAGACTACATGATTGAAAAAGAAAAGAGCGGCCATTTTGCCACTGTTGTTTAATGTAGGCATCGCCTCAGCCCATTTAGTAAAATAGTCAACTGCGACTATGATATACCCATGCCCCCCGGCTGAGGTGGGGTTACATTGCATGAAATCTATGCCCCATTTTGCGAATGGCCCAACAACAACTACTGGGTGTAGAGGTGCGGGTGGTATTCTGGTTTTGCAGTCGAAGATTTGACAAAGATGGCAACTTCTGATTGGGGTTATGCAATCTTTGAACATTGTCGGCCAGAAGTATCCCGCTCGTAAAATCTTTTGTGATGTAGCATAACCAGGTTGATGTCCCCCACATGCACTTGAATGACAATCATTCAGGACTTTTTCGGCCTCCTCATGGGTGAGGCACCTTCGTAGAACTGTATCAACACCACGACGGTAAAGCATATCATTGATGATCATGTAGTCTTTTGCTTGGTATCGAGTACGTCACTATTCTGAGCGGGAGGTATTAGACCTATACGTTTGGGTTTGGAGATAAATGATTATATCTCCATACCACAGATTGCTTGAAGATATCAGAAACAAAAATTGATCCACGATTGTTGCTTTAGATGTTGAATCGTTGGACGACGATGAGAAATCACATAGTAACTCCGCAAAAGCCAGAGCTTTCTTTGATTTTAATTTTACGAATTCTAGGTCAAACTCTTGCAAAATTGCTATCCACTTCGAATATTTGCCCCCAAGCAACTGTCTCGACAAGATGTACGTCATGGGGTTGCAATATGACAAAATGGTAGGTTTTCGAAAGAGGACAGAGTGTCGAAATCTCTGTATTGCTTGAACTGCTACGAGAGCCAGCTTTTCAACATAGGAGTACTTGCTTTCTATATCATTTAAGCTTCGACTTAAATAATAAATAGGATGTGCGATTCCATTGTCTTCTTGAACTATAACCATTGCGATGGTCATATCTGCTGCAGCCAGATACAGGTTAAAGTCTCTTTGATAATCAAGAGCGTACATTAATGATGCTTTTATTAGGGATTCCTTTAGAGCATCAAAGGAAGCTTGCACGACGTGATCCCAGTTGAAAGGTACTTCTTTTTTCAAGAGACGCGTATAACCTTTAGCAAGTTCGGCGTAATTTGGAATGAACCTCCTCAGAAATTTTGCTTTCCCTTGGAGTTTCTGAATTTGAAGCAAATTTGAAGGTGGAGGCAAATTGATGATTGCTTGAACCTTGCACGGGTCGAGATGAATCCTGTCCTTTGAAACTACAAATCCAAGTAAACGACCAGAATTGATGCAATACACACACTTGTGTGGATTGAGTCTTATTTTGTAGTGTCGGCAGCGTAGAAATATTTCTCTCAAATGTTGTGGATGATTGGTCCGCTTTCGCTAGTGATCCGGAAGATCGTCGAGGTATGGTTGAACGATGTTCTTGATGTCATGGAAGGCATAATTCATTGCCCTCTGAAAAGTTTCCCCTGCGTTCTTTAAACCAAAAGGTAGCTTACGGTACGCAAATGTGCCCCACGGACAGATAAATGCAGTATTTTACTAGTCCTATGGGTGGATATTTATTTGATTATACCCAGAAAATCCATCCATAAACGAAAATATTTCGCATTCGGCGCATTCATCAATTATCTTGTCAATGAAGGGTGTAGGGTAGTTGTCCTTTGGACAAGCTTGATTTACATCCTTGTAACCGACGCACACTCTAATTGTTCCTTGCTTTTTCATCACAGGAACAATGTTCGATACCCAATCAGCTAGAGGAATCGGGTAAATGAAACCAGCATGGATAAGTTTTTCAACTTCTGCCTTGATGGTAGAGGCTTTCTTTGGGTGCACCTGTTGAAGCTGTTGTCTTACTTGTTTGACATCTGGATACATCTTAATTTCGTGTTCAACTATGCTCAAGTCAATGTCTGGCATTTCTTCATATGACCATGCAAAGACATCTCTGAACTCGCGAAAGAGAGCGTAATATACTTCCAGTTCTGAAGTAGAACAAGATTTGCCATCATGAATATTTTCTACAACATCTTGTTTGGTCGAGATATTTATGGCGATAGTTTCTTCAATATTGGATAGATTTCGCTCGGAATCCACCGTATTTACAGTATTTGATAGAAAATAAAAAATTGATGGATGATTAAGGTCGTTGGAGTAATCTTCATTGTAATCTGGAAGATGGGAACGATGGCGGTAATCTTCCCATGGTGCCCCCTCTATGTTCATTGACTGAACAATTCCTTTTTCCATAGAATGTACATGCGACCAAGGATCTGAAGAGGTACCATACTCCTTAGACCTATCTACCCAAACGCTTGATGAGCGTTCATTCGGGTTTGCCTCCCATGCCGAGAACATTGATTGCTACAATACTTCTATTGGGGTTGGAGGCAATACCTGGTGATGATCCATGCTAACATCGTGTTCGGATACCTTCTAAATGGAAGATACCATATTGTAGGTTCCCACTATTGCCTCTTCCGCCAGGTTGTTTGGAGGCGGTAGGGAAAAAGTACCCATCAATGTAGGGTCTTTAGCATGCCTACTCTGATATTTTGAAGCAATTGAGAGCTTCCGTGGATCATCGGGATGCTTCCTGTAACTTATGAACTGTTTGGGAGAAAGGTTTGTTGGTCAACGATTATAATTCCTCCTTGAAAAGGAAATGCAATCTTCCTAAAGTACGTTGACACAACAACAACCATAGCATAAATCCAAGGCCTTCCCAGTAGGATGTTATAATTGATATTTCCATCGATAACTTCAACATCAATTTCTACCGTTTTCCCCCCCAGTTCAACTTGTAAGTTACTCAAAATCTCGTATGGAGTGTATGTTTGTCCATTGAATGCTTTTAATGTTGTTGATGATTGCAACAAGGGTGGTGATCCTAAAGTTTTCCAGCAACTCATTGACATAATACATGTAGATGCCACCTCATCAATAATTGTTTGATGAACAGTTTTGTTGAGGGCTTTCACTTGAATGAGGAAAGTGAGTTGAGCTGGTAACTGAGGTTCATATCCTTTATGGTTAAAGGCCACAAGATTGGAATCCGCTGGGTCAATCCCACCTATTGCTGATAATAGAGCCTACTTTTGGGAGGGGAAATTTTGCAGTACTTCAAGTGTCAACATAGCGGACAGTGATTGGGCCAGGTCCTCTACTATATTATAATTTTGTGCTACTCTGGCACGAGGATTAAATGTCGATTTGTGTACTACTCCCTTTGGCGGCTTTATCGTTAGCTCAGGAATGATGGGTGGCACAACTTCGGTCGAAGTTGTTGTTGAACTACTAGGTTGATCAGTAGCCTTGTTGTTCGATAGCTGTGGATTCCCGTAATCTTTATTCCTTGTCGATATCAAAGAATCATTTTGCTATTTTGAAATGGACAACATAAGCACTTGGGATGGGGAAGCATTGTCACTAGCAACCATATTGGTTCTTGGGTTTGGAAATGGGTCAGTCAATACTGCTGAAGTTCTTGAATTCTTAAAGATTTTCTTAACTTCAGATTTATATGGACAATCTCTCGTCCAATGATCCTCATCGCATATGAGGCATGGCTGACTAGGTTTCCTTTGCCTAGAAGGGTTTGCAGAAGATTTTTCAGGAGATGAATCGTCATGTTTCTTCTTTTTTCTCTTCCCTTTCTTCTTGCCCCTTGGTTGCTTCGGTTCTTTGCCTTTGTCGGTTGACATGGCATTAATCTCCAAGGCGGGAAGTTCTTCATCTACATTTTGACCAGAAACCTTAGGGGCTTTCTTAGATGCAGCCTTTGTTGATTTTGTGCTTGTCGTACCTATCACACCGTCACCGACATGAGAGTACTTGTTTGATTTAGGAGGAGGAGGAATGGAAAATTCTAGCCTTGGAGCATCAGGGATTTTGTCATAGAGCATGCCAGACTGAGTATAGATTAAGTCTAGATATTGCACATGAGCAATGACCTACTCTTCAGTGACGACTCCTCCCTTTTCCACATCTTCTGTAATATAAGGTAACAAAGACTTAATAAACCATTCAGCTAGTAGCTGATCAAGGACATATGTTTTTACCATTCTACAACGACGTCTCCATTCATGAATATGATCAGATATGTGAGTGGCCGTCGTCTGTTTGAAATTGGTAAGAAGCTCTGTTCCTGTTTCGTACCTTATTGGTAACTGAAAATGTGTTAAAAAGGTGGTGGCAAGGGCACCAAAGTTATCAAATGAAGCTCTAGGCAATTCAATGTACCATTTTGCTTTCCGGACCAGTTAACGTTCGCTGAAAAAGGTGAAGCCTAATCTAATCATTGTTTAGAGTGTTGGAGGAACACCACAGATGAAAGGTCATCACATGATTTGACGGATCTTCACCCGGATTTCCATTGAATTTAGGAATATTTGATGGAAGTTTATGAGGAATACCTAGCCACCAAGGGGCATAAGCGATTTGATCGTTCGTTAGCCGATTTAGATCTGGTAACTCTAAAGTCACCACAAAGAGAAACTGTTGATTCAGGTTCGGCGAAGCATACCCAAGATAAGATGGGATCACCTGAGTAGCGGGTCTTTGCATACCAGCATAATGCATTTGATGCTGATAACTTTGATAAGGTTGCTAGGCATAACCAATTTGGGATGATTGATGATAACCGTTTTGAATATATGGCTGCCCATTACTTGCAAAGCTTTGTTGCTCAGGTCCTTGGTAAGCTTGTTGGAATCGCGGTTGTTGATGTTCCACCAGCCATGGTTGTGAAACCATTTTCTGTTGCTTGACCAAGATGAGGGGTAATAGTACCCGTTTGAGCCTGAGTCACTCCAGTTAAGGAGCCACTAATTGCCGATTGCGGTTGCATCGTGGAGACAAGGGGCTGTTATACTACGACCTAAGAAACTTGAGGCTGGCATACAACAGGAAACGGTTGTACTTGTGACACTATCACAATAGCTGGTGTAGTGGGGATATTTGACACAAGTAGACTCGGTTGCATTGAGTATACAACTCTTGGTTGTTGAGGCAGTATTGGCACCTAACCGCTGGATGTGATTCCAATTTGACCCGAATTCGGTTGTGAACTCTCATATGGTTGTTCTCCCGGAGGGAACAATGAAAGGGTATAGTGCCCCCCATATGGCGGCAATCCAGTGCTCAAAGGGATGATTGGTCTTTGGAGACCAGACTACCCAAATTGATATTGTTGTGAAGGATTAATTTGCTGAGATTCAACATAAGAAATTCCAAATACTATTCTAGATGAACAAACGGGAACAGACCATACTATCGAAACAGTCCCTGGGTGGACTCCCTCTAGCGGTTGAGAGCTAGTTGGGACAGATGGTATACCAGCGAACATTGTCGGAGTGGTGGCAGGAGGTTTTGCTACCGCTGTATCGGACGACACAGTCCTAGATGTCGATGGTTGTCCAGACATATCGAGTCTATCCAAAAGACTTCCCAGCGATTCTACAGGAACTTGCGATGAAGGAGCTATAACTTCTGAAGTAGAAGGATATAGGTGGATCCTAGTTCCAAAATATGATGGAGTATTGGATGAAGATCCTCCGTAATCTCTTCTATAGCGATCAATCCGGGTGGAAGAGGCAGACCGTCAGGTCCGTAAAATATTTCTGGTGCCGAAGAAGGTATAGATTCTGCAACGACAAATGCTGGAGGGGTAACACCTTCCGAATCAACCCTAGATGGAGCTGGTTCAGGAATAGAAGTGTTTACTGTTACACTAGGATCAGTTCTAATGTCCTCTTGTAACTGCAGAACTTCTTTTGTAGAGGCAGGGATACCATAAATGGTTGGAGTAACTAGAGTCTCAGAGGATGTTGAGACACAAGTTTCAAACAAACCAGAAGACTTTGACCCAGTTAAATGAGTTCACTTGGCCCGAAATGGTTTTGTTTCTGGAGTCAAAGATTGCTGACTCGTCAGTCTCCGCGAACGACGGGGGTTTGATTAAATTTCTTCCACGATTGCGGATTAATTGATCAACTCAAAATAAGAGGGGAAAATGTTATTCCGAATTAAATTAATTTTAGATGCTTCGACACAACTTGCTTTTTCAATTTTTAAGAGTCGAGAAAAAGCTAAAGATGACTCTAGTCGCCTTCGATTTTTAATGAGCCTGAAGTGACAAGTGCTCAGATGGACCTTTTCTTTTAAGGAGTCTGAAAAGGAACAAAAGAGATTACTCTGGAAATCTAGACAGAGGGATTACCAAACCAATCACAAACTACAGAATACTTTTTATGGTACGGTAGTCAATCTTCCCGAATGCTGTGTTCAGTGCATTGCGATTGATAGGGCGGCAGACACGGATTCCTAAGGATAAAGGATATAGCCTATTGTGGTCTCCCAATATATACTCGATGGTATGTGGGAGCACAAGTCCGTACTGGCACTTGTCATCTCAAAGAGGAGGAATCACCCAACCTATGATGAAAGTGACAGCTACCAGGCTTTATGACGCCAGAATACGTCTCTAGCCTAGACTTCTAGATGTTGTGCGTTAGGTTCCAAAGCATTTTTATGTTCATTGAATTTATTTTACAGTTGATATTTCTTAAGAAGTTTTCCTTTAAGGCTCACCCCATGATGTAGATATACAACTCCTAAATATGCAATCTAAGATGATAAACAGTCGTTTACTCTTCTTTTTGCAATGAAAATCCTAGCTACTGAGGAAAGAGAAACGAAATCTTGAAGACAAGGAGGCATTAAGACAAGAGTTTTCTCTCATCATGAGGAAAGCCAAGGCTCCCAAAAGTAACTTGAGTAAGGAAGAGCAAAAGGCTTTCACTTCCTTACGTAATAATGACAAAATAGTTGTTCTTAAAGCAGACAAAGGAGGAGCAGCAGTTATCCTTGATAAAGAAGACTACGTTAAGAAAATGAATGATCACCTAAATTGTGGCAGTTATAAGAAGCTAAGCAGTAATCCCATGGCCAAGATTATGAAGGATGTAAAAAAGATTATATCAGATTCCAACCTTGACGAAAAATTGAAGAAGAAATTAACCCCCTCTTGTGAAACCATTCCTAGAATCTATGGATTACCCAAGATCCATAAGGAGGGTGTTCCCCTGAGGCCGATAGTTAATACCATTGGCTCCCCAACCTATGAGCTTGCTAAATATGTAGCCAAGATTCTGAAGCCCCTGGTTGGAAATACTGACTCCTTCATTAAAGACTCACATGACTTTGTGAATCTTATTAAAAATGAAAGGATGGAAAAGGATGACATCCTTGTAAGCTTTGACGTGGTTTCCTTATTCACGAAGATTCCTCTTGATGAAGCCATTCAGGTCATAAGAAGTGTCACCGATCCACAAACCGCAAAGCTGGCTGAAGTCTGCTTAAGGTCAACTGTATTTACATTCCAAGGAACTTTATTTTGAGAAGAAGGCCTTGGAATCCTATCCTTTAAAACCAGCTTGGTGGAAGCGGTTTGTCGATGACACCAATATAAAATGGACCCATGGTAAAATAGAAGCTCAAAGGAGTCTACAAAATAGACTGTTCGTGTGGGAAAAGCTACATAGGTGAAACTGGTCGCTCCCTCCAGACAAGACTGAAAGAACATGGTGCTGATATCAGGAATGGAAGATCTCGTACCTCAGCCTTGGCAGAACACTCCTCGAAGACGAAACACCACATCTGCCTACTGCCCTCATGAGTATTTATTTCCTCCCTCTGGCTCTTCTTTTTATCATCTTTCTCTTCATCTTTCTTTTTTCCCTGATGATGGATCCCATTTGGGATTCGAAACGTTGGTGTAAAAACTCCATTACTGTGGGTTCTCCGACCAGAAATTCAAATAACACAAACCACAGATCTCTGAAATCCGAAATCCTTTCAACATAGAGCAGAGAGCACACACTAGATGCACTGTCCTAAATCAAAATCAAAAAGTGGTCTAAATGCAAATGCACATGCATGTATTTGTTTTCCGCTTTCTTAATGTGTGAATGACAAAAAGAATGCTAAGTACAAATCTAAATTATATCTTCTTTCAAAGCAGCAGTACTAATGATTTTCTTTTCAAAAAACGAAAAGGAGACAAGACGAAACATTGTGATTTTGAATTGAAAACTGCTTTCAACACTTGAAATACTATTAATTCAGATCAAATACAAGAGTAAAAATGTAATCGATTATCAAAAAGAGAAGGATTCTTTTCCTTGACTGAAAACGACACTTGTGATACTTTCAAATCAAAAGACGAAAGTTCGATTAAGCTACTATTTTGTAAATGAGAACTATGAATGGTGAAAAATACAAAAAAGCATTCACAAATATTTGTACAATGGAGGATGGATGATGCAAAGGAAGGGGGTTTCAACAGTGGTCTACTGATCATAGACAACAAAACTCCTGAATAAAGCTGAAGACAGTGAAGAAAAAACCAAAATCTGGAGGAAGAAACAGTCTTATCTGATCATCGCATCTGTAACACAGGGAAACAGGGATGCATCTCACCTACTGCACACGGGAGGTGCGATGCATCCAAATTACCAAGAAGAGAAGGTGCAATGGTCCAGGGACGAGACTTTAACTTGGTTTTTGGTCACAGTTTGCAGCTTAGTTCAGAGATTTAGGCCGAGCTAATGATAGTCAGTAAACACAAAGTATAGGGGCTGATCTAATGAGGTTACCTGAGCTACCTCTAGGGCACTTAGGGTGTTTGCAAGTCAATTGTTCAGTTCATAAACAAACCCAGATATTGACTGAAGCAGCATTGATCTACTTTGCACTTGCATAGCAAATGAAGTTCGAAGGCTAGCTGGCTTAACTTCAGGCTCCGTCTGTGGTTTATGAATCAAATAAATAGAGACATGCAATCAAACTAATTTCTCCCCAGTGGAGTCGCCATTTTGTTACCAGGAAAACTAGTGTCTATTCAGAACTGCTAGTCCCACTAAGACGGGTAGCTATCTTAGAAACAAACAAACTAAAGTTACTTGTGTTTTCCTTTACGAGAGATAGATGAGAAAGAAGCAGAGAGTACCAACCTCAGTCTTTCACTTGGCTCCTTGCTTGTTTCGTTTCCCCTTTGACAGAATCTTGCCGTTGCTTCCTTACTTGTCCCGCTTCAAAGAACACCTGTAGAATCACAGCAACATAATACCATCAAAGCATAGAGATCTATTACTGTAAACAATAAATGATTATATATATATATATTGACCATACAAATGCATATATCAACACAATATTCAGAGATACACAAGAATATGGAAGAAAACTCAAATAGCTTTATTGATAAAAGTAGTAGAAGAGAGGATTACAACCACTTAGTCTGACCCTGTGCCATCCTCCCATCTTGAAAGCCCTCTTCACCTCATACAAAGAAATATCACCCAAAAATGTCTTCAAAGAGAAACCAACAACACTTCTTTGCAAATTACCAGATTCCAACCTCTGGATCTCTGGGATGAGGGATCCATATATAGATATTTTCAGGGGGGTGAGTCAGCTTTTGGGATTTTGATTAGTGTCATCTCTCTGATAGTTCTTGCTTCCACTTGGAGATTTCATGATCTCTTACCCATCCTTGGGCGAATTTAGGGAGGCAAGTGTCAAATGAGCAGCTTCTAGAAGATTCTCAAGGTCTCCACCTAGCAAAATGCTTGTGCCATTTGTCTGCTCTCGCTCATCACACCCTACAGAAGGGATTTCCAGTATGCATTGCACCTTTTGCATGTGGCAGGTGAGATGCATCACACCCTTAGCACCAGGCAGTCTGTATGGTCTTGCTTTGACCAGTTCTAAGTAGTTTTTCATGGAGAACTTCTGGGAGATGATGTAATCAACTGACCTTGCTCCTTTAGGGTATGAAACAACACTTTTAGGGACTTATAAGTCCTTGGTTTATAGACATATGTGATTGGGGTTGCAGTGCCCAAATATGTCTATAACACAGAGGATTGGGCTACTGATTAGGCACTTCAGGAGGATATCATTCTCACACATTTAATGAGTCCAAAACAAAGTGGCAAATGGTATATCCAAGGAGGGAAGCAATATTATGCTAGGCCAGATAAAATTCACTTCTATTCAAAATGACTACATTCAACAGTAAGGTTTTATTATATTTTGACAACCTATTTTCAATGGATTTCTAAGATTCTCTATTTTTTTGAGCCATAATGTCTTTGCGACACTGAAAAAAGGAGCGATATCATTAGGAAAATTGAGATGATCGTCTGTTTTTTTTGTGCTATCATGAATCTTTTGCATTGTCACAAAGATATGAGACACAATAGGATTCTGTATAAGTTAATTTTTCATACTTAACAAGTTTTCGTTTAAAATACAGATAGAATCTCTAGTAAAGGGATAGAGAAAAGATATAGATCAAATATGTTGTAACTTCAATGTGGCGTGTAATGCATTTAGATGGAACTAGACAAAGAACATTTGCAAATGTAACAACTTTTATTAATAAACGTTGTGTGCTTTTTCTTATAGAAAAAAAAGAATCTATATGCAAAATGTGTATTTTTTTGTCAAGTGTTTAAATTTATTATTTTTTTTTAGTGACAATTATTTTATTTGTATTGAAGTATTAATTAACGATACATAAATATATAAAAATTCAAAACTTGAAATTATTAATTTTATTATTTTTTTTAAACTTTGCAAAAAAATTGAAAATTTCATTACAAAAAAAACATTGCAAATAAAAACAAAAATACAATTTTGAAAAACTTTTATAAAAACATCTTAGGAAGGAAAAACAACTTGAAAAATGGTTAAATAATCAACATTTAAAAAAATGTGCATACTTACGACATAAAAAAATTTAATGTGTCAAAAATATGTTCCCGCCCAAAAAAATGTTGATGTTGCATCAATACTTTTCAAAATCAACATGAAAATCACCAACATTTTAATAAAAATCCATATTTAATACAAAAGAAAATTTAAAGTGTTAAAAACAAGCCCGAGAAAAAAAAGGTTTGATGTTGCATCAACACTTTTCAAAATCGGCATGAAAATAACTAACACTTAAAAAATTGTCCATACTTAAGAAAATTTAAAGTGTCAAAAATATGCTCCAATAAAAGGTTGATGTCCCATCACCACTTTTCAAAATAAACATAACAATCATGATTTTTTGTGACCTATAAAAAAAATGAAAACTTGATAAAGTTCTCATTAAGTTGGTAACTTTTTCTTTATGTTAAATGATGCAAATGAGTAAATTTGAGTAGTGATTCCTCTCTGATACCCATATAAATAGAAACACTGCATCCTTTTAACACTAGATGTGCATGACTCAAGTACATTAGTGACATGGCTAAGTTTGGTTTGTTTTGTTTTTATTTTATTTGTTTAGCAAAAAGGATATCTTTTTTATTATTAAATCAAAATATACAAGCGCATTGAGCTTTCAAAAATAGTGCACATGCATTTTTCAAAAAACAATTAATCACTATATAATTCAGCTACCATTAAAACAAAATATAATGGTGACCCTTTAGGTACACCCTTCAAAACATGCCTAGTGACATGCTTAAATTGTACAGATACAATTTAAAAGATCTAAGTCCTTGTACATACTTTCCATGATTCACATATGCAAATGAAAATATTTGTGATGGTTTGCAAGATAATTATAATATAAATATTTGTTTTTGGGGTTATTTTGTGTGGAGCAGTCGAACTTATGATTTTATCTCCTTTCTTCCGCACATACTTTAGATGCATCATTTAACATTATATGAAGTTTTGTGGAACTTTTTATTCTGAAGCAAAGTTGTAGAGACTGGAAAAAAGATTATGCAAATATTGAAGTCTATGAAGTCATTAGTAGCACAAACAAATACAAATTCGTCAAACTAGTAACTACGTGCTATTTTTATGTTTTGTGTGTTTTGTTTTTGCCTTGATAATCTAGTTGCATGAAATATGAAGCAACAATTTATTGACTTATGTCCCAAATCAAATAGAATGTAGACAAGTGAAGAAAAGTAATAAATTTGAAATGCATAAAATTACTTACATGAATTTGTTGTTATCATGAACAACAAACCTATGAAACCTTGCACTACTCTAAGCTTTGTAAAAACATTATTAAACCTTTCCATGGAAAAACAACAATACTGCAACATTGAATGTTTGCATGTTACAAAAGAATTGGATATTTCATGGCATTTAGTTTGGCTCCTCAAATCATTGGACAAAATTATTCAATTCCAGAATGGCAACAATTTGGAACTATTGTCTAAAACTACTACATGTTTTTGTCATAATTGCATTATTTTATTAGCTACGAAAAAATCACACAATCATGTATTAATTGTTGTTAATTTATTTATGACAATTGTATTATTTATAATTTTTAGCCAAGTATAACTACTTTGGGGTGTATATTTGTCTTCTATGCATCAAACTA
Source organism: Pinus tabuliformis (assembly GCA_031772625.1). Lineage (NCBI taxonomy): Eukaryota > Viridiplantae > Streptophyta > Pinopsida > Pinales > Pinaceae > Pinus > Pinus tabuliformis. The sequence goes on from CM062817.1 coordinate 335,879,459, forward strand.
GTTTCATTTCTCTCCATGTAATGCAAGAAGGAATTCCATGACTAGAGAAATCATTATCCTCGAGTGTAAATATTTGGGCTACTCTCCCATCATGATTATAAATTAAATATTTCCTTTTGGGCCCACTGCGCAGTAAAACTTGCCATCAGATCTATGTACTTCTTCACATGCATTTGTTCCTTATAGACTTTACCTACATCCAGAGAGCTTGGTAGTTGAGTACTTTCGAATATTTTTATGATTGCTGATGTTAGTGGTTCATAAATATACATGGCCATAACGGTAGTAATGTGAAACTATTATGAAACTATTACCTGTTTTTGGAATAATTGCATTATTTTATTAGTTGCAAAAAGAAACAATCATTTATGAGTTGTTATTAATTTATTTACGATAACTTTATTATTTATAATTTAAAGCTGAGTGTAGCTATTTTTAGTTTTATCTGTCTTCCATGCATTGAAGTAGCTTGATTTCTCTCCACGTAATGGAACAAGGAATTTGATGACCAGAGAAATCATTATACTGAAGTGTAAATATTTGGGGTCCTTTTCCAACACGATTATAAACTAAATATCTTTGTTTGGGCACACTATATGGAGTTACGAACTTACCCTTAAAAGTGTACTTGTACAAATGCCTTTGTTCGATATAAACTTAAACTACAGTAAGAATTCTTCTAAGATGCATTTTCAATCAAATTCTTCATTGTTGTGTCTATTTTTTTGTTAACATGGAAATTTTCATTTGTGAAATTTTCGAGCAAGAACAATGAATCCATGGTTTTCACTCACGAAAGAATTGTGTACACTAATCTATGTTTCTAATGTTACTTGGGTCAAATGAAAGTATTTCTAAAGTCAAGCCTTGTGCTCTATGTATTGTCTTAGTGCAAGTTAGTTGTACTAGAAATTTTCTTCATATTTTGCAATGACTTTTGCTTCCAAATGATGGTAATAACTTCATAGCAAAAAACACTAGTGTCTACATTTTCCCAATATTTGTAGCATATAATCCTTGGAATATTTTTCTTTGTAATTTTCCAATAGACGAATAAAAAAATTATGTCTAAAGTACATCTTGTCCAAGTGACCGGGTAGACCCTAGAATTAGAGCCATCAAAGGTAGTATGTTTCTCCATATTCCCCGTAGTAAGGGAAGGCAAGAGAGTGTATTGTTTTTAGAAGCTAAGGATTTAAGTGATGAATTACATCGATTCTGGGAATCGACTAGGTGCTCCTTTCTTGCCTCAACGCCAAAGGGCCTATGCCACCTTTTGGCATTCAAATGGACCTTTTGGCACCAAGGCGAGGAACCTCTTTGATTATCGAAATCAACATAAACTCTCACTGGAATCCTCAACTTCTAAAAACAACACACTCTCTCTTGTCTTAATAATTTTTATACCTGCAGAAGGCAGAGTATATTGTAATCAGTTTGGGTCAAAATGCTTTGACTCTTGATTAATTTGCAAATTCTTAGAAACTATTTCTAAAATTTATTAAAGTTTTGGTAAAATTAAATATTAAACTTGTTTTTTTAGAAATTAAAAATTGTTTTTTGAATTTTTGAAAATTGAATTTCTAATTTTATATTGGTGGATGACTAGTTTTATGTGGTTTAAAATCATATTTTCAGAATTAAAAATTATAAAAAAAAAACCTCTAATAAATTAATTATCGATTTATTTATTTTTCCAAATTTATGGATTTTTCCATAATTAATATTTTTTTTCTTCCAAAAAAACAATTGTAATTACGTTTCTGGCTTTCATAACCATGTAAATTAGCGGATTTAAAAAACAAAAGGAGCAACGTTGCATAACACACTATTTTTTCTCTTTCTATTTTCTTTGTATTTTTCCCTTTGTGATTTTTATTATTGAATGGACTTGGTTAAATCATTTTTCTCAATAAACCTTACCTATATTATATATTTTTATAATTCAATTTTAAATCATGATGCAATATAAAAAATAAAATTTAAATCAACACTACAATAAATAATATTTTCTTTTTTGTCTTCACAATTTCAATCATAACTTAAAAATGTAAAATAAAAAAATAAATTTTAGAAATAATTGTGCTCACACATAAGCCTTTGTGTAACTAATTTTTTTATTTTAATATACTAGACATTGTAATTTTTTTATATTATATATTTTATTACATATGAATTCTTTGCCACACGATTAAGACAACATGAGAGACTTAATATCAATTTTATTTTTTTGACATAGAAATTCTATCATCGATTATTTATTTGTCACTGAATTAGCATGAACATAAATTTAAAGTTAAATAAATAGTTTGTTAGAATAATTAGCTTTTAAAGCAATTATTTATATCATATATAGAGATTATTTAATATAAAAATAGTAGGCATTGTAATTTATCCTCCTTATTCAGTGTCATAAGTTAAAGGTGGAATAAAATGTGCACAAGCGATGTTGGGTCTAATGTTTCATCCAAAACTATCTATGCACCTATCTCCATTTTGCTCAAAGGTTATCCAGTCCATTAATTACTTCGTTACTTCTATTCATCATATTCAAATGTGTTTCATTATTAAGTTTATGAATTTATTCATACATTCAATAATTGTTATCGATTACTTTTTGTATAAGAGGAGGGTACTACACATATTATACTTGTTTTTAATTTTTTTTTTTTTTTTTTTTTATTATTTAAAAAAATTGTATTATATTATAATAATTTATTTAGATTTTTTTAAATTTATTTTATAGTTTGGTTTGGTTTGGTTTTTTTTTCAATATGTTTAGAATATTGTTTACTTTTGATATGTTTTGTTTTTATTTATTTATTTTAATTTTTAATAACACTTTATATATATTTTTAGAGAAGTTATATATATATATATATATATATATATATATATATATATATATATTATTTTTAAATAAATTTTGATTTTAACTTATTTGTATTATTATTATTTTTTTCAATTATTTATTTTATTTTATTTTATTATTTCACTTTTTTTTGGGTTAAAGTTGTTTTTTTGTTTCATTATTTTTACTAAAATTTTTATTTGAATCATCATTAAAACTTCAAATATTATCATCTTGGACATAAGATTCATAAAATTTGTCATTTTTTCAATTTTTGATTAATTGTTTTCATAAAATTTCTTTACTTGACAGGTTGTTTTTGGCGAAAAAGTTGTGAAATGTGTATTCTTCAAATATATTTCACACAAACGTCATTGATTGATATCAATTCCGGTCAAATTGGCCCAACCTGGAGGAATGGTCGAGTAGGTTCAAAGGGCAGATCGAAGCGATTACATCGCTTTATGGTTCAATCCCTCCTGGAAGGTAATATGGGACAAATGGTTTCTTGGACACATTCATCTTACATTTCAAACCTGTTATAGACATTTTTGGGCACTGCAACCCCAAGCATGAAATGCCCATAAACCAAGGGCTCCTAAGTCCCTAAAAGTGTTGTTCTAACCCCTAAAGGAACAAGGTCAACTGATTACAGCTTCTCCCAGAAGTTCTCCATGAAAAACTGCTCAGAATTGGTCAAAACAGGATCATTTCAGCTGCTCCATAGGCAAAGTGCGTTGCATCTCACCTAAACACACTGTGTGGGTGCGTTGCATTTCAAAAAGCCCTTCTATGGGGTGCGATGGATGAGAAATGACAAATGGCAGTGTCATTCCGCGAGGTGGAGAGGCAATGGAAGCTTCCAGAAACTTCTCCTGTGACACTTGCCTCTCTGAATTCGACCAAGGATGAGTAAGAGATCATCAATCTCCAAGTGGAAGCAAGAACTATCAGAGGGAAGACACTAATCAAATCACAAGCTGACTCATCTCCCTTACAGATATCTATATATGGATCCCTCATCCCAGAGATCCAAAGGCTGGAATTTTGCATATTGTAAGGAATTGCTGTTGGTTTCTTGAGACAAACATTAGATTGTTGGGTGATGTAAGCTTTGTATGAGGTGAAGAGGGGCTTCCTTGCTGAGAGGATGATGCTGGGTAAGAACAACTGGTTGTAACTCCCCTTGGCTCTTTCTTGTTTATCAATAAAAGCTATTCAAGTTTTCCTCCATACTCTTGTGTAATTTATGCTTGCTGCATTTGTATGGTCAATTTACATCTGATCTTAGATTGTTTATGATTATAGATCCATGTTCTCGTATAGTGCTATGCTACTGTGATCTTACAGGTACTTTGTGAAGCTGGGCGTGCAAGGGAACAAGTAGCGAAAGACTATCAAGAAAGAGAGGAATCGAACCAGGAGATTAGCGCAAGATAGAGGTTGGTCTTCTTTGTTCTTCTCTATCTATACTTCATAAAGGAAAAATGAAAGTAGCTTTACTTTGTTTGTTTCTAAGGCAGCTATCACACCTTAGTGGGATAAGCAGTTCTGATTAGACACTTTTCCCTGTAACAAAACTATCTCTGGATTTTCTTGGAATGGATTGGAGACATTAATCATCAAGCCTTTCCTTTCAAATTTAATCATAACTATCTCAAAGATAAATATTTTGAATATTTGGTTTGCGATCTTTGGGCCCTTAAAGATACCACTAGGTGTGGATTATCTTGCATAGAATCCATCAGTTATAAGCTCAGTGAGCTGAAGTAGGAAGGCCTAGAATTGGGTCAAGAGAAAGAGAAAGGAAATAATAAACAAGTTGATCTGCATTGACATCTAGATTAAAGCTCTATTAGATCCATTGGATCCATATTTTTTCTCTCTTGCCACTAAATAGAATATACTAGCTCTAGAAGCATGACAAAATCAAATATTGAAAGCCCAATAAGAGGAGTGGAGGTTGAAGAGTAGGGCTACATGGGTGGCTGAGGGAGATAAAATGTCTCGGTTTTCCACACTCAAGCTTCATTCAGAAGGAAACATAATGCAATTTGGTTTTCCTTAGACAATTAAAGAACCCTTGTCTATACACAAAAGGACATCCAAAGAGAAGTAGTTCACTTCTACATTTCACAATATAGATCCCATGATGGTTATTATTTTGATAAATAGGTGGAGGTCATCAATATATTTCCGCAAATCATCAAACAGGAAGATAATGACTATTTAGAAAATCATGTTACTAAAGATGAGATTATGATGGTCCTTAAAGCTTTAACTAAGGAAAAAATCCCTGGACTAGACAGATTGTCATTGGAGCTTTTCCTCCACTTCCAGGAGATTATGATTGATGAACTTTCAATGATGGATAAGGAATCATGCCTTCAGTGTAAGATCATGGGATCTATTAACGCAACATTTTTAACTCTTATCTTGAAGGTGTCGAATACCTCCTCCTTCTTTGAATATCACTCAATATCCCTTTAAAATACATTTTATAAAATGATCTCAAAGTTCATTAGAAACCATACTAAACCTTCTCCATCAAAGCACATTTATTTCGAACAATTTGGGTTCCTAGATCAAAGGCATATTCATGATGCAATTGAAATTACTCTAGAGTGTATCCATTCCATTAAAACATGTCATTTAGAAGCATGCCTAATGAAGATTGACCCGATCAAAGCATTCAACTGCGTGGATTGGGAATTCCTTAAACTGGTCTTACACAATATTGGATTAAGGTTTATATTAGTAGATTGGATTATGGAGTACATAACGACTGTAAGTTTCATGATTATTATCAATGGGATTCCTACAAATTTCTTCAAGGCTTCGCATGGCCTTCAATAGGGTTGTGCTTTGTCCCCACTTTTATTTTTGATTATTATGGATGGCTTAAGTTGAATAATTAATGAAGGGCACTCCAGAGGCATTATTTCAGGTAGTAGACTATCCAGAAGGATCTCACTTACGCATATGATGTTCGTTGATAACATCATTTTGATAGGGAAATCAACTAAAATAGAATGGTTCGCATTTCATTGGATTCTAACAAGATTTGTTGAGGCTTTGGGTCTTATTATGAGAAAAGACAAATCCACACTTATTACATTGAACCTAGAAAATCCAGAAATTCAGGAAATTTCCATGGTATTTGATGTTCAATTCATTTCATTAGATGTTGGTTTAAATACCTAGGTTTTAATTTGAAGCCTAACAAATATGAGTCTAAAGATTGGGAATGGATTATCAATAAATTTGAGAATAAGTTAGCGTAGTGGTCCAACAAATGGTTGACTATGGGAGGTAGATTAGTCATGATAAAATTTGTGCTTCAAAATATTTCTATTTACTGGATGCATATATACAAGATTCTAAAAGTGACTATTAAGAGAATTAATTCGATTATTACTAGGTTCTTGTGGGTAAGACATGGAAAAGCATAGAAAACCCATTTAGCTCGGTTCAAGGAGCTAACTAAATAGGTGGATGCAAGAAGTTGAGGTATCTTATATTTTTAATGCCTCAATTCAGATTTACTGACGAATAACCTTTGGAGGGATGTACATGGAGATGGATTATGACAATAGATCATTAAAATTAAATACCTCAAAAATCATCATATGAAAAGATGGATTGATGAAGACACTATAGAGAAAAAAGTAACATCCCTATCATGGAGAAATATGATGCTGACAAAGCATTTCCTATTTGGTAACTTAAGATGGGACATAAGACATGGATCACAAGTGGATATTGGGTTGATACTTATCAAAGGTATGATTGGAAACAATATACTTTTGGTTCCACTACCCAATCAATTACACAATAGTGGTTTTTACTTTTTAAATCAAATCCATATTATGCAAGCAACAAAGTTGGGTAGTTCATCATGGCTAGAAGCTAGTCAATTGGGAATATCAAGTTTGATTGCTGACGAATGGGAGGAATATTTCCTTTAATTATGTTTGGTGGGTTCCTATCTCTCTTCAAGGGAGGATTCATTGGTTTGGAATGGATGCCATAGAGGAGATAAATTATAGGTTCAAGAAATTTATAAACACATGTCACAGGCATGAAGATGGGGCAACAAAGCTCTATGGTTTCGAACAACTTGGAGTTGGGATATTCCTCAAAAGGTGAAGATCATTATATGGTTGGTTTTTTCTAAACAAATTCCTGACATGGGAAAAATATTAAAAGGGGATTTTTGGGTCTTGGAAGATGTTGTTATGTTTCCTCAACAACGAAGACACCACACACCTCTTCCTCTAGTTCCCTTTTGTCGTCTCTATGTGGATTATGGTTCTCCGATTACTAAACTTAAGCGCCAACTCGAATAGATCATCCATTGAGGACAACCTTTCTCTGTGGTTCAAGGAGAATGGAGTATATAGGTCATTATCATTCCATATCTTGTGGAGTATCTAGAGAGCTAGGAATGATAGGACTTTTAATGAAGTGATTCCTAAAGTGAGGGACACTTGTTAGAAGGCCTTGACATATTTCTGGGATAGAGGTCTTGTTAAATATAAGATACCTAGTCACAACCATCAAATGAAGGATGTGTGGGAAAGATACCTAATTGGTTGTTTTGATGGGGCTTCTTCTAAAGAGGTATGTGGCAGTGGGGCGGTTATATCATTGAATCCATATGAGTTTTACTATTTTAATAGGTATAGTGGGGTGGGCTCTAATAATAGAGCCAAACTATTGTATCTTCAGGGAATTTTATCCTATGTTAATTGGCTGGTTCTTTAGGAGTTGGACATATTCGACGACTCCAAAGTGATAATTGATCGGGTTGAAAAGAGATCAAAATGAGAGTCACCTATGTTGAAAAATTGGAAGCAGAGGATTAGGCTACTGATTAAGCAGTTCAGGAGGATATCATTCTCACACATTTACCGAGTCCAAAACGAAGTGGCAGATGGTATATCCAAGGAGGGAAGAAATATTATGCTAGGCTAGATAAAATTCACTTTTATTCAAAATGACTACATTCAATAGTAAGGTTTTATTATATTTTGAGAGCCTATTATCAATGGATTTCCAAGATTCTTTTTTTTTTTAGCCATAATGTCTTTGCGACACTGGAAAAAGGAGCGATATCATTAGGGCAATTGATATGATCCTCTGTTTTTTTTGTGCTATCATGAATCTTTTGCATTGTCACAAAGATATGAGACACAACAGAATTCTGTATAGGTTAATTTTTCATACTTAACAAGTTTTTGTTTAAAAATACAGATAGAATCTCTAGTAAAGGGATAGAGGAAAGATATAGATCAAATATGTTGTAACTTCAATGTGGCATGTAGCGCATTTAGATGGAACTAGACAAAGAACATTTGCAAATGTAACAACTTTTATTAATAAAAGTTGTGTGTTTTTTCTTATAGAAAAAAAGAATCTATATGCAAAATGTGTATTTTTTTGTCAAGTGTTTAAATTTATTATTTTTTAGTGACAATTATTTTATTTGTATTGAAGTATGAATTAACAATACATAAATATATAAAAAGTCATAACTTGAAATTATTAATTTTATTATTTTTTTTAAAACTTTGCAAAAAAATTTAAAATTTCATTACCAAAAAACATTGCAAAGAAAAACAAAAAATACACATTTGAAAAACCTAAAAAAAAACATCTCACGAAGGAAAAAAAAAGACAACTTGAAAAATGGTTAAATAATCAACATTTTAAAAAAATTGCATATCTAAGACATAAGAAAATATGTCAAAAATATGTTCCCGCCCAAAAAAATGTTGATGTTGCATCAATACTTTTCAAAATCAACATGAAAATTACCAAAATTTTAATAAAAATCCATATTTAATACAAAAGAAAATTTAAAGTGTTAAAAACAAGCCCGAGATTTATTTTTTTTGATGTTGCATCAACGCTTTTCAAAATCAGCATGAAAATCACTAACACTTAAAAAATTTTCCATACTTAAGAAAATTTAAAGTGTCAAAAATATGCTCCAAAAAAAAGGTTGATGTCACATCAACATTTTTCAAAATCGGTATGACAATCATGATTTCTTGTGACCTATAAAAAAAATGAAAACTTGGTGAAGTTCTCATTAAGTTGGTAACTTTTTTCTTTATGTTAAATGATGCAAATGAGTAAATTTGAGTAGTGATTCCTCTCTGATACCCATATAAATAGAAACACTGCATCCTTTTAACACTAGATGTGCATGACTCAAGTACATTAGTGACATGCCTAAGTTTGTTTTGTTTTGTTTTTATTTATTTGTTTAGCAAAAAAGATATCTTTGTTATTATTAAATCAAAATATACAAGCACATTGAGCTTTCAAAAATAGTGCACATGCATTTTTCAAAAAACAATTAATCACTATATAATTCAGCTACCATTAAAACAAAATATAATGGTGACCCTTTAGGTACACCCTTCAAAACATGCCTAGTGACATGCTTAAATTGTACATATACAATTTAAAAGATCCAAGTCCTTGTATATACTTTCCATGTTATACATTTGCAAATGAAAATATTTGTGTTGGTTTGTAAGATAATTATAATATAAATATTTGTTTTTGGTGTTATTTTGTGTGGAGCAGTCAAACTTATGATTTTATCTCCTTTCTTCCGCACATACTTTAGATGCATCATTTAACATTATATGAAGTTTTGTGGAATTTTTTATTATGAAGCAAAGTTGTAGAGACTGGAAAAAAAAATATGCAAAGATTGAAGTCTATGAAGTCATTAGTAACACAGACAAATACAAATTCGTCAAACTAGTAACTACGTGCTATTTTTATGTTTTGTGTGTTTTGTTTTTGCCTTGATAATCTAGTTGCATGAAATATGAACCAAAAATTTATTGACTTATGTCCCAAATCGAATAGAATGTAGACAAGTGAAGAAAAGTAATAAATTTGAAATGCATAAAATTACTTACATGAGTTTGTTGTTATCGTGAACAACAAACCTATGAAACCTTGCACTACTCTGAGCTTTGTAAAAACAATCTTAAATCTTTCCATGGAAAAACAACAATACTGCAACATTGAATGTTTGCATGATACAAAAGAATTGGATATTTCATGGCATTTAGTTTGGCTCCTCAGATCACTGGACAAAATTATTCAATTCCAGAATGCCAGCGATTTGGAACTATTGTCTAAAACTACTACATGTTTTTGTCATAATTGCATTATTTTTGTTAATTTATTTATGGAAACTGTATTATTTATAATTTTTAGCCAAGTATAACTACTTTGGGGTGTATATTTGTCTTCCATGCATCAAACTAGTTTCATTTCTCTCCATGTAATGCAAGAAGGAATTCCATGACTAGAGAAATCATTATCCTCGAGTGTAAATATTTGGGCTACTCTCCCATCATGATTATAAATTAAATATTTCCTTTTGGGCCCACTTCGTAGTAAAACTTGCCATCATATCTATGTACTTCTTCACATGCATTTGTTCCTTATAGACTTTACCTACATCCAGAGAGCTTGGTAGTTGACTACTTTCGAATATTTTTGTGATTGCTGATGTTAGTGGTTCATAAATATACATGGCCATAATGGTAGTAATTTGAAACTATTATGAAACTATTACTTGTTTTTGGAATAATTGCATTATTTTATTAGTTTCAAAAAGAAACAATCATTTGTGAGTTGTTATTAATTTATTTACTTTATTATTTATAATTTAAAGCCGAGTGTAGATATTTTTAGGTCTATCTGTCTTCCATGCATTGAAGTAGCTTGATTTCTCTCACGTAATGGAACAAGGAATTTGATGACCAGAGAAGTCATTACACTGAAGGGTAAATATTTGGGGTCCTTTTCCAACACGATTATAAACTAAATATCTTTGTTTGGGCGCACTATAGGGAGTTATGAAACTTACCCTTAAAAGTGTACTTGTACAAATGCCTTTGTTCGATATAAACTTAATCTACAACAAGAATTCTTCCAAGATGCATTTTCAATCAAATGCTTCATTGTTGTGTCTATCTTTTTGTTAACATGGAAATTTTCATTTGTGAAATTTTCGAGCAAGAACAACGAATCCATGGTTCTCACTCACGAAAGAATTGTGTACACTAATCCATGTTTCTAATGTTACTTGGGTTAAATGAAAGTATTTCTAAAGTCAAGCCTTGTGCTCTATGTATTGTCTTAGTGCAAGCTAGTTGTACTAGAAATTGTCTTCATATTCTGCGATGACTTTTGCTTCCAAATGATGGTAATAACTTCATAGCAAAAAACACTAGTGTCTACGTTTTCCCAATATTTTTAGCATATAATCCTTGGAATCTTTTTCTTTGTAATTTTCCAACAGATGAATCAAATAATTATATCTAAAGTACATCTTGTCCATTTTATCTATTTGAAGAATAAGCTTTTGATATTCCATTAGCATCGCTGACATTTCCATCTTTGCTGTCATAGTTTCTAGCACATAATTCAATGAAAAATTTTCTTTCTACTAGTATTTTATGTGGCAGTATAGTTATTTTTTCATAAGACACAAAGTTTGTTTAAATACCTTCAACTTTGTCAAATTCTTCAAGCACTATGTACTCTATATCCACATGTTGTCTCAGTGTACTATAGTTTTCCTATATGCCACTTATCACGATTACAAGATTTAATGAGTTGCTTAGTTAAGTGGATGAGACATGTTTAAAATATTGAGGTTTATTGCAATCATCTTGTATTAAGTTTGTATGTATTAGGTTGTCCCATCTCATAGAAGTCACATGGGAGAGAATGATGGTGCTATATAAAGAGACAAGAAGTTTACAAGTGCCATTAGAAATGTTGGTAATCCTTCTTTTGTTCTTTTTGGTACATAACATTCATGTAGACTTGAAACGTTATGTACTAAAACACACAAGAAGTGTTGTTCCTAGATGATTTGAAGAGAAAAGTTTACTTTAACTATTGCAGATATCATTATGTACCATGGAGCTAATTAGACAAACTTTGTCTTAAAAATTTTGCTTCAGTATTTGGTTTTAGGTTTAGTTTGTGCGAAACAAATGAACTTGTATTTTTATGTCTACAGCTCAACACATATATTAGTTTTGCACATGTCTTTGTTTAGCACAAATTTAAGTTCTACATAAGTTTTCCTTTCGTAGTGACTTTAACTCTAGATAAAGTTTAGCTATAGTCATGAGTGTAATCCTTTAATAAATTCATCTTCTTAGATAATTTTGCTAGGACTTGGTAAGGTTTTTAGAAGCAGGAGACTTAGGGTGCAAGCCTAAGGAGCGTGCTATAAGAGGTCTCGAGGCACGACATCAAATTTTATGTCTATCGTAAGAGTTTCCTGTCTATTTATTGCCATTAACCATGATCTATTGACTTGTTGTTAAGCTATAAGTGCTTACATGCAATTCCATGGTCGAAGACCAAACTCTATTAACTGACGTAGAAATCGATGTCTCACCACCCCTGTTTGTGAGAACGGGTGTGTAAAACAAATGTGTGTGGAGAACAAGGAACACATTTCTTTTAAATGCATGGAATTCAAGACTAAATAGATTGTTTCATTGGAAAATTTGTAGGAGAAATGTTTTTTATTTTCTTTTGAACGATTTAGTGGAAGTCATTTTGAAATATGTATTCAATTTGAATTTTGTTTTTTTACATGAAAAACATGTGTAAGTGTTAAAATTGACAAAATTTAAGTTTTCTTGGAAATGAATATACTAGTTTGTTTGATTGATACTCTTTCTATAATGAATGATTATATATGAGTTTAAAGATGTGTCCTTTCAACAATGTGCAATTTTACAATGTCACTATCAGTTTGTATGTTAATATTGAATCATTTCTTTTTTTAATTGTTTGAACTAATGATTTTTTCATCTTGCAAAGGAAAATCTGATTCTTCCACTTTGGTCCTATAGATTAGGGTTTCATAAAAATCCTTAAAATATTCATCTCTAGTATGGTACTAAAGATGACCAAGAGTGCATCAATCTTTGTAAATTTTACATTAGCTTGTTTTGTGATTGGAGATACTACAAAGGTTGATGATTCATATGGATAATAATGTTTTTGTCTACCAAATAGTGTTTCCACTGCTTCACACTCTGAACCAAAGCATACAAATATTTTTCATAAGTAGGATAATATCCAACTGCATTAGTTAAGGTATGATAATTTGAACAAACTTGTTTCCTCCTTTGTATTAACACCGCTCCCATGGAATAGTCACCTGCATCGAATTCAATCCCAAATGTTTGTTGTAAATATGGGAATCCTAGAACAAAGGTTGTAGTGATATTTTCTTTCATGTGTGGTTGTGAATCTGCTATAAGGGTGTACCAAAATCTAATTATTCTTTGCAGATTGGTTACTACCTACAAGAGAGCCCACAAAGATTTTGGTTAGTACAAAACAAAACTGTCAAGTAACTAAATGGGAAATAAAACATAATAGAAGATATGTCAATAAACACAAATAGAAATAGAAATAAACACTTAAATTAAATGTGAAGCAATATCCGCTTTATTAATCTGGTAGTAGAAGTACAAATAGAAGCTCTATAAACATGACAGGGAGATTTTGGTGAGTAGTTGGTGCTCTAAGATTTTGGTGAGTAGTTGGTGCTCTAAAACCCTTATAAAGGAAGGTCCCTCTTTCCAATCCTTTTGTAAGGACACTCTCTCCACTCATAGAATCACTGAAATAATTATGAAATGTTGAATTCTATGTCTGAGCAACACAATGTTGGATGCACTCGGAAATGTTGGCAGCATAACCTTGCTCTGATCTTCTACTCTCTTTTGGCCCCAGTCTGCCTGGTATTTAAAGGCAAAAACCAATAGTTTGGCTCCCCTTGGCTCATTAATTATATTGGGGTGAGTGGAGGATAGGTTTCACCCATGTACACATAGATTGATGAGAGAATGGGAGGTAAACCCTGTGTTGTCAAGCAAAGAAGGTTCGATGGGTGTGTTTTTTCCAACGAACTGCTGAGTTTTTGCTTTGGTGGATCCACACGGCTATCGAATAAAAACCCATACCAATCTGCGCAAAACAATTTTGGAGCCCTTGCATGGTTTAATGTTCTAAATGAACCTTAAGGGACTTTTGATTTTTGTTTCATGATGTTTCCAGTCCCAATTACTACACTTATACATGTTGTTTCTTGATGTTGAGTGTACGCTGACATGTAAAACGAAGTTTATGATTTTTCCATGATAATAATTTCCCCTTGATGTATAAAGTTAAGATCAAACATATATCCAAAATACATCATGTTTTCTATGCCTAATGATGAGCCCTGCTGGCTTCTGGAGAAAGTGTGTGTATTGTATGGAGAAAATTGAGGGGATAATTCAAAAGAGATGATAAGGCACCATGTTTTTTTTTGTAATCTTGGTAGGACTACATCTTCATCATGTCCAAATTCTCACCCCAATTGGGGGGATAACACAAGATTTGAACCCAAGACTTCCATTTCGGTGAAACTTCATTTCCACAACCATTTCCAATTGAGCTACCCCAAGAGGGCTAACTATTTTTTTTGTAAGCTTGGCAGGACTACATCTTCATCATGTCCAATATATCATTAGGATTGGGACGAGGAATTGAACTAGTAAATTCACATTAAGGAGTGCCTTAACAGAGCACCCGATCACCATCTATCCAAGACCCCATGGATGATAAGGCACCATGTTGATAGAGGATTATATTCAAAAAAAAATTGTACGAGGCAGGAATGTCCCATGCTCATGATAATGACTTTGAATTAACATGTTACAGATACACAGGATGGGTCCTGTCAAAATATGCTAAAAAATCTCATTTGTTGTATGTTGAAGTAGATGACTGCATCGCTCTCAGGGGCGTCTCTAAAAAAATTCTATTGTGAATTTCCCCATGCACAAGGTAAAGGGTATTATTGATGGGAGTTCTTGTTTGATGCATGGGTCTTTGGCCAAATGAAAGAGTTGCAACTATCATTGAGTGTGACTTTCCTCTAATGTGAAAAATGATTTGGTGTCAAACATTAGAGGGTTCTATGGAATCAATGGGAAATGATGTTTCCCATTGCTCCACCAAGGGTCAACCCAAGAAGAGGAGGAATACCAAGGTACTGCTTCCATCTTGGAAGATAGTGGCTGATGTTTACAAGAAAGAAGATGTGATGTTATGGAAAGGAGGTTTTCTAGGAAATTTTCTTGAACTTGATAAAAGTACTAGATCATGTAATGGTGGTAAAGGCATATCAACTAAGGTTGAAAATGTGTATGGATACTGTGAAATTCCCAATATTGGAGCTTGAAAGCAAGTGGAAAAAGTGAAAAAAAAGTAAAGGATAATATGCCCCTGGAGTCAAGAGGACATCCAGGGTGGGAATGGATGGTTGTTCTCACTGGTGATGATGGGTCAGCAACAATATGATGGTTTGGTATGAAGTGACATTGGGAAATGACATAGAATAAAATATTGGGAAGACGAAGCATGTAAAATGAGATCTAATTGAGGGTAATTGGGGACTGCTATTGAGTAGTGGACATAAAAATATGGGTTAGGAACCTGCTTCCATAAGAATCTTTGTACACATTCCAAAAGAACTAAAAAATGGTTGGAAATGTACCAACACTGAGATGAGTTCCCCAAGTGTGCAGTAACCTATGTGATGGTGCAGGGGAAGAACCATAGAGGGTGCGGGCATCTTTGGCTAGTCTTGGTGTGGGGTAAATGAAATGGGGGTGATAATGAAAATGTTCTATTTCAATGTGGGGGTGTGGGGGGCCAAATGCATAATGCGGTGTTGCATTCATTTTGATTGAATGAGTGGGTACCTGGGGGAAGTTCAGAAACCATGAGATGAGAAGAGGAATGAGGTCATATTTCATGTCATGCAAGTGGATGGATCTCAAGAAACAGAGAGATGCAAATGGATGCCAGTAATGCAAATGGGAACTACTTAATGAGGTGATCAGTGGAGGGAAAGGAACAATAGACCACAACATGTGTTTACCACGTGTCCATAGAGGGTGATGATAAATGGAGTTGAATATGAGAGGAGCCTATGGATATCTTAGGGGGATGGATATGAGGTCATGCATTACTTTATGGGGAAGCCTATCATGTTAGTGAGAAATTATACCTTGGAAGTTGATTTGTCATTCTAGGGGCAAGGTTCCACGTTGAGTGTAAAGTGACTTGCAAGCTTAAAACCAAGACCCTTCATGAGAGCATCCCTAAGATATAATTAATAAACTACAAAATGTGTAAATGTAACAAAGAAAAAATAAGGCAAATTTGATGTGTACTCTGAGTGTAGAAAATGCTTGCAAATGAAAACTTCTAGCAAATTGAAGTGAAGCTACGATGATGAAGTGTGATGTGACATGATCCAAATGACTTGAACAAATTTGAAAATGGATCTCATGGGCTCCTATACAAGTGCTAGGAATATGGAAAGAGGGGAATATATAAGGGGGATGGGGCCCACTATTCCACTTCATTTTCACTCTCGTGAGGTTGCATTTTATTGTACTTGCACCCTATTGCTATTGATTGTGGTTTTCTAGATCATCCATTCAATGAACTTTGATAGCCAAGTGAGTCATATTGATGACACCTTTTTGAATTTCCTAGTTAGGGTAGGAATTCCATACATTAGGGTACAATATGACCTATTTTTAGTGTTTTGGGCCCACAACTATGTAGATGACTCATAAGGAATCATGTGGGTCATCGCAAGAGAGGGAGGACCAGGTGAAGCTCCTTGGGAGATATAGAATTTGTGGGCCTAAGTGGCAGCCTATGAGGAGAGCGAGACAGATGTATGTGAGAAGATAAAACCTCTATTATTAAGTATTCTAGAGGATGGGTGGGCCATTGTTAGAGAGGATGGGTGGGCCATTGTTAGAGAGGATGTGGTGGATGCAGTTAGGACACCATATCATGAGAGGAAGTTAGCTCTTCGAAGGGTGGCAGTAGCAGTAACAACCTCCCAAGTGATCTTGATTCCATATCTAGAGGAGGCAAGGGGAAAACCTGCTGGTGGTAAAAAGGGCTAGGGTGTTGGACTCTCCTGACCACTGCCCTAGACACCCATTATGATGATTATCCTATCTCTTTATGATGTTAACCAATATTTTGGTGGAAATAACCCTTGTGTTGTACTAAAATGGAAATTTCACCCAAAGGAAAAATGAGTGGAGGCATGAAGGAAAAGGAAATGCAAGGGAGAAATGATGTGCAACCAAATTACAAGGGCCAATCGAATTGATATCAACTATAAGAAACTCTTGAAGGATTCTATTACACAATATTTATCACACTTCCCATCCCATATCTTAAAGAATAAAAATAACGAAAGCTATTAGTGTATTCACCATGAAACACATACAGAAGCATCCCTGAAGAAGAGAAGAAAAGTTTCCCTGAGAGAGTTCTAAAGAAGTTTGCTTAAAAACCTAGTTTTCAAGATCAATGATTTTTGCAGCATTGCTGGCCCATGCTGATGGCTTGTTGCATCATATTGACCTAGTGATGCCAACACAAATTTGATAGGAAAATCCATGCTAAACCTCTTCTAACAATTTTTCCTAAAGTGGAGGAGAAGCTTCTCTTACTAGAAGCCTCGAGAATGGCGAGATGGATATTTTTGGATAAGGATATGATCAAGTTCTCCCATTTTGAGTCCTTGATCATAACTTTAGGGATATTCCCCTTAATATGTGGAACTTATTCCCTCTTTTTTGGATCCCTAACTCCCTCTCATTTCCTATAAATGAAATCCCTTCTATCCCCAACTGGTTGGTCATTGCTTGGTTGCATTCCTATGCTGAAACTATGCCTAAATTATGCCCATGTTACTAAGGAGGAGGAGTACTTGAAGGTATTAGCTTGGACGTGGAATATCATCTAAAGGAGGCTTCCAACATCAAGGCTCATATGGTTGTATGCTTCCCTCACTTTCTATTACATTATGTGTTTACTTTCCATTAGTGTATAAATCATTATTTATTTAGTATGATATTCCTTCATTTGTCATATAGTTTATGTTAGAATGAATGATCCAAAATGGATCCAAAAACCCTCTAAGTATTCAAAATCTTCTAAAATATCGAAACTATCACAAAAGAAGAACTCCTAGAAATGGCAGATAACACTATCAACACCCAAAAATATGAAGAAATAGTGGAAAAGAGGCTTATTGGCGGTCAAAGGAATAATGCACAGGAGCCATCGGATCTGGCCGATCAATGGTCTAGATCTGATCGGAATATCGTAATTGGAAGTGGCAAGCAGAGGCAATCGGGGGCTATCACATGATAGTTTCGATCACGATCAACGTGGGTCAACGAGGACCGTTGATCAAGCGCACAGATTGAAGGCCTAGGTTAATGCGCGATATCGCAATCAGAAAATACAGAGGAGTGCTTACAAAATGGCCCGAGGGTCTATGCAATATGCAATTGTGACAAGTTGCAATTGCAGTATCGCGTCGGAGCATTACAAGGAGCGGGGCCATACATATATATGCGATACGATGGCTGGACCCGACGGGATTATGGACCAAGTTTAAAATATTTTCAGTTTCGTAAAAAGGTGTTTTGCTATGTATTTTGCATATTTCATTTAATAAACAAAATATGAAGGGAAGCACCAATGCGATGAAACTGGAGACAAAAGGGTTTGTAAATGCCACTTCATAAATATTTCAAGTCCATCATAAAGTCGTTTTGCAATATTTTCAGTGTTTTAATGTATTTTTTTAATACAAAGGGAAACCATGGAATGGGCACTTATGACATGCAATAAGCAGTTACAGGTGGACCCGATAGAATTATAAAGTGGATTTAAGGAATTTTGTAGTCCGAAAAACAATAGATTGGTGAGTTTTCCTGTGTTTTACAATGTTTATCTGTGTAAATAGAGAACACAATTTTTGGGGATTTCAAAGGCGTGATGGTCCCTTTCGTTAAGGAATAGGTGGCCACCTTCCCTGACGACGTTATGCCATGAGTGCTAATGCTTAGAAGGGAATTTGAGTGGATAGAGGTCGGGATCCAGAGAGCCCGAGAATAGGAAATGAACAGACATCGCCGATTGGCTTTAAAGCCATAGACTGGCAAAGACATAATATGGGGGCAGTACTGAGACAGAGAGAAAACAAAGACAGAGAGTGAAAGAAAGAGTTTGTGTACTCAGAGAGGCTTGAGGGATTCAAGCAAAACTCATGTTGTTTGCTTCTGTTGTGTTGAGACTCAAATTGAGCTCACACTTTGTAAAACTTTTCTCTTGAAGACATAATAGAGAGGCCACCACTGAAGGCTGGACCAGGAGACGTAGCCCAAGAGTTTTTGGTGAACTCCATATTAAATTTGTTGTGTTTATGTGTGTTTGTCTATTACGTTTCTTTAACTACTTCATTGTCTATGTTATTCACAATCTTATTGATCCGTTGAACCAAATAATATAGAAAAATCCATGCACATGAGTCTGTAATACCTTAAAATTAATCTAAGGTCTTCATTTTCAGATCAAGTGGTATCACAACTTTAGTTTTTCTAAGGTTAGACAAGCTTGTGCTGGATTGTTGAATGCTAACTAGGTCAAAGCTCAAATTAGGTGAAGGAGAAATAGTTGAGGCTAACCTAGAAATTGGAAGAGTCTATCCTAGGAGGTAAATGGCAGAACAAGTCCCATTGGAATCAAAATTTTAGTTCATGGACAGTTTCATGACCATGAGAGCCATGGTAGAAGAGATGTATCGGGAATTTAAGAAGGGTCGAGGTGAAAGCACCTCAACACCCGAACAAGGCAAAGGAGTAGAGGAACCTCTTCTAGTTTCCCATTCAGAAGGCAAAGGGAAAGGGGAAGAGCCTCCTCCATCAACACCTCCTTCTAGCCCTGAAAATAAAAAGAAGAAAACATCTTTGATTAAATTAGATATAAAGTTTGATTTGCCAATATATGATTGAGAATTCAATGCAGAAAAGTTAGATAATTGGATTAGACAGATTGATGTATATTGCAGGGTGTAGAACATTGATTCAGAAAGGAGAAAGATTCAGCTGGCCAGCCTTCGCCTTGGAGGAACTGCCCTAGTGTGGTGGGAAGGCAGGACACAAGATGATTTGAAGAAGCATGGTAAAATTCTTTCTACCTGGAGTGAATTTGTTTTGGCCATTAAAAAACAATTCTATCCACTAGCTTATATGCAGCAAGCAATGATGAGTTGGCAAACTCTTCGCAATTAAAGGGGCAAAGTGTACAAAGCTATACCCAGGAATTTAGAAAAAGATCTTTAATTCTAGGCATTTCTCTAGACTCACTTGAAACTTTGTTGAAGTATATAGGTGGTCTGCATAGCTATTTTAGGCACACCATTCTCATGTTTAACCCTACCAGCGTAGATGAGGTGTTAGTTTAGGCTACACATCTAGAGGCTAGAGGCAAGAATGTGAACCCAGAGATTGGGGGATCATCAAAACCCATTGCAAGCAAGAACAAGGAAAAGAAGAAGAAGAAATGGAAAGAGAGGAAGGAAAACGCTATACAGAAAGACAAACTTTCATGCACTCACTGCAAGAAGGATGGACATGATGATGCACATTACTGGTCTTTGCATCCGGAGCTGAAACCCAAGAAGTTCGATGGCAAGAAGAAGAAGACTGCTGCTGCTATTAAGAAAGATTTGGAGTCAGACTCAGGTGATGAAACAATAGTCACAACCATAGGTATAAAAGGTAAAAATTTTGAAGCATCTACTAGTAATTCTGCACAATCTATTGATAATGAAGAAAATGAGAGGAAAAGACATGAGCTTTTTCAGATTAGAGTTATTTCCAAGCATCAAAAGATTGATAATTTATTTGATAGTGGATCACAAGTAAACTTGATTTCTGAAGCAATTGTAAAGAAGTTGGGATTACTAACCACACCTCACAAGAAACCATATCCATTAGGTTGGGTATGTGATAAAGCAAAGCTACAAGTGACTAGACAATGTAAACTTAGGTTTTCTATTGGGTTAGCATTTGTAGATGAGGTTGAGTTAGATATAGTTCCCTTGGATATATGTGGAATTGTTTTAGGAAGTCCTTACTTGTATGATAGAAAATCTATTTTCTATAGAGCTGAAAATAAGTATCAAGTCACTAAAGATGGAATAGAGTATATTGTAAGAGCTCATAAAATAAAAAATAATTACCCTCTCATAAATTCAGGGTAGATGAAAAGAATTGTAAATTCATGCAAACAATTTTTACTAATGGTTGTAAAAGAAAAGAATCCTGATAAAACCAATGTATTTGAGGGCTGTGATGCTAAACAGAAAGTTGATTTAGAAAAAGTTGTTTCAGAATATGATATCCAATTTCAAGAACCTAAAGGTTTGCCACCCAAAAGGGAAATTGTACATGATATTCATTTGCAGCAAGATGCTCCATTGCCTAACATCGGAATGTACAGGTTATCCACTTTAGAGAATGTAGAGATCAAGAAGCAGGTACAGGCGCTGCTTGAGAAAGGGTTCATAAGACCAAGCACATCACCATGCAGATCTCCAATTGTGTTGGTGAGGAAGAAAGATGGTTCGTGGAGGATGTGCATTGATTACAGAGCACTAAATAAAATAACGATCAAGAATCGTTATCCTCTTCCTCGCATTGATGATCTATTAGATCAGCTGAAAGAAGCAGTTTAATTTTCCAAGTTGGACTTGTGTAGTGGCTATCATCAGGTCAGAGTAGCATAACAAAATGCATGGAAGACTACTTTCAAAACAAAGCAAGGGTTGTATGAGTGGCTGGTTATGCCTTTTGGCTTAACTAATGCTCCTGCCACTTTCATGAGAGTTATGAATGATGTACTCAGAGCTTTTATTAATGATTTTGTAGTTGTATATTTAGATGACATTCTTGTTTATGGTAAAACATGGGAAGAACATTTGAAGCATGTAAAGTAGACTCTAGATGTTTTGAAAAGAGAAAATCTCTATGTTAAGTTATCAAAATGTGAATTTGGAAAAAGATCTTTAAATTATTTGGGTCATATTGTAGGGGTGGTGAATTGAAGATAGACCCCTCTAAGGTCAAAGTCACTGTAAACTGGCCTAAACCTAAATTTGCTACAGAAGTTAGGAGCTTCCTAGGAGCAACACAATATTGGAGAAATTTCATTGCTAACGTTTCCTTGCTTTCAGCTCCCTTACATGCTTTAACAGGATTGAACAAGGTGTTTCAGTGGGGAGGAAAAAAACATAAAGCCTTCGACACCTTAAAAGAAAACATTAGTACAAAACCAGTACTAGCACTGCCAGATCTTCAATGATCATTTGAGATTGAAACAGATGCCAATGACTATGCCATGGGAGAAGTGTTGATGCAACATGGTAAACCCATATGATATCATTATGAGACATTTAATTACATAGTAGTTAATTATCCCACATATGATAAATAATTGTATGCATTAGTACAGAGTGTGAAAAAGTGGAAACAATACTTAATGGGAAAAGAAACAATCATCCATATTGATCATCAACCACTTCAGTATTTGCACTCACAAACTAAATTGCAGCAATCAAGACACAATAGGTGGAAGGGTTTTCTACAACAGTTTCATCTTGTCATCTGATATAAGAAAGGCATACACAATAAAGTTACAGATATGTTGTCCACA
Source organism: Pinus tabuliformis (assembly GCA_031772625.1). Lineage (NCBI taxonomy): Eukaryota > Viridiplantae > Streptophyta > Pinopsida > Pinales > Pinaceae > Pinus > Pinus tabuliformis. The sequence continues at coordinate 335,901,984 of CM062817.1, forward strand.
CCAATCATAAATGCATCTACTATACTTAAGCATAACTCAATAATGCATGAAAGCTACATTGAACAAAATGCTCAAGATATATATTTTAAAGATGTATATGCAACTTTAAGTCACGACAAACAAGTAGAAGAATTGGATTATTATGTTAAGGACCAACTCTTGTATCATTTGGGAAAGTTATGCATTCCACAAACTGAAAGAGTTAACATAATTCAGGAAGCACATACTTCTCTTATATTAGGTCATTTTGGTGCAAGTAAAATAGTTGCACATCTGCAAAGATTCTACTATTAGCCAGGAATTCATGAAACAGTTTCTAGATATATTAAAAGGTGTACCATGTGTGCTAAAAGAAAGCCCGGCAATAGAAAATTAGGCCTGTAAAATCCACTTCCAGTTCCTTCTCGTCCTTGGGAAAGTGTTTCCATGGATTGTGTTGGGGGATTGCCAAAATCTAGAAAAGGTCATGACTATTTATATGTTATTATGGATAGGTTCAGCAAAATGTGTATTTTAATACCTTGTAACAAGTAGATTACAGCTGAACAAACAACGAAGATGTTCTTTCAACATGTCTGGGTTCATTTTGGGTTACCCACTTCCATTGTATTTGATCGAGATTCCTGATTTGTTGGGAAGTTTTGGTCAAGTCTGTGGGAATTAATGGACACCAGAATGAAGAAGAGCACATCTTTTCATCCACAAATAGATGGCCAAACAGAGGTGGTCAAGAGGACAGTGATCCAATTGCTCCGGGGGTTATTGAAGCAAGCATCCCAAGCTTTGGGATGAACATTTGTGTTATTTACAACATGCTTACACCGTGCTAAACACTCTTCTACACAAAGATCTCCTTTTGAGACTTGCTTTGTTTTTACACCAAGGTCTCCCTTGGATTTTGTCTTTAGTAAAGACATAGTAGTTGATGGACACAGTGATGTCGACAAAGCAACCAAGTTCATTGAACAGGTCCAAGAAATTCACCAGGCAGTGCAGGAACAGCTGGAACAGAGCCAGGCCATGTACAAGGCAAGGCACGATAAGCATTGAATTGAGCATAGCTTCCAAGTTGGTGATCAAGTCTGGTTGTACATTAGCAAAGACAAAATGCAAGGTGAAGGTAAGAAGGTGAAGCCAATAAGGTATGGGCCTTTCAAGATACTTGAGAAAATCGGTGAGAATGCTTTTCGCCTTGTTTTTCCAACTTACATGCACATCTATTCAGTGGTACATGTAGAAAATTTGAGACTATTTGAACCTTCATTAATTGAAGATCCCGAAGAGAAAAGTTAGTTGCCTTCTATTGATGATCTGTTGCCTGAATATCTCAACGAGTTATAGGAAGATACAGTTCTGGATAGGAAGGTGAGAACTATGTGTAGAGGGGATATTGAGTACCTTAGAATTGGAATCAAAGGTTCAAAACCAAGTAGTGCACGATGGGTGGAAATTGGACGAGTGAGGAAGCTGTATCCTCACTTGATCGATGCTTGAAAACCAACTTTTGGTGGTCCAAAAGCTTTTTCAGTGGGAAGGCATGATCCAAAATGGATCCAAAAACCCTCTAAGTCTTCAAAATCTTCTAAAAGATTGAAAATATTGCAAAAGAAGAACTCCTAGAAATGGCAGATAACACTATCGGCACCCAAAAATATGAAGAAATAGTGGAAAACATGCTTATCGGCGGTCAAAGGAACAATGCACAGGAGCCATCAGATCTAGCCGATCAATGGTCCAGATCCAATCGGCATATTGCAGTCGGCGGTGGCAAGCAGAGGCAATCAGGGGCTATCACATGACAGTTGCGATTGCGATCAACACGGTCAACGAGGATCATTGATCAAGCGCGCAGATCGACAACTTGAGTTAACGTGCGATATTGCAATCGACAAATATAGAGGAGTAGTTACAAATTGGCCCAGGGGTCTATGTGATATGCGATTGCGATAAGTCGCAATTGCAATATCACGTTGGAGCATTACAAGGAGCAAGGCCATACATATATATGCGATGCGATGGCCGGACCTGACAGGATTATGGACCAAGTTTAAAATATTTTTAGTTTCGTAAAAGGGTGTTTCGCTATGTATTTCATGTATTTCGTTTAATAAATGAAATACGAAGGGAAGCGCCGATGCGATGAAACCGGACCTAAAAGCGTTTTTAAATGACACTTCATAAATATTTCAAGTCCGCCATAAAGCCGTTTTGCGATATTTTTAGTGTTTTAATGTATTTTTTAATACAAAGGGAAACCACAGAACGGTCACTTGCGACATGCGATAAGCGATTACAGGTGGACCTGATAGAAGTATAAAGCGGATTTAAGGATTTTTGAAGTCCGAAAAATGGTATATTGGTGAGTTTTCCTGTGTTTTATAGTGTTTCTCTGTGTTAACAGAGAACACTATTTTTGGGGATTTCAAAGGCCCGATAGTACCTTCCATTGTGGAATAGGTGGCCACCTTCCCTGAAGACGTTATGCGATAAGTGCTAATGCTCAGAAGGGAATTCGAGTAGACAAAGACCGGGAGCCAGAGAGCCCGAGAAGAGGAAATGAACAGATAACACTGATTGGCTTTAAAGCTATAGACTAGCAAAGACATAATAGGGGGTAGTACTGAGACAGAGAGAAAACAGAGATAGAGAGTGAAAGAAAGAGTCTGCGTACTCAGAGAGGCTTGAGGGATTCAAGCAAAACTCCTATTTTTTGCATCTGTTGTGTTGAGACTCAAATTGAGCTCACACTTTGTAAAATTCTGCTCTTGAAGACATAATAGAGAGGCCACCACTGAAGGCTGGACTAGGAGATGTAGCCCAAGAGTTTTGGGTGAACTTCATATTAAATTTGTTGTGTTTATGTGTGTTTGTCTATTTAGTTTCTTTAATCGCTTCATTGTCTATGTTATTCACAATCTTATCAATCCGTTGCAACAAATAATATAGGAAAATCCATGCACATGAGTATGCAATACCTTAAAATTAATCTAAGATCTTCATTTTCAGATCAATGAATATGCTATGTATGCTCTTGTCTCTTTTGTTTGATATTCCTTGCAGGTACTCATCCACAACGATGTAAAGTGGTTTTAACTTGGAAGCGAGAAGATCGAGGATGACATCAATGAGTGATTAGCATCAGAGTGTGGTAGGTCATGTGTCTTACTTTGTATTTTCAGACATGAACTAGGAAAGTCTACACATGTTTGTCTAGTTTGTTGCTAGATCCTTTTATAGGACTAGAGAGATCGCTTATGTCCACAGAAGGGATTTTCTTCACAACAAAATGATGACTCCACTAGGGATCCTATATCCATTTCAACCTCCTTTTCGTATTTGGTATATTTGATCAGTTTGGCCAACCGTTTAGTAATCAGTCATTTAGATTATGTATGGGTCTACACTTTGAGTGTTCAGTCCTTTAGAGTGTTAAGTCTGGACTTCTCTTTGAAATTCTTTTTATTTTTTCAAATATTTCTTGTCCAGTGCATGTTTCCCTAGAACAACGCTCTCCCAGCACGTTTTTTTCAATAACAGTAGCATCGAAAGCCATGTTAGCACGAGTTTTGACTGTAACAGTCGCACTAATCCCTGAAACTTGAGAAATTTTAGGGTTTTTGTCAGTAGGGTCCAGTGTGTCTTAACCTCTGAGGTATCCTCTTGTTCTGTATGCTTTGGATTTGTCAGTATTTTGACTGATTGCGACTGATTTTCTTGTTGATTTGAAAAATCCATATCATTGCTTTTGAGTAGTGGAAGTGAAGTCTGATTGAGTCCTTAGGGTTTTAGGTCAATTGGATTTATTGCTTGCTACTTGTCTATGCCATTGGGATACTGATTTTGCTGTTGATTAAGCATTGTTTGTTCCTTTGAGAATCATAAAGAAAGAACATTTGCATTTGTTTTAGCTTTTACTTCAAATTTACTTTTCGAATTGCATTAGGTTAATTTGCCTTGAAAATCAATTTTTGGTTTATACCTCATTTGAATTGCATTAGGTTAATTTGAATTGAAAATTCCTACAGTATGCATATGATACCACAATGGCACCTCATCAATAAACGCATACTCTGGAATGCCTCTTGTCAAGGCTTCCAGGTTGTGTTCCACCTCTACTATCGGATCAAGTCCCTCCTCATAAGGTGCTTCCTCAATCTGTCAAGCCACCCTCCTAGCTATCAGAGAAACCCCTGGAGGTCTCTCTGCTCCAACATCTGCAAAAGCATAAGTCTCAAATCTTAGTGCACATAAAACAAAAACATAAAAAAATTGAAAAACCTAAAAAATAGTTTTTTACCTACATCAGTCCATTGTGTGCCAAGTGGAAGTGGTAGGTTGGGATCTCCCCGAATGTTTGTACCAGCATAAGTCCAATCATCTACCATGATAAGTTGTTGTCGTAGCCATCCAAAGAAAGTTGGGGATAAATACATCTGCTGACCACCTCCATGGTGAGGCATCAAATCACCCCACCTCAGTAGTCGTGGATCCCTAGGCCCTAGAGCCTCCACCTCTATCCACTGATACATGAATAATGGTACACGTTCTAGGAAGAATGTCACCAAGATAGATCCATAGCTGAATTGTTTCAATTTCCTTGTCTTGCATTTTGTGAGTTGGTCTTTCATGTTGACCAACAACCCCTTGCACTAGTTAAAAACTGTGGGACTAAGATAGTCAATGGCATACTAGAAGTGATATTTAGTTGCTTCATGTAGAGCCTGAGATCCATCTATTTGAGCCATGGTATGAATAATTGTTCGCAACGGGAGATTTGTGATATTTTTTATGTCGATTTTCCCACTCTTTGTTTTTCAAGAGCCTGGGAAATGTCTCGCTATCATCATATCTGTACTCTCTCCCCCAGTATGAGAACTAGATAGTTGAATTTGTTGTCCCCTTCTGGACAAACTTGTAATGAAATAGATGTCTGCAATATCTATCTCAATCTCTTGGTCTCCTATGATAAACATTTGGCATTCTACTACCCACCATCCAACTAAATGTTGTAGTAATTCCATTTGGGTCATAATCCCAGGGATATGGAAGAATTTTAGTAGTCCACAATCCCAAAGAGTCCTTATGAAATTTGGATCTTGGGCTGCCTGATGATCTTCTTCTTCATGCCTTATTTCCTTCCATTCAATAGCCATTTTTCAGTGAATAACTTGTGGAACATCCATAAACAAATATTTTATCAGCTTCTATGGAAGAAAATTTAAGAAACGGCCATTAATCTTGGAGTATTTTTAAAAATTTCCATGTCTTTGTGCTGGAGCGACTGTTTCCCAAATTTTTTGTGCTTCTAGCGTGATGGCATAGTTGAGCTTAGGGTGAGTAGCACAAGTCCGATTGGTAAAACTTGCATTGATTTCCCTCGACATAAAAAAATTTCCAGCCCTCCTTACCATCTACTATATGGATGAAAACACTTAAAAATAGAACCAAAATGTAGAGGAAGGACCTTACCTATAGCAAACAAATCATCAAACGATGTCCTGGATTGGTCACACTAATCGCCTGAAGATCGGGGAGAATTGGGGTAAAAAGTTCTCTCCAAATTACCAAATGTAAAATGGTAAATATGTTTTTACTTTTTGATTTTTTATAAGTTTTTTGAAATGTTTTTACCATTTAGGGCAATTTTTTTCTTATATTTTAATATTTTTCCTTGTAACGGGTAATGTTCATTCACTTGTGCAATGACAAGTGATGGATAAATGATGATAGTGATTAATTTTGACTGAACTAACGATTTTTATTTTATCACTTTTTCGGACTTGTAAAAAATAAATGAAAAAGGAACCCCCTAGAGTCATCTTTTAGCTTTTTTCTGACTCTCTAAATATGAAAATATCATCGAGTACTTGTTGTTTCTAACTCATTAAAGTAAATGAAATCACGTCTACTCAGTATAAATTTAACCCTTTTTTGGACTGAGATAAACTATTTTACAAACAAGGAATACCTTGGTCACACATGGCTAGGAGGTTCTCTTGAATATTGTTTCCTACCTTTTCGGATTCGAGAGGCTATCTACAAAAAGGGATCTTTGGAGCTTCCTTTTTTCCTCTTTTTCAAACTCTCTAAACATGAAAAGGATGTCGAGTTACCCCTCTATTGTACTCGTAAAACTTAAACAACGCAGGACTTGTTACCATGATGAGATCGAGTTACTCCTTCTTAAGGATCGTTAAAACTTACTAGGATGGGTTCATCCAAAGGATGAACTTATATGACAACCATATGCTATCCTCTTCAATTTTTCGATAAAAAATAATGAGGTACCCTCTAGAAATAGTGAGGAAAAGTGAAAATGAACACGTCCTGTATTTTGTATAAGGCAACATGTCACTCTTGAACGACACTTATCTGTCGCTGATGTCGGGTTTGGGTTATCCTCACTTCCTCTATTTCCTTCGTGGGTTTTGGGAATCCATTTGGCTTTCATATGATTATATCCTATTGTCATCATGACCTATGATCCTATAATTGAGTCAAATGTTGCCAAACTCGAGAGTCGCATCGTTGATATGTTCAAGAGAAGTCCCATCTACATTTTTACCAATTATACCCTGTCTGACCTTTCTGCTACAATCCTAAATCACTCTTACCTACTATATTCCATATTTTGTTTCACGTTGATGATGTGGGAAACATTATGGCCGTCCTTCGACAGATCACTTCCTGTCGGCTTCAACTCATTATCTAGGAAGATGACCTAGAAACTCCCTTTCAATGCCTTGGAGCTTGCATGCCCCAATGTCAAGTTCTTCGCATTCGATGATAAGTTCACATCATTGGCCTTCGATCAGATGATTATGCGCGTGTTCTATTTCAAATTCCTTATTCACACTCATGGATTGTGTTGTTGTAACTTGAGAGCTATTTTCATTATTGGTGGTTTCTCTCGTGCCTGTTAACGGTTCACATCATTGAACGGTAATAAGGTGGTTTTCTATCATGTTCGACTCCGACACATCTATTTACATGGTAAGATTCATAATTTAGTTTGATCAAGGTAGAGATGAAGACCTTGGGTTTCCTCTGATAAATATATGTTGCATGAAGTTATTAGTTATTCATGATTGTACACATGATTCCTTTTATACGGATGGCTGCGTCCATGCTATGGGTTCATACATATGATCCTTTCTATTTGGATGGTTGTGTCCATGCACATGATCTCTTCTATTCAGATGGCTGCACCCATACCGTGGATTCATGTATTGTTAGATGCCTATTCAGAGATGTATTATTAGGCATATTTACATCAAAGATGTCAGATATATTGTATCATGCTTGATTTATAGGTCCCTTGATGGTGTTTTTCTGGGTCCTTGCCTTGACTTGTAAAGAATTTCACGCAACACTCCTTGTTCTTCCTTCATGCTTTAGGGGGAATCAATTACATAATATTTTTTCACAATTATCGTCCCATATCCTAAAATGTCAAAATGATGAAAGCTATCAGTGTATTCACAATGAAATACATACAGAAGCATCCTTGAAGAAGAGAATAAAAGTTTCCCTGAGAGAGTTATGAAGAATTTTTCTTAAAACCCTAGTTTTCAGGAATAATGCTTTTTGCAGCACTGCTGGCCCATGCTGATGGCTTGTTGTAGCATATTGACCTAGTGCTACCAATGTATATTTTGATAACAAAACCTGCATTGAACATCTTCTGACAGTTTTTCCTAAAGTGGAGGAGAAGCTTCTCTTACTAGACGCCTCGAGAACGATGAGATGGATATTGTTGAATAAGGATATGGTCGAGTTGTCCCATTTTGATTCCTTTATCCTACCTTTAGGGATATTCCCCTTAATATGTGGACCTTATTCCCTCTTTTGTGGATCCCTGACTCCTTCTCTATGCCTATAAATGAAATCCCTTCTATCCCCAACTGGTTGGTCATTGCTTGGTTGCATTCCTGTGCTAAAACTATGCCTAAATGCTACCCATCTTACTAAGGAGAAGGATTACTTGAAGGTCTTGGCTTGGATTTGGATACTCATCCAAAGGAGGCTTCCAAAATCAAGACTCATATGGTTGTATGCTTCTCTCATTTTCTATTAATAAATACATCATGTTTTTGCTTTCCATAAGTGTATAAATCATTATTCATTTAGTATGATATTCCTTGATCTGTCATATAGTTTATGCTAGAATGAATTATGGTATGTATGCTCTTGTCTCTTTTGTTTGATCTTCCTTGTAGGTACTCATCCACAATTGTGTAAAGAGGGTTGAACTTGGAAGTGAGAAGATCGAGGATGACATCAATGAGTGCTTAGCATTAGAGTGAGGTAGGTCGTCTGTCTTACTTTGTATTTTCTGAAATGAACTAGGAAACTCTACATGTGTTTTTCTACTATCGCTGGATCCTATTATAGGACTAGATAGATTACTTCTGTACACTAAAGGGATTGCCTTCACAACAGATTTTTGATGCAAAAGTGGATCAAACTATATTGATGATGTCCACGGATGGTGAACTATTTTCCTAGAATAGATTGCTCAAAGGGGCACAACAATAAGGAAAATTGATAATGTACCTAGAGCACATGAAAGAAGGAAACTTGATTTTGGTGAAATATATATGTAGTAGAACCCTCCTTAAGATAATGGTGCTAGATGGCTAAATGGATAATCCACCCAAAAGGGGATGGTGGGAATGATGTCAATATAACCCATGATACTCCAAAATAAAAAAGAGATAAATAAAAGTATGACAAGGGGAGTGTTACAAGTAAGACTAAGAAACATAATGACAGTGGGAGAAGCACAATGACAAGGGGAGTGTTACAAGTCTATTTGGGCACATCACTCCCAAAATCAGATCAGTACAATTAGGGCTCATCAAACCCTAATTCAGTTGTTACATGCCCTAGACAAGTCATCAAATTGAATGCTTCCATCCATCAAAGTTTCCTAGCTTGAAACCCTGCTGAAATGCCTCCTTGGGACACTAGCACAACCTTGGTCAGGGGTAACTATGCTGTAGAGAAGGTAGGCCCATTCAAGCCTGCACTGCAGTGTACTTAGGCCCACTTTGACCTGCATTGGGCAAGAATGAGCGAAATTGGCATTGGATTCTGGGAATATTCCTTGATTCTAGAGAATTCTAGAAGGATGCCCAACTCTTATCTCATCCTATGAGGTCGACTTTGGATAGGCTATGGATCAATTATCCCTCTATCCTCTCATCCCTTTCTCCATGGAAACTAACTCCAATTTTGGGAAACCATTCAATGCCCAATTTATGACATAACCACTTTCATTTCCCTATAAATTGACCACTCATCATAGTGATCAGAGGGATTAGAATTTGAATATTGTAGAGAAATATTGTTGGTTTGAGATTTGAGTTCATGTCAAGTAATGTTATGCTGTTGGATTGGTGTGATTTTGATGTGATGAAGGTTGGACAGAAGCTAGATGAGTGACATGGGATCGAACCGCATTGGGTGAAACTCTTCCTTCTACATTAATAAAGTTGTTTATTCCTTTTCTCATATTCTTATTCATGTCTATGATGATTATATGTTTCAATGTTATCGATTCCATTGGTTTATAGTAGATAGATCATGTGTGCTTTGATCGTTGTCGTTTCTGTTTCTGTTGACATAGGTACCAATTGAATGGATTTAGTTCAAGTGAGAGCGACGAGAGCAATTCAGACGAGATCAAGGAAGTGAAAGACTACACGTAAGTTCTTTCATCTCATCTATCTATTATAAGAAAAGGTTAAACTACTTTCTTTCTGTTGTTCTAAGTGTAGCTACCCACTTAGGGAAAATGTGTTTATTAATAGATACAAATTCCATATAGCAAATTGGTGACTTCTTTGGGGATCGACTGTCATTCCTGGTAGTTTATGCTCATCATATTAAACCCTAGTAGACTTTTCTTGACTTCATTGATCTTATTTCAGTCATTTTGTAGTGTATTTGGTCAAAAAATTGTGATTAGATGTCTCCTGATTGGGTTCTCTGGCATCAGTGCAGTGTTGGTCTTAACACAGTACACTGCAGAGCACCCTTGGCTTAGAGACAGTGTATTGAAGTTCACTTTCTCCCATGGTGGGATGCGCTAGCCCCTGTTAGGCTAAAAAACCCACCTTTGGCTTAGTTTTTCCCAAAATTGCTTATGATTTTGTTTTCTGAAAGATCAATGTTTTCTATGGTTTTGAAAGCAGTTTGTATTTCCTCTCCTAGCCCTACTTTGGCCTTGATTGTTTAGTGTTTCTTAAGTGATTTCTTTATCATTATCAATTGATTGTCAAAGTTAGCTTATAATCAATTAGTCTTTTCTGAAAAGGAAGTGTCGTAAAGTCTTCATTTCTTGCGAAAAGTATTGATTGATTGTTTGTGAATTTAGTTTCCATTTGTTCATCTAAACATTAAAGGAAATGAAAAGAAAAACATGCATTATGCATTTAAAGGTTTGTGTGTGCTTGTAGTAATAATATAGGGAAAGTTGCATTAGATGTGCTCTATGCTTTTTGATTAAAGATTTTGATTGCTCTATCCCTTTTAGTTAAGGTTTTCATTTTTCAAATCAAATGAAAAGAATGTTTCTCATCATAGTTGAATTCTAGGAATTTTAAAAACATCACGCGGTGAACTTGAAAGACAAACTCTTAAACAAGATTAACTTAAAATTTATCTCAATTTACCTAATGGAGCATTGTAACTTAACACATAACATTTAGAGGTTCTAGGCTATAGACGTTTTCCAACATCATTAAACATAGTAGCTGTCATTAATTACCTGCAATAAATTCTGAGTGCGATACCTCATTCCACGTACGCAAGTATATCGTAGCTCCTCCACGTAAGTTCAGGTATATAGGGCGATGTTATAGTACGAAAAGTATAAAGGAATGCTCTCACTGTGCGGTTTTGTATTAGACAGCGCTAACATGGATTGGGCCTCCATGTACTTTTAGGTATATATGGGAGGACTACATTAGGTTTTTATCTATCCTTAGGTAACCGAGTTAGTTTCCTTGTACACTATGATACACCGAACACAACATTGGAGGAGATTGCTTGCACATATGTTAATTCCTTGGTTTATTGAGGCAGTATATTGCAGTTCACAGTTGCTTGGTAATCCTTTTTCCTAGAATACCCTCTTTTTGTAATAAAATCAATCAACAATCGTGGAGGAACATCAACCTTTACCTCGTCATTCACAGAGGACAACAAGTAAACCGTCTTTACCCCCTGAAGCTACACCTAGTTGGAAAAAGCGGTCTAGTTTAACTGAGTCCAGTGCATCACAAACTTCAGGTTCTTCATTTGATTTACCAGAATCACCTATATCGATAAGTACCGTGACCCCAGTTACTCCTACAATTACTGGTACATCTGCTCTTGAAGTGGAACCTTTAAAACTACCTGAGGACACTAAAAGTGAACTTAGTGAAATGATAACTAAATTTGTCAAACAAGAAGTTGATCCTAAAACCAAATTTGTTCAACAAGAAATTACTTCTGAACTTGAATCTGTTGAACCAAAAGTTGATCTTGAACCTATCACAGTTCAACCAGAATTACTTCTGAACCAGAAGTTGTTCAAGAAGCTCTTCCTGAACCCAGTGTTCTTTTACCAGAACAATCAAATCTTGAAGTTGAACAATCAGAAGTTGTTCTCGTACCAGAAGATGATTGACTAGTCTATCCTCAGACATCTATAACTGTTGAGACTTCCCCTTTGTCACAGATTCAAACACTAGAAATCTATTATGGACCTAACAGCGAAATCCTTCCACCTGGTTTGATTGTTATTGAAGAGGAATCTGAAGAAGAAACACCCAGAACTCCAACTCATTTTGGACCAAGGCTTTATCTTTATCCTTATACTCCTCCTTTTGATCCTATTTACTTTCAAACTCCTCCTGACTCATTAGGACATTTATTGGGTCATTTGACTATGGCTGAACCAACATTCCAAACTGTACCATCTATTACAGCTGCGGCAGAATCTACTGTCGCCAGTTCTTCAATGTTTACCACAACACCTAAGTCACATCTGTATGGTGTTTCATCTGTCCCACCGGGTTACCAATCATTATCTGGAACTCACTGTGGTGTTGCTTCTAGTCCATGGTCTTCACCCATGTTGTCCATAGGAATTTTACCTGGTTCTTCACTTACGAATACTGAACAGTTTGATCCATCAAGTCAATATAAAGTTGGTCCATCTGGTTACCATCCAATGTATTCACTTTACACTAGATTACCTCCATATGGAGAACAATATGCCCAATCTGCTTATCCTCCATTTTCTGGGGGGCAATCATATGGCAGTATACCATTGTCTTTAGGTCAGCCCGAAATGACTGTTTGTCAGTGGCAACCTACAATGCCCGTTCAACCAAATCTTGTGTATCCATCACAACCAATCCTATTTGTTTCATCCATACATACTACGCCTTTCATTATGACTTTACTGCAGTTGCAAGATCAGTAAATTGTATCTCAACCTTTGCAAGTTGGTCCTTCAACCTCTGACCTTCAAGTTTCAGGTCTACAAACTTAGTCTTCTAAGGCTGTTTTACATCAACCATTTGTGCCTGGAATCCAACAACCTTAGGCTAGCTTACCATTAACTGGGATGAATCAGACTTATACTAGTCTAATTTATTCACAACCTGGTCAAAATTACATTCGTTGGAAACAACCGTGGCAACCACAATATCAACAACAACAATTCCAATAGTACCAAACTTATCCTAGAATTGGTCAACAAGCCTATGCTAGTTTTGGTCAACAACAAGTTTACCTAGGTCCTGGTCAACAAGCGTATGATGGGTTTGGACAACAACAAAATTATCCTGGTGCCCAACAACAACCTTATACTAGATTTTCTCAACAAACTTACCCCTATCAAGGTTACCAACAGCAGATTCCTTATGCTGGTATGCAAAGGCCTATTTCCTAGGCAATTCCATCTTACCCTGGTTATGCTCAACCCAACCTAAATCAATAGTTGCCTTTTGTCGCATCACTTGAATTACCGGATTTAAATCCGCTTACCAATGATCCCATTTTTTATGCACCTTGGTGGCCGATGATTCCTAATAAATTTCCTTCTGATATTCCTAAGTTCAATGGAAACCATGGAGAAGATCCATCCAACCACGTTATGACTTTTCATTTATGGTGTTCATCCAACTTCATGAATGATGACTCAGTTAGACTACGTCTTTTCCAGTGAATTCTTACTATTGCAAAGTGGTATATCGCATTACCACGAGCTTCATTTGAAAACTTCACATCCTTAACCACTACATTTCTAACCCACTTCCAGTGACCCATCAGATATGAAATTGGAATGAAACCGTTGACCAAATTTAAACAGACTACTGCTACTCACATTTCTGATCATATTCATGAGTGGCATTGTTGTCGTTGAATGGTCAAAACTTTTGTTCCTAATTAGCTTTTAGCTGAGTGGTTTATCAAATCCTTATTTCCATATATCACCGAGGATGTGGCTAAAGGAGGAGTTGTCACTAAAGAGAAAGTAATTGCTCGTGCCCAATACTTAGACTTGATTTACACCCAGTCTGGTATGCTCTATGAAAAAATTCCAAATTCACCCAGACCAAATTTTATTGTTCCACCACCTCCATCTAGTAAGGAATCTCATGCCGGTTATGGTTTGATTGGTTCTTCAAGCACCCAAGCAGTAAGAAGACCATATGTTCAAACACTTTCTATTTCAAATCAAACTTCTAGCACACCTAATAATACACTTGCTTCCAAAATAAATGTTGTGTCATCTAACAAAGATAAAAATGAAAAGCAACCTAGAAGCAACAAAAAGGGGAAAGCTAAAAAAAAAACAAAAACCTCCTCCTCAAAAGAAATCATCTGATTCCTCTTCTCAGGCTAGGAAACCTCGTTACCCATGTTTAATATGTAATGAGAATCACTTTACGTGACACTGTCCTCACCGCTCTGAAGTCTCAAAACTTCTTAATACTTCTGGTGCATCCATTGTGTTGATAGACCCTTTTCCAAATCCAGAGACTCATTTGGTTGCTACAGATCATGCTTCCACTTTAAAAGTTCTTATGCCGTTCTCCACTAAGCCTAAAACTGATGTTTTGGTGACTACACAAAGTAAAGATTACGGTAATCCATCGTTTTCATCGAATAACCAGGCTACAGATCAACCCAATGCTTCGACTTCAACTTTTTCTGACTCCATTCCACCACCCATTGCACCAGAGTTAACAATAAAACTGCCTAAGGGAGTTGTTCATAAATCTACATTCAACCCTCGAGCTTGAGTAGCACAAAATTATAACATAGTAGAAGATCTAGATCAATCACCTTCTGTTATGTCGACGCTTGAGGTGCTTCAAAATTGTCCCTCCCAAAAGCAAGCTTTATTGTCAGCGATTGGTGGAATTGATCCAACGGATTCCAATCTTCTGGTTTTTAACCATGCAGGTTATACACCACAATTACTAGCATAGTTAAAATCTTTGAATAAACTCGTTCATCGAACCATTATTGAAGAGGGTGCATCTACTTGTATCATGTCAATGAATTTCTGGAAAACACTTGGCTCACCACCTTTGTGACGATCACCTACAACGTTAAAAGATTTTGATGATTGCACTTATACACTTTGTGGAATTTTAAGTAACCTGTAGATAGAACTAGGGGGAAAAACTGTAACTGTTGAAGTTGAGGTCATTGATAGACCCCTTGACTAAAACATTTTACTAGGAAGACCGTGGGTTTACGCTATGGCTGCTGTCATTTTGACATACTTTCGTATGATCACTTTCCCTCATAAAGGAGGAATCATAGTATTTGATTAACTCGCCTTCTTTATCTCTAGTTCAAAGACAACTGGAAGCATTCCGTTAGTTCATGGACCCCCGACATCTCTTCAAAATGTTGGAGTAGGTCTCTTCAAAGATTCTTCCCTAATGGGTACCTTTTTGCTACCATCACCATCACAAATGGCGAAAGTTGCAAAAGTTGAGACTTATAACATGATATATTCCACTTCATCTGATTCATGGAAGATTTCCACTGATTCTGAAGTTGATATGCGTAATGAAACCATACCGCTAAGCCCAATTGAGCTTGCATAGGAATCAATCTTTTTGGCTTGTGTGGAAAATCCAAATCCATCATCACCAATTGTATGGGTTGATCGTTCTTTAGAATATGGTACTTCCTCTGATCCTTTTTTCACGTACATTTTCTACCGATGAAGGAATCATCCAATTAATGATG
Source organism: Pinus tabuliformis (assembly GCA_031772625.1). NCBI lineage: Eukaryota > Viridiplantae > Streptophyta > Pinopsida > Pinales > Pinaceae > Pinus > Pinus tabuliformis. The sequence continues at coordinate 335,917,257 of CM062817.1, forward strand.
ACAGAAGAAGAACCATGGGTAGATTATCGTCATCGATCCCATCTTCTAGATCACATAGAAGATATTCCAAATGAACTAAATCACCCTTCAATCATTGATTTCCTTTCGAATTCTATATTCATAGACACAGTCAATTCCGAACGAAACTTATCAAATGTCGAAGAAACCATTTCTATCAATATTTCGACCAAACCTAGAAGAAAAAATTCATGTTGGAAAAGCTTGTTCTCCATCGGAACTTGAAACTTGCCGTGCTATTTTCCATGAATTCCGCGATATATTTTCCTGGTCATATGAGGAAATTCCAGGTATTGATTCTAGTATAGTTGAACATGAGATTAAAATGTATCATGATGTCAAACTAGTACGACAACACCTCCGTCATGTTCATCCAAAGAAGGCTGTTGCCATAAAAGTAGAAATTGAAAAAAATTTGCATGTTGGTTTCATTTACCCCATTCCTCTTACCGATTGGGTTTCCAATCTTGTTCCTGTCATGAAGAAACAAGGAACAATACGAGTGTGTGTTGATTATAGGGATGTTAATAATGCTTGTCCAAAAGACAACTATCCCACTCCCTTTATTGACCAGATAATTGATGACTGTGCCGGATGTGAAATATTTTCATTTATGGATGGATTTTCTGGCTATAATTAGATCAATATCCACCCAGAAGACCAATATAAAACTACTTTTATTTGTCCTTGGGGCACATTTGCATATAGGAAACTCCCTTTTGGTTTGAAGAACGTTGGGGCAACTTTTCAAAGGGCAATGAATTATGCCTTCCACGACATCAAACACATTGTTCAACCCTATCTAGATGATTTACCTGCTCATTCACGGAAACGGGTTGATCACCCACAACATCTGAGAGCTATCTTTTTACGGTGCCGACACTACAAAATTTGACTCAATCCACATAAATGTGTGTTTTGTGTTTGTTTTGGTCGTTTGCTTGGCTTCATAGTGTCTAAACAAGGAATTTGACTAGACCGTTTGAAGGTTAAGGCAATTCTTGATCTACCTCCACCTTCAAATTTACTACAGTTACAGAGACTCCAAGGGAAGGCTAACTTTCTAAGGAGATTCATTCCCAACTATGTTGAAATGGCTAAAGGATTTACTCATCTTTTGAAAAAGGGAATTCCCTTCCATTGGGACCAGGTTGTGCAAGCTTCCTTTGATGCTCTCAAAGATACCCTGATTCGAGCATCATTAATGTATGCCCCTAATTATCAAAACAATTATTTCCTGTATCTCGCCGCTGTAGATACAACCATTTCTATGGTTTTAGTCCAAGAAGAAGATGGGACTAAACATCCAATATATTATTTGAGTCGCAATCTCAATGATATGGAAGTTAAGTACTCTTATGTCGAAAAGCTAGCTTTGGATACTGTTCAATATGTATAGAGATTTCGCCACTATATCCTGCTCCCTGTTGACATGGCACATGTGCGCAATGAAAACAAGGGGAACTAACCCGATCGCAAGACCCAATTAGACCTACTTTCATTTGGAATGGCTAGCTTCGAAGGGTTTTGAGGAACCTCGTAAACTGTTTGAACATGTTGAAAGATTGCTTCCGGGAGGAAGACTTCAATTAAATCAACAAAAATAAAACAACTAACCTCTATGTATTAAATCCTATATAAACTACTTCTAACTTCTCTAATCTAGTCCTATCTATCCTAATCTATCGTGCAAGAGCATAATACAGAGGTTTAAACATCATATATATGTTCAGCAGGAGCATGACAAAGAAGGTTAAACATCATGCATAGATTCAAGTCCAAATGAATCAATCATTGAATTCACAGTTGGACCAAACTATATTAAAGCTAAATTGCAATCCAATCACTCATATAGGAATCCACATTCTTCTATGGAACTAAAACTGCAACTAATGTTTAATTTAGTTTCAAATCAAAGACCCTTCACAAGTTAACCATGAAACTGAATCACATTCAATTTAACAAGACTAATAGTGAACTGTAAGTCATCAATATACATAAGTATAAATCAAATTTACATTCATGCCAGTAAGAACACTTTGATCCAAAACAATACAATGAGTCTTAAACTAAAGGCTCCCTCTTCCCCTAAAAACAGTCCTCCTCATTCACAATAAAGCAAAATTATTCTTTTCTGGAAATCAAAGGCCCTTTCTCCTCTTCGGAGGTAATACTTATGCAAACGCCCCATGACTCTAGGTCTACCCTGCCTCTTCATCTTCTGACTGTTTCAGGTATGCAAATCGAGTACATAGAGGTAGGATTGTTAGCGTGACCGTTGGCACGTAGAAATCATAACGACCAGATCGATTCCTTTCCTGAGGAAGAGAACAGATCTTGGTGAAAAGGGTGACTGTCTGTTGCCTTCCCATAATGCAGACTGGGACAGCTCTGGTTACAGAATATACAGGCAAAGCGTGGGGTTCTGACCTGGAATTCTTGTGGCCAAACCATTAAACGCAACGATTCCGCATACATGGCCCTTCAAATCCCCTCTTGCATCCTTTGCTTCTCACTTGCAAGGATAGCTATCATTAGCTTGATGATTGTGAATAATAGAACAAAAATTCTCAATCAAACGTAACACTGCCTTCATTCATTTTATAAACTACGAAACAAGTGTGAAAAGGATTTATGCCTGATACACAGTCAACATACAATTTCCCGCTCAACCCATAGGCTTGGCACAGTTTTCGAGGGTTTCCTTTCATCGCAATCGGGTATCGGCCCCTTCTCAGGTCAGAGGACCCATGTCTTCCACCGCCTCAATGCAAAATTGCACTATCGGGACTCCACAAGCCCGCTTTTTCACTGAAAACCCTGTAATTTCGAAAAATTTAGAAAACATACAAAAACACAAGAAATCCCACCCCGATCGCTCAAGCCAGACCTCAAATGTTATATATTAACGCTTATAAATATTGTGGGGTCCGGCATATCGCATATCGCAATGTACATAAGCCTGGGGCTCCGTCGATTTGCGATATGCGATATGGCCCCAGACTCGAAAACATATATATATATATATATATATATATATATATATATATATATATATATATATATATATATATATATATATATCGATATATATATATATATATATATATATATATATATATATATATATATATATATATATATATATATATATATATAAGTTAATACCGTTGGCAGGTCCATAATACAAGCTTACCTTTGAAAACCAAGATTTCAATATTTTTTAAAAAACAAAGGAATATACGGGGAGAACCATGTCCAGCCATAAGGCCAGACTTGAAATGCTATCAGCTCCAATTCATAAAAATTGGCGGATCCACCACATCGCCGCGCAGACTGTGTATAAGGCCCAGGCCCTGCCGATATGCGATATGTGATGTGGCCCCGGACCCAAAAATGTATACAACGGGGTTAATAATGCCTTTGGGTCCGGAGGCCAGTGGCACGCCATGTATATGCATAAACCTTGGACTAGGCCTATCGCGATAAGCGATTAACACCGAACCCGATACATATATATATATATATATATATATATATATATATATATATATATATATATATATATATATATATATATGATATGCTTAATAGGATCAGTGGGTCCGATAGGCAGAGGCGTGCTATATATATAAGCTTTGGGACAAGGCCGATAGCAATGCATGATATAGTTCCGGACCTGAAAATATATGTATTTGGGTTAATAAAACCTATCGGGTCCAGAAACCATGAATACGTTATGTTAATTGCAATAGTCCCCAAAAAGGATTTATGCATGCTTTGTGAAGGATTTCTGCTATAAGGCATTATGATGGGAATAATAATGTGAAGAGGGTTTTGAAGGGTTAAACAAATCTTGATAAACATAGGAATGAAGGGCTTGAGTGAGGTATTTGTAAAGGGGCTTTACCCATTTGTGAATGGAAGATTTGGCTCTCCATAGAGTTAAAATCACTAGGATGAAACAAATCATTCGGAAAGATGAAAGACTAGACTTATAGGGGACCCATTGAAAATTTGCTATCCAAGAACATTTTAATGGGGTGATAGTTGTGGCCACAACACTCTGAAAGACCACTGTCATTTCAGATTGCAACCCTATGACATACATCTTGTCACGTCAATTGTTGGGGGGAAAATATTCGAAATGGATAGTCATTTTGCAAGAATTTGATTTGGAATTCATCAAATCCAAGTCAAAGAAATCTCTACTTTTTCACCTAGCTTCTTTGCGACCTTCCCTCTACCGCCATCGACTCAACAATAAAACCATCAATTCCAGATGAGTCTCTATTTTTGATTTCATCATCTGACCCTTGGTATGGAGATATATTGATCTATCTCCAAACCCAAACTTTCTGGCCTGATACCTCTCGCTTACAACAACGATGTATTCGATATCAAGCCAAAGATTATCTGATCTTTCGTGACACCCTTTACCGTTGCGGTATAGATATGATTTTACGGAGGTGCCTCATGCATGAGTAAGCTGAGAAAGTTTTGAATGATTGCCATTTTGGTGCTTGTGGTGGACATTTATCTGGTTATGCTACCACACAAAAGATTCTTCGTGCTCGTTACTTCTGGCCAACCATATTTAATGATTACATTATTGCTGTCAGAGGTTGTCATGCATCCCAAATTTTTTACCGTAAAACTTGATTACCACCTACACCACTGCATCCTATCATCATTGTTGGACCATTTCAAAATGGGGCATTGATTTCATGACATGTGATGCTACCTTGGCTGGGGGGCATGGGTATATTATTGTCACCGTGGACTATCTTACGAAATGGGCTAAGGTGATGCCTACATTAAACAATAGTGATGAGACGACTACACTTTTTTTCTTCAACCATGTGGTTGCACGGTTTGCTATACCACAAGCTATAGTTACAAATCATGGTTCACATTTTTGCAACCATATGATGACTAAATTAACTGCCAAGTTAGGACTTTCACATGATAGCTCTACTACTTATTATCCGCAAGCTAATGGACAAGTTGAAGCTATCAACAAAATCCTTAAGAGAATTCTTCAATGAATGATAGGAGTTCACAAACGAAATTGGCATTTGATCCTATACGAAGCTTTGTGGGCTTACCAAACCTCGGTAAGAAACGCAACTGGATTCACACCTTTTCAATTGGTGTATGGTCTGGCGGCAATCTTGCCCATACAATATGAAATTTCATCATTAAAACTCGCAATTGACCTATTACCCAACACTTCTGATGAAGAAGCACGTTTCTTAGAACTTATCCATATAGATGAAACATGTAGTGAAGCCACATCGGCCAACGAAGCACATAAGAAATGAATTAAGACGCAATATGACCAAAATGTCAAGCCTCACATTATTAGAAGGAGACCTAGTCTTGCTTTATGATCAAGAAGCCAATAAATTAGGAGTAGGGAAATTTGAACCATTATGGATGGGCCCCTATATTATCAAGCGTGTTTTGGCAAAAGGCGCTTACGAGTTAGTTGATTATGATGGAATTCCATTGTCATAACCTTGAATCGGGTTGTATTTGAAATGTTACTATGCTTGATTTTTCGTAGTAAAAAACACTGTATATATGCTTTGATTGCGTGTGTGTGTGTCACAGTGTGAATTTTAGAGTTTTTATGTGGTTAAGTAATCCTCTTTGCATTTGTTGTAGATGTCAGAATCTTTGGAACCATTTGTTGGTTATGCCAATGGTGCTAGTCGTAGTACGCAAAACCTATCTTCTGCAGCATGGGCCATATTCGCTCCAAGTGGTGAGTTAGTGAGTTTTCAAGGGATTTGTATCAGTCGTTCTACAAACAATATCGCTAGTGCATTGATCAAACTCCTCTCCGATTCCATTTTGCTTGGCAATTGCCGAATCATCATTAGGATGGACTCACAACTTGTTGTACTGCAACTTACAAATCTTTATACCATCCGAAATCCAACTATTTATCGTATGTTCCTTAGAGTTCGTCTCTTGGAAATACATTTTGATTACATGCAATATCAACACACTTATAGGAACTTTAACACATTAATTGATTCTTTAGCAAACTATGTGTGAAATAGGCATTTACAACACATGTAAAAGGTAAATTTTCAATTCACATCAAAAGTTGAATAGGATTGCACATAAACATATAAAAAAACTGAAAGTAAAATAGGTAGATGTTTAAAGTTTTTACAAAATTTGTGTCCAAGACATGTTGGTCATCTGACCTCAAAACTCAAAATGCATACAATAAATCATCCTAAGTAGACGTAATGATGCTCATGATAACAGGTCATTGCATGATTTATCATGTGCCATAGCCTCATCCAACAACTAGGTACACAAATAGTATGGTGCTGCAGTCTCATCGGTAACTCCTCGATATAGACATCCAGTATATTGAGGATTAACCCCTCTATATGATCCTACAACTCTGCCAGTGTCTCAGTCAAATTCAAATCCTGGAGAACTACTCTTCCGACATTTCTCCGTGCTAGTTCACCCACCTCCTATTGATGACCCATTAATCAAACAATGCCAACATTTGTATGCATGAGAACATTTTTAGTTTATTCTTGGAAACATCAAAAAGCACAAAAACATGTAAAAACTTAAAAAATCAAAACCCTTGGTCAAAACAATTTACCTATAGAACCCCATTAAGAACCCACTAGAAATCTCAAATTTGGATCTCCACGAAAATCCATCTCTGCATATGGATTCTCCTTGATGACAATATGTTTTCGATGGAGAAAACTGAAGAATGTAGTAGAAAAAGTGATTGATGATTGACCAACATGTCTAGCCATCAACTCTTCCCATGTCTGCATCCATGGATCTCTAGGACCAACTAAACTCAGTGTCACATGTTGAGGTTGCATTAATGGAATTCTCTCTAAAGTAAAAGCGATTAAGATCGAGCCATAGCTGAAATTCTTCGTCTTACCACTCTTTGCTTTAGTTAGCTACTCTTTCATTGAAGAAAGTATGGCCTCACACCAGTTGAACACAGTTGGCTCAAGACACTCAAGCGCATACTACATGTATGATCTATTCTCCATATGAAGTGTTACACTACCTGCCAACTTTGCGATAGTGAAAAGGATTGTCCGTAAAGGAATATCACAAACTTATTGGATGCTTATATTTCCATCTTTTCTAGGCTGTATACCTGGTCGACAAAATTGTTGAATGTAATCCCTCACTGATTCACCCCCACGAGTAGAACCTGAAAGAGAAATGGGGGCACCACGTCTCGACAACCCTATGAGAAAGTAAATGTCATCAATCAATATAGGGAGCACTTTGTCCCCTATGTGAAAAGCCTGATCCATTAGATCCCATGAATGAACTAAGAACTACAATAGTTCTAGTTGTTGCCTCATCCCGGACAACCTGAAGTATTTGAGTAACCCACAATCTTTGAGGGCCTCAACAGTACCCAAATCATTTAGGGCAACCATATCTTGTTCTTCATGTTCTCTTTCACACTAAGTAATATCCATTCTAATCTGATCAAAGTCTGAAATCAAACCATAGGCTTAGTTAGGATCCATTTCATGCAAAAAACTGGAGGATTTTTTGGTAAAACAGGAGAAACAAATTTCTAAACTGTGCCTAGTGCAACCCTGGTCTTGAGACAGTGCACTGTAGAGCAGGTACCCTTCTGCTTGGGTGCACTGTAGCATAGTTTTCGATGTGCAAGGCTGCGTTGATCCTAGGGTCAGGTATATTTTCCCTAGGGATCCAAAAACCCTAAAACATTTACTTGAAACTGCAAAAGAATGACCTTAAATGAAAGAGAAGAGGTAGATCTCCTACCTGGTCTTGATGGCATGGAGAATGATCCACAGAAGCTCCCGCAATCAGTTTGTTGAAGTTCAAGGTAAAAATTGGTTCAGAGCACAAAACTGAATGGTAAATGTCAAATGGTGAAAATGACTTGGTAAATTCTTGTTTTATGGTTATTTCATATTCATTAAATGAATAAACTATAGTTTTTACCTATTTTTTCCAATGAAACATATATGTTTAATCCATTTGGTGGTTCTTTGAGCAGGTTTACAGTTGACATAGTGAATTTGACGTGCATGATCATGAATTGTACTTTTGACCATAGAGCATACTTTTATCTCTTTTTCAAGCTTTGTTAAACATCGAAAAGGAACCCCCTTGGAATCCTCTTTAAGCTCTTTTTAGATTCAAAATTTGAAAAGATTGCCGAGCGCTTGTCCTTTTCAGCTCGTTAACAGATTGGAAATGAAATCTACTCAGTATAAGTTTAACCCTTTTCCACACTGAGGTAGATTACTTAAGAAAAAGGAATACATTGATCAAACATGGTCAATAGGTTCTCTCTTGTATTATTTTATGATTTTTTAGACTTGAGAGAAAAATTTATGAAAAATAATCGAGTTTTCTTTTTATCCCTTTTCAAACTCTCTAAACATGAAAAGGACCGAGTTCTCATTGTCATTAAACTCATTAAAACATCAAATAGCAAAAAACTTTTCCATCATGACAATACCAAGTTTTATCTTCACTAGACTCGTTAAAACATCACATAGCGATGGATTCACCCAAAGGGTGGAATTATAATACAAGCATATGTTATCCTCCTCAAGCTTGTTGGAAAATAAAGAGGTACTGGTCAGCAATGACTGGGGAAAATGGGAAAAGGGATAAATCACTTTATGGTAGCGAGTCGCTCTTGAACATGACACTTTTACTTCATCTTCGTGACTATTCAGTGTCACCGAGAAGTCACTCAGTAAAATCCATTCTTTACAATACTCATAAACCTTCATTTTCATGACCACCATTGCTGAACATTGTGTCGTTAGTCACATTTTGTCTTCAAAATCATTACACTCATTTCATGTCATTGAGGGGGGATACATCAAGGCCCTTGTTATAGACATTTTTGTGCCTTACAGCATTGAGCATGAAATGTCCATAATCCAAGGGATCCAAAGTCCCTAAATGAGTTGTTCCTACCCCTAGAGGAACAAGGTCAACCAATGACAGCTTCTCCCAGAAGTTCTCCACCAAAAACCACTCAGAAACAGTCAATTCAGGATCAATTCAGAGGCTCCACTAGCTGTCTGCGCTGAAATGCAGAGATTACACTGGCTAGGTGCACTGCAACGCAGGTAGAAGCACTACCAGGGTGCGCTGAGCGGGAAATGACAAATGGAAAGTTCATTCAACGAGGTGGAAAGACCCTGGAAGCTTCCAGAATCTTCTCCAATGACACTTGCCTCAATGAATTCGACTAGTGATGAGTAAGAGGTTCTCAACCTCCAAGTGGAAGCAAGAACTGACAGAGAGAAGCCACAAGTCAAAACATGAGCTGACTCATCCTCTCTGCTCACATCTATATATGGATCTCTCACCCAGAGGTTCAGGAGGCTGGAATTTTGTACTTTGCAGAGAATTTCTGTTGGTTTGAGATTGATATTAGCACATTGGGTGATTTATGCTTTGTTGGAGGAGAGGAAGGGACTCCTTTGCTGGGAGGTAGATGCTGGATCGGAACTCACTTGGTTGTATCTCCTCTCAGACTTTATTATCTTATCAATAAACTATTTGAGTTTCTCCTACATGTTGTATACCAATGATGTTTTGTTATGCTTACATGTTTAGCTTAATCTGATCTTGAGCTTTTTATGAATGTATATCTGTATCTTTGTGTAGTTTCTCTTTCTTGTGATCTTGCAGGAATTCAGTGAAGCCGGGCCGGTGAAGGAGCAAGAAGCTGGGAGCTACTGAAGAGAGGAGTGATTTGGATCGACAAACTAGCGGAAGATACAGGTTAGTTAGATCCTTCTTCCTCACTTACATGTCATAAAGAAGAATACTCAAATAAGTTTACCTGTTTGTTGCTAAGGCACTATCACCTCTTAGAGTGGGATAGGGGCATTCCGTATTGGATACTTTTCCCAACAACAGCCCTCCTGCGATGAGTTGCTTCTTGTTGAAATTAGCACATTATCCAGGAAGTTGACTTAGAAACACCCTTCCAGTACCTTGGGGCTTGCATACATCAATGACAAGTTTCTCGCTTCCGGTGATAGGTTGACATCACAGGCCTTCGACCGAAAGACTTTGTATGGTGTTCGACATCAAAACATCTATTCACACCATGCAGAGTGTACTATATTACCTTGAGAATCATTATCAATATCAGTTATTTCTCTCACGTCTGTTAATAACTTACATCATTGGCTGGTAATCAGACGGTGTCTTCCCATGTTCAACTTTAGATCACATTTTCACATGGTTAGACTCGTACTTGAGCAAACAATTGGATGAGATAGAAGACCCCAGATCTAGCTTCATCCATCCGGGCTGCGATTTCAGGAGAGTACTAAAACATTTGTACGATGGCTTTACACAGATGGTCATCCTATCATGGGTCTATATCTATAAATGACTATTTGATTTATGTACATGTAATGAAAAGTTTATATGTTGAGTATGGGTATGCCTTCCCTCAACAATTCATGAAAAATAAAAATATCATGATGTTATGTATTGTAATCGATGTAGGTCACCATCCGCTTCAGATCCTCCTCATCACACCATAAAGCATATCACTCGACCTTATCATTTTTGACTTCATGCTTTAGGGAGCAACTGTTAGAGTTCTATTTAGGCACATCACTCCCAACAATCAAATGAATACAATTAGGGCTCAACAAAGCCTAATTCAATTGTTACATGCCCTAGACAAGTCATCAAATTGAATGCTTCCATCCATCAAAGTTTCCTAGCTTGAAACCCTGCTAAAATGCCTCCTTGGGACACCAGTGCAGCCTTGGTCAGGGGTAACTGTGTTGCAGAGTAGGTAGGCCCATTCAGGCCTACACTACAATGCACTTAGGCCCACTTTGACCTATGTTGGGCGAGAATGAGCAAAATTGGCATTGGATTCTGGGAATATTCCTTGATTCTAGAGCATTCTAGAAGGATGCCCAACTCTTATCTCATCCTATGAGGTCGACTTTGGATAGGCTATAGATAATGTATCCCTCTATCCTCTCATCCTTTTTTCCATGAATCTAACTCCAATTTTGGAAAACTATGCAATGCCCAATTTATGACATAACCACTTGCATTTCCCTATAAATTGACCACTCATCATAGTGATCAGGGGGGGTTAGAAGTTGAATATTGTAGAGAAATACTGTTGGTTTGAGATTTGAGTTTATTTCAAGTAATGTTGCTACTGGATTGGTGTGATTTTGATGTGACGAGGGTTGGACGAAAGCTAGATGAGTGACATAGGATCGAACCACATTGTGTGAAACTCTTCTTTCTACATTAATAAAGTTGTGTATTCCTTTTCTCATATTCTCATTCATGTCTATGATGATTATATGTTTCAATGTTGTCGATTCCATTGGTTTATAGTAGATAGATCATGTATGCTTTGATTGTTGTCGTTTCTATTGACACGGGTACCAAATAAGTGGATTAAGTTCAAGTGAGAGCGATGAGAGCAATTTAAAGGAGATCAAGGAAGAGAAAGACTACAAGTAAGTTCCTTCATCTCATCTATCTACTATAGAAAAGGTTAAACTACTTTCTTTCTATTGTTTTAAGTGTAGCTACCCACTTAGGGAAAATGTGTTTATTCGTATATACAAATTCCATATAACAGGGAGTGCCATATGAATAAGTTTCCATTGATTTCAAAGTGGGAGAGAATGTTGAAAGGGGGATAATATTGTCATCAATGAAAAAGGGTCGGGGAGATTGTTGGATAAGGTTGTTATTGATGTCAATATGATGTAATGTCTAGAATTGTTGAAGTTAACCCTATGTGTCATTGATGATGGAAATCCCTAGAATTTGGAAAGTCCTTATATGAATTTATGAAACCCTAGCATAAATTTTAGGTTCCCTAGCCTTGTTAAAAATTCTCTAGGAGAAAATCCATATTGAAGATGCTCATGATACCCTTGTCCTTGTTCCTTATTTAATGAAGAATCCATTGCCTCAAGCATGAATGATGCCTTAATCATAATAAGTTCATGACAATAATGACCCTATCATTATTGTAGACCTAATATTTCTACCCTAAGCCTGTGCTCACAAATAAAACCCTAAGCCCCAAATGCATATGCCAAATATTTAACACTAGCCCCAAGTCCTAAATGATGAAACTTTAGCAATACATTACCATGATTCCCTAAACATATGAATCCCTAGAAAGGCTCTAAGGAACCCTTGATGAGGTCTTTGAAGAAGCCCTGTTCTAATACCATGCACATAAATCCCTAAAAGATGCCATAAATCCCTAAACCCATGACTATTCAAGATGTCAAACCTTAAAGTCTGAAATGAAAAAAATATTTTTGACATTAGCTCAATATATGAGAACTATTTCTTACATCAGCTTGTAGAGGAGGTAAATATATTTCTAATGAGTATTCATATACCCTATAATTCTTTACCATTCAAGAAAAATTGATTTTTATAGTTAAAATATGTCAACAATTAACAATCTAGAAAGCCAACTTATGAAGGCTTGACATGCCTCTTCGAAGTACGTTTCCCTTAAAATATGAAAAATCATTGTATATATAAACTAATGTGTAGTTCAGATCAATATAAATTAAGCTCAGACAATTTGGATACAACAAGAAAAGAAGCACATGAAAACAAAGAGAAGAAGACAGATTTTTGCAGACTTGTGAAGGAATTCTTTTTCATACTTAGAGAGACACTTGTATTGTAGATCTAGGAATATTTTCTAAGGAGCCAAAAACCTATAGGAGTAGATTTTGAGCCAGAGAAGAAGGACATGTTTAGGATATTAAGGAGACCACAGACTAAGCTTAGGATCGAAATTGTGGTAGCCGCAAGAGGTTGAATTGAGGATCTAAGTTGGAAACTGAAGACCAAAAATCTTTGAGGTCAAGTGTCCATAGGACCGAGCTTCCTGTAACTAAGTAAGAGGTATGCAAGGAATATTATATGCCAAGTCTCATGAAGAAATTTGCAGATTTGGTTACTTAGTGAACTTTTTCCTCCAAAAAGGCTTTGGATTATTCTATAGTAAAATATTATACAAGAATAACAATATTTAGGATTGTCTTACTATGAATATATCTTGCAGATTAGAACTATACTTGTGGCACTTGTGTTTGAAATCTTGACTTCGCTTGAAAACAACGCTTTAGATATTTCTTACAACATATTGAAGGAACCCTTGGCATGTTTTAGAGAAAATTTGTGAGGTTATTTATGAGCATTTTGAAGAATATTTTGAGTGACATATCTACATTCTCGAAGGTTTCATTGAATTATCTTAAAAGACACCATATTGGAGCATTCTACAGAAGATTTGGTGTGTAAACCTATTGATTAGGACGCAACTTTTGAAGGCTTACTTGAGACAAACTTTTATCTTAACTTGTTGAGTGTTTGAAGACTTTTTTTTGGATTATATCTTGAAGAATTGTTGAAATAATCTTTGAAAGAATTGTTAGAGCTCTAAAATAGCATATTTAAAGGACCTTGTAAGAGTAGTGTGCATATCTATTGAAGATCCCTTTGGAGAATTGTCTTGAAGACTTCTTGAAGAAGGTTTTGAAGAGGTTTTTGGAGCAAACCTAGAGCAGGAAATCTTGAAGACTTGAGAATTCTTAAATAGCTTGTTGGAGACCATTTTGAATATCATATTTGGAGCATCTTATTGAAGATAATTGGAAGCATAATAGAAGTTTATCTTGAAGCATTCTTGTAGACCTTTATGCATGATTGAAACCCTCATGGAGTAACCTTGGAGAAAATTGTTTGGGTATCATGAAGAGTCTTGGAGACCTACTAAGGTCACCAAAGGTATCATTGATGAACTAAGTGTTTTTGAAGATTTGTAGAGTGAATTGTTGAAGGAAACCTTGGAAATACTATAAGAACTTGTTATAGAATATATTGAAAGTCCTGAAGCACTACTTGTACCTGTCTTGAAGAATTGAAGCAGAGGGTTGGATCCCTAGAGGATTGGAGTCCTCAAGAAGACTAAGTTGAATCCTAAGCTAGATAAGAGGCTTAGAGCCCTAGAGGATTGGAGTCCTCAAGTAGACCAAGTTGGAGCTTGGTGGTATAGTACAAGTTGGATCCTGGTTTGATTGAATATTGGTCTCTTCATCTAGGCTTGGACCCATAAAGTGTTATTGTACTTAAACTTTTGTAAGGAGGATTGGAGTCCTCTCCATTCTTGTTAATAAAAAAAATATTTTGTTGTTCATTTTGTGTTTTGTTTTAAGGGATCTTAACTGGTAAAATAACAATTGTAAAAGGAAATATTGATTCACTCCCCTCTCGATATTTCCAAAAATTGGTATCAGAGCTAGTACCTTTAGCCATAACCTAATAGCTGGAAGGTAGATACTTATAACACAAATGGAAAATTCAAGGAAGAAAGGCTCAATTTTTTTTGAAGATGTCTCTTCCTCAATCAAGAATTTAGATGAAAAGCACGTTGAAAAATCTCCCTCTTTCAATCGAACAAACTATGAGGCATGTAGACTTAGAATGGAAATAGTTTTGATGGCTCAATGTCTTGAAATGTGGGAATTAATGACTATTGAAATATACAAAGAGTCAAAAGAGTTTGATACAAAATCTATAAAAACAATCTTGAGACCAAATTGTATAAAGGTCAAAGTGGAGAAATGTTCATCAACAAAAGAGCTTCAGGAAAAGCTTCAATATCTTCATTCAAAAGGACTTTTTCTCATGATCTCAGATGTAGAATATGATGGTAAATAGCACAAAGATAATCTAGAACCAAAGAAGACAACTAAAAATAGAATTGAAGATGCTAATAACAAGGAATACTTAGAAGATGAAGGAAATGATGAAGATCTCAAGGAAAAACTTGTGACTACTCTGAAAGAAATAGGCAGATTGAATAAGAAAAATCAGGAACTCTAGAACAAAGTACAAGATTTCTATCATGACCTTGACAAAAAAAGTGAGGAATTTATTATTTTAAAGAATAAAATACAAGAAAGGAGTGAGGAGATTGACAATATTAAGGAAGAATTGCAGCAAAATAAGAAGATACATCATGAAGAAGTCATATCCATGAGAAATAAATTAGACAAAGCAAAAATAAAGGAAGACAATTCAGAAAATTGTGTTAAACAAAGGTATGAAGAATTGAGCAAAGATGAAGTAGAAATTGGCCAGTATAAAGAAGTATTCACTTCTCTATAAGCCAAAACAAAGGAAACAAGGAAACAAATTCAAGAAGCTTAAGATAGGAATCTAAAGAAGAATTGGTCCTACTAAGAGGAGAAAAAAAGGAAAATAGAAACATGGCGTGTTAGTTAAAGGAAAGGGATAAGGAAATCCTCAGAATGAAATCAGATGTCATCTCTCTCAAAGTATAAACATGTGAAGCAACAATAATGAAGGAATAAATGGAAAACCAACTATCAAGGAAAGATGAATACTGTGAAAAGATGAAAGGGTATATTGTGTTTCTAAGAAAAGAAGTTGATGTATTGAACAAGAACCTGAAGAGTTCTCAAGTTTTGGATAACATGCTCAACCATCACATATCACCATTAGACAAATTAGGTATTAGATATAAAATTGATACTTCTAACCAAAATAATGTATCCATTGGAGCATCAAAAGGAAAGAATAAGAAGCAGTTAGAAAGTGGTGCAAATACTCCAAATATACCTATCTCCAACATCAACAAGGAAAGGAGTCATAATTATACCAAAAGGACGTATATTTGGAGAAGGTATGATACCAAAAAAAAAAATACATCCCATTTAATATCCTCAAGGTAGAAAAACTTCAGATGTGCACCAAGGAAATCATCATATCCCAAGTATCAAACTTTGTTTTATGGATATTGTTACTCTTGTACAAATTTTGGGAACATGGCAAAGGATTGTGGGGTGTATAAAAAATATATCTATGAGGACTCCATTTAGTTCCCCATAAGAAATATATAAAGATACTCCAATAATTTCGCCAACAAAGTAGCCCCCTCTTTCATGTTTGAGGCAGAATGCTTTAATTGTCATAATATTGGACATATGGCTTGAAATTGTAGTTTAAATTGGGCATCTAGACAATCTGAAGAATCTCCAATTCAGCATAGAAAAAAGTCACAAAAGTTTGGAGGAAGAAACATGTTGAACCAGAGAAGGAAGAACTTGAGCGTGTCTTGAATGATCAAGGCATCAATTTATGTTTTTGAACAAATATATATTCATTGATAGATAGATACAAACAAAGCTTTTTCTTTCAGGAAGAGGAAAATATGCACAGTAATAGGGGGAGCTCAAGTCAAGAATTATGATCTACATATGTTGACATACAAAGAGAAATGTAGTAGCAGTCATAATATCAACAATAAGAGTAGCAAAGGTGGCTAATATAGAGAAAAATGACATAAGTGACCGAGTAATCATTAAAGCACGAAGATGACAAATAAATAATTTACAACAAGGAGTAGAATTGAGTCATTAGGATGGCCAAGTAGAAAAAAAAGGAGCGTTGATAAATTTGATGAAGAATTAATGCTGCTAGAAGATTGGCTAACAAAACCCAAGTTTTTTTCTTTATAGAAAGGGTGTGGAATTGCCTCATGAAGGAATAAAGAAAGATAAGTCCAAGAGAGATTCATATATGGAAAGTTTTGAAGAAGTTAAGGAGACTATAAAGGATACAATATTTGTATAGCTAAAAGATAGCCAAAAAGGAAGAAAGAAAAAAGTTAACCTTCACAACAAGGCAAAAAGAAAAAGATGTCATCAGAAGAAATGGAAATTTCACCCAAAGGAAAAATGAGTGGAGGCATGAAGGAAAAGGAATTGCAAGGGAGAAATGATGTGCATCTAAAGTAGATGGGCCAATCTAATTGATATAAACTATAAGAAAACCTTGAAGGATTCTTAATGAAAAAGCGGATCAAACTATATTGAGGATGTCCACAAATGGTGAACTATTTTCCTATAACAAATTGCTGAAAGGGGCACAACAACAAGGACAATTGATAATGTACATAGAGCACATACAATAATAAATCCTGATTTTGGAGAAATATATATGTAGTAGAACCCTCCATAAGATAATGGTGTGTTGTACTGTTCAACAACCCCCCATTTTTTATATATAAATTTCCTATGAAATTATTATATAAAAAATAGGGGACCCTTTTTAAATTTTTATAACACAAAAAATGAAAAATAAAATTTTAATAAAATAATTTGAATTACTTTAATAAAAAATTCAAATTTTATTGCCCCCAAGCAATTCAAATAAGCATGCCTTTTATAAAGGTTTCATCATTGATCACATCTTTCAATTTAAAAAAAATACTTACACCCTCATGCCAACCCTTGACTCTATGTGATGCAATAAAGCTATCACATATCAAAAATTCAATAGGCATTAGCCCCTGAGAACAAGATTTAGACTTAGGATTAAAAGCCTTAAGTATTAAAAGAGGAATACATTAAAATAAATATATCAGAGTTTAAAATAATAAAAAGCATGAATTATAAGATAAACTTCGATTTATCCAAATCCCATTCACCGCATCACAATTAAACAAGGCATGTGGTGAAGCCCATGCCTGATAGCATCACTGGTTTTGAAATGTGATTCAAGCTCGAACCCGATGCAACTGTCAACTCTGCTTCATAATTCCATCACATCTGGGATGATCGCAATATCCATGGACTTAAGTCCATACTCCTCTACATCACTGATTGTGATATACAATATAAGCCCTGAACCTGACATGATAATCAAACGTAAACTATAAATCCGTCGCATGTGATGGATTGTGACGTAAAACCCCAAACTATATCCTCCCTGCATTGTAAATAAACATAACACCATGGTTAATTCCCCTCCACTGGCCCATTGCGATTGCGATATTCAAGGCCAGACCCGACGACAATATTAATGCTATTTCATAATCTGTCACATCCTGAGGATCACAACATCTGTGGACTTAAGTCCCAGCCTTGACCTCATTGCGATTTGACATCGGACTCGATGGCTTAATTAATCGACACTCTAAAAAATCACGTGCCTGCAATATACAGAGGCTTGACCCCTCTCCGCCCCTCCACAATGCGATTTGCGATCAGCTCCAGACCCGATAGGGTTATTAATCACAGTTTAAAAGATATTGCATCCGCGACTATGAAAAGCCATGCCACCCAACCCATAAAAACTATGATTACGATCTAACGTCATTAGTAATGTTAGCTCCCACGTCACTATCACATCATCCTCGTACATCACAATCACAACTTTCAAGAGGCACCATTAGTGATGTGCCACTCCATAGACCCGATTGTGATCAACCAATCCTCGATCTTCCATGATTGCGATATCACAATCGCAAGATCCGCAAGCCTCACGCTATTTCTACCTCCGTTTAATTTACGATTACAATTTGATCCCCTCCGTTTAATTTGCGATTGCGATTCTTTTTCAAAGCGATTGTGATTTAATTTAGCTTGATTGCAAATCTGATTGAAATGTTCCCAGCTTAATTGTGTTTTCTATTCGATCTCTTCCACTGTGATTATGATTTGATCTCGATAAGGAATGATCCATGTTTTAATATGATTGTATTAATATAGTCCCTGTTTGAGATGAAATTGCAATTATGCTGGACTCTGTCTCCAATTCCAATGCGATTATGATTTAGATAAATGGCCCATATATTTTCATTCGATCTACCTTTTTATGAAAAACACAGTTTTGATCTATGTTTGCTTATCCATGGTTTATCATTTTCCAGTTATAAATGAAGAATTCAACAATGAAGAAAACAGAGAAAGAAGTAGATCAGTTCAACAAAATCTGCAAATGCGGGGATTCTTTGATCGAAATGCGAGGCCAATAAGCTAAAATGGAATTTCAAAAGATTATCTTTGAAAACTATTTTTTTTTTTCAAGATCTGAGGGATTCCATTAATTTCCTTAGCGTTGTGTGCAAACCTATAATTTTTTTTAAATTGTTTTTCTTTTTAAACCCACTTAATGGATAGAATAGTGGCCCAGATTCCGAGAAAGAAAGCCTTTGGGGCTTGAATTTTTGTATCTCAAGTTTGTCTTAATAGACTGGTCCGGGTCCTAATTTTTATGAAGAAATTTGAGTGGAGATTACATTTTTTTATTTTCAGAAGCTCATCTTAATAGAATGATTGGATCAAGTTTCATATTTTTTGTTTAAAGAGGCTCCAAAGAGTCACATTTCTATACTTTTGGGAAGCTTTGGAATAAAGGAAAAGGAGCGGGACTGTGTATTTTACAAAAGAAGTGTGATACATTGGCTATTTGTATCAATGTTTTTCATGTTCTTTTTAGTATAATTCAAAGCCATTGTTTCTTCCAATTTTTTGTTATATGTATATTATTAACACAGTTCCACATCATCTCATTTCTGAATATGCCAGTGTTGTAATTTTTAATACTTCTAGCAAAAAATTGTTATTTTATTTGGATGGCGATATATGCTTTAACGATTTTTTTAATTAACTATTTAACTAAAAAAATTAACTTAAAAGTTTTAATTTATTTTAGTATATGATTAATTTTTATTACCATGTACTAAAGACAACCATTTTAGATTGCATTCAAATAACATGTAAACCAGGAACATAAATAAGTTTTTATATGCATATAATTTAGGAATTGAACATACTTCAATCAAACACTTATGTAACTACTTACTAAGTGCCTGATTGTTAGTATTTAGATCAATAAGGAATTAGATCTTGAGAGCTATCTCCTTGATCTAATTCCTTCATTTTATTTCGATTCCTTCATGTTTTCTTTTAGTAAATCAACTCTTGATTGGGAGAAGGATTCTTCTTTCCTTCAATCAAAATAGCCTAGATTAATTTCATACTAGTTAAATCATGCATGTGTTATCTTAGAAGTCCTCTCTTCGAGGCAAAGATTTATATTGGTTTGGTTGTTCCACAAAAACAACTTAAGGGTCATTCTTCTTACCTAATCAACTAGAAGAATTGATTCGATGTCCCTAGCTATTAGCAATTAAAGACATATTTAAAGCTGATAGTGATTGGGAAAAGGTAACTAGACCTAATTTAACCAGTCGAAGCCACTACCCCAAATAGAAAAGGAGTTGCTTTAAGGTCTGGACCGGGTGGTTTTCCCCCATGTTGGTGCAACGAATTTCAAGGCATCAACATTTTGGCACTGGAAGGAGGGCCTTGAATTAGTTATTTTTTTAAATTTTGTTGTATGAATTTTTAACTAATCATGGCTCCCATATGAATTCCTACACTTGGTCATGCGTTTAGTTCATCCAAGCCAACACAAGGCATGCCCAAGAAGCAGATTGAGTCCTTATCAAAGTTAAAGTATGACGGTGAGAGTAATATTTCTACATTAAATCATATTTATGATTTTCTTAATAGATGTAAGTATTTTAATATAATCATTGATAATGAGATTTGCAGGTTTTTCACTCTAACATTCAGAGGATGAATCCACAAATAGTACCTGATGCTTCCTCTAAGGTCAATTCATTCATGGAAGCATTTATGCCTGGTATTTATAAAATCACATCATAATTATAGTTACGATAGTTTGTGTTTAGAGTTATACAATAATTACATGTATGATAATGAATCTTTAGATGATTTTTGTAATAGATTTTGGTCACTTTGTTACAAATTTCACTTAGATGATTTTCCCTTAATTGAAGATTTAAGTGAATATTTTACTACTCTTGTTTCTTCTAATATTGAAAATAATGAATCAATTAATGAAGAACAAGACACATCTAACTCATTAACTAGCCTTGAATCATTAAATTATTTTACAGAACCCGAACATGTAATTGAATCACAACCTTTATTCTTAGAAAATTGTAATTTTCATTTTCTCAGTTCTGAAACAAATGTTTCCATTATAAATACAGAATCTGAAAATGTTATTGCAACAATTTTTAACGATACATGTGATCGATCAATAGTTCCAATAAAATCTAATTTACAACAAGACTTGGATAATGAACATATTGGTTTATTTTATTTAAAGGAAAATTAAGAAAATTTAGAACATGTAATTACATTTGAAAGAACTTCTATAAACCAGGAATATAATGCAGAAATTGTATAGATGAATCATTTCATCCGTCATTATGTTCTGGCATGCATTATTTTCTTTATCATGATGTGTTTTCAAATCAAAATATAGTTAATGCTGATAATCTTAATCTTTCAAGTGATAATTTTCCTAAGCCTTGTTCTAAGAATTCTACATCTATTACTCATTTGGATGATAATTATTTAATTGCAAAACCCTCTTCTTTTGTATTTTCCGATTCTGTTAGTTTACTAGGTCAAACATTTAATTTCTGTAAGAAGAAGGTAATTTATGATGATTATCATGAAAATGAGGATAAAGAATCACATCTTGTACAAAGTGCACCAATTTTGAAAACTAATATATCTTGTGAAGATTCACACACTTTAATTTTGTTTCCTTTTTCTGAACACAAACTTAATTTTGAGAATTTTGATGAGTTAATTTTGCAAGTTTCTAATGTATTTCATTTTGATTCTCTTTTAGAAACTTGCATTTATAAGTTTTCCATGGAATTTCCTTCTAGTGGAAATTCATCGACTAAGATCCATGATGAGTTCCAGAATTGCCTTGTAAAATTATTTTGTAATTTTAGTTTTCATAATGATTTGTTTGTTTTTACATTCTTTCCTTTTGTTTTCTTTTCCTTTTGCAAGCATGTTCAATCTTGTAATATTAAACATCTTCGAGATATATTAAGTGAAGATGATGAATTGGTTTCTCATAATCTTGAATATCAACAATCATTTCGTTTTAAATTTAATTCAATATTCAAAAATTCATTCCAATCATTTCATCATCAGTCAAATCTAAATCTTGAGAATGTTCCTTCACAACATGTCTTTCCATCATCTCCTTTGGAAAATTTTCACTCAATAAAAAATATTCATCCATTCTTTGATGATCCCATAGATATTTGTTTAGAGAATGCTTTCCAAAATAGATGGTTTACTAACAAGTTAATTTTAAATAAACTTATTTTTGTACATAATTTCAAACTAGATGTAAATAATAAATTTTATTTTATTTTGATTATTCGTATCATATTTTTACTAAAGTTTAAATTATACATACAGGTAGGTAATAAAATGAGAGAATAGTTACATTGGAAGTATGACTATACCTAGTCATTTTCCCTCCATTCAGTTAGTAATTAGGAGTAGATTAATTTAGATTAGATTCTTTTTGTTTTCATTGTAGATTTCAATAAGCAAGTAATAAATCTAATATTTACAACATCTATTTTTCATTTTTGGCATAAAACATATCAAAGACTTTTAGATCGCATGATTGTCTTTATTTTGCAAAAATCCATCACACTGACAATAGCGCTTTTAGAAAACATGTGTGGAGAATTGCTATGTTTTGACAATCTTTGATTCACAAGTACTTCTGAGAAGGTTATAGTCACTACTATTGTCATCCTATGTGAAATTGAGGTGAATGTAATCCTAAAATTCATTACTTAGCATTTTAGATTTAATAAATAGATGATATTGAACAAAGGGAATTTGAGAAATACATGGAAGAACTTGAAAATCTATGAGGTAAATTACAGTCAAAATTCTTCCAGGTATGCATTTCACAAGTTCATTTTCGTCTATTGTTAGTTTTTCTTTTTATCTTTATTTCTTATTTTTTTTGTTTATTTTGTAGATCTTCCTTGCTTTATTTTTAAAAGTTAAGATAAGAAAGCAACCAACTTTTTATAAAACTATCATATGTTCAGGAAAATATCTTTCTTTTAGAAAAATTTGAGAATTTTCTAATGTTGCTTCCATTAATTAAAATCATGATAATCCTTTAATATGTTATCAAAAGATTCATATTGGATTATTATATTTTCTAACTTTCCTCATAAGAAAGTTCCTATAACATCTTTTTCCGATCGAAAATCTCGATAGTTAATTAAATTATTAAAGGGATTTTTATCTTAAAAGAAAAGTTTAGCTGAACGCTTTCTTTTGAATCTTGCAGCAAATGATCTTACTCATGATTTTATCTATGTTTGTTCCAATTCTTACAATTTCCTTCATAATTATGGAAATAGAACAAGTAAAGCTAATATATCATGATTAATTTATTTTGAATTCTCTTTTATTTAAATCTTTAATATATCAGTCCATACTTAGAGATTCAAACCTTCATCATATACTTAATTGATACATCATTTGATTTTGAATCAATTTCCATATTCTGTAGATGATATAAATTCAGAATTGAAAGAGAACATCCATCACCGCAATTGATAAAGGAGCATATCTTAATTTTTATTTTTGATAAAATCAATTTTATCTAATTCCCTTGAAAATGACATTATTTTCTTAAAGTTTACTGCTTTCTTTAGATTAGATTTAATAAATAATGATTTTGAGTTAGTTGCGTTGCATTGGAGAAAGTCATACCTTTCCAGTAAGATTAAATGAAATTCTTCAATGGTAAGTCTCATACACTCACTTGTTGGAAATAATACTGAGAGGGGGGGGTGAATCAGTATTATCAGAAAAACTTTTTCATTTTATGCTCAGAAACATATACGCTACTTCAGTTAAGTGAAACAGCGTGTACACGCTACTGTGTCTAAAGAAACCAGTGTATAACAAGAAAACTTATGATTCAGTAGCTTATCTTCAGTAAATGCATCAGGACATTATTAAAACAGATGCAGTATAACAGAACAGATCATCACACAAAAACCACACACATGAACACCATGATATAAGGTGGAAACCCAATGTGGGTGAAAACCACCTGCTGCAAGTCGTCACTATCTTTCTTTAATAAGAAACTTCAGTTTACAATCTTTTGTACTGGTGCAGCCTTATGCCAGTACGCAGGCTACAACCTACAGAAGGCTTCAACCTTCTCTCGTTCTCCAAACTTTCTTGGAAGGGAGCTCCAACCCCCTTTGCTCTTGTACTAGCTAAGATACTAGTACGTAGGTGTAGGCCTACAATCTTCTTTCCTTCAGGTACCACCTTTCATACATTTTCAGACTGGATATTCCTGAAGCACAACATTACAATCTAAAGACCACAATTCATTCAACTTTCATAACAGATCATTGAAGCACAAAACAACCAATACTAGCATCATTAATCTTTGAATCACTGAACCACCGAAACCCTGTCAACACTAGTCACCAGAACACAGAGCAGACTACAGAACTCTGCAATAGCAGTCAGACCCAACTGCAACCCCAAAAATCAAACTTCAAAAGATATACGCTACTTCAATGAGAGAAACCCGCGTATATACGCGCTTTTACCAAAGACAACCTGCGTACATATCTAAAAATAAATTCTCTCAACTTGCAGCTGTACCAGACATCAGTTAGACCCAGAACATAACATTACGTCAGTATGCAGATCTAGAAATACGCATAATCAACCATATAATAGTGCATTTCAAACCATTAGATCCCGATTGTCCTTAGATCTAGTCTTCCATCAACCGGTGTGATCTCTCCTTAGCTTAGATCAAGCAACCTAGAACCTGCATACCAGATCTCTTTCTTTTTCAGATATTCAAGCCTTTTCTAATTGTACTTGCCTAATGATCTTCTTCTCCTTATATAGTCTTAGGCCTTGTTCAATACCAAGGGCCAAATCCATAGAAATCCAATACCATCAACTTCAAAACTAGGGATCAACACGTCTGTCGAGATACTTTGGTCCAAAGACATAGGCTCAAGTACGGAGGACTAACTACCACGGACCAAAGGGAAGCTTCCCGACATATACGCCCTTTTCTGTTCATGAAGCTGCGTGTATACGCGACTTCGTATATAGCAAACCAGCGTATCCGCGACTTAGTATATAGCGTACCTGCGTGTATACGCAACTTGGGCTTAATGAACCTGCGTATATGAAATTTCTCTTGATACTTGTAGTCTGGACTGAGATCTGTCATCAAAGAGAGTTGCCATCAAGGACAACACCTGTATCGTAGCGCCACACCTGTGCCAAAATGCCAACAATTTTAATAAATAATGATTTTGAGTTAGTTGCCTTGCATTGGAGAAAGTCATACCTTTCCAGTAAGATTAAATGAAATTCTTCAATGGTAAGTCTCATACACTCACTTTCATTCATTTCTTTACTTTTTATTTCAGTTTTGTTTTCTGGTTTTTTGCTGATATGTAACTTTCTTTTGCAGCTCTTCACAAGCATTTTCACACCTTCACCAGAGTAAACTTTGAGCTCAAATTTCAAAAGGAAGCAGTAATGAGTTTCATCGAATCAGCCAAAATGGGGGATTTCTAAACCTTAATCTTTTTCTTTAAAAAGCATTACTTTGATTCGAAAATGGTTAAAATGCTTTTTACAAGTTTTTCTTTTAAAAGATAATACATAGCAAACAAAGATTTCCTCATTTGAATTGCACTTTAATGCTTATAACTTTACAAGTTAAAGTTCATCTAAATTTCAACATAAGGAGTGTTTACTTGATTATATTTTTCTTCTTTTGTTAAGAAATTTATATAAAAAATCTTGTTAGAGGT
Organism: Pinus tabuliformis; assembly: GCA_031772625.1. NCBI lineage: Eukaryota > Viridiplantae > Streptophyta > Pinopsida > Pinales > Pinaceae > Pinus > Pinus tabuliformis. Next base: position 335,942,896 of record CM062817.1, read on the forward strand.
TTCCTTTTAGATTTGGTGTTGGGTGATTTTACCATCATACTTGTGAATGATCGTATCTTGAGAAAATTTTGTTATCATATCACATTTACATTTTTCTTTTAGATAATAATGTTAATAACATACCTTTGGCTTTTCACAAACATCTCTTGAAACCATTTTTATGATTTTTCAATTTGAAAGTAGAAATTTTTAAGGAAGTGGTTACAAAAATTGAAAAATTAGATAAAATTATATAACTCTGTAATTTTTTCCATTAAGTTGTGAAATCTTTTAAACCTCAAAAAATTATAAAGTCCTTTTTACTCTATTATCAGTTAAGAAAGGTTATCTTTAAAAAGTAAAGACTATCTTATGACTAAGCATATTCAACTCTAATTGTCATCCAAAACTCTTAAGGAGTCAATGATTCTCCCGATCCGGTAAAACGTAATTTTTAGAGTGTAATTCAAAAATATAATAAAACTAAAAGATAATAGGTCACGAGCCTACTTACCATGATCATAGGGAAATAGTAAAACTGACATTACCAATACTAAACAACAAATCAGGGTAATGGATTATGATTGTTTCAATTATAAGACAAGGGGTTTCATCACGAGACAACTTGTTCAGTTTAATTACTACCAGTGAATGGCATTATCACTAACTTTCCACCAAACCAGGACAATGGCTTTTAGGTACCAGTTAAAAAAAAGAAAAGAAAAAAAGCAAAGAAAGAAAAATGAATTTATCTCTAACTAATGTGCTCTTAAATGGATGGGATATTGAATCATTGGTGGTTAAAAGGTAACCCTATCGAAGCTATGAACACTTGCTGGCAGCAGTGGCTCTACCTGTGACAAATAAGTACAATAAAAGGCTAAGTTGTAAAAGGCCCCTTACTTTATCTTTATAACCAATTAATGACTGATATGGATAAATAGGTATTTTCATCTATGAAAGGTTTCTAAGAGATTGCAATTTAATTGAGTTTTTTATGATCAGAGTAATTTTATTTATCTAAATATTTCAATAAGTAGTTTCCCCTTCCTAAATTATTTTTACTGAATTTTTGAAATTTCATTATCATTTATCAGAGATAACTGGTTCTTCCAGTGAATCGCCAATTGTTGTGTTGTTCAACAACCCCCCATTTTTATATATATAAATTTCCTATGAAATTATTATATAAAAAATAGGGGACCCTTTTTAAATTTTTATAACACAAAAAAATAAAAATAAAAAATTTAATAAAATAATTTTAATTATTTTAATAAAAAATCCAAATTTTATTGCCCCTAAGCAATTCAAATAAGCATGCCTTTTATAAAGGTTTCATCGTTGATCGCATCTTGCAATTTAAAAAAAAAAAAAACTTACACCCTCGTTCCAACCCTTGACTCTATGCGATGTGATAAAGCTATCACATATCACAAATTCAATAAGCAATAGTCCCCGAGAACAAGATTTAGACTTAGGCTTAAAAGCCTTAAGTATTAAAAGCGGAATACATTAAAAGAAATATATTAGAGTTTTAAATAATAAAAATCATGAATTATAACCTAAACTCTGATTTATCCAAATCCCGCTCCCCGCATCGCAAATAAACAAGGCACGATGGTGAAGCCCATGCCCGATAGCATTACAGATTATGAAATGTGATTCAGGCCCGAACCTGATGCAACTGTCAACTATGCTTTATAAATCCATTGCATCTGGGATGATCGCAATATCCACGGGTTTAATTCCATACTCCTCCGCATTGTTGATTGCGATATGCAATATAAGCCCCAAACCTGACGTGATAATCAAATGTAACCTATAAATTCGTCACATCCACTGCAAAGTAAAACCTTGACTTATCCTCCCCACATCGTAAATAAACATAACACCATGGTTAATTCCCCTCTGCTAGCCCATTGCGATTGCGATATTCAATGCCATACCAGACGATAATATTAATTTCATTTCATAATCCATCATGTCCTAAGGATTGCAACATCAACGAACTTAAGTCCTAGCCTTGACCTCATTGAGATTTGATATCAGACCCGACAACTTAAATAATTGACACTCTAAACATTCATACATTCACAATATACATAGGCTTGACCCCTCTCCGCCCCTCCACAATGTGATTTGTGATCAACTCCAGACTCGAAAGGGTTATTAACCACAGTTTAAAAGATATCGCATCCGCATATATCAAAAGCCATGCCACCCAACCCATACCAATTGCAATTGCAATTTTATGTCCTCAGTGACATCATATCCCACATAACTACCACATCATACCCGTACATCACAATCGCAACTTTCAAGAGGCACAGTTAGTGTTGTGCCACTCTATAGACCCGATTACGATCATCCCATCCCTGGTCTTCCACAATTGCAATATCGCAATCGCAAGATGCACATGCCTCATGCTATTTCCGCCTTCGTTTAATTTGTGATTGTGATTTGATCCCCTCCATTTAATTTGAGATTGACCATTTCAAAGCAATTGCAATTTGATTTAGTTTGATTACAAATCTAATTGAAATGTTCCCGACTTAATTGTGATTCCAAGTCGATCTCTTCCACTATGATTATGAATTGACCTCGATAAGAAATGCTCCCTGTTTTAATACAGTCCCTGTTTGAGATGCGATTAAGATATGGCTCAATCCCACTCCAATGGATTGTGATTATGTTGGACTCTGTCCCTGATTCCAATGCGATTGTGATTTAAATAAATGACCCATATATTTTCATTCGATCTTATCTTTTTTTGAAAAACATAGTTTTTATTTATGTTTGCTTATCCATGGCTTATTGTTTTCCAGGTATAAACGAAGAATTCAACAATGAAGAAAATGAAGAGGAGAAAGTTGTGCAGAGAAAGAAGCAGATTAGTTCCACAGAATCTACAAATGTGAGGATTCTTTGATTCAAATACAAGGCCAATAAGCCAGAATGGCATTTCAAAAGATTATCTTTGAAAACATTTTTTATTTATTTTTTTTCGAGATTTGAGGGATTCCATTAATTTCCTCAGCACTGTGCTTAGGCCAGTTATTTTTTTAAAAAAATGTATTTCTATTTAAACCCACTTAATGAATCGAATAATGGTCCGAAATTTGAGAAGGAAAGCCTTTGTGGCTTGCATTTTTGTATCTCCAAGTTTGTCTTAATAGACTGGGTCGGGTCCTGAATTTTTTGAAGAAAGCTAAGTGGAGATCACATTTTTGTATTTTCAGAAACTCATCTTAATAGAATGATTGGATCGAGGTTCTTATTTTTTGTTTAAAGTGGCTCCAAAGAGTCACATTTCTATACTTTTGAGAAGCTTTGGAATAAAGGAAAGGATCGGGACTATGTCTTTTACAAAAGAAGTGTGATACATCGAGTATTTTTATCAATGTTTTTCATGTTCTTTTTAGTATAATTCACAGCCATTGTTTCTTCCAATTTGTTTGTTATATGTATATTATTAATGTAGTCCAGCATCATCTCATTTCTGAATATGCCAGTGCTATATTTTTTAATACATCTAGCAGCAAATTGTTATTTTATTTGGATGGCGATATATGCTTTAACAATTCTTTTAATTAACTATTTAAATAAAAGAATTAACTTAAAAGTTTTCATTTCTTTTAGTATATGATTAATTTTTATTACCATGTACTAAAGACAACCATTTTAGATCACATTCAAATAACAAGTAAACTTGGGACATAAATAAGTTTTTATATGCATATAATTTAGGAATTTAATATAATTCAATCAAAGACTTATGTAACTACTTACTAAGTGCTTGATTGTTAGTATTTAGATCAATAAAGAATCAGATCTTGAGAGTTATCTCCTTGATCTAATTCCTAGATTTTATTTCGATTCCTTCATGTTTTCTTTTAGTAAACTAGCTCTTGATTGGGAGAAGGATTCTTCTTTCCTTCAATCAAGATAGGATAGATTAATTTCATACTAGTTAAATCGCGCATGTGTTATCTTATGTTAGGAAACCAACTCATAAAAATATAGAAAATATAGATCAACGCCTTAGAAATAAGCCTCTTCGAAGGGGCAACATCCTTTACATTACAAAAATGAACAATTCTTGAATGATAGAAATGACAATACCTCCTTTCTATATATAGGAGTCTAAGGGGTCATAATATAATCAGATCTGACATAACAATAATAATGTAAGGGCACAATAATAACAATAGTGGGCTTCTATGGGGCACAATAATAAAAATATGGGGACTATATGGGCACAACAATATAATAATGGGGTTTTACTAATAACAATAAGGGGTTACACTAGTAGTATAGGGACCTAACATGCCCCTTCCCTTCAAAAAGTGTTGTCCTCAACACTTGAGTAGTTCTTGATGCTTATGTATAAATTCTTGTCCTCCCAGGTGGAATCTTTAGTGGGTAAGTTCTTCCACTTAATGAGATACTCTGAAACTGATCTATTTCGCAGCTATCGATTTCTCGGTTCTGTGACTGCTTCAGGTTCCAATATGATTTTTCCTTCCTTGGAAAGTTCTCACAATACTGTTTGAATTGAGATCCTCTGCAACTTTTGAATGAGTTCCCACTCCTTTGGGCATATGGATATCTGTAAGGCTTGATGTTTGGAGGAACACTTCCTAGAATCAAATGAATAGCATGATCATGATCATGAATAGGTGGGAGGCCTTTGGGAGTCTCAAATACCTTGGAATGATTGTCCAAAACATTTTGGAGATCTGGATAAATACATGATTTCGATGTGGGATCCTCTAGTGAACATAATTGTGCAATTACACCCCATTGTTCTTTAATTAGAAGCTTTGTCATGCTGTTAGAGTGGATTATCTTTCCAGGTTTCCCTTCGATACCCCTCAATTCAACTTCCTTTCCTTCCCAAAAAAATTTCAATAAAATTTCTTGAAAATTAAAAGCTATCGTGCCCAAAGATTGTAGCCATTGGACTCCTAGTAAAACATCAGCACCACCCATTGGAATGGAAAACCTTGGGCTATTCAATACATATTCTCCCATGGATAGCTTGATATTATGGAACTTTCTAGAGAAATTTATGGTTCCTCCACTTGCAACCATCGCTTGACACTTTGGTGCTGGATATAGGAAGCAATTCAATTCCTTGGCTATCTTACAATGAATAAAATTATGGGTACTACCTGAATCGATCAACACTACTACCTTTTTCTTCTTGATATGTCCTTCTATCTTGATAGTTTGAGGAGTGGTAATTTCTTCCAATGCATTACAAGATATGGTCAGATTATTTCTTGATGCTCTATGTGATCTTTCAATTCTTCAACATTTTTCTTCTTGATATGTCCTTCTATCTTGAGAGTTTGAGGAGTGGTAATTCTTTCCAATGATTTACAAGATATGGTCGAATTCATTACTTGTTTCTCTAGAGTGAGTTCCTAGTGTATATCCTCTTCTTTTGATGTTTCTTGATCCTTTTCTTCCTCTTCTTCATAATCTATGTAAAATAATTTCTTCTTAGCACACTTATGACCTTTAGTGTATTTGCTATCACAATTGTAACAAAGCCCTTTTTCTCCTTTTTCTTCCAATTGTTGTGGTGTAAACCTTGTAGGTTGTGGAAGGCTAGGAGAAAAAACACTTCCATAATTATAGTCGTGAGTGGTGGGATTCCTTGTTTCCATAATTTCACTTTCAATTTTTGTTGCCAACCTGAATTACTTCTCCAATGAATCAGACTCCCAAAGATGAACCTCGTGTTGAATGTTATCCTTTAAAGTCCCTATGAAGATATCAACCATTTTCTTCTTTGGAATATCATTTACCCTTATATTCAATTTTTGAAATTCCTCAATGTGCTATGCCATTGAACGCTTTTGTTTGAGATTTATCAATTCGCTAAAGAAGTTGTTTTTCTTTGTATCCTCATAATGTGCTATCATTTCCTCCATGAAAACTGACCATGTGACAAGTGGTTTACGAGAACAAAGGCCTTTATACCATAAAAATTGATTCGGTTCTAGATAATTAGATGCAATACGTACCTTTTGTAACAGTGGTACACCATGTAGATCAAAATATATCTCCATCTGTAGTATCCAATTTACCAGATCCTTGCCATCAAACTTCTTCATCTCGCTTTTTCTTTATTTTAGGAGCTCGATCTTGAAATGATTGTAACTATGTAATTTCAGATCTTTAAGTTTTGAACATTCGGTATGTAATAGCCCTATGAGTCCTCTTTCTAACTCCACAAGTCTGATCACAATTGGATTCCTAAAGAAAGATCTATTCCCAATCTCTCGCGATGACCTAATTATATACTAGTTCAGTATAGTGAACTTGTACGTCATGCCACATGTCACTGATTCAACCTTAGGTTCAAAAAATTATACCCAAAAAAAAATACAGTCTTTCCTCTTTCTGTAACTTCTTATGAAATTTGAATATGATGCTCAGAGAGAATGTTATGATGATTTTTCCAAAGTCACATGTTTAGGATGTAATTTGGGAGTCTACAAAAACCCTAAATTCCTCAGATCATATATCTAAAACTATAGTGAGACAAGATCTAAAATTCGGATTCATGGTTCAAACATATTTCTTCTCAAACAATTTTTTTTGTTAGGTTCTGAAACTTTGTAGCGAAAACGTTATAGCAAAAATTCCACGATGACCTGTTTTAGATGAAATTCTGGAGCTTGCAAAAACCCTAACTTCCTCAGATCATATAGCAATAAAAGATTTGAACTTTGGACACGAAGTTTAGTGAGATTTTGTCTCAAATGGGTTTTTCTTTAGCTTCTGAAACATTGCACAAAAATGTAGGAATTTACAGGGTAAGTTCCTCAGAAAGAATACCAAAAGGACACCGCTCACAACCAGATCTCAAATCAATACACCAGTATTTTTGACGTGGTTAAAACCCTCAGAGTGCAAGGAGGGAAACAGTCCACGGCCTGTCCCAACGTGGGTACAGACAATTTATTAATCAAAGAATGAAAATTTACATAAGCTTCTCTCATGCACGGATTACTCGAACAATGACCCTCCATGCGCTTTAAATAGAACTCATGGACCAATCGGGTGTCAAGCCACGGATCAAGTGTCGATAATACCGAGGTGAGAGTGAACCGTCGGATCACTACATATCGTGACCGTCGGATTGTAAGTTACAATATGTACAACGGTAAAGAAAGACACTTTACCTAACTCTATACCTAACTCTAAACTAGACCAAGTTGATCTTAACTATATCCTATGTGTCGGAATATCCTAACATCCCCCCTTAAGAACAACTTGGGATAGGATTGAAGGATTTACAAATATGACATAATAGGAGAAGGAAGGAGGCACTAGAGCCTATCCCCCCTTAGTGACAACTTCCTGAACTCTAAGCATATATCGAAGTTTAGTGAACTTCGCCTCTGTGAGAGCCTTTGTGAAGATGTCTGCAATCTGATCATCTGTTGGACAATATTGTACTTCAAGAGCATGGTCATGAATGAGTTTTCTGATGAAGTGCATGTGTAGTTCGATGTGTTTGCTGCGCTGATGCTGGACTGGATCTTTGCATAGCTGAATGGCACTTTGATTATCACACCAAAGGGAGGTTGGATGCTGCTGCTCAAAGCCAAACTCTGATAGGATCTGACGAAGCCACAAGGCTTCCTTACTAGCTTCCACGGCACCACGATACTCTGCTTCTGCTGATGAAAGAGAAATGGCAGCCTGTTTCTTACAAGCCCATGTAATAGGTCCTGAACCAAGAGTGAAGACATAACCGGCAGTAGACTTCCGATCATCAGGGTCACCAGCCCAATCAGAATCAGTGAAACCAACTAACAGAGGAGCTGCTTTGGCACTGTAATGAATCCCAAACTGTACTGTACCTCGAACATAACGAAGTATTCTTTTGGCTGCTTTCCAGTGACTTTCACGGGGGTTTTGCATAAAACGAGCAACAAGGCCAACAGCAAAGGAAAGATCAGGACGAGTATGGGTTAAGTACAAGAGTTTTCCTACAAGTTGACGGTATAAGGTAGCATCAACTTCAGGAGAAGTACAAGAGACTGAAAGTTTGACTCCAGACTGAAAGGGAGAAGGGGCTGGCTTACAGTCTTCCATGTGAAAATGACGAAGAATATCACAAGCATACTTGGACTGGGAAAGGGAAATACCCTCCTTGGATTGCAAGACTTGAAGACCGAGAAAATAGTGTAAGTGTCCTAAGTCTGTCATTTCAAATTTCTTTTTAAGGATAGACTTCACATGGTTTATAAGGTTGGGATCACTACCAGTAAGGATAAGATCATCAACATAAAGAACAAGGATGATAAGAGAGTCACCCACTTTCTTGGTGTAGACAGTATTGTCAGAATGACACCTAGAAAAGCCAGATTCTAAAAGAAAGCTATCCATTTTGGCATACCAAGCCCGAGGAGCTTGCTTGAGACCATAAAGGGATTTCTTAAGTCGACACACAAGGCTGGAGTCTATTTGTATGAAGCCAATGGGTTGTTCCATATAGATTTCTTCCTGCAAGTCCCCATGCAAGAAGGCAGATTTAACATCCATTTGATGGACTTCCCATTTTAAAGAGGCAGCAAGGGAAAGAACAAGGCGGATAGAGTTCATTTTGGCAACAGGGGCGAAGGTTTCAGTGTAGTCAATGCCTTCAACCTGTGAAAAGCCCTTAGCAACAAGACGAGCTTTATGTTTATCAATTTTGCCATCTGGTCCATACTTGGTTCTGTAAACCCATTTACATCTTACAAGTTTTCGTCCCGTTGGTAGAGGAACAAGATCCCATGTATCATTTGTCATCAATGACTGATATTCTTCATTCATAGCTGCTTCCCAATGTGGATGGCCTGAAGCTTCTGCAAAAGTGTCAGGATCATGATTTACTGGAGCTTGAGCCAGTAAAGAAGAGGCTCTTTCAAACTGAGAACGTGTACGTCGCTGATCTGTAGGATCACCGGCAAGATCACCTGCTGCATCTCGAGTAGCACGGACCCATCTTGGAAGTTGAGGATCCTGAGAAGGTGGGGGAGGATTGTCATCCTCACTTTCATCATCTGAAGAAGAAATGTTTTCAAAAGTAGAAGAGATAGGAAGAGGTGGCACATCCGCCGGACTAGGCTCGCAGGCCGATTTATTTTCATCAAATTTTACATCTCTTCTAATGATAACATTTTTGGACTTAAATGGAATAAGTCTATAACCTTTTACATCTTCAGAATATCCAACAAAAGTGCATTTCTCACTCTTAGGTTCTAAAGCTTTATGCTTTTCATCTGGAATATGGGCCCATGCTTCACTTCCAAACACACGAAAGTGACTTACATCTGGTTTAATGGAACTCCAAGCTTCTTCTGGAGTGATATTCTCTAGAACCTTAGTAGGAGTGCGATTGATTATATAATTTGCACAATTAATTGCTTCGGCCCAAAAACTAAGACTGAGTCCTTTAGATTGCAGCATACAATTAGCCATTTCCTTTAAGGTGCGATTTTTCCTTTCAGCTACACCATTTTGTTGTGGAGTGTATGGAACAGTATGTTGCATTTGAATTCCATTTTCAGTGCAAAAGTTGATGAATGTGTTTTTAACATATTCTCCACCATTATCAGTTCGTAGCTTAAGAATTTGATGTCCAGATTGTTTTTCAACAAAGGCTTTGAAGGCCAAAAAAGTGTTAAATACTTCGCTCTTGAGTTTTAAGAAGTATACCCAAGTGCGTCTGGAGAAATCATCAATGAAGGTTAAGAAGTACTTGCAACCAGAGAATGAAGCAACAGGAAGAGGACCACATAAATCACTGTGCACAAGCTGTAAAGGGGCTGAGGCGTGCCAAGAGGCACGTTTGTCAAAACTGTCCCGATGATGTTTTCCGAGTACACATCCGGAACAAACACCATCTCTGCAAGATACCATAGGAAGACCTGTCACCATATTTTCTTTACATAGATGCTGAAGGGAGCGATAGTTTAAGTGACCAAATCGCTCATGCCAAAGTTTGCTCACTTCATCATTATGAGCAACAAATACTGAGGGAAGATTTGATGACCCAAAGTTGTGAAACTTATACAACCTTGTGGAATCATCAGCAAGACCAGTAGCTAGAATCTGTTTAGGATCTTTTAGATCCTTGATTACAACATCATGAGGTGAAAATTCAACAATTTTACCTTCACCTGAATGAGTTATCTGATAGACAGATAGAAGGTTGCAGGATAAGGTTGGAACACATAATACATCATTAAACTGACCATTGTCTAGATGAACAGTTCCAGTCCCTACAACACTAAGAGATCTATCATCACCAACATATATATTTTTGGTGTTACAATCATTTAAAGAAGAAAACATGGCTTGGTTTTTGGCCATGTGATAAGAGGCTCCAGAATCAATGAGCCACTCATGAGAATGAGAAGAAGAAGAAGATACATTTAATGCATAACCAGACTGAGATGATTGACAACGACATGCAGAAAGTGCCATTCCGGAAGTTGAAGTTGAAGTAGGCTCCACATGGATGTTATGTTTCTTCATTGCGGCTTCCAAGGCTTCCATCTTCTTAAAGCATTTAGATTCTAAGTGGCCATCTCGATTACAAAAGTTACAATGTCTGTCAGTCCTCTTCCATTTGTTTTTATTGGTCTTGTCATTTTGCTGAAATGATCTTTCATCTTGAGGCTGAGTTGGTTTAGGACCATTCCTTTGAGGATAAGACTTCTTAGGATTCTTTGAATTTGGTTGCTGCTGGGCGGCTAACGCTTTCGAGGAAGAGTTTCCAAGATTAAGAAGACCAAGGTGTAAGAGTTTTTCTTGTTCTCTTATTAAGGAATCACAAAAGGAGTCAAAGGAAGGGGGTTTGTAGTCTTTGCCTTGACAAATGAAAGCTTCCCTTGTAGAATGGAAAGTGGAAACAAATACAGAGTAGGCTGGTCCCAACTTAGTAAGGATGGAATAAATAAGGTTACCATCTTCTTTCTTAACTTTAACACCTTCCAAGAGATATCTAAGGGTCTTGAATTTGGACAAGAAATCTTCAATGCAAGAAAAATTATTAGGATCCAAAGTAAGAAACTCATTCTCAAGTTGATGGGCTCTAATTTCATTTTTAATCCCAAAAACTTTAGCAAGTTTTTCTAATGCTTCATGAGGAGTTTCAATTTCTGCAATGTGGAATCTAAGATCAGGAGAAACAGACATTCCTATCAAACCACGTGCTTGATCTTGTCTATTTTCCCATTTTTCGGCCTTGTCTTCATCTTTGGGTTTCTTCTCTTGGTCTGTGGCTATTCTGAAGAGACCTTTACTTCTAAGTAAATCTCCCATGTAGGCTACCCATTGGAAGTAGTTAGTGCTGTCAAGAATGACTTGGCATGGACTTTCCATTTTTTGAAAAAAACCTGAAGCTGAAGATGCTGAAAGTAAGTGGTCCAATGGATAGATCTCGAAAAAATAGGCGGTTTTAAAAAAAACGGCTCTGAAAAAGGCTTCCGGATGAAGAAGTTATGGCTTTTTAAAAAAAAATTGTTGACGTTGCCGGCAAAGTGCGCGAATGTGCGGGAATGAAAAAATCCGCCCCCACAAAATGGAGACTTGAACCCAAGACCTCTACTCTCTTAAAAAGTCTTTGAACCAATTGATCTATACAAAATATTTGAGAGAGAGAGAGAGAGAGAGAGAGAGGGGGGGGGGGGGGGGCCTCGATTTGCGTGCTTGCCTTGGGAAGGCTCTTTTCCCCTACAAAACACAAAACACAAAACCCAACACGAATATGCAAAGAAAAACGAACCTTACGGCTCAAAGTTAGCTTTAGCCAAAAAACTAGAATTTAAAAAAAAAAATCTCAAAGTTAGCTTTTAACCGAAAAACTAAATATTTTTCTCAATGTTTCTGATTTTCCAAGATCACACTAAGGTGCAGGGAAAAGAGCATACGCATGAGAAAAATCCTTTCTTTCTGTTTCTGATTTGCCCAGATCGCACAGAGTCACAGGGCAAAGAGCATACGCAGAAATGAAAGGTATAGATCCGGGAAAAAAAAAGGCTAAATAAACCGAAACCGAAATAAGCAGAGAGAAAATGACAGAAAACTGCAAAAAAAAACACTGTATACCTCCCGATCTGAAAAATGACGCAGCTAGGGCTACCGGAAACCTTTTCGCGTGAAACGAAAGGGGTTCCTCACTGAAACAGATGCTCCGAACGCAACAGAGCAGTCCTCTCGGCCCGAAAGCAGTCAGAAACAGCAGATCTAGGAAACGACAGCCGCATGCAGTTCTACCGGCTTCAGATTTGGATCACCAACGGACGCGGCCCTCAAATAGCTCTGATACCATGTAGGAATTTACAGGGTAAGTTCCTCAGAAAGAATACCAAAAGGACACCGCTCACAACCAGATCTCAAATCAATACACCAGTATTTTTGACGTGGTTAAAACCCTCAGAGTGCAAGGAGGGAAACAGTCCACGGCCTGTCCCAACGTGGGTACAGACAATTTATTAATCAAAGAATGAAAATTTACATAAGCTTCTCTCATGCACGGATTACTCGAACAATGACCCTCCATGCGCTTTAAATAGAACTCATGGACCAATCGGGTGTCAAGCCACGGATCAAGTGTCGATAATACCGAGGTGAGAGTGAACCGTCGGATCACTACATATCGTGACCGTCGGATTGTAAGTTACAATATGTACAACGGTAAAGAAAGACACTTTACCTAACTCTATACCTAACTCTAAACTAGACCAAGTTGATCTTAACTATATCCTATGTGTCGGAATATCCTAACAAAAAAAGGTTATAGTGAAAATTCCACGATGACCTGTTTGGAGGAGTGAAACCCTAGAATCCAAAGCTCTGATACCAAATGTTAGGAAACTAGCTCACAAAAAGATAGAAAAGATAGATCAATGCCTTAGAAATAAGCCTCTTCTAAGGGGAAACCTCCTTTACATTACACAAATGAACAATTCTTGCATGATACAAATGACAATACCTCCTTTCTATATATAGGAGTCTAAGGGGTCATAATATAATCAGAGCCGACATAACAATAATAATGTAAGGGCACAATAATAACAATAGTGGGCTTCTATGGGGCACAATAATAACAATATGGGGACTACATTGGCAGAACAATATAATAATGAGGTTTTACTAATAAAAGTAAGGGGTTACACTAGTAGTATAAGGATTTAACATCTTAGAAGTCCTCTCTTTGAGGAAAAGCTTTATATTGTTTTGGTTGTTCCACAAAAACAACTTAAGGGTCATTCTTCTTGTCTGATCAACTAGAAGAATTGATATGATGTCCCTAGTTATTAGAAATTAAAGGCATATTTAAAGTTGATAGTGATTAGGAAAAGGTAATTGGACTTAAATTAACTAGTCGGAGCCACTACCCCAAACGGAAAAGGAGTTGCTTTAATGTCTGGACTGGGTGGTTTTTCCCCATGTTGGTGCAATGAATTTTGAGGCATCAACATGGTGCTAGCTCGTTAAATGGATAATCCACTCAAAAGGAGCTGGTGGGAATGATGTCATTATATCCCATGATACTCCAAAAGTAAAAAGAGAGAAAAAGAAGTATGAAGGCGAAGAGGAAGCAACAAAATGACATGGGGAGCAACACAATGACAAGGGGAGCACCATATGAAGAAGTTTCCATTGATGTCAAAGGGGGAGAGTATTTCCATTAATGACAAAGGGGGATATTGTTGGATAAGTTTGCCATTGATGTCATGTCTAGCATTGTTGAATATAGCCCTAAGTATCATTGATGATGCAAATCCCTAGAAGTCAATATGTCCTTATATGCATTTATGAAACCCTAGCATAAAAACTAGGTGCCATATCCTTTCTAAAAATGCTCTAAGAGAAAATCTGTATTGAATCATGATACCCTTGTCCTTTCTCCTTATTTAATGAAGAAGTCGTTTCCTTAAGCATGAATGATGCCTTAATCCTAATAGGTTCATTCCAATAATGACCCTAGCATTATTGTAGACCTATTCTTGCTACACTAATCTTATGCTCACAAATAAAAACCTAAGCCTAGAATGCATATGCCAAATACTTAACACTAGCTCCAAATCATAAATGATGAAACCTTAGCACTACATTACCAATGATTCCATAAACATATAAATCCCTACCAAGGCTATAAGGAACCCTTGATGTAGTCTTTGAAGAAGCCCTATTCTAATGCCATGCACATAAATCCCTAAAAGATTCCATAAATCCATAAACCACTAATTGTTCAAGATGTCAAACCTGAAAGTCTAAAAAGAAAAAACTACTCTTGACATTACCACAATATTTGATCAATTTTTCTTACACCAACTTGTAGGGGTGGTCAAGAGCTTTCTAATGAGTATTCATAAGCCTTATAATTATTTACCATTGAAGAAAATTAGATTTTTAAAGTTAAAATATGTCAAAAATTGAAAATCTAGCAAGCCGACATATGTAGGCTTGACATGACAAATATGAAAAATGATTATATATATATATATATATATATATATATATATACATACATACATACATACATACATACATACATACATACATACATGTATGTATGTATGTATGTATGTATGTATGTATGTATGTATATATATATATATATATATATATATAGATATATATATATATATATATATATATATATATATATCTATATATATATATATATATATATATATATATATATATATATATATATATATCATAATGTGTATTTTGGATGAGTATGAATTAATCTCAGAAAATTTGGATAAGAAAGGAAAAGAAGCACAAGACAGTGAAGAGAAGAAGAAAGAGATATTTACAAACCTGTGAAGGAATTCTTTTTTAGACTTAGAGAGACACTTGTATTACAGATCCGTGGAATATTTTATGAGAAGAAGCAGACCTATAGAAGCATACTTGATATGGAGAAGAAGGACGTGTTTGGGATATTGAGGAGACCACAGACCTGAGCTCAGGATCCGAACTATGGTAGCCACAAGACATTGAGTTGAGGATCTAAGTTGGCAAAAAAATACCGAGAATTTATGAGGTAAAGTTTTCATAGGAATGAGATTCATGTAACTAAGTAAGAGGTATGCAAGGAAGGTTATATGCCAAGTCTTATGTCGAAAATTGCAGAGGTGGTTTCTCCTCCACAAAGGGTTAGGATTATTCTATAGTAAAATATTATGCAGGAAGAACAATATTAGGATTTCCTTACAGTGAATATGTCTTGCAGATCAGACCTATACTTTTGGAACTTGTGTTTGAAATCTTGACTTCACTTTAAAAAAAAGGCATTGGATATTACTTGGAACAAATTGAAGGAACCCTTGGCATGTTTTAGAGAATATTTGTGAGGTTATATGTGAGAATTTTGAAGCATATTTTTAGTGACAATATCTGCATTATTTAAGGTTTCATTCAAGTATCATAAAAGACACCTTGTTGGGATAGTCCATAGAAGATTTGGTGTGCAAACATATTGATTAGGAAGAAAATTTTGAAGGATTACTTGACATATATTTGTATCTTGACATGTTGAGTGTTTGAAGACTTGGTTTTGGAGTATATCTTGAAGACTTGTTGAAATCATCTTTGAAATAATTGTTGGAGCTCTACCATAGTATTGTTAAAGGACCTTGTAAGAGCAGTGTGCAGATCTATTGAAGATCCCTTTGGATCATTTTCATGAAGACTTCTTGAAGCAGGGTTTGAAGAGGTTTTTGGAGTCGCTCTGGAGTAGGAATCTTGAATACTTGAGACTTCTTAAAGAACTTGTTGGAGACCATTTCAAAGATCATATTTGGGGTAGATTATTGAAGCCAATTGGAAGCATACTAGAAGTTGATCTTGAAGCATTCTTGGAGACCTTGAGGCATGATTGAAGCCCTCATGGAGTGACCTTGGAGTATTTTTTTTGGGTATCATGAAGAGTCTTGGAGACACCTACTAAGGTCACTAAAGTTGTCATTGATGAACTAAGTGTTTCTGGATATTTATTGAGGGCATTGTTGAAGCAATCTTGGAAAGACTATCATAAGTTTTTATAGAAGAGAGTGGAAGTCCTGAAACACTACTTGTACCTATCTTGAAGAATTGAAATAGAGGGTTGGAGCCCTAGAGGATTGGAGTCCTCAAGAAGACTAGGTTGGAGCCCTAGAGGATTGGAGTCCTCAAGTAGACAAATCGAAAAATTATTTTAAACAAAGGTCTGAATAATTGAGAAAAGCTGAAGTAGAAATTGGCCAGTATAAAGAATAAGTCACTTCTCTAAAAAATCAACTAGAAGAAACAAGGAAACAAATTCAAGGAGCTAAAGATAAGCAACTAAAGAAAGAATTGGTCCTACTAAAAGGAGAAAAAAAGGAAAAGAAAATCATGGCTTGTTGGTTAAAGGAAAGGGATAAGGAAATGTTTAGTATGAAATTAGAAGTCATCTCTCTCAAATTACAAACATGTGAAGCAATAAGAATGAAGGAATAAATGGAGAACCAACTAGCAAGGAAAGATGAAGACTGTGAAAAGATGAAAGAGGAGATTTTCACTCTAAGAAAAGAAGTTGATTTGGTGAACAAGAACTTGAAGAGTTCTTAAGTTTTGGATAACATACTCAGCCATCTAATATCACCTTTGGACAAATAAAGTCTTGGTTATATAGGTGAGCCTTTTAACCAAAATAATGTACCCCCTGAAGTATCAAAAGGAAAGAATGAAGAGGTATGAAAGTGGTGAAAATACTTCAAATATACCGAACTCTATCATCAACAAGTAAAAGAGTCATAATTAAACCAAAAGGACCTATATTTCGAGAAGATGTGATACCACAAATAGCAATAAATTCCATCAATGAGCTTCAAGGTAGAACAACTTCAGAGGTGCACCTAGGAAATCATCATATCCCATGTATCAAACTTTGTTTTATGGATATTGTTACTCTTGTAAAAATGTTGGGCACATGGTAAAGGATTGTAGGGCATATAATAAATATAGCTATGAGGACTCCCATCAATTCCCTAGAAAGAAATACATAAATATACTCCAAGAATCACCAACAAAAGCTATGCCCTCTCTTTCATGTTTTAGACTAAGTGCTTTAAGTGTCATAATATGGACATATGGCTCAAAATTGTAATTTAAATTGGGCATCTAGACAATTTGAATAATCTCTAGTCCAACATAGATAAAAGTCACAAAAGCTTGGAGGAGGAAACATGTTGAACCAAAGAAGGAAAAGCCTAAGTGTGCCTTGAATGATTAAGGCATCAATTTCTGTTTCTGAAAAAATATATATTCATCCATAGGCAAAGACCAACAAATTCCTTCCTTTCAGGAAGAGGAAAATATGAACACTGTTAGGGGGAGTTAAAGTCAAGAATTCTGATCTAAAGATGTTGATAGGCACAGAGAAATGTAGCAGCAGTCATAATATCAACAATAGAGGTTGAAAAGGTGGCTAAATAGAGAAAAATGACAAAAGTGAATGAGCAACAATTAAAGAATGAATATGACAAATAAAAAAATTTCAACAAGGAGTAGAATTGGCTCATAGAGATAGCCAAGTAGAAAACAAATGAGTGTTGATAAATTTTGATGAAGAATTAAGGCTGCTAGAGGGTTGGCTAGAAAAGCCCAAGCTTTCTTTTTTTAATAGAAAGGGTTTGAAATTTCCTCATGAAGGCATAAAGGAATATAAGTCTAAGAGAGATTCAGAGATGGAAAGCTTTGAAGAAGTTAAGGACACTATTAAGGATACAATATAACAAAAAGACAACCAAAAGGGAAGAAATACATAATTCAACCTTCTCAACAAGACAAAAAGAAAAATATGTCATGAGAAGAAATGTAGATTTCACCCAAAGGAAAAATGAGTGGAGGCATGAAGGAAAAGGAAACACAAGGGAGAAATGATGTGTAGCCAAAGTAGAAGGGCCAATCAAATTGATATCAACTATACAAAACTGTTGAAGGATTCTTTATGAAAAGTTGATCAAAATATATTGATAATGTCCACAAATGGCAAACTATTTTCTTAGAAAAAATTTCTCTAAGATGCACAACAATAAGGACAATTGATAATGTACCTAAAGAATATACAAGAAGGAAACTTGATTTTGGGGAAATATATATATAGTATAACCCTCCTTAAGATAATGGTGTGGACACCAAATTAGGCTAAGATTTCCATTAGCTGCAGCTGCCAGAGGGGGCTCTGACTCCTTGCACCGCGATAGACTCGGGGACTCATCTACACTCTCTTTTTTGCACCTTATGGCACCTGCCATCAGGATCGGTATCACTTCTCATCTTCCCATCACTGTTTGTCGGTAGGTATGGAGGAGGACTCGGTAGACAATACGGATGACCCATATGATTATGTGCCCATCTTTACAACTTCACCTTCTCCCTTGCTGGTTGCATCGCTTTCTACTCTTCTGGTTACAAATGATGGTTACCCTAGGGCCAACTCATCAGCTTACCCTACCTGACCTAGTTCCTCGCGACCAACCTACTCCTCGCGTATAGAATCGATTCCCTAGTTGGGTTCTGATTATCCTCCCCCTTCTCCGACATCCCTACACTTCTTGGCTACTTGTTTGGACTCCACTACTCCCTCTTATCTGTTGAGAAATGATTCTACTTTCCCTTCTATTGGCTTCCCTCCATCAGATGCAGGTCATCCTTTCCCTTCCCCAGTTCCCCCTATTGGACCTCCTCCATCTAACCTGCACCCTTTTCCCATCAAGTCTCTGCTCCCCTCTCATCTGGTTGTTTTGAAGGCCCTCCTATCAACCTATCTGCTTGAAATATTGATCCTAGGGTTGATGATGTTTAGGATACTCCCCTCAAACCCTCCTCCACTTCTTAGGAAGACAAGTCCTCCAAGTCCGTGAAGAAATCCAAGTGCATAAAATCCAAGAGCAAGAGAATCTCCCTCAACTTTGGAGAAGGGATATAGATGGGGGATGTTATTGATACTACAAACATGGTTTGGTCAGGAGAGTTCATGATCGCACATACTCCATAGCGTAATTATGACAATGGATGAGTGAAATTTGGGGACAGATACTTTCAGAATTTCCATCGGTCACTACGCTCTCATGTGGGTGGTTTGCTCTTTGCTTCTAGTGAGTGGATTACACTTCATGGGTGGTCTCGAAATATTGGCACATTGAAATGGCTCTTGTCCTACTCAATCAGTGGAGTCCCATGTTTGATCCAGAGCGGAGAAGGAGAAATTGAGGGCTGGACCCATCTGGATTCGTTTACCAAGTCTGTTGCTTCACTTTTGGTCTGAAGACATCTTCACCCGCATTGGAAATGCTCTTGGAACCTATCTGGATTACGAAAAATCTTATAATGTCTCAGGAAACATGTCGTTGGCCTATATTCTGGTCCATTTGGGCACTCGGGATGGTTTGGAGGAGAAAATAACATTACTTTGGAAGCATTTTACTCATATCCAGATACTTGAATATGAAGGGGTTCCCTTTAGATGCAGACAATGTCATAATGTGGGTCATTTGCACAAGGAATGTCTGTTGGTTCTATCAACCTCCTCCTCGGAAAATGCACCTGATAACATCGGATTGGCAAATAAGTCAAGTTCACAGGAAACGCGGGTGCCCAGTGTTATCACAAAATCAGTACTAAGGGCTGCAACCAAGTAAGATTCTATGTAACTCTTTCAACCAGACTTTAGACTAGGAATTAGCCTTCCTAGTCAGAGAGGGCTCTCTCACAGACTTTTGATAGAAATCAATTACAACAACAGATGGCTAACTCTTCACAAATTCATGAAAACAAAGCTGGTTGAACACATATCAAATCGGTCTTCATTGGGCTATGGAGTCTTACACATTTAATAAACAACAGCACAGTCATTTCATGGAAGTCAAGGCTCTTTGCATTAGATGTTCAAACATATCTCACACAAACTACAGCTTGCCAAACATACAGGAAGTCAGAGCATTAGAAATGAATTCTGAGTGATTATGTTATAACAAGGCTGTAAAAGAACATATAAGAGAAAACACCACCATCATATTTGAACAAAATAATCCATTGAGAATCTTGAGAAGAAACAACCACTGTTTTACTATTACTGTAACAAGTCTTTACATTGGCCCAAATAACTCTGTTTTTGTATAAAATGTCCAACCTTTTTTACATCAGAGTCATTTCTATATATAGGAAAACCAAAATACAACTACTTGAGACTCCTCAACAAGCATGAAGGGAGCTCGAAATCCTATCATTAATTGCCTTATCCATATCTAAACAAACTAATTAATTACAAAGGTATTGCGCTGTGAAAACATAGAGTCCCATTCCCATTGAAACTCTAAGTCTATCTCCTCGTGTGCATTGATGCTTTCTTGAAATTTGACACCTGTATCACTTCAGTAATAGCCAAGACATGCTGGAGGAACATTCACTGAATGAGCAGCTTCGGATACTTGATATGTGGATGACTCATCAACTGATGAGGATCTGTGTCCTATGTTCACGGTCTCTGCCTCCCATTAGTCTTCATGCATTAAAAGACTATGCTCCAAGCCATTTACTTCTTCTAATAACCACGCATAATTCAATATGCCTTATGATCTGGACACTTTGTGAACTAAACAGGTGTACCACTCAAAATTTCGGTAACCCTACCAGAACCCTAATATTTCGGCTATAAAGTAACTTTAGGAAGACTTTAACCAAAGACAAAAATTTCACCTTTTCCTTACATACTCACACCTGTCACCTTTTGAATGCTTAGATAGCCTTGTATAATCTCCATGCTGGCCTCGAGTCATCCCTTTTAAGATTTGCTGACCTCAGCATCAATTTCATTTTTTTCACATAAATAGTCATCTATAGCAGTTTCGTAGCGCGCTATGAAACTGCTGTAGGTAATCAAAACAAAGCATATGACCTTTAAAGCACTGATGACTTAACTCCGTGATTTCTTCAGCTATTTTGTACAGGTGTAAGGGCTCCAAAAAGTTTCGAAATGATGACAGCCAAAATTTATCAAAACTTGAAAAGCAAATTTCCCCTTGGATTAATCAGCTAGTTTACCTAGCTTCTTCTTCAAAATGCTAATTTCTTCCTTCAAAACCTTGTTTTCTGCTCTTAAGCTTGTATTCATCTGTTTCATGATTTTTGCCTGCTTCAGAGCTAGCACCGTCCACACATATGCATCAGACACTGAGTCAGTTTGGCTCATTAAACTTGTTCTGCCTTTTATCACAGCCCTTTTATAATTTTCATATCTCACTGCCCTTTCCTTAGAAACATTTTTAATCTGAGGCACTTCTTCTTGTGTTGTTCCTGCTTGTTGCTTGATAGCAATGACATTTCCACCTTGGCTGATGATGACCCTACTACCCTTATTTTTACTTTTGGCTGCTTGAACTGTTCTGGTCAAAACCTCAAGTACATCTGTACTAGGCACTTTTAAAGGTGCCTTCTCTTTCTGCGCTTTCTCCACTTCTTTCATTTGTCTTCTTGTGACTGGTCTACGTGGCTTGAAAGCATATTCTTTACTAGGCTCTTCAAATTTCAATCTTTTTGAAGCTCTTGGTTTTTTAGAACTTTCGGGTGAAGATTGAGTGAGGTCAATATGCATTGGCTGCACTGGGTGATCTTGCTCAAACTCTATTGGTTCAATCTGTATTGGCTGATCTTGCTCAAGTTCAATAGCTTCAAGTAAGTCATTTAAACTGCCTTTTGAAATAGGGCTTTCTTCCACAGTAATTGACTTACCTTTCTCTTTGTTTAGTTGACCTCTGGTTTTCACCCTTGAAATCTTTTCAACTTCACTTGATTTAGCTTCATCCTTCTTTTTCTGGATCTTCTGCTTTGATGACTGAGGTGTCTCCTTAGATGATGACTTAGGAGTTTCCTTTGCTGATGATTTAGGTGTCTCTTTAGATGATGGCTTAGGAGTTTCCTGCGCTGATGATTTAGGTGTCTTTTTTGCTGCCACAGACTTCTCTGATTTCCTTAACTTGGTTTTAGGCTTCTTTTGGTCAGTCACCTCTTTCCTAAGCTCAGCCAAAGTGGGTTCTTCACTCCTTTCTTCCCTTTCCCTCACAGGCAATGGAGTGAGGCCTGTTTTGCTTGGGAAGCCGGCCATAAACACAAATGAATCCCAATCTCTGCCAATCTTTTGTAAAGCATCCAACACCAGCAACTTTACTAAACCATGATGAAACAGGGATGTTTCACAACCATCTTTCTTTAACTGGATTTTATCACACATTTTACTAATGCTTCTGAACAAATAGAAAGGTATGTCTATTGAAACCTTAGCTATGAAATGCAACAAGAGTTTGAAGTGGTAGGAGTAAACTTTATTGTACCTTCCCTCGCATGTCAGGTATTTCTGGATGCATGTGAGGAGCATAGCATAATGTTCTTTTATGTAACTCCTTGGCACCGCTTTGGTGAGGTCCTCATTTACATAAGGTTCCTTCAAAAACTCTTTACAGGGACTCATGTCGAACTTAAAGTTTTTGAACCATTCATGACCACCCCTCGGAATTTCAGTGACAGTGGAAATAGCTTTAGGAGACACAGGAAACTCTAACATTGACACCTTTGAATTCAGTCCAGTAAAATTCAATGCGAAAGCCTTCGTTACCTCTGCATGTCCTCCCTTCAATTTCTCGCAGAACCTCCAGCAACCAGCATTTCGAAAGGCTCTTGCTACACCTTCATCCCCGAGAGTAACATCTAACCCCTCCGGCTCTGTCCTCAAACACTTACCGGATCGATGTTCCCTCTTTTCCATCTTGCTTCGGATATTTTCGCACAGGAAACTAATGGCAGCTACAGCGCGAAAACAATCTCGACTTTGGAGTGCAGGCTCGCTTGCAATGATCCCTTTAAATGAGAACTTGGGCTTCTCATACAGCAAACATGTTTACACATTATGAAAACACATTATGACATAACCATACCTCATAAAATCCCTTAAGCTGACATTCATATGCATGACTCTGGACCTTATGGCGGAATGATGATTTATCATGACCGGGAGATGACATCAACTGACAAACATGAACGGACCTATGACTCACCCCTCCCAGATTTGACATTCCAAGAACAAGCGCTACAAAAACCCTGAAACCCCGATTTCGTAGCGCAGACAGTTCAAATTTAACAAAACGCGCTACGAAATGGCTGATAAACAGTACGCTGCGAAAAGACGGAATCATCATTGCGCAGCTAAATGGACCAAACAAACATGCGCTGCGAAACTGCGCAAAGTACTAATGACATGACATGTCTTAACTGACAATGATGGAGGGTATCTAACGATTTTTTCTTACACGAACTTACATCAATACCTTTTGAAATTCACATTTCAAAGTGACACACACATATAAACCTATTCACAAAACTGAAAACCTTTATATGAACCTTGTGGACAACATTACATACATGAACTATGGTTCTAAGTGATAACACCCAGAGCACCTGGAAATAAGACAAAGGCAAAGGTTCAGGAGAAAAGGTAAGTGAATGCACCAGTCCGCCCTCCCTCACCTCCTCTTGCCAGGTCTCGTGCAGTGGTTGCAGCAACATTCTCATCGAGTAACCCTAATCCTGTATTTTTGTATCATATCTCTCTCTTTTTGTAACTTTTCTGTCATCCTTTATGACTTAGAGTATCATATCTTCTACATGTTCATTTCCTCCTCTGACTTGTCCCTCAGTTATTCCTCCTTCCATTTTCTCCTACACGCCTCTCTCCTTCCCTGATCGTCCCCCATCTGTCCCTTTGATTGAGGCATCAGATGCTTTGCGTCCATCCCACTCCTACAATCTTTTCTCCTTGGACAAATATTCTTCCTTGGAAATTTGTGGTATTGGTATCATCCCTCCTCCCAAGCTCTCCAAGACTACCCTTGGAAAACATTCCACCATTTCTAAAGACATCCATCAAGCTGGTATAGATGTGGCTGAAGGTAGACAACTATCTATTAACTAGGTACTTAGAGCATAGAACACCCTGTCATCCCCCCCCCCCCCCATGAAGTGGTTATCCCTTAATTGTCGTGGGATGGCTAGACCTCAAAAAAAGCCTTTAAAAGACTCTTGGAAACTGAATGGGTGGATGTCATATTCCTTCAAGAAACCCTAGGGCTTATTGACCTGATTATCCCTGTTCTGGAATCCCTTGTCCTTGGGTGGCAATTCCAAGCCCTAGATGTTCGAGGGCGATCTTGGGGAATTTCTTTTGACTTCAATCCCATATCTGTCAAGATTTTAAATATCTAGGGCAGGGTTGGCTTCATCGGTGCAGATATATTCTCATCTGAATTGGGGAAGGATCTAAGATTGATCAATTTGTATGGCCCATGTCATAAGAGGTGTTGGGCATGGAATCCCCCCACAACATGTTTTGGGGCTCAAATCCCAAGTTTTGGGTCAAGTCTATTGTAAGACTCTCCGAATTGCGGGTGCGAAGCGCGAAGTATAGGTTGAGTCATAGGGTTGTCAGCCTTAAGTTTTGTAATGTAATGTAATGTCATGTCGGCCTACCCATGGTCCGCAGACCATGGGATTGTATAAATAGAGTGAGGCTCTAAGTTGTAAAGGGAATAAGAAGATAGGGACTCTAATGAATAGGATGAGATAGTGAAGAAAAAAGCAAAGTCTAAGTGATCTTGGGTCGTAGTAGTAGAAAGAGGCTCTGCAGTTGAGTGCGCAGAGGCCCAGTAGCATCCACAACTGAGTGCGTGGACCCCTGCAGCTGAGTGCATAGGGTGGAGTCGATTTTGTAACCAAGGAAGAAGAATAATAAAGAGAAGTTTATCTAGATTTCGTGTATCTGTTCTTATTTTATTACATGTTTGATATTGTGTGCAATTATACTATCTATTTACTGCGCGCTATTGTATGAATGGTGAATATTATTAAGTATAAATGAAAGCATACAGATAAGCTAAGTTAATCAACTAATAGTGGAATATTAGTGAAGACTTGGGTGATAACATAGAAGCGCAGCGTTCAACCCTTAAGTAGAGTTCCGCAAAGGAAGCAACGTAGGCTGCGAGGTACAAATAAGTGCGCGTAGCAAAGGTCGCATAGGGTTGAACCACGAACCACTTCGAACCCATCAAACATTCCCAAGGCGCAGAAACCTGGTTCTAGCACTCTCCCATACTACTTCGGGTGAGACCTTAGTCTGTGCTCCATGGACTGTTGCCGAAAGGGCCAGTAGTACCAGGATTTGTTTGGCTAAATCACCTCCAAACCTGGGTCAGGCCCCAACAAGCCAACAAATGGTTCCATTGCTGCGACCGTGAACTGCATAAGGGATGTCTGATGTCATGCCACTGGAATCCAACAAAGGAAGAAATTGAAGGGTGGTTGGATAAGAAGATTCACAAGTTCACAGTGCAGGAAAATAGAAATCCACGAGTATTAAAGGAACAGTGATTGGAGCGCTACTTATATATGGAAATCCATGAAATTTTCTTTGCATCCTTTCCCTCTAAGTTGTATGAGTGGATCGCGAAGCTAGCAGATAGTCAGGGAATGTGTAGGATTGATAAGCCAATTGTGTGGACTCCTGAATTGGTGCGCAAACTAGAAGCATCAGAAGAGAAGCTCGCACACGCTATGGACCACTGGCTCGATCGAATTATAGGAGGATTTATCACTGAGTTCACGGTAGACACAATAGTCAGTTACAGCGAGGCGGAACAACGTTTCCTCAAAGGACCGCGAGGTAAGTACATTAAGTATTTGAACACTTGGATTAAAATGATACTGTGTGAAAAAAGGGTTATGCGAATAAATTGATGCGGGAGGATCTATAGAAACGAAAGTAACGAAGAATTGTAGACTAGTCCCTTGATTTCACCTCCACGGGAAAGCGAGGAGGAGCTCGTGAGGGTTTCGCCAAGGAGCGCGATCAGTCTAATAAGACAACGAATTCCATGCATACCACCCCCATCCACACCACAACTTGTTTCACCATCTTCACCTCCAACTTCGCCCACACCACCTCTGCCACCACCATAATTTAATATGGAAAGCGTGATAAAATTGCCGGTATTTAGGGGAGTAGGAAACGAGGATCCAAAACAATTTTGGTTTGTGGTAAGAGTTGTATGGGAAGCACAAGGAGTAACAGATGATAATATCAAGAAGGAAACACTAGTTAGTGCATTTCAAGACCGCGGGTTGACATGGTACATCAAGCATTCTAATGACCATCCAAACGTAGGGATCGCAGATATCCAAAACGCGCTGAATAGGGAATTTAGCAGACCAAATTCGAAAACATACTCAATCATTGGGTTTAAGGATATCAAAATGCTCCTGGGCAAGACCCCGTGGGATCTATTCCAAAGACTGAAGGGTATGATTCGCGAAGCCAACATGACGTTGACGGATGGGCAGCACCATGCGTGGTTTGTAGCATCACTAACATCACAGTCAAGGATGACATTGTCACAACAAAAACTTTCCAGCCCGGGTCGAAGCTTTGGAGATGGCAATGAGATTGCATGAGACCCCTATACAAGACCCTGGTCTGGGAGTCCAAAAAATCCACGTGCAACTGCAAAATTTGTGTTTGGAGATGCAGAGCTTAAAATAGGATAGGACATCACGGCCAGAGGTGCATGAGGAGGTATGGTGCATAAAATTCAAAGTCCAAGGGCATGACAAGGATTATTGTTTTGTCTTCTGGAATTACTTGGCAGGAGGAGGGTCGATGCCATTAAGACTAGAGGCACATGCAAGACCAAGCGCGACACCCACATTATGGTGCACGATCTGTCACATAGGAGGAAAACACACTACAAATAATTGTCATCTATTGTAGAAGTATACGCAGACGTCCCAAAAATTGTTTTGTAACTTCTGTAGGTCAGTAGGACATAATGAATGCACCTGTAGAAGCTACGAACTAATGATGGATCAGAATCCTGCCTACAGGGTACAGACCGAAACGTGAGCTCTTGATCCAAATGCAAGAATGACGTGTGCTAGATTTCAAGGGCGTGGTCAAGGTCGAGGTGGAATGGGACCAGGAAGGGGTCGCGGACAACTAATTTATTACAATTGCGGAGGGCCAGGACACTATGCCTGTGATTGTACAAACCCAAAAAGGAAATCATGTTTATATTGTACTCAGTTTGATCATGAGGCAGAAGATTATCCTACATTGATAGCAAGACTGCGCGAAAAAGGGGTACTTCAGCCCCCTCCAACTCAGAATTTGCAGATGATGAGATCTGAGCCGCGTGAAGAGGACCCGAATGTAAACATGATGCTCAGGAGCGGTACAACCACTGGTGAGGATAAAGGTAAGCAGTCAGAAAAAAGTGCGTGGGTTTGCAAGACTCCTACAAAGGAACCTGAATTTGATTTAGAATGCATGAATGAGACATTTATGGAAGCCAAGAAGAGCTTCGCAGAGGCCTCCACTTCCGGTAGTAAGGATCAACTAGAACCAGGAATGGATCCTTCAATGCTCACTACCTTTCTAGAGACATGCATGAAACTACTACGCCACAGCAAGGCAGTAAAAGGACTACAAGAACTTATCACTAGGTGCGCTGGGTCAGGAGGACCGTGCATGGTCCAGAAACTTGGAAAGAATGCCTTGCACACAGGAAGGAAAATGAGGTTGATTGCGCAAGTTGGTGAGCATGAAATGGATCAGGTAATCCAGGATCTCAGATCGAACGCAAATGTACTTCCAAAACAAACATGGGAACGCATGGGTAGACCCACGCTACAATGGTCTCCTATTCAGTTACGAATGGTGAACCAACAGAAGATATTGCCCATGGGAAGATTGCAAGGGGTGACAATAGATATTGAAGGTGCGAGCACGTAGGCAGATTTTGAAGTAATAGAGATTATGGATAATAGTAATCCCTATCCCGCGCTACTAGGAATAAACTGGGCCACAAATATGAACAGAGTCATAAATCTGAAGAAGCGCAAAATGATCTTTGAAAACAAGTCACTACGCGTAGTAGTACCACTAGATCCAGCCGAAGGAGCGCGATACACTAAACCGGTGCACGACAATGATAATGATGATGACCTCGACTGTATTTACAAGATAACCGCGAGAGAAGATGATTGGGTGAATCTGACAGCAGATGGTAGGATTTCATGGGAGCGCAACAACTCCTACACTTCGGATTCGGATAAAGAAGTAGAATGATGGCAGAACCAGTTACATGAAGTAACCACACTCAATTGCAACATGATGATAAGGTCACTGCACTGTGTAACAACAGAAGAAAGGGATCTGCCTAGGTATGACAGGTTGATAGCGGTAGATGAATTCCTAAACAAATTTGATAGCGTAGTATAAGAACAGGAGTAGTTCATTGCTCTGAAGTGAGCACTACGCACAAGGCCCGCACGATGGTGGGGTACACATCAAAGAAGTTTTGAGGACTGGCGTGGATGCAGAAGGATGATGCACCTATGATTTGGAAAACCCCAACTCAGGATGAGAGCCAGTCACCAGGGCTAGGACAACTTGCATGCCCACCTTTCCCAATGGGTACAAACATATTCCATACAGCCTGCACCAGCGCACACCACTCCCAGAATAGAGAATCAGGACAAAACACAGTAGCAGAAAAGGTGACATGTGTCACCAATTATCCAAGAGGAAGCATTTGATAGGGTGTGTGAAGTATTGAACAAGGTTCACCAGGTGAGATGCACTGATTAGGACCTGCGCGTACGAACGATCCGATGGGCCCACGGGGCCATGTGCAAAACCCTAACCGTGGAAATAATTCCAAAGGTGTGGAATGGAGTAAGGACCGTAATTTATAAAGAAAATGAAAAATGCAATTCACATGTAATAGCACCTGCAGATGTGATAGTCCGCGAAGCTCAGGACAAAGAAATCACACAGCTACACAAAGTCGAACACATAAGGCTTCAGGAAGCCATTTGGTGAGGGAACATTAGACTTAACAAACTCAAAAAAGACTGGGTATGATTGAGGAAGAAAAGCCTTTTGATGGATGTAGTGGTCAAGAGGCTGGAAAATGAGATCAAGTAAGCATGTCGCGTCGATAGACCAAGGGTGACAAGGCAAGGTGTGGATGATCATACTAATGAATTAGAAGATTATCGCCAAGAATTTATGACTCTGTTGCCATGGCTACGACCGCATCTCACCAAATGCAATAACCATAGGAGCACACTATATATGATAGAACGTGTGGTGCTAGTTGTCGCGAGGACAATTGAGGATTCCGCGCGGACTATGCGGGAAGACATACTGAAGCCTCACACAAATGTTGCGACCCTCTGACTAGCCATAGGAAGTACTGTCTCAACGCTCCAGATAGTTGAAAGAGAGCGCGAGACTATAAAGAAGTATATTTTGGAACTGCGCGATAAGGGACCTACACACAGAATCAACATATCACAAGCTTCGCGCCCGCACATGAGGGATAGTGCTACCGCGCGGATAAGCTGGGAAGTGACCATTGGTGTCACTATTCATGATGAGATGTCCGCTTTAAGGCCAAATGGAGCAGGTGGCAGGCATTTAAGATGTGAATTATGGACAATATTTGGGAAAATCTGCCGCCAAGAAAGCATTAATGACCCGAAATTGGGGGGAACGGTCGAATTTGAATTCCAAAGGTGCTATAAAACTCCAAAGGCTAGGCACGAGACAACACTTGTTCACTTGAGATTTGAGTAGTTGATTAGAACACGGAGTGTTTAGCATTGAGTGACATCTTAGCCCCTAAGTTCGGGAAAGACTGCATACAAGACAGACAAGATGACGGCTACCAGGCCAGGTTTGGGCTTTGAGGAAGGAACCACCAGCGAGGCCGCGTTGACCCACACGGTACATGATGTTTCTGAAGAGACTGGGGGGTCACCGAAAATCTTGAAATCACCCTGGACGCCGAGACTGAAGAAAGATAAGCAGGCCGCGGGATTAGTTCGCATGTCCCTAAGGAATCCGGGGTTCGGTAAGCTCTCAATGGAAGAAAAGGGCAAGGTTGTCACCATTGAGTCAGATGAAGAGGAGGAGGACTTATAGGCTCTGATCACTGAGGTAGAGGAAGCAGAGGAAGTAGAGGAGGATATCCAGCCGATGCGCTTTGCAGCGAAATTTCCTGAGTACGTTCCTTCGTGAAAAGGGAAGACCAAGATACCAAAATATCTGGATGCCACGAAGAGCGCACTCTAGACCCTGCTCCTTCCTAATGGAATTGTGTTTGAGGGCTTGCCCTTGGGCTGCATTTCCACAATGAAGTTTGAAGATTGGGACCTTGTCGACAGCGGGAAGTTCCCACACTTAGAGATGGAAAGCCTCATGAAGCAAACCACAGAGGGGCTAGTAATTTTGTTAGAGCCACGAAAATGGCTACGCAGTGTGGAGAAGGCTAGGATGCTGCATCTGCTATGGATACCACACTTTCACCGCATGCCCATCACCATTTTTGTCATCAGGTAGCTGCTTTGCCTAGTGCACAATGGGTACTTATGGCTGGAGGAGCCTATTCCCATTAGTGCGGCTCTCATCCACTGAATTTCCCAGCTTCCCTGTAAGGGAAAAGACCCCACGACAATAGCAGGAAAAAGCAGCGATTTGGCCCTCGCGGAAGCCATGAAGGCCAAATACAAGTTGGAAAAGAAAAAGAGGGGTTATGCCATCACCATTATCAAGGATAAAGGGGTGTACGTAGCCACCCAACTCCTGGCCAGCAAGGTAATGCGAAAATGCCGTGCTAATGAAGTACCAGCGCCGATGATTGCATTGGCTGAACAATGCGCAAAGGGGGTCTAGTTCAACTGGGCCAAGTTCCTCTGTGAGGAATTTTTGATCAACTACAAGGAAGCCCAAGAGTAGGGTAAGACCTTCCACTACACGTGGTTTCTCTTGTCCATCTTGCTGGTTGTGGGTGAACTACTAGAGGACAGCCAGTTCCCGGAGATTGAGCGTGACTTACCCGAGGTGGCGAAGTACGCGTTGCTCTGGGCTACCAAGGACATGAAGCAGATTCATGATACAAATATTTTTTGGGTGCTCATGGAGGTAAGCATTCACATATGGATCAATAGGAGGACGCGCTTGTCCCCCATAGTGTACAATAGTCTGCAGAGTTTTGCAAACTTGAAGGCGGACATGCACAATGTCTACATTAGGGCATGGAAAGATCCAACACAACAGTGGACCAAGCTCCCATTCATCGCCATGGATGATGTAAATTTTACAGTGTTAGATACATGGCCTCCCCAGCGGTGCGCCTTGGATTTAGCAGAATTGGAAAAGGCGGCAACACAGAAAAGAAAGGAGGAGGCCAAGCTACATGTTACACAGCTGGCGAAGAAGAAGCACAACAAAAAAGTGGCAACCGAGGTAAGGATAGTCCACGAGGCAGCACAAGCAGTAGCGGGGTAGAAAAAGGCAGCCAAAGAAGCAACAACAGTGCAGACAGTAGGGGCCACAACATTGTAAGTTGGGGAAGGCCAAGAATTGTCTACAGAAGAAGAGACAGAGGACACAGACCCTGCGGGAGAGGGCGCAGACCCAGGCACAACTTCCACCCCACTCAAAAGGCCGCGTGTCGCAGAGAGATCAGGTTCACAGAAAAAGGTCAAGGCCTCCAAATTGGCCATCGACCTGATCACATTAACGGAAGGTGACCTCTACAACATCGGCGAGACGGTTCGCGATGTCACCAAGGAAGTGCTCCACGAAGTCATGTCGGAGTAGCAGAATGTGTTGGGGGACCTAAGGGCGCAACTGCAGGAATTACAAGTGCGTCCCTCACGGGAGAGTACCTTGTCTACCCACATCACAACAGGCACGACAACAGTAGAACAAATGCTCTGCGTGAAGATGGCCAATATGATAACATTGCCAGAGGGAGCGCTAGTCTCGGAGAGCACAACAGATCAGATGGCACTTAATACAATGAAAGGCATTAGCCTTAACTTGGTTTCCCTTCCCTGCGACACACTTTATCAGTTGCAGGATGGGATAACAGTAGAACTCTATGCTAGAGAGAGCTGCGCAGTCTAGGTTCTAAGCGAGCAGAAGATTAATATAGAACAGGTTAGCTTGTAGCGCGACAAGCTGGTGTCACAGAATCAACTCTTGGTGCACACAGTAGATGACACTTTTCGGCGCATCCAAGAGCTAGCTATCATAGCAGATCTACCAGTAGAAGTATGAATCCACAAGTTGGCAAGTGGAGTCTTCGACGAGAGAAGAGACGACAAGGGTGCAGCTGGAGCTGAATCTCCAAATCGTCGAGCTGTGGTTGAAGGTGCAACCTTCCACTCCCCCGAAAGTCAGAGAATAGTGCACTAATGCTATTACAGTAGGGATGGAAGAGATTGGAGGTGCAGTGCACTATTGTACTAGCATGTTGGGCAGGCGCTGGAGGTCCTCACTACATTGCAGGAGGACCCCAACATTTAGCAGCTAGAGACCGAGGCATGCGAACTCCAATAACAGTATGACAACATTAGAGGGACTGTGCAGAAAATAGTCCTTAGTCAGTGGCTTGCAAGGATGCAGTAGGCCAAGGATTTAAAGGAGCAGGTGGATGCGGCACGCCACAAAGAAGCAATTCTAAAAGTGCACTTCCAGCCGTCAATTGATGAAGCCTTCACAATCACGGTGAAGGTTGAAGGAAAGCTTACACAGATTCAAGGAATGCATGCACAGATGGAGTACAACACACTGGAAATAGAGAATTCAGAAGAAATAATGCAACAGGTTCAGTAGATAAGTAGCTCAGCGCATTGTTGACATTTAGGTCATTCGGAACCAACTGGAGGGACTTCACACTAAGATCTCCGCGCCAACAGAGTGACTTGACGATGAGTCACGATGTTTGTGTTGGGGGCCTGTTGGGCATGTAATGCCCCCACAGCATGTTTTGGGGCTAAAATCACAAGTTTTGGGTCAAGTGTATTGTAAGACTCTGTGAATTGCGGGCGCGGAGCGCAAAGTATAGGTTGAGTCATAGGGTTTTCTGCCCTAAGTTTTGTAACGTAATGTAATGTCAAGTTGGCCTACCCATGGTCCGCAGGCCATGAGATTGTATAAATAGAGTGAGGCTCTAAGTTGTAAAAGGAATAAGGAGATAGGGAATCTAATGGATAGGATGAGATAGCGAAGCAAAAAGAAAATTCTAAGTGATCTTGGGTCATAGTAGTAGGAAGAGGCTCTGCAGCTAAGTGCACATAGGCCTAGTAGCGTTTGCAGCTGAGTGCGCAAACCCTTGCAGCTAAGTGCGCGGGGTGGAGTTCAGTCTGTAACCAAGTAAGAAGAATAATAAAGAGAATTTTATCTGAATTCCATGTATCTGTTCTTATTTATTACATGTTTGATATCGTGTGCAATTATGCTATCTATTTACTGCACGTTGTTTTATGAATGGTGAATATTGTTAAGTATAAATGAAAGCATACAGATAAGCTAATTTAATCAACTAATAGTGGAATATTAGTGAATTCTTGGGTGATAATGTAAATTCACAACTGTTGGCTTATTTGGGCTTGACCTAGGTTCGGAAGAATTATTTAGCCAAACAAATCCCATAGCTACTAGTCCTTTCGGCAACAACCAGCGAAGCATGGACTGAGGTCTCACCCGAGGTAGCAGGGGAGGGTACTGGAACTAGGTTTCCACACCCTGGGGATGTCTTGGATGTGGTTTGGGGCTTGCGTGCTGTTCTACAGCCTCACGCTGCACCAGATCCGCATAGATCAGAATACCCTTAGTGCGCTTATTACAGATTGAATCACTTATTACTAGTTTGATCTGGTTAAATAGTCTTTAAGCAAACATTTATTACTTTTGGTAACTTGACGCATCAAGATTAACCCCATTCACATGTATTCAATAGTAGCAAATGTCTAGATCATAATGGTTCATTTATCATAAAAGAGTAAAATCGCAATTAACACAAAATTCAGAAGAAACTTATCTTTATTATCAATCTTCAATAATACATCTAGATCCACCCTACGCACTCAGCTGCATGGGTCTGTGCACACAGTTGTAGAGCCTCTACCTTCTACCTTACTCCCTCGACTCAAACTTACAATTGCTCTTAGACTATTCACCCATTACATTCCATCCTCCAAAAGAACTACTTTTCCCTCATAGAGCCACGCTCTATTTATACTTTCCCTTGGCCTGCAATCCTGCTGCGGGTTGACTATATTACTATTTTTTTACATTATTTTTGGGCGAACAACCCTTTGACTCAACCTCCTACAGTTTGTGCTCCACGTTTTCCATGGAGTCTTTTATCTTAATATTACCCAAAATTTCGGGCTTCACACCCCATACTCATTCTGCAAGGCTTGCGCTACCCAACAATCCCCCAACACAATCATCATGACTCGTCTTGAGTCACTTGCTAGTGTGGCTATACACTTTGCCTTGGATTTGTGGTTCGTCTCCCATTGAGTGGCACTCGTCATCTGGCTACTCCTGCTTTGTCTCCTGTAATGCTTCATCCGTCTCCTGCTTCGGTGTTTCTTCCACATCTCACAACCGATGATGCTCATTTTGCTCTGCTCAGTTAATACAAAACACCCCCTCTGAGGATTTTAGCATGAGTGGGGGAGCCGCATATGGTACCTCCTAGTACCACCATAGCCCTTTCTGACCATCGTATCTTCTCTTCGTGCTGTCCGCTGCAACATGTGTTGCAATTTTTCAATAGCCTAGCTGTTGTCCGCATGATCCCAATCATCGAGAACCATTAGAGGTGCCTTATTAACTGCATATGCACCCATGGTCACTATCTGTCCATCCTTTTGTTGTTCTATTGTAGTGTGCCATCCTGCCCCTAGGCGGGGCGATGACATCTGGACCAATTCTACTTTGCATTCCCTTTTTTCCGGTACATCCCCTACTAGTGATGTTGCAGCCTGCGAGATACCCATAGCTGTCAATACCAGACTCCTTAGAGAGCCCTGCTCCTCCCTCAGACAGATTACTACCTTCGGGTGCATGCCTGGTGCAGAGATGATGAACAACTCCATCTGTATTTCTAAAGCATAGGCTGCCTAGCAGATTCCCCATGGTGATTTATAAGCCTTGCAAACTTCAAATTCCTGGTTTGCCACTTGTTCCAGCTCATGTAACCTTCCCGCTCCCTTTTGCCATAATGCAGCCCTCTTGTCATGAAAAGTGGTATTAACGGTCATCATTCCTTTGAGCGGCACACCTGTGTAGCTTTGTCTGTAGAGCCACGCCCATGATTGTTGGCAAAATGTATGCGCACCCTAATACCCGTGCATCTTTCCCCCAGACTGCTTTATCATCCCTCACTCTCTCTCAACTGGTCGGAGCAGTGAGACTCTCCTTGGAACAGTTAGTTAGGTGGTCAGCCTACCTGTATAGAGCTTCAGGCAACTACCATTCACTCTTCCCAGGAAGGGGTCTCCGTTGAGCTTAGCCAGCTAAACTGCGCCCCCATCAGTTACTTCTTTAACGACGTAAGGTCCCAACCATTGCATGCGGAGTTTACCTGGGAATTTCTTGAACTTACTGTCATTTAACAATATGAGATCATCCTTATTCAACGTGCGTACCTTGATATGGCGATCATGCCATGCTTTCTCACGCTATTTTTGTACCTGCTGATGAAATCCCGCCAGAAATTGTTCTTCGTCCAGTTCGTCGAGCTGTGTGAGCCTTTCCTCCAAGGTCCCACGATCTGCCATTCCTGTAGCTGCTGCAATCCGTAGACTGGGCATGATATATTCCATAGGCATCACAGCCTCCTTACCATAGACTAGTCGAAACGGTGTCTAGCCTGTCAACTTTTTGCACGTGGTTCAGTATGCCCATAGCACAACAAGGATGCGCAAGTCCCAATCATTCCATTGCGCATTGTAGATCTTAGTCAGCGCGGTTTCCAAATTTTTGTTGAATGCCTCAATGGTCCCATTTTCTTGCAGATGGTATGGTGTGCTCTGTTGGTGATATATCTGGAATTCCTCAGTGAGCGCACTGATGGTTTCATTCAAAAAATGCATTCCTCGATCACTCATGAGAATCTTAGGACACCCAAACCTAGTCAACACATTCTTGAACAAGAACTTTTCCACTGTTGTGGCTATGCAATCCTTAACTGGCTGTGCTTCTGCTCATTGGGTCAAGTATTCGATTGAAGTGATAATATAGCACATGCCCATCTTCCCTCACGGTTCAATAGGCCCAACGAAGTCGATCTCCCATTTCTCAAATGGCTATAGTGTTACCTGTTGTTGAAGTGGCATTTCATCCCTTCGCAACAGCTTGCCTGTTCGTTGGCATACATCGCAAGCCCGACAGTATGCTTTTGAATCTTGATGTAGGGTGGACCACCATAATCGGGCGCGAAGAACCTTCTGGGTTGTGGCACGGCCCACATAATGTCTGCCAGCAACCCCTCCATGTGCTTCAGCAAGGATCTATTCTCGCTCAAACTCTGGTACATATCTATGTAATATCTCATCATGGCGCATTTTGTAGAGATGGCCGGAAATCACAGTGAAATATGCTATTCATGTCACCAATTCCTTCTTCTGTTGCAGAGAATACCCCTGCGATGCAGTGCCGGTAGTCAAAAAATAGATTATATCTTCAAAGTGGCCATCCTCAATGTGCACTGTATACAATTGGTCGTCTGGGAGTCCTTCTTCTAAACTCGTGGGTTCCTCGCCTGTCTCAATCCAGGATAAGTGGTCTGGACCTGCATTCAGATGTCCCGGCTTTACAACAACCTCAAAATCATATTCCTGAAACAACAACAACCATCGACAGATGCGCCCCCCCAACACAAGCTTATTCACTAGGTATTTTAGCGCAGAGTGGTCAGTATACATTTTAAAATGTCCTCCAAGAAAATAGTGATGATACTTCTGGAGTGCGTACACCATCGCCAATCCCTCTCACTCAGTAGTAGAGTAATTATTCTCAGCTTTCGACAACCTTCGACTTGCAAACGCAATCAGGTGGTCAGCTCCCTTTGCTCCTTCCTAAGTAAGTACTACTCCTAGCATGATACACGATGCATCGACATGCACATGGAACTCCACGTCCCATTTTGGAAAGATCAAGATAGGGGTAGATGCCATTTTTTCCTTCAGCAATTCTAGGCTTTTGTTACATTCCTTGTTCCAACAATACGTGGCATCCTTTTTTAACAACTGTTCCATTGGAGTTGTGATCTGGGCATAACCTTTTATGAACTTCCGGTAGTACCCAGTGTGTCCTAGTGTAGCATGTAGCTGTTTGACAGTGCGGGGTGCTTGCAGACCTAGTATGACATTTGTCGGATCCACCATCAAGCCTTACCTACAAACTAAGTGGCCTAGTAAGTTCCTGAAAGGAACAAGGAATGTACACTTCTTTAGATTGAGCACAATCTAGTGTCGAAGGCAAGTATCCAACATTAATCGTAAGCTCTCAGTATGTTTCTTAACCAGGCCAAAGACGGTCCAATCAGTGTGTTTCTTAACCACTGTAGCGTCATCCCAGTAATCCCCGAGCGTAGCATACTTCGATTCTTCCTCTGTTCTAATATTCACTTGTTTCATTTTTAATGGTGCTGCGACACCTAGATCTTCTATTTCAGGGCCACGCACTTCTCGACTTCCTTCAGATTTTGGTATATTGATGTCGCACGGATCATCCTCGTCACCTTCTACTTTTACATTGTAACATTCCAAGGCCCGACTTAGCTGTCACGACCAGTCTGGTTGCACAACTTCTTTCGGTTCTAGCGGCATCTTGAAAATTGTGGTCTTTACTAGCTTTAATGCATCATCCACTGTATCCATCCATTGATCCTCAAAAAGAAATGTTGACAGAAACCTTTCGCACAAGATATCCCATTCCCCTGTGCCATCCTGGAGCTCTATTTCAGTATACCAATTCCTTGGGATGAAATCCAAGGTATGATAAAATAAGTGCACCCGTTCTGGTTGTGGCTCCTCGCCATAGGCTTTGGTCCATTTGCTCAGGTGTATGTGGGGATTCTCTCGCCCATCATATTTCTCTGTTAGTTGGAGCGTTGGCTTCCCAAATCATATCTACATAATGCGCTTACAGCTCCACCAATTTGTGAAGGTTTCTTCATGGGTACCCCACCATCGTGTCGGTGTCATGTGCAATGCCCATTTGAGCGCATCAAATCACTGGTACTCTGGTACTGCGCTCTCAAACTTCTCCAGGAATTCATTTACTATTGTGAGCCCGTCATAAACTGGCATCTCACAGTCTTGAGCTTTAACACAGTACATGGATTTTGTTAGTATATTGCAGTTTAAAGTAGTTGCCCCATTCATTATGTTCTTCCATTGCTTGTCTTCTTCCTCTAAATCATCGGTGTATGGTTCCACGTAACCCTGTGAAATTTTCCATTCCTCCATTACCATACCCTTTATTAGCCTTTGTGCAGAAATTTGGTAGATGCAATCCAATGCTTCGTCCTGCTCGTCATCGCGCATAGGTTCCGTGTAGCGGGGTCCCTCAATTGGATCTAGCAGAACAACTATGCGGCGTGAATTTTTCTCAAATATCATGTTCCTCTGCTTGAGATTTTTTGAACTCCCAACCCTGGGTCCTGTATCGAGGTTTCGTGCAGCTGCATTGCTGCCTCCAACACTTCTGCTTGGGTTGAGATATTCTGTTGTGACAAAGCCGATTTCAAATATGGCATTAGTGATGTGATGAACCAAGCAAGGTGTTGTGCATCCGTCAGGGTCATGTTGGCTTCATGAATAGTGCTTTTTAACCTTTGATCCAAATCCCACAGGGTCTCACTAGGCATCATTGTGATCTCTTTGAATCCCACGACCAACTGCGATTCCGATTTTGGCCGGCTAAACTCCTTTTTTAATTCCATGTGGATGTCCGCTATCCCCATCGTTGGGTTGATGCCTGAATACTTCATATACCATGTTAGCGCTCAGTCTTGCAGTGTGATGAATAAGATGGATTTCTTGATACTATCATCCATGATCTGTTGCACGTTCCATACTGAATTCAATACAAACCAAAACTTTTCCGGATCTTCACTGCCTCCTCCTTTGAATACTGGTAACTAGATGGCATTCACCATTACTATCATCCTGATCTTTCGTCACTCTTTTCTCTAGCATCCCTGCCTTTCACACCAAACACCCCTTAGGCAGACCCTGGTCCTGGAAATGGAACCATTTGTTGGCTTATTTGGGCTTGACCCAGGTTCGGAAGAATTATTTAGCTAAAAAAATCCTGCAGCTACCGACCCTTTTGACAACAACCCGCGAAGCGCAGACTGACGTCTCACCCGAGGTAGCAGGGGAGGGTACTGGAACCAGGTTTCCACACCCTGGGGATGTCTTATATGTGGTTTGGGGCTCACGCGCTATTCTGCAGCCTCGCACTGCATCAGATCCATGCAGATCGGAATACCCTTAGCACACTTATTATAGATTGAATCACTTATTACTAGTTTGATATAGTTAAACGGTCTTTAAGCAAACATTTATTACTTTTGGTTACTTCACGCATCAAGATTAACCCAGTTCACATGTATTCAATAGTAGCAAATGCCGAGATCATAACAGTTCGTTTATTATAAAAGAGTAAAACCAAAATTAACACAGAATTCAAAAGAAACTTATCTTTATTATCAATCTTCAACAATACATCTAGATCCACCTTGCACACTCAGCGACAGGGGTCCATGCATACAGCTGCGGACTTTCCAGGCCTCTGCACACACAGCTGCAGAGCCTCTACCTTCTACCCTACTCCCTCGACTCGGACTTACAATTGCTCTCAGACTATTCACCCATTACATTCCATCCTCCAAAAGAACTACTTTTCCCTCATAGAGCCACGCTCTATTTATACTTTCCCTTGGCCCACGATCCCTCGCGGGCCGACTCTATTACTATTTCTTTATATTATTTTCGGGTGGACTACCCTTTAACTCAACCTCCTATAGTTCGCGCTCCACGCTTTATGCGGAGTCTTTTATCCTAATATTACCCAAAATTTTGAGCTTCACACCCCATACTCGTTCCACTAGGCTTGTGCTACCCAAAAATAGCATTCATCCCTTAAGTAGAGCTGCGCGAAGGAAGTAGCGTAGGCTGCGAGGTATGGATAAGTGTGTGCAGCAAAGGTCATGCAGGGTTGAACCATGGACCACTTGGAACCCATCGGAAATTCCCAGGGTGTGGAAACCTGGTTCTAGCACCCTCCCATACTACTTTCGGTGAG
Organism: Pinus tabuliformis; assembly: GCA_031772625.1. Classification (NCBI taxonomy): domain Eukaryota; kingdom Viridiplantae; phylum Streptophyta; class Pinopsida; order Pinales; family Pinaceae; genus Pinus; species Pinus tabuliformis. The sequence continues at coordinate 335,983,160 of CM062817.1, forward strand.
ACCTCAGTCCGCACTCCATGGACTATTTCTGAAAGGGCCAGTAATACCAGGATTTGTTTGGCTAAATCACCTCTGAAACTGGGTCAGGCCCCAACAAGCCAACAAGAGGGCTGATTTTTGGGACCACTTCCTCAATTTATCTCTCTTGCAAGATGACAAGATTATTTTTGGTGGAGATCTCAATTTTTCTATTGGCCATGTTGAGTCCTAGGGGCACAATGTAGAAATTCTTCAAATTCTCTACAAATCTTTCTGTTAGACTTATGTAGAAAATCTGATTGTATATTAACTCAATAATGCAATATACTATCATCTACTTCTACTATCAAGCAATCTGTGGAAGATTAAATATTGAGCAAGATTGAGCTGAACACATATAACCAGAAGAAGAAGAATCAATGCACATGAAACACAGAAAATACTCATGGGAAAGCCTCAGCTAAAAAACCCACTATTTGTATTATCATACAAGGTGGAAATACATCAGAATTATATGAATCCTTAGCTCTCACAGCTAGCCAACTCTCAGTACAATCCTCTTGGATGCTCATAGGCAAACCTGGCTTCTGTTGAAGCCCTGAAAATCAGGTCAACAACAAGGGGGATACCCACCCGGTCTGGACCTTGGTTGGCAGCTCCTTATCCGTTTGGTGTAGCGGGTCCGACTGGGGATAATGGGACCAGTTTCCCAATCTAAGGGTGTGTGTGTGTGCAAAGTTGGATGATGCTGATCTAAGGGTTCTAATCTAAGCTATTTTAATCTAATTCTATGCTATTGTAATCTAATGAAATAGCACATCTAATATATGCTAACCCGGGATGTATTTCTTCTATTATGCGATCTAAAGAGATTTCAAATAATAACTGGCAATAAAGATCATTCAGCTATCATAAGAATGGAAATCAATTAAGATGAACCACTTTGCATAAAAAGTTAGGCAAAATAGTTGTGAACAGCATATCGCATAATAATTTATTCATATATCAAACATAAATAAATGACTCCACCGTACAAAAGTGCCAAATGGTAACTCAAGCATTCATGCAATAACATATAAACAACTAAAAACTGTATATCACTTTAAGAATATAAGCAAAAATGGCCAAGAGATAAAAGTACCATTTATGACTGGTTCTACTCATAAGCTTCAAGCAACGATGATTTATCTCTACTTGTTCTAATATCTACCAAGAGTACAGAAGTGCAACATCAGTAGCAGATATCAAATGCAAACATTAATAAACCTTGATCCATTCATTCATCAAAACCTCCTCTAAGGGTGCAAAAGTGCATGTTCTGAGGACAAGTTTTTGACAAATTTCTAGACCCTTCTCTAAATGCCTGAGAAGGGTTTAAATACTGCTAACTAAATAACTTAATTACATAAATTTAGGATACGGTTTAAATGACCGCCCTTTATCTAAGAAAACTTATTTCTAAAAATTGAATCTAATTTCTAACTATTTCTGCATTTGCTCCTTAGTGTTGCGAGCATGTAACATTTGCCTGGGAAGATTCGGCTGGTTGCCTTCTTCTTTTGCTTGGGCTACGAAAATAGAAATGGCAAGCGCTGGCACCACTTTCAGTAAACTAGAAGATATTTTTGGGAATCAGCTTCTGGCTGGGCGAATTTACTGCATATATACTTGGTAACAACCCAAATTCCTCTTAAATTGCCTCTGCTTTTGCTATCTCGGTTTCCGGACTCGTGGATGACTAAGCAAGTTAGGGACTTTGCTTTCTAAACAATTTTCTTAGCGATGCGCGATTAGCGCTAGAAACTGCCTCCCTTCTTTGATTCGGGCCTTTATGGTGCATTTTCCACCTTTAGCGCTTTTTCCTTTACCGGGCATAAGCTTCAGAATTTTGTAAACATGCTACTTTTGTGAGCTTTTGACCTTGAGTGTCGAATCGCCTATTGATATCAGCATCTGTTCAGTAATACTCTGAAATCTGTGTTTCTGTTGCATGCGGTATCCGTTTATGAGGGCATCTCTTCTCTGTTCTCCGAGCATTGACGCTTTCCCTTTTTCCTTAGATGTTTCCTGCACATTGCTTCATGTTGTTTCCTGTTTTTTATTCCTGCAGTTCATGCAAAGGAAAAGAGTAGTGATAATAAATTTTGACACGAAAGCTTTAAGCTCTATGAATGTATAAAATCATGACACCTACAGTGAACTGACTCTTCGAAAAACACAAAACTATCCTTCATGAATACTTTGGTATACATTCATTAATTTCCTTTAAGGCGCGCGCCCAATTTTTGGTTTAGGGACAACTTTTCTTGAATGTTGAGCCGAGGAAAATTTGAGATGGGTGATTTCTGCGACTCGCATCGCATCATCGCGGATCGCATTATCAAGATGTGTTATCACAGAGTTTCCTGATCAGTTTAGCACAGAATCGTGCAGATCGCAGGATCGCAGCATCGCAAAATCGCAAATCGCATTTATCGCAGATCGCATTTATCGCAAGATCGCATTTATCGCAAGATCACATTTATCGTTGCAATTTGTTAAGTTATTGTGTGTTGTTTATGTGATGTTGCGATATGCAATGTCGCATATCGGCCATCAGAGATTTCTTAAGATTTTCATTTATGGGCGCTTCTTAATGTATGCGATGCGCTGAATTTCGCGTCGCTTCTTCGCAGTTTTTTATTGTGCTCATAAAGAAATGTTTCACTCTTCTTCGTGCGATGTATTTTTTGAGGAGTATAATACAACAAATTTTATAAAAAATTTTGAATTTTTTATTAAGGGTCCCCACTTCTTTAGTGTTATTTCTAATACTAAAGAAGGAGGGGGGTTATTAGTGGTCACAACAATGGCGATTCACTTGGAAGAACCAGTTATCTCTACTTTTCTATTGAATTTTTTAAACTTCCAAAACAGAAAATTTTTCATAAATCTAAACTTTGTTATGGACAGATAGAGTACATTATGCCTTATTCTATCAATGATATTTTGTTTCAACCTCTTTCTATTCTAATTGTTTGCTTCCTCAGGCTTGTCCTTGTATTTATATTAGCCATTACTTGGTCTTGTAAAGATAAAATAAAGTCTTCTCTGTGTGCTAGCCTTAAAATATGCTCGTTTGCCGTAGGTAGAGCCTCTGCTGCCAGCAGGCGTCCATAGCCTTGACAGGGTTACCTGTTACCCAGCAATGATCCTTTATCTTGTTTAAGGTTATCTACAACCTTCAAAGAAAAATCCATATTGACACTTTTTCCTTTTTTATTCTTAAAGAACAATGTGTCACATGGAATGAGTCGTTAGTGCAGACACAACCGACCTCCCTAGAAGCCTAAGAATTTCTAGTGACAAACAAGACAAATAAGAGCAATCCTTCTCTAAATATGCTTTTACAATATGAGAAATCAAGTGTTTAGATCCTACCTGTAACCCAACGCTGTTGTAGTAGTCCAGCTTCGTTGATCCGGATGAGCTCCTCCTTCCCTTCGAAACCTGCATTCACTAACAATCAAACGATTAAATAGCACCTGAATATCACATAAAATAAAACATATTTAACATATAGACCAAGGAGTATATGAAACAACTCATAAATAACAAATTGTTGAGAAGAATGGACTAATTTGTATTAAAAGGTAACAAAAGGAACCATTACAACCTGAGCCTTGGTGTTGTGCAAGTCCCTCCTAGGGTCCACAAGAGTTCTCCTTTACTCTGATCAGCTCACCCACTTCCAAATAGAACAAGCAAAGATGGTAATCTCTCCTCACAAGCTTCTACAAGGAAGTCCTAATTCCAGCAGCATCTACCCTTAGGAATATTCAGCTTTCAACCTCTCCTCCCTTTGGCCCAATGCCTGTATTTATAGTACTCTAGAGGAAGTTATTCAGGTCCACCATCAATGGGATAAGCCCCTCTTTGGATGGGATAGCTCCCCTCTTGATGGGATAAGTTCCTCTTTGGTAGGGATACATGAACCATCTGGAGGCGCTTCATACACGTCAAACAAGCTTCTAGAAGACTCTAGAAATGACCACAAGTAACTTTTTTGGAGTGAAACTTGCACTTTTTGACCTTTACAGGAGTACGCACTCATTGCTTTACATACAAAGCGTACAAGTACGCAGGTATTATGAACTTGGGTTGCGTACACGCAGGTAAGGCTAAGAGAAACTGCGTACCAGAGATAATTAACTTTAAATGACTTTTCTCTCTTTCTTGGAGTTTGACATGAAGAGCAGAGGCATGAGACTTGCCAAGGAGGATAGTATGACATTGGATGGAGCCATACTAACTACAAATAGTCATGGTGACATTTTTTAGTGTAACAGATTGCCCCCTAAAGTGCGAAGCCTGTAGTAGATTAGGGTTTTTATGATCTAGGAAGGGTGAAGTACTTTATCATTTCAAGGAGTATCTTGTGGAGAGCCCGGTCAGAACCTGCAAATATTCAACACAAAATACATATATAAGGTGATATCATCGCTGAGGTAGGCATTCCCATACTCAGATTGAAAACTTTAACTAACAATCTAACTACTGCTCTGATACAAGAATGATTTTGCAGTACATCACAATCATAGACTTTTGTAGACACAGTATGGACGCAACCATCTATTTATGATTAGTCTACTATATAATGAATACAAAACTCCTCGCAGCCTGGATGGTGGAAACTAGATCCAGGGTCTTCATCTCTACTTCCTGAATTGGTACGATTCTATCCATGTGAATAAATGAGTTGATGTCGAACATGGTAGAAACCACTTGATTACCAGTCGATGATGTAAACTGTTAACAAGTGTGAGAGAGACCACCAGTAATGTCAATGGTTCTCAAAGTACCTAGTACAATCCATGAAATGTGAATGAATGAGTTGATGTTGAACACGTCACGGAACCCTTTGATCGAAAGTCAATGATGTAAACTGTCGTCAAAGGCGAGAAACCTGCCATTGATGCATGCAGACTTCAAGATACTAACGATTTCTAAGTCATCTTTCTAGATAATGTGCTGATGTCGATAGAAAGCGACTCGTCGCAGGCAAGCCCACAACACGAAATCATTATTCAAGTTGAAGAAATGTTGCTGTAAGGACTGACTCAGGGATGGTCAAATGGATGACAAGTATTTTGCATATGAATGGTTTATTTGCAGAGACCTCTTGAACACATAACGACATGACAGATGGCTTGGTGGCGATTGACCCAAAGTTAATACCCAGAAACAGTTGAAGACTTTCAAAGTGGTTTTATCAGCTTTAAGGCAAAGGATTTCCCAACCCAGGTGAATGAAACGTGTCGTGTTCAAGAGCGGTGATAAGGTTCTTCTGTAACAAAGGATAACAAATAGGTTCATTCTTCTCTCTTTTCCCCCACCATTTCTGGCAAGTACCTCTTTATTTTTTACAAGCTTGAGGAGGATAACATATGCTTGATTATAAGCTCATCCTTTGGATGAGTCCAACTTAGTTTAGATTCGGACCCTAAGAAGGAGTGGTCTGTTCCTGTTTGTAATCGAACAGGTCCTTTACTGTGAAATTTTAACGAGTTCAGTATAGGAGAAACTCGTCGTTTTTCAATTTTAGAGAGTCTGAAAAAACTAAAGAAGACTCCAAGGTGAACTTTTTCGTAAGTTTGTGTCTCCCAAGCCTGAAAAAGTATAAAATAATACCTGAGAGAACCGCTTGATCTTACGACCAAGGAGTACTTTCATGATTAGTGCCTTTGACCTGAAAAGTAAAAAGCGATCAAGGACACGTCGTTTTATTTCCAATATCGAGTTTGAAACGGCAAAAACCCGGCAATCTTTTCGTGTTTTCACGGTCAGACAAGGGCTATAAGAGGACCATCTTTTAATTCCATTTTAACGAGTATAAAAGAAACGCTCGGAAATATTTTCATGTTTTAGGAGTCAGAAAAGGGCTTAAAAGATGACTCTGATTTCTTGGTTCGTGAAAAATGATGATTTTACCCTAAAGTCCTTTTGTCCTGCACAAAAACAACACATTACTCATACCTGTTTAAGATGGGCAAAAATACATTGAAAAACATCCTTCCATGGTGAAAAATAAACAAATTTAGCATTCATTCATCCAAAAAACCTATAAAAAGACTTTTTACCATGTCATTTTTACCATTTTACTGTTGAGGTTGAGGAAAGGGCTTTTGGCAAGAAACTTCCCGTGGACTTTGCGGAGAATCCGACCGTCAGAATCGAGCGCCGTCTCTTTCAGGTATTTCACAACATCCTCCTCTTCAATTTCATCCATTTAGAATTTCATTTCAAGTCTTAGTTTGATTTTTTAGAGGGTTTTGGGTTTTAGGGTCCGCTTTTCGGGGGACGCAGGTGCCCCATGGGCGACCTGCATACCCTGACTTTTTCGTATATGGGAAAAAGGTCGGAGTACGCAGCCCACCTTCAGAACAGCTGCGTACCGCCGCTCTGTTTTCTGAACGCAGGGTGCGTACTCCGCGCAAAGCGGATTTTCAAACCCCAAACACAAAAATCAACCATCAAATTTTTATTTTATGAATTCTAATCAATGTTTTTTGGTGTGTAGACTGCCCACCATGCTAGATTGGCATGAAAGAGAACACGAAGATGTCGATTTGGCCGCAATAGGTCATCAACCTTCCATTGATGCTTTAAAGGCATGCGGTCTCTACAAGTACTGGGCCATACCTGGCATGAGGGCCCAGGTGCCATTCTTAGAGTGGCTGGTTGAAAGGTGGAACATTCAGGATCAATGTTTTTACATCGGAGAACACCAGCTCGAGATAGAGTCCTCCGACATATACTTTCTCACTGGCTTGCCTAACAGGGGCGAGCAACTCTCTCTATTCGGGACTAGGCCGGGTGGCCAATCCCTTGCTAGTCTCTGGCTAGAGTGGTGCAACAATCAAAACCAGGATAAGGGGATAGAAATCAAATACATATCCCGACCTGAACTTATGGTAATTGCCTTTACAGTTACCAGACTTTGCGGCGCTGCCGCTTTACACATAGCCACTGGTTCCCAAATGCGGATGGATATAGATTGCTTCCGAGGCACCATTTTCAACTGGTGCGATGCTGTGTTGGCCAATATGAAGGGCCAACTAACCAGGGCAAAGAATGGACAACTGAAGACCTTTGCAAATGGGCCTTTAGTTGTGAGCTTTGCCCTAGAGAGAGTTCCAATGCTGATCCCCTAGCATCTTACAGTTCCAGTTGGGCCTCCTCGGGAGCCTAAGTTGACGAGATGGGTTGTGGTAATGGCCCGACATCCTGATGAGGGAGCAGCAGTTGTTCGATTTCCTGATGGTTACTTTCACTAGCTGGAGAGCCAGGTCTTTGCGATTCAGGATTTTGCTTATGCCGGAATGGATTTTCGCAATGATCCGGACATGGTTCTTCCACAGGGAGAACAATGGGACGACAGAGGTACTTCATTTTTCACAAGTTTTTTAAATTATCTATTTTATTTTTTTTTATATATCGTCTCAAAACTGACAGCAAAAATTTTCAAAATGCAGATGTAGGCCCACAGCGTCTGGCCAATCTCCGGGCTTTTGAGATAAGAGTACCAGCTGTACCAGCACCGGCCCCACAGGATGTGGCCGCACAGACTTTAGCCGAGCTGGAACAGGACTTAGAGCGTCTCACGGCAGGCATACCAGAGACGACTATGGATGACATTCCTATCTGACTTCAGTGCTATGTGGTCGCAGTCCCGAGACCTTTCAGGAGGTTCCTGTGTAGGGTAGCGCGGGCAGTGGTCTCGTATAGAGAGCACCACCAGTGATTGGCTAGTCACTTTTGTAGACACATATGACATTTTTGGTTTTTTGTACTTATCATTTTTGCCGATCATAAGGTGTTTTTCAACCTATGATCGAAGACAATGTATATTTTTTGACACACTCCTATCTATATATATCATTATTACTGGCTTATTTTGTTAAACATGTGTGATGAAATGTTTATAAATTTACATTTATGATTGTTACAAATGTCTATTTAACATTCGAGACGCCATTGCATCTGCTAATGTATTTAAAGACCTTGGAATATGCTGATATTCAATGTAATCAAATTCACGTTCCAAGAGACACACCCTCAAAAACAATCTTAATAACACTGGATTTCTAATGGCATAGACTCTATTAAGCTGTAATACAACAAGTTTAGAATCTAACCTCACTATCAAACTCCGAATCCCAAATGAAATAGATTCAGATAATAGTTCAATCACTGCACTGTATTCTGCAATGTTGTTTGTTGTTTGACCGAGGCTCACCCCATGCATAGAAACTAACTCGTCAGAGGGCGAATAGATAACCCAAGCTGTGGAAGAGATATTCCGTGTACTACGACAAGCACCATCAGCAAATCCAATGTACGTTTGGAGAGGCGTCAACATCTGCAATATCAAGAGTAAAACCAAGATAAGCCAGAATAACGACGAAAAACACACTCTCTAAGCTAAGCACACTGTCTAAACTAAGCAAACATACCAGCTAGAAAGAAAAAATTAACCTAACTAAACTTAACTGAATCTCCATACCCACCATTTAAGCATAATACCTCTTTAAGTAAAGTCCATTTCTGGGCTTACCCAAAGAGTCCCCATCAAAATCTACCAGCTCATAGGCCCCTTTTGCTAGCTTTCGCTTGACAATGTAGGGCCCATGCCACATGGGAACGAATTTTCCAGCACCTAATTTATCGTTAGCTTGATCATACAATAGCACTAGGTCTCCTTCCGAAAAATTACGAGGGGTCACGTTGCGATCATACTGAGCTTTCATCCTTTTTGCGTGAGTCTCGATTGCCAAAGCAGCGTCACGTCGAGTCTCATCTAATTTAGCTAAGTATAACGGACGCTTCTTCTCTTTAGAAGTAGCTGGGAGTAATTCGATAGCCATTTGAAGTGATGGGATTTCGCATTCAATGGGCAACATTGCTTCCAAACCATAAACTAGTTGGAAAGGAGTGAACCCTGTTGATGTTTTTACTGAGGTTCGGTACGCCCAAAGCGCTGAAAATAACATGTTATGCCAATTCGACCGATGAATACCAATGATTCATCAGATCATGATGACTAGAACTGTGTTGATGGATTCAACCAAACCGTTTGCTTGAGGATAATAAGGAGTAGAACTATCATGACGTAAACCAAGCTGGCTTGTAAGTTCGGTCATCATAATGTTTCGAAAATAGCTTCCATGGTCAGTGATTATCGCTTGTGGGACACCAAACCTAGCAATAATATGATTGAATACGAAAATCGCAGCTGTCTTGCCATCTGCCTCGAATGTAGGCATCGCCTCGGCCCACTTAGTAAAATAATCAACCGCAAGGATGATATACGCATGCCCCCCGGTCGAGTGAGGGTTACATGTAATAAAATCGATACCCCATTTAGAAAAAGGACCAACGGCAATTATAGGGTGGAGAGGAGCAGGTGGTGCGCGCATCTTGTGATCAAACACTTGACAGCTGTGGCATTTTCGGACCGCAATGATACAATCTTTAAACATGGACGGCCAGAAATAGCCAGCACGCAACACCTTCTGAGCTGTGGCATACCCAAACATATGACCGCCACATGCTCCAGAATGGTAGTCATTCATAACCCTTTCTGCCTCTTCATGAGTTAAACAACGACGAAAAACTAAATCCGCCCCACGACGATAAAGAGTATCTCCAATAATTTTGTACTGTTGGGACTGGAAACAAATTTTCCGACGTTCCGACTTTGAAGCTTTGGGCCGAAAGGATTGGGTTTGGAGATAGATGATTATATCTCCACACCACTGATCTAAAGTGCTGATGAGAAACAGAGATTCGTCCGCAATGGGTTCCTCTACCACAGTTTCCGTGTCAGTACGCGGGAAGTCACACATCAATTCCGCAAAAACTAAGGATTTCTTAAACTTGGACTTCTCGAACTCCAAATCGAACTCCTGCAGGATAACAATCCATTTGGAGTACTTGCCCCCTAGCAATTGTTTAGTCAAAATATAGATCATAGGGTTGCAATCCGAGATCACTGTAGTTTTACGGAGAAGAATGTAATGACGAAAACGCTGGACAGCTTGAACAGCTGCCAGGGCCAATTTCTCCACATGCGAATATTTTAGCTCAGTGGGATTTAACGTCCTACTAAGATAATATATCACATGTTCCATTCTGAATTCGTCTTCCTGAACTAAGACCATTCCAATCGTGGAGTGGGAGGCGGCGAGATACAAAAAGTAGTCCTGGTTGTAGTTGGGAGGATGCAACAACGGTGCATGGGTCAATGCGTGCTTAAGTGCATCAAAAGATTTCTGAGCTATCGCATCCCAAGAAAATTGAGCGTTTTGTTTCAACAACCGGGTGAAACCCTTTGTAACCTCGGCGTAGTTAGGAATGAATCGACGTAAAAAGTTTGCTTTCCCCTGAAAAATTTGGAGTTGGCGCAAACTCGAACGAGGAGGCAATTTGATGATAGCTTCGACCTTCGAGGGATCGACGTGGATACCGGCTTTTGAAACGACAAATCCTAGCAATCGTCCCACTTCTATGCAGAAGACACATTTGTGTGGGTTCAACCGAATTCGATAATGCCGACACCTCATAAAAATAGCGCGTAAGTGGACAAGGTTATGAGCTCGATGTAAAGAAAGAGCAGGCAAATCATCGAGATAAGGTTGCACAATGTGCTTGATGTCGTGAAACGCATAAGAAATTGCCCATTGGAAAGTGGCTCCGGCGTTCTTAAGTCCAAAAGGTAATTTGCAGTAAGCAAATGTCCCCCAAGGACAAATGAAAGCCGTTTTTGGTTGATCGGCAGGTAGAATATTGATTTGGTTGTAACCGGAAAAACCGTCCATAAAGGAAAATATTTCGTTGCTGGCACAATCATCAATTATTTGATCGATATAGGGTGTGGGATAGTTTTCTTTTGGACAAGCACGATTTATATCCCTATAGTCGATACATATTCTTATTGTTCCTTGTTTCTTGTTAACCGGAACAATATTCGATACCCAATCCGTTAACGGGATCGGATAAATGAAACCTGCTTTCAACAGCTTCTCGACTTCTGCTTTAATTACCGCCGCTTTCCTAGGGTATATCTAACGCAGACGTTGCCGAACGGGTGTAGCGTCCGGGTAAGTCTTGATTTCATGAACAACAATGGAGGGATCAATTCCTGGCATTTCCTCATAGGACCAGGCAAACACATCGCAGAATTCTTGAAATAGTACCTTTTATGTTTGAATTTCGTCATCTGTACACGAGGCACCTATATGAATGTTCTCAATGATTCCGATTTTAACTGAGATGTCAATGGCAATAGTTTGGGAAATGTTTCCCAAATTCAACTCTGAATCAGGATGTTTCATGGGATTCTGAGCGTCCTTGACATATTCAGCTGTAAAAATTGATGAAAAACCATTTTCAAAGTCATCACCCTCAGGTAAAAACAAAGATCGATGATGAAGATCTTCCCATCGTAGATCATCTACACTTAGGATTTCGCGAAGTTGTTCGTCAGATGACACAACTTCAGGAAACGTTATCCGTTCTGAGGTCGATGTGAAAAGTGATTCTTCACGGACCACATTCATTTGGTCGATTTGGGTTGAACTTAAGTCGGAAAAAGACTGCACGGCCTCATAAGCAATTTCATATGGACTCAAAGGCATTGCATTACCGAATGAGTCTATCTCAGATTCAGATGGGACAATCCAAGGATCATCATAGATAATAGTGTCTGAAGTAATCATATGAATGGTTGCGAATGAAGGGTCTGCGTTGATTGGAGGGAAAGGAAAAGTTCCCAGTAAACCGAAATCTTTAACTAATCCTACACCAACATCCTTGTAAGGGATAGTCGTTTTACCGACATGCTGGATACTTTCTGAAGAGGCTGGGTCGGATGAAAAGTAAGCCAACTGGTCTATCATCACGATCTTACCATTGTGTGGAAACTTTATAACTCTGAAGACCGATGACACGACCGCTATCATAGCGTAAGACCAACTACGACCCAAAAGAAGGTTGTAGTCTAGAGGGGCATCAACCACCTCCACATCCAGACTAACGGTTTTTCCTTCAACCCCTATAGGCAAATCCTGTAGAATGCCAAACGGATGGAACCCACGGCCATCAAAGGCCTTAAGAATCGTCGGGGATTGGTTCAGTGAAGGAGAGCCAAGCAATCTCCAACACTGAATCGACATAATACACGTAGAAGCTCCTTCATCAATTACAGTCCAATGAATTGGCCTGTTTTTTACTATCACTGGAATCTGGAAAGCCATCTGATGGGGGAGACGCGGTGTACTATTTTCTAGATCAAAGATTATCAGGTTCGGGTCCTGAACATCAACAGCTCCTATAGCAGACAAAAGTAATTTTCTCTGTGCTGGGCATGATTGCAGCACTTCCAAAGCCGACATTGCTGAGGGTGAAACAGCCAAATCCTCAACAATGTTGTAATTCTGGGCCGCTCTCGCATGTGGATTGAAAGCAGACCTTCGAAGTACACCCTTGGTGGGCGGTTTTATTACTAAGTCAGGGTTAGGTTTCGCGATCTGTAGTGGATCGGAACCGGGAGCTGAGGTTGATGGATTTGAACGAGAAGATTATGCTTCTTTCGATCCATCAACAGGACTTTTACTACCATAATCTTGTGATCGAGTCGCAATCCGTACATGAGACATCATCAATATGGGTTCTTCACTGGCACTCGAGGAAGAACCTATCATTTTACTCTCCTGCTTTGGAAATGGATCTTTCAAAACAGCAGGAGTTGGGGAACCTTTAACGATTTTCACAACCTCCGCCTGATGAGGGCAATCTCTTGTGAAATGATCTTCTTCACAAATTAAACAAGGATAGCGAGGTTTGCGCTTTTCGTCGTTAGATTCCAACTTCTCTTTTTTCTCCTTTGGAGCCTTGTCTGCTTTGTCCTTCTTCTTACCTTTCTTCTTACCACCGTTTTTTGATTTAGCCGTAGATGACTCTACAGCGTGAATGTCGGCGGTAATTTCAGGAGAAGATTCTCCTGTCGGGGAGTCTGGTAAGGTTATTATTGGAGAAGAGTTCTTTGAGGATTTCTTCTTACTTTTAGTATTTACCGTACCAATCATGCCATCAGCAGCATGAGACCCCGAAGGAGCAGCAGCGATTTGATTCGATTTAGGAAGATCTGGGATCTTCTCGTGCAACGTACCCGACTGAGTGTAAACTAAGTCAAGGTACTGGGCTTGAGCAATGACTTGCTCCTCAGTAACTACTCCGGCCTTAGCTACATCTTCAGTAATCTTCGGTAATAATGATTTTACAAACCATTCAGCTAAGATTTGGTCCGGGATAAAAACTTTCACTAAACGTCTTCGACGTCTCCATTCATGGATATGATCGGAAATATAAGTGGACGTCGATTGTTTTAATGAAGTTAATAACTCAGTACCATTATCGTATCTGACCGGCAACTGAAAATGAGTTAGGAACGAGGTAGCTAACTGGCTGAAATTGTAAAAAGAGGCACGTGGTAACTCAATGTACCACTTGGTCACGAGACCAATGAACGTACGCTGGAAAAGAAGTAAGCGGATCGAATCATCCGAGATAGAATTTGAAGCACACCAGAGGTGGTAAGTCATCACGTGATTTGACGGATCCTCTCCAGACTTACCTTCGAACTTGGGTATATCACTGGGCAACTTATTTGGCATTGGCGGCCAGAACGGAAGATATTGAATTGGATCGTTCGTTAGGCGCATCAAGTTTGGTAAATCCAAAGTTGCGATAAACGGTAATTGTCGGTTAGGATCTCTAAAACTCTGGGTCACAAGACCAGTCCCAGGAGGAGGATATCCAAGATAACTTGGAACAGGAATCACATTCGGGATATTATATCCTCCTGGAAAACCAGGATTAACCAGACCGTACTGGGGTTGTTGAGGTTCGCTATAAGTGTACCCAGGATACAGTTGATACTGGTAAACTAGTTGTTGGACAGCAGGACCAAATTGGTACTGTCCCTGGTACTGTTGATAGGTAAATTGAGGTTGACTTGTTACAACAGTACTTAAACCAGGCTGCCCTACAGGCATCTGGACCGTGGTTTGAATCGTAGATCCGGACAACGGTAAAGATGTCTGAGGAGTGGTTGCAGAGACAGTAGAAACCGGAGTTGTCGATACTCCAGAAGTAAGTGCAGTAGATGTTGCAGTAGTTGCAGCAGTCGTTTGAGATGGAGTACTAGGTGCAATTGGTGACTGAGTAACTACCGAAGTTACAGAAGTTTGAACATTTGACTGGACAGGTTGCGGTTGCTGGGGTGAACCAGAAACTACGGGTTGTCCAGTTTGAGGTACCAACTATATACTTAGCTGCAACACCTGTTGACCTTGTGATGGATCCCACATTATCATTCCGGGGTATTGACCCGTAACAGGTTGAGGATACTGAGATCCATAACCGGATTGAGGATAGGATTGATAACTGAAAGGCACAGTTCCCATACCTTGAACATATGACTGACCTTGAGGTGGTTGAAAACCTTGACTCGAGTATTGACCTTGAGGTTGATAACCTTGGGGTAAATACTGATACTGGGGTTGACCTTGACCTTGAGGTTGATACCCTTGAGGTAAATATTGATACTGAGGTTGACCTTGGGGTACATATTGAGGCTGGGGTTGACCTTGAGGCATGTATTGTACTATGGGTACATACTGTCCTTGAGGTTGCCCCCCAGACACGATTTGTGTACCTTGAGGTTGCCCCCCAGGCGTTAATTGAGGCTGCCCCCCAGGCGGTAATTGGCCACCTTGAGGTTGAGAAACGGGAACTGAACCTGACATCATGTAAATGTCCCCTACACCCAACGGTTTATTACCATTGTTTCCAGCTAATAACCCATGATCAATGGGTTGAGGAGATGCCCCCGCAAAGGTACTAGAAAGTGACTGATACCCGGCGGGAACAGAAGGACCGCCTTGCAAAAAAGATTCAGGAGATTGAGTGAACACGGACGACTGACCAGACATATTTACAGGAGTATAAATACCTCCAAGTGGAAAAGGAGTACGAGGTGGAGAAAAACCTATCCCTGAGTTGTCTAAATAATTGGTTAACGAAAGGTACCAAGTAGTACTTCTAGGAGGACTGTAAAAGATAGATTCACGCTCCCTTAGATCAATAGTAGGTTGATCTTCAAGGATAGATACGCCTAATTCTTCCTCTGGAGCAAGTTCTTCAATAGCTATCAAACCAGTAGGAAGATTTTCGGTGATGACTCTTTCTACCCTAGGTGAATCTGGTACACTAGAAGTTGGAGTAACAGGTTCAGATACTTCAGGTTCTTCACCTATATCACTAGTAGATGAAAAACTACCAGCAAGCTCGGAAACTGCAACTGCTTCAGGATTATAACCTGTTTCTAGACCTTGGTAATCTGGATGGACTACCAAAGACGACTCTCCTTCTTCAGGTGAACCTACTCTACTGCCACTAGGAGGAGTTACAAGGACCTTCAAACCTTCGTAATGACTCGGGACGTCTTGAGGAGGTTCACCCCGAAGTCTACGGGATTTCCTCAACAATTCGGCCATAGAAACAACCTCAAGAGACTTGCCCCGAAGTCGACGGGACTGTCTCGGTAATTCCGCCACAGTTAAAAACTTTTAACTACTGCACATGCAAACAAAGTAAAATATCAAAGCAAACCACCTAAAGTCTCTAAAGAACCAAACAAATTTGAATCACACGCCTAAAAAATCTAGGGCATCAAACCAAGCATAAACAGTAGCCTTCCGAACCAAAAATGCTAGTTGGAGATGAAACCCAACATCGCCGGATTCAGTACAGAAGTGGCGGGTGGAACAGTTACCCCGGCAACCTGCTTAATGAATAGACCGGCACAAGTTCCTCCACTTTAACCATCTCGAGTGAAGTGAACCCCCCGGAAAATCCAAGTGAGTCTAGCCGACGTCTGCTCCAGGTACAGTGGGATCTTCCCTCCACCGTCACCTCGGTAGAATCTTAAAGATAATGGTCACTAAGGTTACCAATAGCAACAAATGCACCTGGGGGAACAGTCTACACTCTGACAACACGCAAGGGCAGAGTATCAAGCTCAATCCCCTTGCCGGCTCCTTGACAATAATCCAAGGTTTATAGACAAGTGACCCTGGCTCCTCGACAATCGTTAATCCGAGGTTTACCGTTTCTAATACGTGCGTATCTGGCGTCGTTCCCAATGAGGGAGGATTGATCCCCTCACTGGTTCGGACACGAGCTCGTGCTTCTCCTTTAAGAGGAGCTTTCCCAGAGTACAAATAAAACAATTGGATTTATTCTATCACAAGATAAGCTACTTGTTTGGTTTTGTTGTCTTGGAGAGTTAATTACTCTCCTACTCCAAGACACTAGCCTGATCTAAATTGGTGTTTCAGAGCCCTAATAAATAAAAGTTACTAAGTTGATTTTACTTTAAGCGTTAATTTTATGGTTTTTCTTAAAGACAAAAGGTAGTGGAGATGAAACTGGTGGTGTGTAGACTCAACTCGCAACCACTACAAAGATGCACCTAAGATGATTTACACTACTTTTCTTTTTTCAATGAATCTCCTAACTAAGAGAGTTGGAAAATGCAAATTTTATAGAAAACAACTTTCTTAGTAAAGACAATCAAAGAAACAATCTCTTTATCTTTTCAAAACACACAACTCATGACCACTAATTACTCTACGAAATTTCCTTTTTCTCCCAAAAGTCTACAAACGCTACCAAAGCAAACTTTTTCCAAAAGAATTTTTGTGTTTTTTCTATATTAATAAAGCATATAAAAACTATTTATCAAATAAAATTTAACAAATCTAAAACAATCAAATCAAATTCAATCAAAAGCAAATTAAAAGGAAATCTACCTAAAAGGAAAAAATAATGAGGACAAAAGCCTACAAGGATAATTCCCGGATGTTTTACTCAGTCAAAATGCAACTAAGGATCAGTTCATGTAGAACCATAAACTAATCAAAAAAACAAAATCGAAATCTTTTTGTTCTTTTTTCTCAAGAATGGAATTCAAGGCTTTAACAAACAAACTTTTCGAGATTCGCAAAGAGAAGACACAAAGGTAGGTCTCTCACAAGGGTGACTTCTATGACAGGCCCGACTCCTAAGAGGACTGACCAAAACCAAGGAGATCCAAAGTTTGACAACCTCTAACGCCAAAGTCACTACAGGACCGGTTAAAAAATCAAACCCTAAGGCAAAATCCCTATGAATTCCATCAAAACCCTCGACACTAACGGGACAAGTTCAGGTGAAGATCTCTGACAGTAAACAAATGGATCTGGGCAGTAAAAACAATTTAAAAACAAAATCTAAAGAGCAAAAAGAGGAAAAATGAAATTTTCTCAAATTTGACAGGGGTACGCAGGTGATCTGTTGACACAGGCATAGGTACGCCCTGTGCACAAAGACGCAGTGCGTACAAGTACGCACTGTGTCAAACTCAAAGACTGCGTACTGCTGGCAAAGCTAAGAAAAATAAAAATCTAAATTGACTCTAAGCTAACCCACCCAAATACACAGTTAGACAGCCAAACATCAGAAAACAAGCAATTTTTCTCAGACCAAAATATCAAATCAAAGAGAACTCAAACACATTCATGGAGTCCCCAGCGGAGTCGCCAATTTGTCACACGGAATGAGTCGTTAGTGCAGACACAACCGACCTCCCTAGAAGCCTAAGACTTTCTAGTGACAAACAAGACAAATAAGAGCAATCCTTCTCTAAATATGCTTTTACAATATGAGAAATCAAGTGTTTAGATCCTACCTGTAACCCAACGCTGTTGTAGTAGTCCAGCTTCATTGATCCGGATGAGCTCCTCCTTCCCTTCGAAACCTGCATTCACTAACAATCAAACGATTAAATAGCACCTGAATATCACATAAAATAAAACATATTTAACATATAGACCAAGGCGTATATGAAACAACTCATAAATAACAAATTATTGAGAAGAATGGACTAATTTGTATTAAAAGGTAACAAAAGGAACCATTACAACCTGAGCCTTGGTGTTGTGCAAGTCCCTCCTAGGGTCCACAAGAGTTCTCCTTTACTTTGATCAACTCACCCACTTCCAAATAGAACAAGCAAAGATGGTAATCTCTCCTCACAAGCTTCTACAAGGAAGTCCTAATTCCAGCAGCATCTACCCTTAGGAATATTTAGCTTTCAACCTCTCCTCCCTTTGGCCCAATGCCTATATTTATAGTGCTCTAGAGGAAGTTATTCAGGTCCACCATCAATGGGATAAGCCCCTCTTTGGATGGGATAGCTCCCCTCTTGATGGGATAAGTTCCTCTTTGGTAGGGATACATGAACCATCTGGAGGCGCTTCATACACGTCAAACAAGCTTCTAGAAGACTCTAGAAATGACCACAAGTAACTTTTTTGGAGTGAAACTTGCGCTTTTTGACCTTTACAGGAGTACGCACCCATTGCTTTACATACAGAGCGTACAAGTACACAGGTATTATGAACTTGGGTTGCGTACACGCAGGTAAGGCTAAGAGAAACTGCGTACCACAGATAATTAACTTTAAATGACTTTTCTCTCTTTCTTGGAGTTTGACATGAAGAGCAGAGGCATGAGACTTGCCAAGGAGGATAGTATGACAGTGGATGGAGCCATACTAACTGAAAATAGTCATGGTGACATTTTTTAGTGTAACACAATGTCTTGGTTTGGTAGCCAAATTATGACACAGTCATTCACTTGATTTACACTTTTGCTGAACAAGTTGGCTCGTGATGAGACCCCTTGTCTTTTGATTTAAACAATCTTGAGTCATTGCCCTGTTTTGATGGACAGTGTTTGGAAAAGTCAGCAAAGTTATAATATCTGTGATCATGATAATCCGGCTCGTGATGAGACCTCTTATTCTTTGAGATATAGTGTTTCTTGGATTGTCCCTCTGAATGCTGCGATTTTCTTTAACAGGGAGGAAATCATTGTTTTCCTTAAGAAAGATCTGGACGACAATAATAGAGTTTGAAAACAGCAGTTTTACAAAGAATCTTTATTTTGTTATTGATACCTTTCATTGTGCTGATATAAAACAATTCCTTCGCTAAAGGTTGCTTTCATCAAATTTTTTGAAGTTGAAACTAGTATCATATCTAGGCTAAAGTTTTTAACTGTATCTGTCAATAATAAAGATCATATTTTCAAAAAATTTCTATTTATACAAGCGAAAAGCTCAAAATCTGAAAGAGAATTGGTGTCTTTTCGCGAATACCGATAGTAACCATTAACAACTGGTTTTATTATGAAAAAGAAAAGAAAAAACAAAACTATTCTACAAAATAGAAGAATAATCTTCTATGGAAAATATACTTTAAGGATTTGACCATTAACAGGAAAGAATCCCTTCTACCTGCTAGATCCTATAAGACAAACGTTGATGGACCTATGACTTTAACAATCTGAAAAGGACCAAGCCACATCTTTTGAAATTTTGTATGTTTGCCCTTTTCTTCATGAGCCTTATCCCATTTTAAAACTAAATCTCCCATCTAAAAATTTTTTCTGGTCATTATGTTTGAATCAAAAGAGGATTTTATTAGCACTTGATGATGAGCATGGGTTTTCTTAGCTTGTTCTCGTTGCTCTTCTAAATTGATTATTTCCGTTTTTCTTAGTTGTATGGAGGAAGTAGGCACTTCATCAATGTATTGTATTAAAGACAAAGAGGGAATGACTAAGTGAGTTGGAAGAACCACTTCTTTCCCATAAACTAAATTAAAGGGGGAAGTGCCGATCGAAGCTTTTTTTGTTATTCTATCTGCCCATAAAGCATTTACCAAAGCTTTATGCCAATTCTTTTGGTTTTGGTCAACTGTTCTTTTAATAATCCTGATTAGGTTTTTATTTGTTGACTCAGCTAACCCATTACCTTGCGGATAGTAATTGGCCGAATATTTTAGTTTGAACCCTCTTTTAAGTGCGAACTCAGTCATTGCATTTCCAGAAAAGTATGATGCATTATCAAACATTAAAGCCGTTGGCAATCCAAACCTAGTGATTATAAATTGATCTATGAATTCGATAATATTTTCAGAATTAGCTGTCTTGAGAGGAACTGCCTCTACCCATTTAGTAAAATAATCTGTTGCCGTGAGGATGTATCTATGCTGCTTAGAAGAGTGAGGAACGATCTCACCTATTATTTCCAAGCTCCACTAGCTGAATGGTTGCTCGATGTTTACCGGTTGTAGTGGCAGGGACGACTTCTTTTGTCTTCCAGCAGTAGTTTGGTAGACTTGACATTTCCTCACGTAACTGTGTGAATCTTTGAATAGCGTAGGCCAGTAATATCCTGCACGTAAAATTTTATGTGCAGTAGCATCTCCAACATAGTGTCCTCCTGCTGGTCCATCGTGGAGTTCCTGCAAAACTTTTTCAGCTTCAGTTTTTTCAAGACATCTAAGAAGAACAGAATCATAATTCTTTCTAAAAAGAATATCATTTATGAGCTGATATTGTTTAGCTTTCAATCTCAGATCTCTTTTCTTAGTGTGATCCAGGTGTGATGGAGCATACCCGTTCTTAAGATAATAAATGATATCAGCATACAATGATTCTGCATCATTTAGGCTTACCTCATACATTTGTATCTCTTCGGATGAAATTTCAGAGATTTGGGATGCTCCAGCCAACATTTTGCAGAAGCCTTGACCTCTTACAATGTTTGCTGGTTTAATCTCAAGGTCTTATTCCTGTAAAGTAGTGATCCAATTTGCTCTTTTCTCACCCATATCCTTCTGTACTAGAAGATTTCTTACCGCTGGAAATGGTACTATGATCTTAGTGTGGGTTTTGAGTAAGAAAGGTCTGAAATATTTGATCGCTTTGAAAACAGCATAGGCCTGTTTTTCTACGTCTGAATAATTGAGTTTAGCACCTTGTGAATTTGAGCTAAAAACACAATTGGAGCTTCCACTTTTTCTTGATTGGCTTGAGTTAGAATCGCAGCATATGATTTCTCTGAGGCAAATGTGTACAAAACAAAAGATTCTGAAAAATTCGGGGTTGCTAAAGATGGAGCATTAATAATAGCTTGTTTGATCAGGTTTAATGCTTCATGTTCATCTTGACCCCATTTGAAATTTGAATTCTTTTTAATCATGGTTTGCAAAGGAGACACAATTCGTGAAAAATCTAGGACAAATCTCTTTACAAAATTGATTTGACCAAGGAAAGATTGCATGGCTTTTTTATTATGAGGTATAGATATTTCAAAGATTTCTTTGATTCTGTCAGGATCAATGTGAATACCGGATTTTGACACTATGAATCCTAGAAGTTTTCCTTCACTTAATGCGAAAAAAGATTTCTTTGGGTTAAGTGAAATCCCATACCTTAAACATCGTTGAAAAATTTGTTTTAAATCTTTGAGATGATCGCTTCGCTTCTTGGAGTACACTGTTATATCATCCAAATAAATCACTACAGATTTATTGACTAAACCCTTAAATGCAATGTCCATGGCTCTCTGAAATGTAGTGCTGGCATTAATCAGACCAAATGGCATCTTCCGATATGCATATGTGCCCCATTTAGTTCTGAATGTGGTTTTCAACTGATCATTGGGATGCACAGCACTTGATTATATCCTGAAAATCCGTCCAAGAAAGACATCAGTTCTGAGCCTGCTACTGCCTGTAATATCTGTTCCATAGGTGGAAGAGGAAAATTGTCTTTTTGACAGGCTTTGTTAAGATTCCAAAAATCGATACAGATTCTAATATCTCCGTTTTTCTTTCTAACGGGTACCATATTGGAGACCCGTTTGGAATGTCTAACGGGGAAAATTATTCTCGGTTTTAATAACTTATTTAGCTCAGTTTTTATCTGATTTTCTAAATTGGGGTGGATCTTTCTCAGTTTCTGTTGGATAGGTTTTTCGTTGTCAATCATAGGAATAGTATGCTGAATGATAGAAGTGTCGTACGTCTTTAGCTCATCGTAATTCCAGGCAAAAACATTTTTATATTGTCTCAAAAGACGAATATATGCTAGTTTTTCTTCGAGGACTAGGCCGATGCCTAGATTAACATTTTGTGGTTTATCATCGGTTCCTAGGTTTACTAATTCGTAGTTCAGAGTTGGACTGTAGAGCTTTGAATTGGTAGATCTTTTAAACCAGTTTTTCAAATCGTATAAATCTTCTAACTTAACCACCAATTTAGGTATAGCATTATCAGTGCTATTTTGTTGTATTTTTCGATCGTGATGGTCTTCGTCAATTATCTGATTGGAGTAGGATCCTTCAGAAGTGAGGAAATTTACAATATCAGGATCGTCATTGAATACTCTCCAATTTGTAATGTTGTTAGGGATGGACGGTCTAAAGATGAATTCTATTGAGAATCTATCTGGACTAAAGTATTCGGAGGGAATAAGCCTAGAGGCTACGTTAGCCAAAAGTTCTGCGCTTGCGTTTTAGAGTCTCAGGATTGAAGAAATATTAAATGCTATGAAATTCTCAGTCAGATCTTGTACTAAAGATTGATAGTGTTTTAAATGATCTGATAGGCAATGTATAGTGTTATGTACCTGTTTGACGATAATCTCAGAGTCTCTGAAGACTTGAAGATACTTGACGTTTAACCTGATTGCTTTGTATAGGCCTTGCACCAAGGCCTCATATTCTGCTGTATTGTTTGTGCAATTGAATTCGAGTTTGCACGTAAGCATGGTCTTGTTTCCTTCTGGACTAATCAGAGCGCATCCTGCTCCTGCTCCTTCGTTAGATTTAGAGCCATCGAAATATAATTTCCAAAACAAAGATGTATTTACAGGTTCATCTACAAAATTAACACACCTTGAACTATCAGTTTGGGAAAAAATTTCGACTTGGGACAAAACTGAATTTTCTAAGTAAGGTGATGTGTGAGCATTGAAATTACCGAGAAAAGAATCTACCGAGTAATTGCCTATGATACTGCTTCATTTTCTCCCTCTAATTCCGTTACTATGTACTTTTGGTGTAACTCTCGTTCAACCTTTATTTGATTCGGTTTACCGTTGTAGGGTAACCACATGTGTGACCAGTCAGATGCAAAGTATCCATGGAGTTTTTTGGACCAATCCCTGCTAACAATTAAGCCATAGAATTCTGGGATATCAGCCACTAGAATGTCAATAACCTGACATACCTTCGGGTTAGATGACAATCTTATGGTTACTTGATTAATTTCACCAATCACTTCGACTTGAGATCGATCAAGTTGAACTATGCGCACTGCGGATTTTTGTGGTTGAACATTTAACTTAGCACATATTGATCTGGGTAAAATATTCGATGAAGCACCGGAATCTACCAAACAATTGTGCACATTTTTGTTGAAAATCTCGTAAGTGAGAAGAAATGGGGGAGTGTGAGATCTTGATCTTCCTCCAATCAAGGCGATATCATTTGGATCAATATTATTGATTGCGTTAGTTGGAGGTATTCCCATGTTGTGGGAAGCTTGAGAGAGTACAGAGGTAGGCAAAGGTACAATAGGCACAGCATGTAATTCTTTCATCATTATCTTCTGTTGATGCTTCAATTTGCTCAATTCATAAAGGGTAATATTAGCCCTAGTCTTTTTCATGTCATCAATAATATTGTACTCCATTTCATCCGACACTATCAGTGTTTTTGATGGAGTTGTTTGATCTGCTCGGACTGGGCTAGATTGAGTCGCTTTAGTAGTTGTTTTCTTTGTTGCGACTTTATCTTTTGTTGTAGGGCTTGCGCTCTTCTGCTTAGGGGTAGTTTGGGGAGGATCAAGCTGATTTTTGCTTCGTGTGCTAACCGGAAATACTTCTTGATCTTCTTCTTGTGGGAGGATGAAATCCCACATTCCTTGTAATTCCACAACTTCTTCATCATCGGTCTGCCCTTCAGTGGCACTTTCTTCCTCTTCCTCTTCCTCAGTTTCAGCATTGGAGATGGCATTGGGTGGTTTTGCATCCGTTGAAAGACCTCTTTTAAAAGCTCTGTAGGGCTTTTTTAAAGAAGTTTATGCTACTTGTTTTTTTATGTCAACCATCTCATTAGACATGGTCTTTAATACTTTCTGCAATCCTTCCAAATTGAAAGGGTCTTTTGTTTGTTTCTTCTTGGAGTCTTCCTTGAAGGTGACTTTTTTAGACTTGCATTCCTCTATCGCGGATCTCTTTTCCAGGGCTATTACGCGTTTCTCTACTGCTATCGCCTCTGTCATGTTTTCAACTAAGGTTGTTTTATTCGCTCTATCCACGAAGATTGCTATGTTTGATGGTAAAGCAGTAATATACCATTCACATCGTACTTCTTCGCTGGGTTGAGAAGCAGTGGGAATTTTGTTGAGAATTTTATTGAACCGTAAATCGAAATCTTTGATAGGTTCTTTAGCTTGGGCCTTAAGATTGGATAGGTCATTGATTAATGTTGTTGTTGATCTGTCATCATCAAACTTGATAAGGAATTGATTCTGGAAGATATCCCAACTTGCGATAGACCCGGAGGGTAATGAAAAATACCATGACCCGGTTGTCCCTTGCAGTGTATAGGGAAAAAGCCGAACAACAACATCTTCGTTAGTAACTCCGTTGAGATTGATAGAAAGCATGAAATCGTTTATGTGTTCTTCTGCTAGCATGCCTGCTTCTGGATTGAATTTGGGCAGCCATTTCTCAGGATGGGCCAGTATTTGACTCAAGGGTGCAAGCATTAAAACTGCCCCAGGGTTGTTCCATGGAGACTGGGCCATCGTTGAGTTGCTAGTAGAGAAAATTGCAGAAGATGATCTCTGTGGCTGGGAAGATGAGGATACTATGATCGTAGATGATTGAAGAGGGGTTGTGGGAGTCCCGGTAGATGGATGGATGATGGTTTGGAATGGAGGTGTGGGTGATTGACTTCGCGGTGAGGTAGTTGAAATGGGCGATGTAGACGAAAGAGTCTCACTGTCAGACTCTTGTGGTGATTCCCTCGCTCTTTTCCTGGTGGGAAGAGGCAAATCAGTTGGCTGGATGCCAAATTTTTCACTCTTTAACCTGATTAGGGGATGAGCAGGATTGTACTGCGAAGTCACACTGCTTTGAGATTTATCAGACCTCTGAGGAGAAATGGAAAATCCCTGAAGTTTGTGAATCAGAGATTCAACTCCAGGAGGTTTAATGGTAGACTGGTCTGAAATATCAGGGTGTGTAGTAGCGATTGATACTCGAGTGACTTCTGACTCTGAATTCAAATATACTGGAGAAGTCGGGGGCGATGATGAGGGTGATTTACTCTCAGAATGGTATTTAGATTTTGATTTAAGTGCCATTCATAGTTCAGGCCCTCCTTCTAGTGCCAAATATGTTGAAGCCCCGAAAATCGGGTCGACAACAAGGGGGATACCCACCCAATCCGGACCTTGGTTGGCAGCTCCTTATCTGTTTGGTGTAGCGGGTCCGACTGGGGATAATGGGACCAGTTTCCCAATCTAAGGGTGTGTGTGTGTGCAAAGTTGGATGATGTTGATCTAAGGGTTCTAATCTAAGCTACTTTAATCTAATTCTATGCTATTGTAATCTAATTAAAAAAGCACATCTAATCTATGCTAACCCGGGATGTATTTCTTATATTATGCGATCTAAAGAGATTTCAAATAATAACTGGTAATAAAGATCATTCAGCTATCATAAGAATGGAAATAAATTAAGATGAACCACTTTGCATAAAAAGTTAGGCAAAACAGTTGTGAACAGCATATCGCATAATAAGTTATTCATATATCAAACATAAATAAATGACTCCACCGTACAAAAGTGCCAAATGGTAACTCAAACATTCATGCAATAACATATAAACAACTAAAAACTGTATATCACTTTAAGAATATAAGCAGAAATGGCCAAGAGATAAAAGTACCATTTATGATTGGTTCTACTCATAAGCTTCAAGCAACGATGATTTATCTCTACTTGTTCTAAAATCTACCAAGAGTACAGAAGTGCAACATTAGTAGCAGATATCAAATGCAAACATTAATAAACCTTGATCCATTCATTCATCAAAACCTCCTCTGAGGGTGCAAAAGTGCATGTTCTGAGGACAAGTTTTTGACAAATTTCTGGACCCTTCTCTAAATGCCTGAGAAGGGTTTAAATACTGCTAACTAAATAACTTAATTACATAAATTTAGGATACGGTTTAAATGACCGCCCTTTATCTAAGCAAACTTATTTCTAAAAATTGAATCTAATTTCTAACTATTTCTGCATTTGCTCCTTAGTGTTGCGAGCATGTAACATTTGCCTGGGAAGAGTCGGCTGGTTGTCTTCTGCTTTTGCTTGGGCTACGAAAATAGAAATGGCAAGCGCTGGCACCACTTTTAGTAAACTAGAAGATATTTTTGGGAATCATCTTCTGGTTGGGCGAATTTACTATGTATATACTTGGTAACAACCCAAATTCCTCTTAAATTGCCTCTGCTTTTGCTATCTCGGTTTCCGGACTCGTGGATGACTAAGCAAGTTAGGGACTTTGCTTACTGAACAATTTTCTTAGCGATGCACGATTAGCGCTAGAAACTGCCTCCGTTCTTTGATCCGGGCCTTTCTGGTGCGTTTTCCGCCTTTAGCGCTTTTTCCTTTATTGGGCATAAGCTTCAGAATTTTGTAAACATGCTGCTTTTGTGAGCTTTTGACCTTGAGTGTCGAATCGCCTATTGATATCAGCATCTGTTCAGTAATACTCTGAAATCTGCATTTCTGTTGCATGCGGTATCCGTTTATGAGGGCATCTCTTCTCTGTTCTCTGAGCATTGACACTTTCCCTTTTTCCTTAGATGTTTCCTGCACATTGCTTCATGTTGTTTCCTATTTTTTATTCCTACAGTTCACGCAAAGGAAAAGAGTAGTGATAATAAATTTTGACACGAAAGCTTTAAGCTCTACGAATGTATAAAATCATGACACCCACAGTGAACTGACTCTTCGAAAAACAAAAAACTATCCTTCATGAATACTTTGGCGTACATTCATTAATTTCTTTTAAGGCGCACGCCCAATTTTTGGTTTAGGGACAGCTTTTCTTGAACGCTGAGCTGAGGAAAATTTGAGATGGGTGATTTCAGTGACTCGCATCGCATCATCGCCGATCGCATTATCAAGATGTGTTATCGCAGAGTTTCCTGATCAGTTTAGCACAAAATCGCGCAGATCGCAGCACCGCAGCATCGCAAAATCGCAGATCGCATTTATCGCAAGATCGCATTTATCGCAAGATCGCATTTATCGTTGCAATTTGTTAAGTTATTGTGTGTTGTTTATGTGATGTTGCGATATGCGATGTCGCATATCGGCCATCAGAGATTTCTTAAGATTTTCATTTATGGGTGCTTCTTAATGTATGCGATGCGATGAATTTCGCGTCGCTTCTTCGCAGTTTTTTATTGTGCTCATAAAGAAATGTTTCACTCTTCTCCGTGCGATGTATTTTTTGAGGAGTATAATACAAAAAATTTTATAAAATTTTTTGAATTTTTTACTAAGGGTCCCCACTTCTTTAGTGTTATTGCTAATACTAAAGAAGGATGGGGGTTGTTAGTGGTCACAACAGCTTCTCACAAGCCTTCTTCTCTACCCTCCAAGCTCCTATTTCCTTGCACAGTTTCTCTTGGGTGATCCTGCTGTTACCAAGTGGAACACTGATCTCACACCCTATGAAAACTATGCAATCCTCAAGGAACCTTTCTTGACTACATGCATGAGTTTCCTTTATAGGAGAAAACATGCAACTGATAGTACACTGTCCTTGACATTTAGTTCAACTGGATCTTTCTCGGAATAGACATGCATGAGTTTCTGACGAGGGAATATTCAGTTATCTATAGTACACTTGTTGAGTGCATGCATGCATCAACTGACTGATAACTCACAATTAGTTCCTCAAACAGTTTGGAACTAATTTAACTGGACTTAACTCAGTAAGCTGAGCTAACTAATTACAACTCAAATATAACTCAATCTTATCTCCTTAGTTAAGGGATAATTGTTGCATGACTTCAGAAAGACTTCTAACTTGAATTTCTCCAACTAATTAATCGACAATGAATTAATAAATTATTTCCAAGTAGCTGGTGAGACTAAATTCGAATTTTAATTCACAATTTTAATTCAAGGACAAATTAAACATAGAATATTCTGGGTTCTATTTTTATCATTTCTTGTTGATATTTTCAATACACAATGCTCAGATTGACCCCTTATCAAAGACTTTGGAAATTATATTGGACAATCATCAACTCATATGCATCCCCTTGGCTCGACCTCAACCTACTTGGAGGAACAAAAGGACTGGAGAGGCCATGCTAGCTCGAAGACTGGATCATTTTCTCATCAAAGAACCTCTTATTGGGTCTCTCTCTATCTACAAACAATGGGTTGGATCAGGTGGACTATCTGACCACTCCCCCATTTATCTTGAGATTGTTGGTCATGCCCGCAAGCCTAAAGCCCCTTTAAGTTTAATGCTACCTAGTTAAAAGACATGGACTACATCAAAATGGTCTCGGACTTTTGGAAGGCTCACCCCCCTGATTCTGGTCGATCTATCTCTAAAGGATTTGCCAACAACCTTCTTAGACTTAAGAGATTAACCATTGATTGGGCCAAAGACAAGAGGAAGAAGGATGACCTCAATCTACTCAATATTGAACTTGAGCTTGCCAGTCTGGAAGATGTTGATGGGAGAGGATACTCATCTGTTGAAGCTAAATCCCATCTCAATGAGCTTGAGGTAGAAAGGAATAGGATTCTAAAAGACAGAGAAGGAACAAGGCGACTCAGGAGTCATGCCATCTGGTTACAAGCTGGGGAAGATAATATGAAGTTCTATCATCATTTTGCAAATGGGCGTCAAGTGATCAACACCATATGGCAGATGACTAATGAGGAAGGCCAGAGAATTCACACCTTTAATCAACTTGCATCGCTTAGTTCATCACATTTTGTTAAGCTTTACAAGGCCCCTCAAGAATAATCTCTTGCTAAGATTATCAGGGTGGCTAGTCTCTTTCCTTGTTTCATTGATCATGATGCAGTCGAGGACCTCAACAAGCCTATTTCTATGGGAGAGCTGGAGGGCACATTAAAATGGTTGAAAAAGGATAAGATCCCTTGGTCGGATGGTTGGACGATTGA
This sequence comes from Pinus tabuliformis, assembly GCA_031772625.1. Lineage (NCBI taxonomy): Eukaryota > Viridiplantae > Streptophyta > Pinopsida > Pinales > Pinaceae > Pinus > Pinus tabuliformis. The sequence continues at coordinate 336,012,374 of CM062817.1, forward strand.
ATTCTACTTGAATTTTTTCGATTTACTTGGGAAAGATCTACTTCAATTCATTGAGGAATGTCGAATCAGTGGTCGAATGTACGATACATTCAACTTGACTTTCATTGCTTCAATACCTAAAATTGATTCCCCTTATATTTTCAATGACTTTCGAGCCATCTCCCTCTATAACTGCATTTACAAGATTATTTCCAAGATCATCATTAATCGCCTCAAACCTATTCTATCTGCCCATATTTAACCTAAACAATTTTCCCTTCTAAACCATAGTCAAATTCATGATGTTATTGGCACAACAAAAGCGGTCCTACACTCCATCAAGATTAAGAGACTTAAATGAATGATCCTCAAGATAGATTTATCTAAGGATTTTGATCATATCAGTTGGTTATACCTGAGAATGCTCCTTACTCATATGGGATTCCCCCTGGACTTCATCAACTAGATTATGTGTTTCATTACCAAGGTTTCATACAGTGTTCTTATAAATGGATCAACCTCCCCTTTCTTCCATGCTGAGCATGGCCTTAGGCAGGGTTGTCCCCTATCCCCCCTACTTTTTCTTCTTGTTATGGAAGGCCTGAGCTAACTCATATCTAAAGAACATAGGCTTGGCCATTTTCAAGGTACCAAGATCACCAATAATTGCATTATTACACATCTCCTATTTGTTGACAATGTTTTAATTTTTCTTAATGGGGGTATTGGTGATTCATCAAAATTTCTCACTATATTTCAATTATTTAGCCGAGCCACTAGTATGGAGTGTAATTACAGGAAATTTACTATTTCATTTGCTAGATGCTCACCTCATGAGATTCATTATTCTTGCCAGAGATTTCTCTATATACTCTTACCATTTGATGATGGATTCAAATATATTGGGCTTTGACTCAAACCTCTTCATTATAAAATTGTTAACTGGACCTGCCTTATTACCAAGATTGAAAGGTGATTGAATATTTGGCATCACAGATATCTTTCTATGTTAGGGCGTCTTGTTCTAATCAAATCAATATTGGAATCCACTTCAGTGTATTGGATGTCCATGGCTTGGATACTTAAGGGGATTTTGACGAGAATTCAACAGATGTGTTGGAGATTTCTATGGAAAGGAAAACAACATGGCCACATCTATGCATGGCTTCGATCAGACCTGATTTCATTACCTAAGAAATGGGGAGGTTGGGGTATGAAGAATATTGATTCCTTCTCTAAAGCACTTACTTCCAATATTGGCTGGCAATTCCTCACTACTAAAATTTTATGGACAAAGGTGGATTATCATAAATATATTTGGCCTCTTCACCTCCTTAATTGGGCCAGACTCCCTTATTGGAACCTCTCAAGTATCTCAACCATCTGGCGAGTTGTTTTAAATTCCATATCTTACATCTGTGATGGACTGGCATGGAGAATAAGGTTTGGCTCTCCAGTTTGCATTGGTATGGATCCATGATCCGACTGCTGTAACGCATATAGGCTTCCTCTTGATATCATACATTTATTATCTAATGTTGATATAACATACCTTGCACAAATAGCAGATCCAATGAACATTAATATTCTTTCATAGGCATGGAAATCTTCTTTACAATTAGACATTCCTGACATCTGGAATTTAGACTCGCTCAAACACATCAATGCACTTGCAGAATCACATGTTAGGATTACTAATGGGGAGGATGAACTCATATGGGTTCATGCCAAGCATGGAAATTATGATCCTAAGGATGGTTATACTATCATTTATGTTGGTCACAAGCCCCTGTTATGGACTGGTGGTGGAGTGTATTATGGAAACTAAAGGCCCCGCCATGAACCAAACTTTTCATATGGATTTTCCTCTAATATAAAGCCTCTAAAGGAGATAACTTATTGAAGCACTCATTTGATGGTCCTCCCTGGTGCGTTCTATGTCGAGATGATTTTGAGACAATTGACCATATTTTCCTTCACTGTCTCTCCATTTTACCTTTCTAGTCTCTGGTTCTCAACTCACTCTCTATTACCTTAAGATGGTAGGGGGACATCGTCCTTGAGACATGGCAATCATGGTGGACATCTACCCATCCCTCTAAAATTAGGAACCTCCCTCTTCTGGTTTGCTAGTCTATTTGGATGCTTAGAAACAAATTTATTTTTATGGGCATTGAACCTCTATGGACTTAGGCTTCTTCTCATATTATATCTCTATACAATAGTATCACATATGATGAAAGACTTGCATCACAGAGAACTATCATCCCTGGAGCCATTAACAGGAGCCTTCCATGGGCTTATTTTGATGGATCTTCTTGGGAGAATGACTGTGGAGGAGGAGTCCTCCTTCATCTATCTAATAATCATTATTTCAAAATTCAGATGGGTTTGGGCATCAGAACTAACAATTTTGTAGAATTGATCACCCTCAGACATCTTTTGTATTTTGCATTAGAGAAGGAGTGTAGGCATATACAAATATTTGGTGACTCTAAGATCATCATTAACTGGTTCAACAACATATCTATCTGTCATGTGCACACACTCAGGAATATTCTGGATGATGCTTTACTTTTGAAATCACATTTTGATTCCATCTGTTGTCATCACATCTACAGGGAACATAATTAGGTTTCCGACCGATTATCCAAGGAGGTCGCGATCCAGCCTAGGGGTCTATGGCTGATCCAAGAGCAGAGGGGACCAGACTTCTATCAGTACTTCCATCACCCATACATTGATCAGAGGATACAAGGGGTTGTCAGGCCCTAATTTCATGGGTATTTTGAGCTACAGACAAACTTTTGCATCTAGTACAACTTTTTATGTATATATCTATATCTGACTTGTAATTATGTAATTATTCCTAGAATACCCTATGGGGTTTTTTGTACAAGAACATCTGAAGGTGGACCTCCACACATTACAACATATTCTTCTTCAAGCATCTAGAAATATAATTTTCAAATTATTAATGAAAATTACGATTTTTCCTTGGGGAAAAAGATAATGATGTTAGATCGCTAAATGGATAATCCACTCAAAAGGAGTTGGTGGGAATGATGTCAATATATCCCATGATACTCCAAAAGAAAAAATATAGAAAGATAATTCTAAAGACAATAGGAAGCAACATAATGACAGGGGGATCAACACAATGACATGGGGAGCACCATATGAAGAAGTTGACATTGATCTCAAAGGGGGATAGAATGTTCAAAGGGGGGAGAGTATTGCCATCAATGACAAAGGGGAGATTATTGGATAAGGCTGACATTGATGTCAATATGATGTCATGTCTAGCATTGTTGAAGCTATCCCTATGTGTCATTGATGATGGCAATTCCTTATATGCATTTATGAAACCCTAGCATAAACCCTAGGTTCCCTAGCCTTGTTGAAAATTCTCTAAGAGAAAATACCTATTAAATATGCTCATGATTCCCATGTCCTTGTTCTTTATTTAATGATGAAGCCATTTCCTTAAACATGAATGATTCCTTAATCCTAATAGGTTTGTGACAATAATGGCCCTAGAATTATTGTAGACCTAACCTTGCTACCTTAAGCCAATTCTCACAAATAAAAACCTAAGCCCCAAATGAATATTCCAAATATAACACTAGCCCTATGTCCTAAATGATGAAACCTTAAGACTACATTACCATGATGCCCTAAACATATGAATCCCTAGAAAGGATCTAAGGAACCCTTGATGTATTATTTGAAGAATCCCTATTCTAAATCCGTAAAATATTCCATAAATCCATAAACCCATGACTATTCAAGATTCCAAACCCTAAAGTCTCAAAGGAAAAAAATAATTTTGACATTAGAATAATATCTGAGAACTATTGCTTACACCAACTTGTAGAGTAGGTCAAGAGATTTCTAATGAGTATTCATATGCCCTATAATTATTTACCATTAAAGAGAAATTTATTTTTAAAGTTAAAATATGTCAAAAGTTAACAATCTGGAAAGTCGACTTATGTAAGCTTGACATGACTCTTCAAAGGATGTGCCCCTTGTTATGTGGAATTTTGCATTTATGGATAAACAAAATTTCCCTAGGTGGGTAGCTACACCTGGAACAACAGATTTAAATCACTTAACCTTTTTCTATAGAAGATAAATAAGACAAGGGGACCACTTGTTATCTTTTGCTTTCCCTTTGTCTCCTTTGTATGGCTCTCATTGCTCCTTCTCGAACTTAATCCGCTCGACAAGTACTTGCAATCATAAAAAAAGGACAAAAACCAATCAAAGTGAGAGATCTATCTACTATAAGCAAATGGAATCGAAAGCATTTACACATATAATCATCATATATCAAGATAAGCATATGGAAAAAGGTGTAAACAACTTTATTAAGTAGAAGGAAGAATTACAACCATGAAGTCCAATCCATTTTCACTCTTCCAGCTTGGGTTCCAACCAACATCACATCAATAGCACATCACTCCGGCAACATAACAATACTTGCTTATAATCTCAATCCTCACACCAACACTATCTCCTTACAAATCTCAAAGTCCAGCCCCTGATCACTTAGATGAGTGCTCAATTTATAGGCATATGATGGTGTTTTGGTCATAAATGAGGGTATTGAATGACCTTCCAAACTAAGAGTTAGTTTCCATGGAGGAGGAGATGAGAGGATAGGAGGTTACTTAACTCATTCCTTATCCAATTTCGAGCTCATAAGAGATGATAAGTGTGGGAATCTTCTAGATGGCTCCAGAAGATAATAATATTCCCAAAACCCTATGTGAATTTCGCTCAATCTTGCTCAACACAGATCAAAGTGGGCCTAAGTTCTGTAGAAAGCACCCTGACATGGGCCTACCTGCACTAAAGTGCACTTACCCCTATCCAAGGCTACACTGGTCCCTCAAGGAGGAATTTATGGAGGGATTCAAGCCAACAAACTCTCAGGGAAGGAGGCATTCGAAGTGTTGACTTGTCTAGGGCATGTAGCAACTGAATTAGGGTTTAATGAGCCCCAATAGTACTGATCTGAATAATGGGAGTGATGTGCCCAAATAGATCTGTAATAGCTGCCCCCTAAAGCATGAAATCAAAAATAATAATGTCGAGTTATATGCTTTACGATGTGATGAGGAGGTTCCGAAGTGGATGGTGACCTGCATCGATTACAATACATAATATCATGATATTTTGATTTTTTCTCATGAATTTCCAAGGGAAGGCATACCCATGCTCAGCATATAAACTTTCATTACAAGTACATAGACAATCATCTACAGATATAGACCCATGATAGGATGACCATCAATGTATAGCCATTGTATGGATGATTTGGTACATTTCCTAAAATCACAACTAGATCCGGGGTCTTCTTTCTCGTTCAATCGTTCGCTCAAGTATGAGTCTAACCATGCAAATATGTGATCTGAAGTTGAACATGGGAAGACATTGTCTGATTACTAGCCAATGATGTAAGTTGTTCACATACGTGAGAGAAATCACCGATAATGATAATGATCCTCAAGGTACTGCAGTACATTCTACATGTTGTGAATGGATGTTTTGATGTCGAACACCATGCAAAGTATTTTGGTCGAAGGCCAATGATGTCAACCTATTACCGGAAGCGAGAAACTTGCCATTGATGTATGCAAGTCTCAAGGTACTGAAGGGGTTTTTCTAAGTCAACTTCTTGGATAATGTGCTGATGTCGACAAGAAGTGACTCATCATAGGAGGGCCTTGATGTATCCCACATCAATGATACAAAACGAGTGTAATGATTTTTGGAGATGGAATATGACTGACAACACAAGGTTTAGGAATGGCGGTCATGAAAATGAAGGTTTATGAGTATTGCAAAGGATGAATTTTAACTGAGTGACTTCTCTTGAACATGTCAGCGACACTGAATGAATTGGCAGCATTGGCCCAAAACAAAGTAATGGATGGTATGATATACCATAGGTATGATAACCATCAAACAGATAACCCAACCCAAGTAGTCATAGAGATGAAGTGAAAGTGTCATGTTCAAGAGCGACTTGATACCAAAAAGTGGTTTACCCCTTTTCCCATTTTCCCCAGTCACTGCTGAGTAGTACCTCTTTATTTTTTATCAAGCTTGAGGAGGATAACATATGCTTGTTGTATAATTCCACCCTTCGGGTGAATTCATCGCTATGTGATGTTTTAACGAGTCTACTGAAGGTGAAACTCGATCTTGTCATGATGGACAAGTTTGTCGCTATTTGATGTTTTAACAAGTTTAATGACAATGATAACTCGGTCCTTTTCATGTTTAGAGAGTTCAAAAAGGGACAAAAAGAAAACTCCACAATTTCTTTTTCATAAGTTTGTCTCTCAAGTCTGAAAAAGCATAAAATAATACGAGAGAGAACCTATTGACCATGTTCGATCAACGTATTCCTTTTTCGTAAATAATCTATCTCAGTCTGGAAAAGGGTTAAACTTATACTGAGTAGATGTCATTTCCAATCCGTTAACGCTGAAAAGGACAAGCACTCGACAATCTTTTCATATTTCGAGAGTCCGAAAAGAGCTTAAAGAGGACTCCGCTTTGAGGAACGAGTGGTGTCTAGGATAGAAACTAGTTTCGATGATGTTGGAACTTCTTAAAAAGTGTTGATTTATGTGAAGAGATTGGCTAATAAGACCACTCACTGCAACTGTTCCTCAAAAAAGGTAAAACAAACAAGTGAAAGCGTATGATTGGCCAAGCAGATAGTGATGATGGAAGGATAAAAACCAAGGCTCATCTGACAGAAGAGGCTGATAGAATTGAAATCACAAGGGTTAAAATGAAAATGGGTTCATTTTTACACAAGATTGAACCATAGGGAACTATTCTTGGATTCAGTTTCATGTCTACACAAGATTTAAATGAAAAACTATGCTTGGATTCAGTTTCATGTTTACATAAGCTTGAAATGAAAAAATATGCTTGATATTGGTTTACATGCCCCCAGAATGACGACTTGATTCTAGGTGCATGCCCCCCAAGCTTCATTACATTCACCTTAGTAGGCTACTCATGGCTATCAGGTGGATGGAAAGAAGGTTCATTTACAAGATCAAGTGAAAGACTCGACTAGGATTTTACGAGATCTAATCAAAGACTCGAATTGGAACTTTTCTTCAGGGGACCTTGTTTCGCTTTTAATGAGCTTGACACAAGACAAGGAACTTTGTTCATATTCCTTGTTTCATTTTTTAACGAGCTTGACAGAAGATAAGGAACTATGATCTAATTCCTTGTTTCATTTTTTAACGAGCTTGACACAAGACAAGGAACTCTGCTCTAGGACCTATTTCATTTTTTAATGAGGTTGACACAGTAAAAGAACCATACTCCTATTCCTTATTTAATTTTTTAACAAGCTCGACACAAGAAAAGGAACTATGCTTGTATTCCTAGTTTCATTTTTTAACGAGCTTGACACAAGACAAGGAACTATGCTCGTACCTTTTGTTTCATTTTTTAATGAGGTTGACACAAGACCAGGAACTATCCTCATATTCCTTGTTTCATTTTTTAACGAGGTTGACACAAGACTAGGAAATATCCTCATGTGACCTGTTTCATTTTTTAATGAGGTTGACATAGTAAAAGAACTATACTCATATTCCTTGTTTCATTTTTTAATGAGGTTGTCACAAGACCAGGAACTATCCTCATGGATTGGTTTCATTTTTTAATAAGGTTGACACAGTAAAAGAACTATCCTCATATTCCATGTTTCATTTTTTAATGAACTTGACACAAGACAAGGAACTACGCTCATATTCCTTGTTTCATCTTTTAACGAGGTTGACATAATACAAGGAACTTTCCTCATACCCTTTGTTCACAACCCATAAGTGGTCATGACTTCTAAGAGGTTCTCATCAGATGGGAGAACAATGCTCTGGAAGGGATCATTAAAGAGATTTGGTTCCAATTCTCCCAGTACATAATGTACAACATCACATAATTGATCGTCTGTTGATGTAGGCATGGAACGGGTTGCCACATAATTGACCTGTGGCGGGGAAGATACCATTGGGACAAAAGGACCATTTAGGGAAGATGGTTGACTAGAATCCATATTTGGACCGAGAAATGAAAGCTGGTCAATGGTGACAATTCTACCTTCATGCGGGAAACACATCACTCGAAAGAGTGTTGAAACAATAACTCCCATGTCATAAACATAGTCATGCCCAAGAAGTAGATTGTAATCTAAAGGGCCTGGGACTACCATCACATTGATATAAACAATTTTTCCTCCCAAAGTAATAGGCAACTGAGGAAGTATCCCTAATGGTTGACTGGTTCCTCTATTAAAAGCCAACAGATTCTGGGTAACAGGCATAAGTGGCGGTGAAGCAAGCGCTTTCCAAGCAGTGGAGGAAAGGATACTCATAGATGCACCTTCATCTATAATAGTGCCAGGTAAAATCATATTACAAGCTTGTACTATGTTCTGGAATGGCACATGAGAAGGAAGACATCATCCTGCTAGTCAATTCCAATCAAAGGAAGTGACTAGACTACTTTGGGGAGAGGGGGGGGGGAATACCATAAGAGTGGGAGAATTTCCCCCTTGAGTTACGAGAATGGGACGGTTTTCCTCCTATCTTGATGGAACAAGAGGATTGCCTCCAAGATCATTGGAATCTAAAGAAATGAAAAGAACGTAAGTGGTATCATACTCACTCTCTATAGGAAAGGTACGATTAACTGAAGGTGAAATCGGGTCAACTGTTACTTCAACTTGAGATGGGTCAGGTATTGATTCATGGGATTCACATTCAGAGAGAGTGGGTTTGACTGACGGATGATTTGGGTCAGTCACTTTTTCAATTAGTGAAGGATTAAGGGAGAGTCTTCTGTAACCAGATGGAAGTCACTGTGGAGAAGCAGGATGGTTATCCAACACTTTTTGAGCTTTATCCAGATACGGAAAAATGTGAATGGGGTAATTCCCTTCACATAACCTACAGGGAAACTTAACTTTACCCTTCTTTCCATGAACTTTACTACCACTAGTTGATGGTGTATCACCAGCATGATCTCCAGAAGTTGATGACACAGGACAATGTGAACGAGAAGACCATTCTTCTAAGATCTGAGGAATATCAAGAAAATTTCAAAGAAGATGGTCTCCTATACAAATTTTGCAAGGATCTCGAACTTTTTGAGGCTTGATGGATAATTTCTCATCAGAAGTTGCATTCGAAGCAATGGTTTCTTGGTTGCCCCCCTTGCTGAATTTTCTTCTTCTTCTTCCCTTTATTCTTCTTCTTATCCACCTAGTTACTAGTGTCAATACTTTCACCAGGAGAACAGGAAGAAAGGGAGGAAGAAAAAACCAAGGAAGAAGGCAAAGGGTCAACTTTAGGATCAACTAGAGGTTGATTTTGTCTAGGTGGAGGAGTACTCAATTGCAGAGAAATCACGACATTTTGAACCAAGGAGGTTGAAAACAACCATACTGGCAAGGTAATGGTGAATCCTAGAAGGGATAGTGTAGCCATATAAGGAGCACCCATATTTCCGAAAGCAGAAAAAGGACTAGGACTCCCATCAAAAGGAACTCCTTGATCGGTGGACTCCGGAATTGTTGCTATATGTCTCAATCTAAGATCAACTAAGGAGTGATGTGGAGGATGTGATCCATGGTCAATTAATTTTATTTTAATGAAAATAACATAACAAAACAAAATAGGGATAATCTAGGCAAAATGATTACAAAGCAACTGTGGACTGCAGAATACCTCTTGACGAACTGAGAAGTATAGGCAGGCAATCTCCCAGAATGTTATGTTCGGTGTATCAAAGTGTACAAGGTGGCTATCTCGGTTACCTAAGGATGGATAGCAAGCTAATGTATTCCACCCATATATACCCAAAAGTACATGGAGGCCCAATCCATGTTAGCGCTGTCTAATGTGAAACCGCACAATAATAGAATTCCTTTATACTTTTCATACTATAACACCACCCTATATACCCGAAGGTACGTGGACAAGCTATGATATACTTACGTACGTGGAATGATGTATCACACTCAGAATGTATCACAGACAATTTAGCAACAACTACTATGTTTTACGACGCCAAAATACGTCTCTAGCTTAGACCACTAAATGTTATGCATTAAGTCACAATGCTCCATTAGGTTAATTGAGATAACTTTGAAGTTGATCTTCTTAAGAATTTTCCTTTCAAGGTTCACCACTGATGTATGTTTGCAATTACTAGAATGAAACTAACATGAGAACCATTATTTCATTCAATTTTAACAATGAAAACCTTAGCTAATATGGATAGAGCAATCATATTCTTTTAATCAAAGAGGAAATAACACATCTAATGCAATTTCCCTAAACTATTCCCATCAACACACACAAACTCTTTCAATGCACAATGCAAGTTTCTCTTTTCAATTCCTTTAATGTTGTGATGAACAAAAGGAAACTAATGCACATACAATCAATCAATATTTTTGCAAGAACAAATACTATACGACAGTTCCATTTTGAAAGAAATGAATACTTTTACGACACTTTCTTTTGAACAAAGATTAATCGACTATAAACTAATTTTGACAATGAATTGATATGGATCAAAGGACCTTAACCGTAGTTAAGAATAAGATTGCAAAAAATGTATATGCGGTTTAGCTTTAAAAGGTTAAATTTGGCTTTAACGTGAATTAGCGTTAAAAGGTTAATATTCCTTTTATAGTTTGGATAACCATCGTGTTTCTAGATGTTGGAAGAGAATGGCCACATAAAAGAAACTTTTGAAGAAAAGTAGGTAAGAATCCAAAGTTCCATTGGACAAGGAAAATCATGCTGTTAAGAAGAAGCACATATGTTTCACTTACTGCCATAAGCAAGGACATATTGTTGCAAAGTGTTGGACTCTAAATCCAATAATGATTCCACGAAATCTGAAGAAGGTGGGAAGAGAAAATGGCAAGAATGGAAAGGATGTTTCCATAATTGATGTGTTGTAGGATGATTCACATGTTGATGTCAATGTGCAGATAAAGGAAGCACCTTTGATATATATTGGTAAGAAATGGATAGAGTTCTTATCCAATTAAGGTTGCATGTCGTTTGATTTGATGCATTTCTTTGCTAATGGAATGCAAGTCGCAGGGTTTTACCAAAAAGGTGAATGGAAAAAGTTGAGTATGAGACTCGCTTTATTGCAGCAAAATTATATTCATTTCAGATTTGTAAGTACATGTACATATGATTGAGGATCTTGTACTATTGATTGTGCTTAAGAGAAAGTTGAAGAATGGAATACATACATGAGAATAGTATGTATGAACACAGGGATGTTGATGATTTCCTTGTATTTGAACATGTATGTGTAATTGGCTTGATGGTTGATTGCTTTGTTTAAAACATGCATGTAATGTCATATTGAATTGAAAAAAGTTTATTTTGTCTCTAATATTGAAAAGGGAGATAATGACAAAGTGTTTCACAAGAGGTGGAAATCTTTCTACTTTGAAAAAGAATCATTAAGTTCTTTTTGTACATGTTTGACTTGAAGAGTCAGTTGTTTGAAAAGGCATGTTTTTTGTCAACTTGTTATCATTTGTATACAAGATGTAAGGACATGATGATGATTTACATGATGTGAAATTTGTTTCTTGTGATGAAGCGAGAGTTTATGTCATCAATTTGTTTTCTTGTATTATTTTGTTTTGACAAGATGTAAGAAGAACGTTCGTTTGAGCCACCTTGGATCAATGATCAAGGAAGCGATGTTCAACTACCTTCTGTAAAGTTCTTAATAGAAATTGAAGGAAAACCATTCTTAACAAGAGGACAAGCGCATTAAGAAAGGAAAGATTTGACTACCTTATAGTTTTGGTTCAGAGGCATTAGCCATACAAGGGAAGTGTATGGAGGCTAAAAGAAGAGAGTTTTGGTACTCTCATCTACTGTACAGATCAGTATATCAGTATTTTTGGGTCCAAGAGATTCTCAATTGGGAGGAGTGATTAGATATTTATTAAAGGACCTTAACTGTAGTTAAGAATAAGATTACAAACAATGTATATGCAGTTTAGCTTTAAAAGGTTAAATTTGGTTTTTAATGTGAATTAGCGTTAAAATGTTGATATTTGCTTTAAGCGCTAAAACATTTGTTAAGTGCCTTTTTCTTAAAAGAATGAATTAAGCACATGGGTAGTCTTGGAAAGATAGTAAAAGGTTTCTCACATGTGCGAAAGGATAAAAGTGGTAATTTACCAAAAGCCTGTGATTCCACTCAACAGGTGACACATAGTAGGTCAAAACTACTTTTCTCGCGTGCCTTTGATTTGATATCAATTGTGTAGAAATCTGTGTGAGATTGCATGATGTTTGTTGGAATGAGCGGGGTCATATCAATGGTGGAGATCATCTGGGAAAGTTGGGCAGTGGACGACACGACAGCCTTTGAATGGAAGGAATAGATTGACGGTTGAGAGTTAACCCGATCACAAGCTCTATGGAGGATTATCCCTAACCGCGGGGATTATACCACACATATGTGCACCAAGAAGTTAATGTAACGACGACCTCTAACAGTCAGCCTGGCGGAGTGGCTAAAGTTTAGCGGATATGATAAGTTTAGCTGGAGATAAGTTTAGTTTCAAAAATTGGTGGATATATCGCATAAAAGAACTCAAAGAGAAGTTTTCAGAAAAAAGAAGGCAGAGTCTAGAAAAAACAGAGGCAGAGCCCAAGAGACAGAGAAACTTAGAGAGAGTGAAACAAGAGGCTCGCTAAGCTAATTAGAGCCTTCTGAAGCCAATGGAATAATCTAGAGAATATGAGGAAGTCATCTTCATGGAGAATTTCATATAGGAAGATTGATTTGGAGCTTAGAAGCCACAAAGGTTGGAGGCAGTTGCAGGAGCTACCAATACTCATTCTTAGTGATCCAACAGTCAATTCTAACTATAAAGGACCTTTTGAATCCATTGCAGGGTTTTGTAGAAGCATTTGGGGACTTCTAAGGTCCAAGAAGCTACAGGGAAGTTTCAAACAACAAATGATCAAATGATTAGTCTATTGTAGGTGTCTGATATGTGCTAGAGACAGAAGAAGAAGTTCTAAAGACAGTTGAAGAATTCTAAGGGAGTTAATGACATCAAGAAGCTCAAGAAAACTCAGAGCACTAACTGAACGAATCAAGTCCAAGGAATCCTAGATCTATTTGTAGAGTGAGGAAAACCAGGGATATAGATGGTATTTTAAGCCCTTTGGTTCAGTTCAGTAACCTTTGGAGTTAACTATGGAACTTGTGAAAGAAGCTTTACCATAATCCCAAAGAGTGAAGTCAAGTTGACAAGAGCTCAAGGAGACGTAGCCCATGACGTTAGGGTGAACTCCTAGATTAAATTTGATGTTATGTGTGTGTTTCTTATTTGCTTCATTACATTACTGTTATATGTGTTTTACATCAGCAGAAACACTTAAAGCACTAAAACAATTAAAAACAAACAGAGACACACACCTTTTCAAGTACTTAATTTCGTAACTGTCAATGTAAGCTAGATCATAAATTTTGTTAAGCTTTGGAGTGGAAGGTTCTTGTAAGTATGACAACATGTTAAACCCTCATTTCAGATCAGGTGGTACCAGATCTATCTGCTTGATTGACAGAGCATAGTTGCTTGAATGACAAAGAAATAGGATGCTCGATAGACAGAGCAATAGATTGCTTGTTTGACTTGATAGGTGTTTAGATAGTACAAAGGATTTGACTGTTTGTAAACTGACTATTGTTTGAGTTTGCAAAGGTGAAGGGAAAGCTACTGATAGCTAAGTTCAAGAGAGGAAAAAAAGGAAGAAGGGCTGAAGGAATTCTCCTTACCCCAAGGACCTCAAGGAAATCCTTGAAACACAAGAAGGTTTGTTTGCAAAAAGTTGCTTGAATAAGATCTTTGTGAATTTTGTTGAAGTTCTTTTGTTCATTTCTATAATGACAAATTCTACAAGTGACTTCTCAATATATTCCTCCTTCACAAGATTCTTCGATGAAGATATGAAGCAAGACCTATTCATCATGATGGATATGGTGAGATAAATGTATGAGGATGAAAGGAAGAGCACCAAACTTCAAGAGAAGCTGAATTCCATGAAGGAAGAGAAGCAGTTGCTTTCTAACAAATTGCAGGAAATGGAGAGACAACTTCATATTGCAAATATGAACTTGGAAACGATGCATGAGTTGGAGACACAACTCCTTGTTGCCAAAGAAGCCTTAGTCAAGTATCAACTTGAAGAATAGGTAAACAATTCTAGTTTGTCTTCAATTTCCTCTAAGAATGTTTATGTTGGTTCTTTTGAAAAACATACAAGAGGCATAGGGTCCAAGTTGATGTCAAAAATGGGCTATGAAGGAAAAGGATTGGGAAAATGTGCACAGGGAATTGTTGACCTAGTAATGGTTGAGGAAAGGCCTAAGTATTTGGGTCTTGGCTATGGACAATCTTATGGAGAAAGCTCCAATCAGTGATGAAGGCAAGTGAAACAGTTCCTAGAAGGAGTTTCATGTCAATTTCTTTACCCGAAGTTTGTAAAGATTGTATTCTTGGGGAATGCAATAGTTTGAAACATACTTTGCAAGAAGAAGGTGTTCATATGCATGCACTTGAACAAGATAGTTGTGAAAGCTCTAAAACCATTGAAGAGATTGATGGTGTTCCAAAGGGAGCCGCTTCTTCATTCGATTCACCTCCTCATGAAGGTAACAAAGGTGAAAAAGAAAGGTATAAATCTGATTTCAATCATATTTCTTTTAATTATGTAAATCATGGTAAATTTCCACATAATCATTGGAAAAAAATTGCATTTTCCTTTTGTGGTTTGGATAACTGTAGTGTTTCTAGATGTTGGAAGAGAATGACCCACATATAAGAAACTTTTGAAGAAAAGGAGGCAAGAAGCCAAAGGTCCACTGGACAAGGAAAATCATGTTGTTAAGAAGATGCACATGTGTTTCTAACTTCCATAAGCAAGGACATATTGCTGCAAAGTGTTGGACTCTGAATCCAACAACGCTTCCATGAAATCTGAAGAAGGTGGGAAGAGAAAATGGAAAGAATGGAAAGGAAGTTTCCATAATTCATGTGCTGCAGGATGATTCACATGTTGATGTCAATGTGTAGACAAAGGAAGCACCTTTGATATAGATTGGTAAGAAATGGATAGAGTTGTTATCCAATTAAGGTTGCATGTCTTTTGATTTTGATGCATTTATTTGCTAATGGAATGCAAGTTGTAGGGTTTTACCAAAAAGGTGAATGGAAAAAGTTGAGTATGAGACTTGCTTTATTGCAACAAAATTATATTCATTTCAGCTTTGTAAGTACATGTACATATGATTGAGTATCTTTTAGTATTTATTGTGCTTAAGAGAAAGTTGAAGAATGGAATACATACACGAGAATAGTATGTATGAACATAGGGATGTTGATGATTTCCTTGTATTTGAACATGTATGTGTAATTGAATTGATGGTTGATTGCTTTGTTTAAAACATGCATGTAATGTCATATTGACTTGGAAAAAGTTGATTTTGTCTCCAAGATTGAAAAAGGAGATAATGATGAAGTGTTTCACAAGAGGTGGAATTCTTTCTACTTTGAAAAAGAATCATTAAGTTCTTTTTGTACATGCTTGACTTGAAGAGTCAGTTGTTTGAAAAGGCATGTTTTTTGTCAGCTTGTTATTCAGTTGATCATTTGTATACAATATGTAAGGACATGATGATGATTCACATGATGTGAAATTTGTTTCTTGTGATGAAGCAAGAGTTTATGTCATCAAGTTGTTTTCTTGTATTATTTTGTTTTGACAAGATGTCAAAAGAACGTTCGTTTGAGCCACCTTGGATCAATGATCAAGGAAGCAATGTTCAGCTACCTTTTGTAAACTTCTTAACAAAAATTCTGAAGGAAAATCATTCTTAACAGGAGGACAAACACATTTAAAAAGGAAAGTGTTGACTACCTTAGAGTTTTGGTTCAGAGGCATTAGCCATACAAGGCAAGTGTATGGAGGCTGAAAGAAGAGGGTGTTGGTACTCTCATCTGTTGTACAGATCAGTATATCAGTCTTTTGGGGTCCAAAAGATTCTCAATGGGGAGAAGAGATCAAATATTGATCAAAGGACCTTAACCGCAGTTAACAATAAGATTGAAAACACTGTACATGTGGTTTAGCTTTAAAAGGTTAAATTTGGCTTTTAACGTGAATTAACATTAAAAGGTTAATATTTGCTTTAAGCGCTAAATTCTTTATTAAGCGCTTTTTTCTTAAAAAAATGAATTTAAGCACGTGGCTGGTCTTGGAAAGACAGTAAATGGTTTCTCACATGGGTGAAAGGTTGGAAGTGGTAATTTACCAAAAGCACGTGATTCCACTCAGCAGGAGACACGTAGTAGGGCAAAACTTCTTTTCTCTTGTGCCTTTGATTTGATATCTATCGTGCAGAAATCTGTGCGAGATTGCACGATGTTCATTGGATTGAGCAGGGTCATGTCAATGGTGGAGATCATCTAGGAAAGTTAGCCAATGGATGACCTGACAGCCGTTGAATGGATGGGATAGATCAACGGCTGAGAGTTAACCTAATCGCAAGCTCTATGGAGGATTATCCCTAACCGTCAGGATTATACCACACATATGTGTGCCAGGAAGTTAATGTAACGACGACCTCTGTCGGTCATTCTTGAAGAGTGGCTAAAGTTTAGCTGATATGCTAAGTTTAGCTGGAGATAAGTTCAGTCGCCAAAATTGGTGGAGATATAGCATAAAAGCACTCAAAGAGAAATTTTCAAAAAAAAGAAGGTAGAGTCCAAAAAAAATAGAGGCAGAGCCTGAAAGATAGAGAAACTCAGAGAGAGTGGAACAAGAGGCTTGCTAGGCTAATTAGAGACTTATAAAGCCAATGGAATAATCCAAAGAAGCTGAGGAACTCATCTTCATGGAGAATTTAATCCAAGAAGATTGATTTGGAGCTTAGAAGCCACCAGAGGTTGGAGGCCATTGTAGGATCTACCAGTACTCATTATCAGTGATCCAATAGTC
Source organism: Pinus tabuliformis (assembly GCA_031772625.1). Taxonomy (NCBI): domain Eukaryota; kingdom Viridiplantae; phylum Streptophyta; class Pinopsida; order Pinales; family Pinaceae; genus Pinus; species Pinus tabuliformis. Next base: position 336,029,461 of record CM062817.1, read on the forward strand.
AATTCTGATTGTAAAGGACCTTCTGAATCCATTGCAGGGATTTGTAGAAGCATTTGGGGACTTCTAAGGGCAAGGAAGCTATAGGGAAGTTTCAGATAGCAAATGATCAAATGATCAGTTTGTTGTAGGTGTCTGATATGTGTTGGAGACAGAAGAAGAAGTTCCAGAGACAGTTGAAGAATTTTGAGTGAGTTAGTGACATAAAGAAGATCAACACAACTCAGAGCACTGATTGAGTGAATAAAGTCCAAGGAAGCCTAGATCTGTTTGCAGAGTGAGGACAACCATGGATATAGATGGTATTCTAAGCCCTTTGGTTCAGTTTAGTAACCTTTGGAGTTAAGTGTGGAACTTGTAAAAGAAGCTTTACCATAATCCCAAAGAGCCAAGTCAAGTTGACAAGAGCTCAAGGAGACGTAGCCCATGATGTTAGGGTGAACTCCTAGATTAAATTTGTTGTTATGTGTGTGTTGCTTATTTTTTGCATTACTGTTATATGTGTTTTACATCAGCAGAAACACTTAAAGCACTAAAACAGTTAAAAACAAACAGAGACATACACGTGTTCAAGTACTTAATTCCGCAATTGTCAATATAAGCTAGATCATATACTTGTTAAGCTTCGGAGTGGGAGGTTCTTGTAAGTATGACAAGATGTTAAACACTCATTTCCGATCAGATAGTGATAAAGAAATCATTTAAGAAACACTAAACAATCAAGGCCAAAGTAGGGCTTGCAAAGGAAACACAAATTGATTTCAGAGAGACAAATATCATTAATCATTCAGAAAGCAGAAATAGAAGGAAATTTGGGAAAAATAAAGTCAAAGGAGGGATTTTTTACCTAAGGAGGATCAGCACAGCTTTGAGTGGGAGACAATGCATTTTAGACCATTTTCCTCAAGCCAGGGGTGCTCTGCAGCGCTCTGTCTCTTGACCAGACCTGCGTTGGTGCCAGAGAGGCCATCCTAGGGGCTTGCAAGCACAATTTTCACCAAAAAAACACTTCAAAAAAGGTTGAAACAAGATCAATGGAAGAAAGTAAAGTCTACTACAGTGTACTAGGATGAAGGTAAACTACCAAAATGATGATCATTCCCTAGTGGAGTCTTCAATTTGTTATGTCGAATTTTGCATCTATGGACAAACACAATTTCCCTATGTGGGTAGCTACACCTAGAAAAATAGATTTAAAGCGCTTAACCTTTTTCTATAGAAGATAAATAAGACAATGGGCCTACTTGTTATCTTTTGCTTTCCCTTTGTCTCCTTTGTATGGCTCTCGTCGCTCCTTCTCAAACTTAATCCGCTCAACAAGTACCTGCAATCATAAACAGAAGACAAAAACCAATCAAAGCAAGAGATCTATATACTATACACAAATGGAATCAAAAGAATTTACACATATAATCATCATATATCAAGATACACAAATGGAAAAAGGTGTAAACAAATTTATTAAGTAGAAGGAAGAATTACAACCATGAAGTTCGATCTGTTGTCACTCTTCCAGCTTGGGTTCCAACCAACATCACATCAAAAGCATAGCACTCTGGCATCATAACAATACTTGCTTATAATCTCAATCCTCACACCAATAGTATCTCCTTACAAATTCTCAAAGTCTAGCACCTGATCACTTAGATGAGTGCTCAATTTATAGGCAAATGATGGTGGTTTGGTCATAAATGAGGGTATTGAATGGCCTTCCAAACTTAGAGTTAGTTTCCATGGAGGAGGGGATGAGAGTATAGGAGGTCACTTAATTCATTCCCTATGCAATTTCGAGCTCATAGGAGATGATAAGTGTGGGAATCTTCTAGATGGCTCCAAAAGATAAGAATATTCCTAGAACCCTATGTGAATTTCACTCAATCTCACCCAGCACAGGTCAAAGTGGGCCTAAGTGCTCCGGAAAGCAACCTGACATGGGCCTACCTACACTGAAGCGCACTTACCCCTATCAAAGGCTACGCTGGTCCCTCAAGGAGGCATTTATGGAGGGATTCAAGCCAAGAAACTCTCAGGGAAGGAGGCATTCAAAGTGTTGAATTGTCTAGGGCATGTAGTGATTGAATTAGGGTTCGATGAGCCCTGATAGTACTAATCTGAATGATAGGAGTGACGTGCCCAAATGGATCTGTAATACCCCTTCATATATGATATATAATTATATATAAAAACTAATGTGCAGTTTGGATGAGTATGAATTAAGCTCAGAAAATTCGGAGAAGACAAGAAAAGAAGATACCCATGCTCAGCATATAAACTTTCATTACAAGTACATAGACAATCATCTATAGATATAGACCCATGATAGGATGACCATCAATGTATAGCCATTGTATGTATGATTTGGTACATTTCCTAAAATCACAACTAGATCCGGGGTCTTCTTTCTCGTTCAATCGTTCGCTCAAGTATGAGTCTAACCATGCGAATATGTGATCTGAAGTCGAACATGGGAAGACACTGTCTGATTACTAGCCAATGATGTAAGTTGTTCACATACGTGAGAGAAATCATCGATAATGATAATGATCCTCAAGGTACTGTAGTACATTCTACATGTTGTGAATGGATGTTTTGATGTCGAACACCATGCAAAGTATTTTGGTCGAAGGCCAATGATGTCAACCTATTTCCAGAAGCGAGAAACTTGCCATTGATGTATGCAAGTCTCAAGGTACTGAAGGGGTTTTTCTAAGTCAACTTCTTGGATAATGTGCTGATGTCGACAAGAAGTGACTCATCACAGGAGGGCCTTGATGTATCCCACATCAATGATACAAAACGAGTGTAATGATTTTTGGAGATGGAATATGACTGACAACACAAGGTTTAGGAATGGCGGTCATGAAAATGAAGGTTTATGAGTATTGCAAAGGATGAATTTTAACTGAGTGAATTGGCAGCATTGGCCCAAAACAAAGTAATGGATGGTATGATATACCATAGGTATGATAACCATCAAACAGATAACCCAACCCAAGTAGTCATAGAGATGAAGTGAAAGTGTCATGTTCAAGAGCGACTTGATACCAAAAAGTGGTTTACCCCTTTTCCCATTTTCCCCAGTCACTGATGAGTAGTACCTCTTTATTTTTTATCAAGCTTGAGGAGGATATCATATGCTTGTTGTATAATTCCACCCCTCGGGTGAATTCATCGCTATGTGATGTTTTAACGAGTCTACTGAAGGTGAAACTCGATCTTGTCATGATGGACAAGTTTGTTGCTATTTGATGTTTTAACAAGTTTAATGACAATGATAACTCGGTCCTTTTCATGTTTAGAGAGTTCAAAAAGGGACAAAAAGAAAACTCCACAATTTCTTTTTCATAAGTTTGTCTCTCAAGTTTGAAAAAGCATAAAATAATACGAGAGAGAACCTATTGACCATGTTCGATCAATGTATTCCTTTTTCGTAAATAATCTATCTCAGTCTGGAAAAGGGTTAAACTTATACTGAGTAGATGTCATTTCCAATCCGTTAACGCTGAAAAGGACAAGCACTCGACAATCTTTTCATATTTCGAGAGTCCGAAAAGAGCTTAAAGAGGACTCCGCTTTGAGGAACGAGTGGTGTCTAGGATAGAAACTAGTTTCGATGATGTTGGAACTTCTTAAAAAATGTTGATTTATGTGAAGAGATTGGCTAATAAGACCACTCATTGCAATTGTTCCTCAAAAAAGGTAAAACAAACAAGTGAAAGTGTATGATTGGCCAAGCAGATAGTGATGATGGAAGGATAAAAACCAAGGCTCATCTGACAGAAGAGGCTGATAGAATTGAAATCACAAGGGTTAAAATGAAAATGGGTTCATTTTTACACAAGCTTGAACCATAGGGAACTATTCTTGGATTCAGTTTCATGTCTACACAAGATGAAATGAAAAACTATGCTTGGATTCAGTTTCATGTTTACATAAGCTTGAAATGAAAAAATATGCTTGATATTGGTTTACATGCCCCTAGAATGACGACTTGATTCTAGGTGCATGCCCCCCAAGCTTCATTACATTCACCTTAGTAGGCTACTCGTGGCTATCAGGTGGATGGAAAGAAGGTTCATTTACAAGATCAAGTGAAAGACTCGACTAGGATTTTACGAGATCTAATCAAAGACTCGAATTGGAACTTTTCTTCAGGGGACCTTGTTTCACTTTTAATGAGCTTGACACAAGACAAGGAACTTTGTTCATATTCCTTGTTTCATTTTTTAACGAGCTTGACAGAAGATAAGGAACTATGATCTAATTCCTTGTTTCATTTTTTAACAAGCTTGACACAAGACAAGGAACTCTGCTCTGGGACCTATTTCATTTTTTAATGAGGTTGACACAGTAAAAGAACCATACTCCTATTCCTTATTTCATTTTTTAACAAACTCGACACAAGACAAGGAACTATGCTTGTATTCCTAGTTTAATTTTTTAACGAGCTTGACACAAGACAAGGAACTATGCTCGTACCTTTTGTTTCATTTTTTAACGAGGTTGACACAAGACCAGGAACTATCCTCATATTCCTTGTTTCATTTTTTAACGAGGTTGACACAAGACTAGGAAATATCCTCATGTGACCTGTTTCCTTTTTTATTGAGGTTGACATAGTAAAAGAACTATCCTCATATTCCTTGTTTCATTTTTTAACGAGGTTGTCACAAGACCAGGAACTATCCTCATGGATTGGTTTCATTTTTTAATAAGGTTGACACAGTAAAAGAACTATCCTCATATTCCATGTTACATTTTTTAATGAACTTGACACAAGACAAGGAACTACGCTCATATTCCTTGTTTCATCTTTTAACGAGGTTGACATAATACAAGGAACTTTCCTCATACCCTTTGTTCACAACCCATAAGTGGTCATGACTTCTAAGAGGTTCTCATCATATGGGAGAACAATGCTCTGGAAGGGATCATTAAAGAGATTTGGTTCCAATTCTCCCAGTACATAATGTACAACATCACATAATTGATCGTCTGTTGATGTAGGCATGGAACGGGTTGCCACATAATTGACCTGTGGCGGGGAAGATACCATTGGGACAAAAGGACCATTTAGGGAAGATGGTTGACTAGAATCCATATTTGGACCGAGAAATGAAAGCTGGTCAATGGTGACAATTCTACCTTCATGCGGGAAACACATCACTCGAAAGAGTGTTGAAACAATAACTCCCATGTCATAAACATAGTCATGCCCAAGAAGTAGATTGTAATCTAAAGGGCCTGGGACTACCATCACATTGATATAAACAATTTTTCCTCCCAAAGTAATAGGCAACTGAGGAAGTATCCCTAATGGTTGACTGGTTCCTCTGTTAAAAGCCAACAGATTCTGGGTAACAGGCATAAGTGGCGGTGAAGCAAGCGCTTTCCAAGCAGTGGAGGAAAGGATACTCATAGATTCACCTTCATCTATAATAGTGCCAGGTAAAATCATATTACAAGCTTGTACTATGATCTGGAAATGCACGTGAGAAGGAAGACATCATCCTGCTAGTCAATTCCAATCAAAGGAAGTGACTAGACTACTTGGGGGAGGGGGGGGGAGTACCATAAGAGTGGGAGAATTTCCCCCTTGAGTTACGAGAATGGGACGGTTTTCCTCCTATCTTGATGGAACAAGAGGATTGCCTCCAAGATCATTGGAATCTGAAGAAATGAAAAGAACGTAAGTGGTATCATACTCACTCTCTACAGGAAAGGTACGATTAACTGAAGGTGAAATCGGGTCAACTGTTACTTCAACTTGAGATGGGTCAGGTATAGATTCATGGGATTCACATTCAGAGAGAGTGGGTTTGACTGACGGATGATTTGGGTCAGTCACTTTATCAACTAGTGAAGGATTAAGGGAGAGTCTTCTGTAACCAGATGGAAGTCACTGTGGAGAAGCAGGATGGTTATCCAACACTTTTTGAGCTTTATCCAGATAGGGAAAAATGTGAATGGGGTAATTCCCTTCACATAACCTACAGGGAAACTTAACTTTACCCTTCTTTCCATGAACTTTACTACCACTAGTTGATGGTGTATCACCAGCATGATCTCCAGAAGTTGATGACACAGGACAATGTGAACGAGAAGACCATTCCTATAAGATCTGAGGAATATCAAGAAAATTTCAAAGAAGATGGTCTCCTATACAAATTTTGCAAGGATATCAAACTTTTTGAGGCTTGATGGATAATTTCTCATCAGAAGTTGCGTTCGAAGCAATGGTTTCTTGGTTGCCCCCCTTGCTGAATTTTCTTCTTCTTCTTCTTCTTCTTCTTCTTCCCTTTCTTCTTCTTCTTATCCACCTAGTTACTAGTGTCAATACTTTCACCAGGAGAAGAGGAAGAAAGGGAGGAAGAAAAAACCAAGGAAGAAGGCAAAGGGTCAACTTTAGGATCAACTAGAGGTTGATTTTGTCTAGGTGGAGGAGTACTCAATTGCAGAGAAATCGCGACATTTTGAACCAAGGAGGTTGAAAACAACCATACTGGCAAGGTAATGGTGAATCCCAGAAGGGATAGTGTAGCCATATAAGGAGCACCCATATTTCCGAAAGCAGAAAAAGGACTAGGATTCCCATCAAAAGGAACTCCTTGATCGGTGGACTCCGAAATTGTTGCTATATGTCTCAACCTAAGATCAACTAAGGAGTGATGTGGAGGATGTGATCCATGGTCAATTAATTCTATTTTAATGAAAATAACATAACAAAACAAAATAGGGATAATCTAGGCAAAATGATTACAAAGCAACTGTGGACTGCAGAATACCTCTTGACGAACTGAGAAGTATAGGCAGGAAATCTCCTAGAATGTTATGTTCGGTGTATCAAAGTGTACAAGGTGGCTATCTCGGTTACCTAAGGATGGATAGCAACCTAATGTATTCCACCCATATATACCCAAAAGTACATGGAGGCCCAATCCATGTTAGCGCTGTCTAATGTGAAACCGCACAATAAGAGAATTCCTTTATACTTTTCATACTATAACACCACCCTATATACCCGAAGGTACGTGGACAAGCTATGATATACTTACGTACGTGGAATGATGTATCACACTCAGAATGTATCACAGACAATTTAGCAACAACTACTATGTTTTACGACGCTGAAACACGTCTCTAGCCTAGACCACTAAATGTTATGCATTAAGTTACAATGCTCCATTAGGTTAATTGAGATAACTTTGAAGTTGATCTTCTTAAGAATTTTCCTTTCAAGGTTCACCACTGATGTATGTTTGCAATTACTAGAATGAAACTAACATGAGAACCATTATTGCATTCAATTTTAACAATGAAAACCTTAGCTAATATGGATAGAGCAATCATATTCTTTTAATCAAAGAGGAAATAACACATCTAATGCAATTTCCCTAAACGATTCCCATCAACACACACAAACTCTTTCAATGCACAATGCAAGTTTCTCTTTTCAATTCCTTTAATGTTGTGATGAACAAAAGGAAACTAATGCACATACAATCAATCAATCTTTTTGCAAGAACAAATATTATACGACAGTTCCATTTTGAAAGAAATGAAGACTTTTACGACACTTTCTTTTGAACAAAGATTAATCGACTATAAACTAACTTTGACAATGAATTGATAGTGATCAGATATGGATCAAAGGACCTTAACCGTAGTTAAGAATAAGATTGCAAAAAATGTATATGCGGTTTAGCTTTAAAAGGTTAAATTTGGCTTTTAACGTGAATTAGCGTTAAAAGGTTAATATTCGCTTTAAGCGCTAAAACCTTTATTAAGAGCCTTTTTCTTAAAAAAATGAATTAAGAATGTGGGTAGTCTTGGAAAGATAGTAAATGGTTTCTCGTGTCGGAGAAAGGTTGGAAGCGGTAATTTACCAAAAGCACACGATTCCACTCAGCAGGCAACACGTAGCAAGGAAAAACTTCTTTTCTTTCACGCCTTCGATTTGATATCGATCGTGTAGAAATCTGTGCAAGATTGCGTGATGTTCATTGGATCAAGTGGGGTCACATCAACGGTGTAGATCATCCAAGAAAGTTGGCCAGCAGACGATGCAACAGCTGTTGAATGGACGGGATAGATCAACAGCTGTGAGTTAACCCAATCGCAAGCTCTATGGAGGATTATCCCTAATCGCCGGGATTATACCACACATATGTGCACTAGGAAGTTAATGTAAGAGTGACCTCCAATGGTCAGTCTGATGGAGTGGCTAAAGTTTAGCGGATATGCTAAGTTTAGCTGGAGATAAGCTTAGTCGCCAAAAGTGGTGGAGATATCTCATAAAATCACTCAAAGAGTAGTTTTCAAAAAAAAGAAGGCAGAGTCTAGAAAAAAATAGAGGCAGAGCCCGAGAAACAAAGAAACTTAGAGAGAGTGGAACAAGAGGCTCGCTAGGCTAATTAGAGCCTTTTGAAACCAATGGAACAATCCAGAGAAGCCAAGGAAGTCATCTTCATGGAGAATTTCATCCAGGAAGATTGATTTGGAGCTTAGAAGCCACCAGAGGTTGGAGGCCGTTGCAGG